>JAWWEE010000001.1:111956305-112069705 GCA_035221455.1 Xenops minutus | reverse complement strand
CCCCCACCGGCCCGGGGGGGGGGGAAGGGCCCGGGGGCACTCGCGGCGCGGCCGCCCCGGGGCCCCGGGGAGGGAAGGCCCCACGCGAGGAGCCCCGGCCGGCCGCCCGCGCGGCCCCGCCGGGTAACGGAGCAGCCCGGCCCGGCCCGCGCCGCCGCTCACCTGCTGGTCTAGACCGAGTGCATTTTCCACCGCCACATGACTCATAACGAGAGATCGGTCTCGGGGGCTCGTCCCGCTCCGCCTCGAGAATCGGGGATGCGCCGGGCCGGGGAGTCGCTGCCGCTGCCGCCGCGGGTGCCGCTGGTTCCGCCACGAATCGCTGCCCTGACTGAGCCCCCCCCACCGCGGGCCCGCCCTTTATATAGGCCCCGCCCCCCGCGCGCCGCGCGCGCTGACCTCAGCGCGCACGCGACCGCCCCCCCACCCCACCACCACCCCCAACTCGGCCCGCTCGGAGCTCTCGCGAGATCTCCGCGCAGCCCAGCGCACGGCCAAAGGGGCGCCTCGGGGAGGTGTCGCGAGACTTCGGCGAGCCCCCCGTTCTCCCCCTCCCCGTACTCTGGAGATCCCGCGAGGTTTCCTGCGCACCCAACGCCCGGCGCTGTGCGGGGTTGGGGTGGAGGGGGGAAGTTCTCGCGAGATCACATACACACACGGCCCGCTGCGCCGCGCTGTCCTTTTGTTCGGCGCTGTCGCGAGAGCGCCGCGCGCGCCGCTGGAAAGGAGGCGGGGCCCGGGTCACGTGGGCGGGCGGCCGCCGCCATCTTGTCGCTCCCCTCCCCCGGGCTGTGGCGCAGCGCGTAATGGCGGCGGGGGGGAGGGGAGGGGGGGGCCGTAGCCCCAAAACACGCCGAGCTCCTCCGCCCTGAGGGCAGGGGGGGCCGCAGCCCCCAAAACACGCCGATCTCCTCGGTCCGACCTCAGCGGGCTGTGGGCAGCTCAGCCCCTGCCTCTGCAAGGGCTCGAACCATCCCCTGTGCCCGCAGCCCCGTGGTGCTTTTGGTGGCCGAGACGAGTTACTGCACGCATTCATCGTCTTTTTCCCATAAAAGCTTTACTCAAATCAATCGAGATGCCAGAGATGTCTTAGGTCCCATCCCCCCATTTTCCCCTGTGGTGAGTTTGGCCATTATCCTATTACATCCCCAAAAAGCCCCACCTTGGGCTCATTATACTCGGCCTATAAACATCAGCCAAATAATAGCATTAAAGTACCTGTCGTTTAAAATAAGTAAATAATAAATGTCGCCGTTGCCTTCCATCAGAGCCTGCTGACAGAGGAACGAGCGGAGCCGGCCCGCGGAATTTGGGTCAGTACGAGTCGGGACAAAGAGGCTCAGGGGTCAGGACAGGCCCAAGGGGAAGCAGGAGGGGCTGGGCTGCCCTTGATCCACACTCAGCAGCGATCCCTCCACCTCCTGCTCCTGCAGGGCGGCACAGGGAAGGGCCCTGTTCCAGGAGCATGGCTGGATACTCCGTGGCCTTTAAAAGCAAGACAAAACCTTTCCATAGCGCTCATAAAACCACATTGGGCTTTCCTGCCCCTGACGTTGGAGCGCTGGAACCAAAGTCCTCCCATTCCTGACATCAAGCCCTGAAAGGTTTAAACATCCACAAACAAATCCATAAAGGAGCACAACACATCCTCCTGCTCGCAGGCAAACCTGCCAGTTCTGGACAGGAGAGGGGCTGGACTTAGACAAAACATTTACCAGTGCTCTGCCTCGATCTTCCATCGTGCTCCCTCAGCCAGCCACGGCTCCAGAGGTAAAGATTTATAATTGTATCTCTTCCCCAGGTGCACCTATTTATGTAATTTAAAAGCTTGAAGGTGTCTTCACCGAGGCTGCCTGACAGTTAAAAGGAAAAAAGAAATAGTCCTTGGTTTTTTTTAAAAAAGGCTGTTACTGGACACAGGCCCAATTTTTTACTTTTTTTTTTCTTTTTGAAAGCAGGCTTCAAGTAAATCTTTCAGTTCCTTTTCTTCTTACAGTTTCGCAGACAATTCTAAATTCTAAACAATTCTGCAATGTTTACATCCCTGCAATGTCTGCAGTGCTTTTATAAACAAGGGCATTGTCTGAGATAATTCATGTGCACTAGAAAATGACATTAATTCATTCTTTGCTGTGCAGGTTTTAGAAGTATTACAGTAATTTAAACCCTGACCCTGCAGTCAGGAAAGTCTGTTCTTGGGGAAATCAGTTTCCCCTCTGTTATTAAGTTGCCATCTGCACTAAGCAGGACTATGCATTCTCAGTTTCACTTTTTATTCTCCCGTAGCTGAGTCAGACACAATTCCCCGGAGGAAGCTGAGCAGCTCCCGAGTGCCTGAGTCAAGCATTAAACCAACACCGGAGTCCTCACAAACCCTGCTCACTCTTACACTCAGCAAAGTTTTTGCTGATGGGCTCCACCAAATCTGCTTAAACCCTGAGCCTGCCAGGAGTTCGGACACTCAGATCCCAGCAGGATTCCCAGATTTGCTGTTCCTTCCCCTGCAGAGCCTAGTAGTTGTTCTGAAATGCAGCTTTCTGGGTGCTGAGGAGGTTACATTAGGAAAGCAGTATCTCCAGCTGCCACCAAGCCCACATGGGATGTGGAGTCAATTCTATCTATGAAGTTGTATCTGCCTTTTAGAATATTTTTAACCAACACTGATAGACACTGACCTTGTGTACACGAGCTTCCTTATCTGTTTTGAAACTATTAACAGGTCATACGGTACTAACCAAGCAGATTTCTCATCTTACAGAACTATGGGCTCACTTCTAAGGAAAGGAGGTATTATTTTGCTAATGGTAAAGCAACTCAGACTAAGGCCCTGAAATCCAGAATGTGATAAAAAATAAATCCTATCATGGATGTAATCCTCAAGGTTGCAGTACTGGAAACTTGTTTCTTGTTCTACAGAGTTACTTAGGAGACTAAAATCCTACCCAATATTTGTCAATATTTGCGTGAGTCTTTCATATTGTAAGCTGGCAGGGCAATAAAAATACAAATTCAATGTTGTCCAGCAGATTAGCAGAGGGACTTGGAAAGAGTCTTTAGTCAACAGTGTATATCTCTCCATAATACTCGAGATCCATCTTTAACAGCATAATTTTTACATGCTTCATCTGATCAGTTCCCAAAGTTCTGCAGACATTTTTAGGAGTCAAAAGGCAGAACCTTACTTGGAGAATGAAAAAAAGAATGACATGCAAGCATTGATGGTACTGCTGGTGAAGCCTTCACTAGAAAGTCTGCACTTCCCTACAGCAGTAGCTACAAAACTCTTTGGACCAATGGATAAGTTTGAAATTATCTCTGTCAAAGGAATTTATGTGGCAGAATAAAATGGAAAAGCATTGTTAAAGCTGGCACCTTTCCTCTAACTTCAAAACAAACCCAAGCCTGTTGCATTGGAAGGCCCTGCCAGGTTCCTCACATCTGGGAGGCTGTCACTGTTCCGACATTTCTGTCTGCAGCAGGACTGGTGTAGGCAGTTCCCAGCACTTGCCATGTGTTCCTGTCCTCCAGGTGTCCCCTCTTGTGTCCCAGGACAGCTGTTAGTGATGCCAGTCCCTGCAGTCAATGAAGGAACTGACCTGAGCTTAAAATAACTCTGTAGGGGTAGGAAAAAATCTGCGTACATCAACTCTCCACTGAGATAAATGTCTGTGGGATATTGAGTTATAGTCAATGAATTTCATCAATTTAGTGAGCATTTCCCACCATACATATGCCCTCACTCGGTGTTGGCCAAGGATTTGCTTCACTGGCATTGCCAGCTGATGTGGCCCTGCCTCGCTCTGCATCCCCTGCTCATTTCAGACTTGTAAATAAACCAGTGTGAAGAGGGTGTTATTTTTCAGCTGGATCCATCCCTCAGTCTGGCTGGGAGGCATCACAAATGCCAGTCCAACATGAGAGGGGTAACCAGGGAGAACATAAATGCCTGTGTGGAGTCACAGCCTCCTTCTCCGGATAGGCAAGGGCAGAACAGGATGAGAGCACAGGATGTGGACCCACATTTTCTCACAGAAGGAATGCACTGGGTGCTCATTCCACAAGCCATGGAACTCAGTGGGGAGTCTCAGGAAAATCTGGGCAGAATTTTCTGTTGCTTGTAGAACTACACTAGGTATTTTAGCCAAAATGTGCACAGGTTTTTTGTTTTGTCCTTTTGACTCTGTTTGTATATAAAATCTAAGGAATAAAGGAAGTTGCTAATAATAAAAATATTATTATGATTCAACTGTGTCTGGAAAGCATTTGACAGAATATTTACAAAATTTTCCAATGCAACACTTTGTTCTGTCATTGCCTTTGCTGAATACACATCTATCCTAAGTCTTAGAGAGGACATAATGCCTTTAACTCACATGAAGAATTAAAAGGCAATCTGATTAAGAGCTGCTCTGTTCTTTGGCTAGTGTATTGCCACTCAAAGCTTGCTGGATCCCCTTCCTGTGTCTCTCTGTGCTCCCAGACTGGTAGATAGAATGTACACAATTGATTGGAGAGGGCTTGATGAAGAGCAGATTTGTGATGAATCTCTGAAAAGATGCCTGAAGCGTGTTCTAAAGCTTCAAAGACATTCACATCTTGTCCTGAAAAACCACAAAAGACTGTTTACAGACAGCAGAGACTCTTTGAGAAAGGAGAGACAGAAAGTTTTATAAGCTATGACTCCAGAACAGGGATACACAGAGAGGGTTTGGCTATTTCAAACATATTCTAGTCCTTATCTGAGGCAGCACTCAAGGCGTCTCTCTCTTTTTTTTTTCTCTCTAATGAAGTCCTATTTTTATTTTTTTAATGGTTTAGCAAGATCAAGTAGTCACAGGTTTCTGTGGGAACTGAGGAAGCACAAGCATAGTTTTGTCCTTATTTCTTCTTATGCATGACAGAGGAAGAATGAGCCCATGAGTTTCACACAGGAGATACTTCTGGGGCTGGAGTCAGGGCCCAGGAGTGCCACTCAAGGCTATCACTGAAATGGCAGCAGAAGGGAGCAAGAATAGAGGCCAAGGGATGGGAGACAACACAAGGATTGTCCCCTTTGGAGGCAAGAGTGAGCAAGATACAAAGATACATCCATGGTGCTTGCTGTGAGCCTACTGTGTTACCTGCCTGGCCCAAAAAAGGACTGGCCTGGTGTCCTGCCTTGCTTGCCTGGGTCCAGGGCAGTGTAGAACTGTGGCAGGAGAGGCTCCCTCGCCCTCCCTCCTCCCTGAGTCCCCAAGGATTCACTCCTCCAGAACCTGAAGGGATGTCCAGACCCTCATCCCCAACCTCCACCCCATGTCCCAGCTAAATATCCCCACTATGCCAGCAAGTCCCTCAGTCTGCTGTGCCCCTCTCTTGGCTGTGGAGGATTTTCCCTGGCCACACAGCATGTGAGGGATGGAGTTGTCCTGGGGATGTCCTGGGGTTTCAAGGAAGGGCCTTGCCAGCTCTCCCCTGTCTTGTGTGTGAGGGTTTGACTTCTGCTGCCAGGTGTGAGCACCTGGCAAGCTTTGACCTTTGCAGTCGGTGGTTGTGCAACATGGGGCAGCTGCCAGGGGTGCTCGGGTTGAGTGGATGGCCTCAGCTATCCGAGGAATGCCCAGCGTTGCTCCTCACTAAGCAAGAGAGAGATGTGGAAGTATAAATACTGTTACTGAGAGGCAGCACTAACTGAATGCTCCGACTTGTGCGCTGTCAGAGCCACACTGGATTTTTTCTGTGGCTCGGAGTTGTAGGGGGTGGAAGGGAGAGTGTTTTTTGACTAAAATGACAAGTGTTGTTGTCCTGAGTGGAAGAATGAATGGAAAGAACATGGCAGTTCTGTGAACATTGAAAATTTCTGAGTTGGGCTCTATTTGTAATATCCCTAGATTCCTTGCTAGCTTGGATTTTAACAACCTGAATCACTTTTATCTCTCTGCATTTGGATCTCTCCATTGTCCCCACTGGACTCCAAATTACATTGCCTCCCTCTCTCACTCCCCAAGTTTATGCACTGCTTTGTCTTCACAAATGCTGTTTTCCATGTTCCAATTAGATTAAGGGCTTGCCTGCACAGGAAAGTTGCAGTACTATTAATTTGCAGTTTGCTTTAAAGAAATTATGTTAAACCTGGGCAAAAGGCCATGTGGACTCCCTGGTATTCCTTTACAGGAATACAACTGGCTTATTTCAGGTTAGATCAGGTCAACTAGGAACAGGAAGAACTTGCAAAGCAATAAGTTTTCCTACACCAGAACAAAGAGAATTCAGCAGCTTCTTCTTCAGATTGTGTCCTCCAAATGGGAAGAAAAGCTGGGAGCAGGGTCTTGACCTCAGCAGGAGCCTCAATCCACCAGACAGAGGTATCACAGCACCAGTGAGCTGGTCCCACCAAAGCAGCAGCTACTGCTGTCACTGTGTCCTGGCACGGGCTGTGAGGCAGCTGTTGCCCACTGCAGCCTTTTTCCTACCAGGGCATCCCAGTCCACAGCACTCACAGGGCAGGAGTGGGGACTGCTGCCTCTGTACAAGGTATTGGCTCCCACTCTGTTCCTACAGATATTAAAAATTGAGTCCTTTGCCAAAAAATTTATAGTATGATATTGTTGAGTATCCATCTTTGAATGAATGCCTGGAGTTAACTCTTGGGTTACAAGCAGATTGTAATTTTATGAGTGTGCCTTTCTCTTGTAAGCAAGCTCAAAGGAACAGAAGGTGAAGACAAAAGAAGAGAGACTTATAACAGCAGGAAGAAGGGAAAGAGACACATCAGTAAATCTTGGATGCTGTGCATTCTCATTGTGAACTGGTTTGAACTGGTAAGCTAGTAATTGCCTAAATCAAAATAGGCACTTAGTCAAGATGGCTCTTAAATTAATCAGCATCAGTATTATACTTAGAAGAAGGCACTAATGTTTCTCATTTTGGTTTTTGTAAACCTTTTATTTTCTAATTACTATTTCCAAATACCAAATGTAACTTTTTTTAATGTTATGTAACATAAATGTAGCATTAGAGTCTTCTTTGTAAACCCTCTAGAGGGTTATGGACCAGAGGGTGTGATGACAGTCCAGAAATGCCTATGGGATTGTCAGGGTCATGAGGACACCCCCAGCTCCACAGCTGGTCTGCAGCTCCCCACAGCCCTGCCCTGCCCAGCCATGGGTCACCACCTGTGCCAGCTGTGGCTGTCCCTGAGCTGGGGAGGTACCCAGTGCCTGAGGCTGCCCTGGCACCCCCAGCTGCACCTGGATGGGGAAGGAGAATGGCTGGGGCTGCCAGACTCTGCTCTGATGCTCTGGGAATTCCCCACAGTCCCAGCCCTCAATCCTAAGAGAGTTGCTGCCCTTGCTGCCAGCAATCCTTGCTGTGCCTTGACAGGAACTAACAGACCTAAATCATGAACCAAACCCAATTCTGGTCTTCAAGAAAAAGGGAAAAGAAGGCCCATCTTTCTATTCCCTCACTGTTGCTGCTGAGCGTTGATTAGATCTGTCCCCTGGCAAGTGAAGGATCTCCAGCAAGGGAATGGAAGAGGTGTAGAGATTTGAAATACAGTTCATACAGAAATACAGTCCTTGCAGAGGAGAGGGCAGGTCTGGGTGTGGAGGCACCAGCAGGAGCACTCAGAGGGGGAAGTGCTCCCTGAATGGCCTGAGTTAATGACACCAGGTTAGCAGGTCACCAAGACCACAGGGCATCTCCCTGCAGTCCCTCAGGGCACTCAGATCTGGAGACAAAGTGGTTAGTCCTGATGATTGCCAGAGTTGGGACAGGATGGAGACATTGTTCCAAAAAATTCAAAAAAAGGTAGAAAAAGATGTCCAAACCCTGTTCATAGTCATGAATCCAAGAATAACACAGGAGACATGAGAAGGGTTTGACAGCTGGCATCCCTTGTGTTCTCTATGGCATCGCACAGATCCTGGACCTACTACCTGGGCACAGTCTTCATGTTGCCTGGATTGTGGATAGATAGTTTGAACATGCCAACCTGATCACTGGTGGCTGCACTTGTGAGTGTGAGACTGGGAATGTGGCTGAGTGAAACCTGTTTTGTTTCAGTGTTTATTTTAAATGAAACCACTTTCTACACCTTCCCCCCTCGTCCCTTCCCCTCCTGTATGTTTTCTATGTTGTTTATACCACGTTGGAGCAGTATTTCTACAGAGGAACAAGGAGTAGTAAATAGGAGCATTCAGCTGCATAATCTTTTAGTCATATCTCTTTGATGGCAGCAGATACAGAACCATAAAAAATGTAATGTCAGGAGAAAATAGTATTTTTTTTTTTTCTGGATAGGTTCACCAGAGGCCACCCTGTCCCTCTTGCTGGCTTTGGTCAGCAGTGCAGGTCACACAGCTGGAGCTCTGGCCCACTCCATTGTGAGAGGCTTAGCTCAGGCTTCACTGTGCACATAGCAATTTTCCCACTTAAATCCTTAAAGGTAAAGGGGTTTTGAGACATCTAGTCCACCACACTGCTTTGAGACTAAATATATCCATCCACTCTGGACAGATGCTCATCAGACTGGATGTCCAGAACATCAACTGCATCCCCAAACTGGGGGAGGGCCCCCAACCCTGGCGGCAATTGGCTTTTCCTAAGGGGCAGGGCTCCAGCACATGCTGTCATGTCACCACAGCCACTGCTCCTCAGCTGTGAGGCAGAAACCCCTGCTTCATGCTGAGACTGAAAAGCTGCTGAGTGAGCCAAGGGTTCCCAGCTCCTTTCAGACACCCAGAGCCAGAGGAGCTGAAACCCTCCCACCCCTTTCCAAGGCAGGCAGCCCAGTGCCTGCAGGAGCTGCTGCTGCCTGTCTGTCAGACAGCAGCTCCTGGGGACTTCCCTGTTGTCTAGAAGATGGCACGATGCTGCCTTTCAGCTCCAAGAAGTAGCTGCACAGCTTGTTGTATGTCACCTCACTGTGGAATAACTTAAGTCTCCCTGTACTCACCACTTGTAGCCTATTCATAGTAAACAGGAAGAGTAGTTTATTTCCTTCCTCTTTGCTGTTGCTTTTTATATATTTGTGTGCTGCTATTTTGCCCCCTCCTCAGACTTCTTGAGACTGAATTGTTTTTCATTGTGCCTTACAGTTTATATCTTCTGAACTTCCCGTAGAGCAGTAGTTCAACATTTAAATGAGTATAGTGTTTATGAAATGAGCTGGACTGACAGGCATGGAAATGGAGACTTCTGTCTTCACAGATTAGACACCACAGTGGTAGGAGGAGTGAAAACTCCATACCTAACTTGTGATCTCGAACATTTCTAGAGGCAAGAAGACAATGTAGTGATGAAATGTATCTAAGTGGTTCAGGCTTCCTCTTTAATCAGTAGCCTCTAGGCAGCCTCCTAGGATTCATTTGTGCCAGATGTGGTGGTGTTTTTGTGATATGCACAAAACATTGCAATAGCAAGGAACACTTAACCAACTCATTTCACATGAATTACCATCCTTGTGGGGGCAGAGCAGTCAGGCAGGTTCATCTAATCAGCTGTAGATGGCCACATGGAAGGATCTCCAGCCAAATCATCTCGGGCCCCTGTTACTGCTGCAGTGGAGAAGAAGACACTCTGAGGTCATGAATCATCTCATCCTAAGGTAGATATTTAAAACAGATCAGGTAAGGCATACCTTTAAATTGCCTATGGGGCAACAGGCTCAGATGTAGAGATAGACACTGCAGACATCTAAAATTAGGTGAGCTGAATCTCACCTGTGGAGTCCCTCAAAGTGGCGATGCACAGGTCAACAGCCCCACTTCCTCTGGTGGACGTTCAGAGCACATCTTCTGCCTTTCTGAATTTACAGCTACCCCAAAGCAGCCAGGTGTAATGGCTGATGAGACACGTATGAGGGTCTTCCACCAAATTTTCAGAAATTTTTTTTAAAATCCTTCTTTTTTGGTTTAGTATCTAAAAACCCATTTTCCAGAAAAGGAATAGTTGCTTTTTCACTTCTGCTCATGCCATAATGTGGTGTTGGAAAAGCAAGTGCTTGGATTAGGAAGCAGTGATGTTCATGATGGCTAAAATAACGATATTCTGTAGAGAGGGACTTTTAGGTTGATTCATCTGATAGAGTTGAACTGTAAAGATTTATCTTGTGGAATCTTTGGCAAATATGTACTTCAAAACGGATTTTTCACTCTAATAGAATTTTCACCCCCTCCTCTCATTTTTATTCCTTAGTTAATAGTTTGAAATTAAGGAAAAAGCTTCTCTCCATACCATAGCACATCTCCTGACCCACTTCAGTGCAAATGCATACATGAGCACTTGTTTGTTTGTGCTTCTACAGGTGTTGGTTCTGTGCAGATATGGGCTGTGGTTAAAGTTTCATAATGGAAAATCTGACAGGCAGTTAACTAATCCATGAGTCATATTTCGTAATAGCCTAAAGGTCTCTGATGTTCGACCTTCATTTGATACCCTTGCCATCAGGCAGTTTACACATAACCCATCTGAAGAACATTCTTTATATAGATGACTGCATTGCTGCCCTTTTATACCTGCAAGGATGGGCATTGCACTTACTGAACCAGAGGAATCTCCTGTCTCCCTTTCCACCCCTCCTCTCCGTGAACTGCAGAGGTGCACTGCAGGAGACTCATCTGAGGAATGAGAGCAGTGGAGATCTCTCTGCTTAGTCTAAGTCTCCTGTAGGACCTGGCTGAAAGGTGAGGAGAGGGGTGTGGAGCTGGTTTTGGACTCCATTCACCCTAACCCTGCTGAAGGGGTTGCTGATCAGAACAGCTCCAGTAATTCAAGTAGCAGTGGAATCACCAGCACTAACAGAGCTCTGCTGGTGTCACCTGTGCATGGCTCACTTCTGTTTAAGGCAGGCCAGACAGACACACAACAAGACACATTTTTGTTGCTGACAGCAGTGGAGTTGAGCCAGCATTACCAATGCCAGGGTCTCAAAAGGAAGGCCTAAAGTGGAGAGGGCTTGTCTAGAGAATCTACCCCTCTGTTTTCTAGCCAAAGGGTCAAAAAGCAACACAGTGCTTATGAGGGTACCTTGGGTTTCAGGACTTCTCAAGTCCTTTCTCAAAGGCATTGTTGCTGTTTCCAAAGCTAAAATAAAGCAAACACATGACTTCAGTAACTGCATGTGAAGTTTACATACTATGACTCATCATAATAAAGAGACCTAAACAGAAGCCCAGTGTGTCATTAAAGCTGGAATATGTTTTCCATGCTAAATTCTTTTGGGTTTGCTTTGGCTTCTTTTCTGCAGCTATAGAATAATAGAATATCTCAGGGATATTAACTCTTTGCCATTGCAGGATAGAAGGTTCTAGTCTTCATGAATAGACACAGCAGAAGGTTATCTTATTTTTTTAAACACTCTGACATAACAACTTTTACAGCAGTGCCAAATGCTAGACAACAACGAGAGCAGCTGAGAAGACAAATTGAAAGAAGAAAGCAAAGGAGAAGGGTTGTATCCTAAGATTTAACTTAGGCTGTCTCTTTAAAAATCTCTGCCATTTCCAAACAACTATTTTATAATTGTCTCTGAGATATCAGCAGACACCACGAGTGATGTATATGTAGCATGTGAGTTGCCTGCTGTATATGGAAAAGTGCCTAGGGAGGGATTGGCACAGTGGGAGGGGGAACATGGCCAGCCTGACTGTAGGCACCAGTGAGGAGTTTAGTCATCCTGCTGAGTCAACAGGAGACACAGCACCTCCAAAGGTGCTTTTGCCTACTCGTCATGCAATGTTAGACAGCTAAAGTTACATGGTAAGAGCCTATAATGATAGGCTTATATGCATGTTTGTTTATGCGTGGAATTCATCTTGCATGGATGATCTGGATTACCAGCTCCAAACCTCTCCATCTGGAGTACAGCTGCTGTTATACCAGGCAAGGCTTGTTGTGGCTGTTTCTTAGGGCTCTCCTTGCAGCCCTTCTCAAGCAAATACAGAAGGTGAGGGAAGTCCAAACAAAGGTCCCAGCACGATTCAGGTTCGTTTCAGAGGGGCAGCAGTGTTTCAATCCTGACAGCCTTACTGAAAGGTTTTTGTTGCTATCATTTAAAGTCCCTGCAAGAGAAAGGGCCCAGCTACACAAATCCCACTGGCAGGATAGGGCTGCTGACACAAATGTAATATAATAAAATGTATTACGGACTTGTGCAAGTTTTGTCTGATGAACTGAGGGACTCCTTTCCCACTCTGGCCCTTAATACCCACTGAGGTCAGTGTAACTATCACCTCCAACAACTCATCATGGCATTGCATCATGATACTCGTAACCAGCTTCTGGTTTAAAGTGCCAGGGTATAGGAACTGTATTGTATGTCTGTTCCACAGCATGCTGAATTCTTGCTTTGTCTGAATTTTTGTCTTTTTAAAGATATTTTTGTAAAGACATCTTAATATCAGAAGAGAGTTTTCACTTTGTCCATCTTTCCTCCCTTTATTGCAGTATTGGCTGTAATTAAATTGCAGGAACCTGACATTTTTCTCCTTTCCAAACAATTCCTGGAACTGAAAATTAATAAAAGGAGATATACCTTTTTAGTTCTTTGTTTAGCCCCCCTGGCTTGTTTTCAGCATTTGACAGTGCTTTCCAAGCACTCAGTTTCACCTCCCTATTTTCTGGTTCCCTGAGCTTGTGGTGCCTTTGATGCTGCAAAAGGGCAAGGTAAAGCCCTGGAAAAAAAGGGTGAAGTGCTGTGACAAAAGGACAGGCATTACCCCAGGGATTCATGTACTGAAACATCTTTAAAATTCTTCTCAAAAACTGAGTAGCTGGGGAGTTGACAGTATCCTTTTAAGGACAGTTTATGTTAAGAAATCCTGGTTAGTCTTATGAGCAAGTTTTGGCTGAGCATAAGCGCTGATGACTTTTTGAAATGAAAAACATTTCTAAAGACGAAAATAGCTAGTACTGAAATCTCTCACAGCCCTTATTTACAATTTCTGTGTGATCCCTTGTCCAGATTTATAATGATTGCTTGCCACGCCAGCAGAACTTACAACTTTGTGGATCTGTCTTTAATGTTGTAATTAAAACCAGGATGATTTTCATGGCCCCAGAATAATTTGTAATTCTTGTGAGAGCTCTGTCTTTTAAGTGGCCTTACATAAGATGTAATCTTCACTGACCTAAGCATGCATACACATTTTTTTTTTTTCCTATCATTGATGTTTTCATCAAGGAAGTGTATACCTTTGGGGTTGTTTCAACTTCGTGTGTTTAAGTACAATTTTCTCAGCCTTTCTCAAGATGTGTTTAAGTTACATCTAAGTAAAACACTCCTTTTTCTTCTGTCAGGTGCCTCCAAATAGCTTCTATCTTTTAGTCTTTCTGCAAGAGCTAAAGACATGACTTTTCTTTCTTCCAGAACATTTTCCACCCATTTTTACTGTCCATCTACTGGCAGCACATGCTGAGGACCCTGCAGTGACTCCCCAGCATTTCCAGAGCTGTGCAGTCTAAAGACCAAAACCTTCTTGTTCTCCTTAAATATGGGATCACTTTGTAGTGTAATCCCCAAAATCTGATCTCCTACTAGTTCTCCATATTTGTTGGAGGGGTGGATGTTCCTGATCATATAACAAAAAGGCCAGACTGGTGTCACTCGCACATTCAACAGGGCAGAAATGTGTTATAGCAATAGTCAGCAAGGGGTAGTTACATGGGATGGGTAGAGAGTTTGGTCCTCAAATGTGCATTTCTTCTTATTGGAACACGTAGCTATTTTTGAAGTCTGAAATTTCATTAACAGGATTCCTCTATGGATACCTTGTCCTTTAAACTTGTCCTTAAAACTTTTGTTCTGGGAATATTTCATGTGAAATGTTTTGAGTCTTGAACCTGCTTGTGCCTGGTAGTATTAATAACCTGGGGCAGGGAATGTTTATATAGTACTGAGCACCATGGCAGCACTTAGTAAATAATGAAATAAATCGCGGGCTTTGTTTCTGTTTAAATACTGTGTTTGCCTTCTGTGGATACAGATCTTCTGGATCCTGGTCAACAACCTCATTTGGGTGAAACTGGATATTGCACCGATTTTATTCCAGCTCCTTTAATGTATGGCAGTTGCACAGACAGCGCTCGGGATAACAAAGAACTCAGGGTCCCCCATCTAAATAATTAAGAAAAAGCCAAAGCCTTGAACTAAAAATACCCACCAAGATTCTTAATTTTTATACAAATACACAACTAAGGTACAAAAAGCTAGAGGCGAATATGTCCAAATCAACAACTACAGCATACAAGGACCATTAAGGTCCAGATTCACCGCCCCATTCCAGAATTCCAGACATTCACTGCAAATACCAGGGCTGGGAAGTTACTCTGGCTGCTATGGAGGGGATGCCCAAGCATAGGAGAACCAATGTAAATCAGTGCTGTGAGGAAAACCCACACTAGTTTACTGTTCTAAAACACTGAGCAGGGAAAATTGGGAAAACCAGAGTTATTGCCTGCTATGACCTTGGCCTTCCAGATGCACAGGCAGGTGCAGAAGCTGAGGGGCACGTGTGCTGTAGAGTGGAGCTGTGTGTTTCCCTCCAGAACTGCCTGAAAGCTGCTCAGGAATCCCAGTGCTCAGGACATGTCTCAGAGAAGTCATTCTGTGGTTGACTGTGCCTAGCTCACATATGTTTTTAATAGAAGCTTTTAAAATAATTTCAAGATTGAAGCGTATACAAGCTGAACTTTGAGTACAAGCTGAAGAACAAATCGAGCTGTGCTAAATTGGTTTCTGGTAGGGCCTGACAATATATTTAAGATGCTACCTAATCCCACGTGATCCCTGGTGTCTGTGTAATCTCCTACCATCTAGTCAGTCTTAAATTTGTAGGTGAGGTTATTACATTCTTAGTCTGATTTAATCTCTTTTCCATCAGGAGTTGGCAAAGCTGAGAAATACTTTATGGCTAAATTCATCATATTTTAAGTGTGATATTAGTACTTTTCTATTTTGAATGTAAATTGTAAGCAAATATAATCGCTATTAGTGTGTAATCATGCATTCATTATGGAATAATAATACTTACATTAATCAAAAGATTGATAACATTTGCCCATAACTTCATTAATGCAGAGTCAGCTGCACTCAGGAGCCTTGAGCTGGGCCAGAAGACAAGAAAGGACAAAACAACTCCAACAACCAGTGAACAAGGAGTTAAGTATTACAAATTGAAGCCTCTGCAAATCCAGACTAAAATGCAGAGTTAAAAGCAGCTGCCAACTCTGGAACAGAAACTAAAGTCTGCTTCTACCACCAGGAAGCAACTGCAGCCAGGGGAAAATGGGAACGGACAAAGGAACAGTGGGGTGAGAAACAAAGTCTAAAAGACCATCAGGATGAAAGGTGAATTCACCATCATCAAATGAATGCCCTGCGAGTCCTGACACTCCATGAGAAGGTGTGAAGCTCAGCAGATGGATTCTTGGTCAGAGTTATGC
Organism: Xenops minutus; assembly: GCA_035221455.1. Lineage (NCBI taxonomy): Eukaryota > Metazoa > Chordata > Aves > Passeriformes > Furnariidae > Xenops > Xenops minutus. The sequence continues at coordinate 112,054,279 of JAWWEE010000001.1, read as the reverse complement.
AGGAGGCCTGGCTGGACAATCTGGATGGTTTAGGATGTGCAGCTGGAGTTGGCGCAGTGTCTGCTGCTGCCAGCTTTATCCATAGCTGGAGCAGTATTGGATGGTGGATGGGCAGGTGAGGAGCAGCACAGCTGTGGGAGCAGTGAGGAGGGAGGCACACGTGTGTAATGATGGTGCCAACATGCCCTGTGTCAGCAGGGAATTGTGGGGGCACAGAAATGAGGAGCTGAAGGCACTGTCTGAGGAGAAATCTCTGTGGAAAGGGAAAAGGCAGATACCATTTGCATGTCTGGGCTAGTGAGAATTCATCAGGCTCTGTGTTTGAATGGGAGCCAGGTACAGTGTACAAGCAACTCCTGTTTGCTGTGCCTGACCTAAATCCAAGTGTTGCTTTGTCAGGTTTTAACCAACACGTGTCCTGTCTCCCTACTGTGTGGTAACACTGCTGGAGACTGGGTGTTAGCACTGGGAACCTGATGATTCAAACACCAAGTATGAAAGGCTGTGTTGCGGCAACAGGGAGGAAGCAGGGACATGTAACCTCACTGTGTGTTTTATGGTGGTCAAAGGTTTCTGTTCATGTTAAAAGAATTCTTATCTGAGAGGTTTCAAAGGACTAAATATAGACCAACTTCACATGCTAGATGGCAGTGGGGCTCCGCAGGCAGCCCACTTCCCTGCTAACAATGCTCGTGGGGATGTAACGTCTTGTTTGTTTGTTTATTAAATAGTCGTTTTTCAGGATCAACATCTATCAGAGCCCAGCCCTGCAACTCCACTGTTTCCTTTTCCTTGGCAATGGGCCCCTGGCAAGAATGCAGAGCCAGCAGGAGTCCTGGAGCTGCCCCTGGATCCTTCATCTTCAGTCTCACTGGTTTGGGGGAAGATGGGAGCCTTACACAAGAGATCTTAGGGTGGCAAGATAAACATCTGCTATTTGAGCCTCTGCCTTAAACCACCACATTGCCATGAATGAGTAAGTTTTCAGCAGCAGGAAGCCAGGAATTACACTCAATAGGAAGACTGCCAGCTCTTCTGTGATTCCTGCTTCTGGCTGGGACATGGGAAAAGTCCCCCTGGTAGGATATCTGTGTGAACACCGAATCCCACTCACTGCTGATACTGATGACATGGTTGAACAGAGCAAATGCACCCTATCCACAGATGATCCCAAGGGTCTTTTCTCAGTGGAAGAATGGCAGATGAGCTTGGTGTTGAAAGCAGAGGGGGTGAAGGTGTCATCAGTGAGAGATGAGATCACAGTCAATAGAGCTTGTTGCTGAGTAAGTCCACTAGGGCCCGAATCATGGGATGTGAGATTTTTCCAGGCAGTGAAGATATTGTCTTCGCTATATCCAAAGATCCATGTTTAAAGACTAGACAAACACACAACTAAATAAAAAAATAAGCAGTAATGAAAGAGAAAAGAAAATCCACAGAAAAGGGATTTTCCCTTTTTTTAGGGATTCCCCCTAAAAAAGGGGCCCCAGCAGGTAGCAGAGAAGGGAGCAAAACAACTTTCAGACTAAGTACGTGACAAATGCATAAAGTTGCTAAGAAGCAGTTCTTGCTGCAGCAAGAAAGTCCATCTCAAGTCAAGGAGCAGTGCAGGTGAACTGCAGTGAGCTCAGTACTGCACATTCCCCCTCATTCTCCAGTCGCCAAGCGTGGGGTACCAGACACATCCAGCTGGCCAAGCTCACACACCTGGAGTGCAGGTGTCACCACAGTGCCATGGCTACAAATGTTGTCACTCACAGGAGTACAAGGAAACACATGTAAAATGGCCTTTTTGGAGGAAGGAGCAGGGGAGGAGGAGTAGGAGGTGGCTGTAACCACCCCAGCTCAAATGACCTACTATTTGGACTATCAACATTACTCTATTCCCTCACTTACAGGATATTTCAAAACAACATGACAGAAGTGATTTTATGTGAACATAGAATAATCTACACCTATAAGCAGTCTTTGGGTTAACTATGACAGTTGTGTTGTCCTGCTGGGGGGTCACCAGGGCCCTGAGGAGCCCAGTGTGGGACCCCCACCCAGCACCCTCTGGCCTGGGAGCACCACACCTGGCAATGAGGGCACTGCCTGTCCTGGGGCTACCTGGGGCTCCCAGCTCACCCTGCCATGTGGAGCACCCCATTCCTGCTGCTCCCTGGCATACACCTGGAAGACTAAAACCAAAACCATCTCAAAAGCAGAGACTCTATTTATGAATGCAGTCATACTGCCAAAGCAAAATTAAAATTAGTGCTGTTCCAGGATGACAGACAGGGAATAATACTCCAAGAAAGAAAGGGAATATATGCCTACAGTACCTGAATCAAGATCTCATTGTACAATGTCACAGGCAGAGAGGCTGTGCAAAATCTTTTGATATTTAACCACTTGTGCGTGTTCCTGTGGGAAGGGAAATGACAGATCAGATTTCCTGTGGAGGATTCATTAGTATTCTGTCATTGGCAAGTCAGTATTTTTAGCTTGGTGAGCTTAAGATGTATTGTGGTTTAGGCCTCTGAAGTTACCAACTCTGGGTAAAGAATTAAAAGAAAAAAAAAGGAGTGTTGTTAGGAACTGTAGAGTGACTGTCCAAGATCTTTTATGAACCATCCTCCTCACTTGCTGGTTAGCATTAAGCTCCTATTAACTCCATTTCAGGAAGGTGGTGATTAAACTGGGTCAAATGGAAGTGATTAGGTTGGATTATCCCTGTCATGGAAAAATTCACTGGAAGATCTAAGAGGGAGGAAATTGCCACACAGATCCTAGCAAGTTCTGCTGGGAGGTGTATGGCTTTCCTCTGCTTCCTGCAAAAGAGCCTTGTCCCACCCAGAATCCCTCTAGATGCCTCAGACTCACTTTGAATTGAATTGTTTTCACCATGGAAGTTCCTCAGGGCTGGTAGGGAAAGCAGCTGCCCCAGCATCGCTCCCACTTGTGTGTCTTACCCCAGCTCTACCTGTGCTGAAGTTTGGAAGCATCCCTGAAGACACTGATGCTAAGGAAAAAACCCTCTCTTTTCAATTCTGGTGCTAAAAGCTACTATGGAAATGTTCAGATGAACAAGGAAGAATAACACCATGACCATTGGGAGGGCAAAGTCTGCAAGGCCAGCAAGAGGGCTCAATATGGAGAAAATAAATCTTGTACTTGAGAGTGAGTTGAGAACTGGGAAGGCACAGGGGAGCTTTGGATTTGCCCAGCCCAGGGAGCAGCCTGTCTCCCATAGCCCACGAGGTGGGTCTGTGCACAGCCCCTGCAACAAGGCAAGATCCAGCAGCCTGAGCTTCAGATCTGTTGAGTGCTTACAACAGTGCAGGTCAGGTGGAGGGCTCTGGAGCCCCAGATATTGTGCTTGAAATCAGCCCTGTATGAGTATCAAACTTACAAAGGCAGCCTGTGCATGATCCTGAGCTCTGGAGTAGAGCTTGGAGCAGACACATACCCTGCAAGCCTCTCTCAACGCAGCCCCAGTTTAAGGCTACTCTCCATTATGTGATTTTGCTTCAGAAAAATATCTCATGACTGCCACTATTACTAAGAAATAAATGGTGGTTTATTGCAGGGGCTGATACACAGAGTTTCCTGCTGGCCCAGGGGTTGCTTCCTCCTGGTGACATCTCTCAGTGCTCCCTGCATGCTTGGCTCCAATACTCTGTTTTAATGAGATTTACAGCTGACCCCTCTGTCATAACCCTTCACCTCTCGTGCTGTCAGGGAACTGCCCTGGGGAAACGGGGCTGAATCCTATCTCTGTGCACAAACATGGGCATGTGCACAAACAGGGGAATGTGCACCAACAGGGGAATGTGCACGCCTGTGCTCACAGCTGTGTTTATGTTGCATGTAGGAGAAAAGAGAATTATTTATGTTCTAATCGTGTGCTCCCTAAGCAAAGTATTTTCTGCTCTGATTTATTGCTCACTTTAGGCCTGCCCTCAAGCATTGTTCTTGTATTTGGAGCCAGTCACGTTTTTTCCATTTGGAAATGGAAATCTTAAATGTAATGACATATTTAATGGAAAAAACCCGACACTTACTTGAAGGGAGGAGGAGTTTTGCTTCCCTATTTTCCCATTTTGTGTTTGTTTTCTTTCTCACCTCTTTCCTTTTATTCTTTCTCTTATCTCTGAAAAAGGAAGGGAAAACAGTATCTGGAGAAAAGGCAAGAGCAATATTTTGTTCTCATTTTCAGTGAAGAGATTAGAAAAGTTCAAAAGGTTTTACCCAGAAAAAGTCCACATGAAAAGTGCCTGTCATTTTCTGATTAGCACTGTTGTGCTATTGATCAAAAGTATCCAGCCAACAAACCTGTGTAAATTAAAAATGCTTTTGCACTATATGGAGCCAGCATTTCTTGGTAACTACAAATTAAATGCTTTTCCCTTTTTTAATTAATAGAGCTTTACAAAGCTTATGCAAGTGGCCTTAGAGCTTGGGTTTCCTTTTTTCTCACAAATACCAAAACAGAGAGGCTCCCCACCCCCCCGCCCCCCCAGCCTTCTTTTTGCTAGAGGACTTCTCAGAGGACCAACAAAATCAAATTAGTTTTGTAGGCTGCACTCAGAAGATAGAGGAGAATGCAGATCTTTAACAAATTGAGCTTTTCTCCCATGTGTTTTTCAGGAGTTTTGATTCAATCAATCTCAGAAGAGTTTTTACACAATCTGAATAAGAATTCTTTTAAAATCCTTTTTTAAATCTTTCCCCCTCCCTCCATCAGCTCAGAAGCTAAGGATTCCTTTCTGTTTTGAGGCATGAAATCCCTTTAGCTCTACTGCCGACACTGCAAAAAGAGAAGAACAAAGCAAGAGAATATAAAAAACACACACCCCCTCCAAGAAAATAATTAAATTTTTCTTTTTCAATGAGCTCATCCATCATTATGACATAAGAAAACAAGCAAAAAAATTAATACCAAAACATACACTTTCCCCCTCTCTTGTGGGTCACATCTATCAAGCAAAAGAGAATCCTGTGCTATTGTATTTGGTTTCTAAGCTGGATGCACAAACTACCCTGGCTGTAGCCTACAGGGATGTTGTCACCAAACAAACACTGCCATTAAAGTGTTGGTAGGAGGTCCTTTAGGAAATGCAAAGAGAAAAACAATTTTTTTTTGGGGGGGGGGGAGTTGTGTAGGAAAAGTAACTAATAACTAAATCTGGAAGTACAGCTGGGTGCTCTTAAATTAGAAATCTTTAGGAGGTCTCCCACACACCCCTGCAAGTTTGCTGAAGAGGTTTTTGAGCTGTGCATTGCTGCAGATATGTTTCACCTCCTCCAGCTTTTCTATCTGTTTCTTGCTAAGCTTCTCCATGCCTGTAAGCCTCTCTCAGTTAACTCACAATGTCTCTCTGGCCTGGGCTTCATTTCTCTTCCATCTCTCCTTCCAATTCTCTTAGTTCCTTGGGACGGTTTCAATCCTGTATCTCAGCTGCTCAACAGGACAGAAAATGAGCTCAGTGGATTTCTCCCCTTCTCCATCAGCTACCCCTGCTGATTTCATTAAGGAAAACAAAACAAAAAAAAAAGCTGATCCAGATGTATAACTAAAAACCCACTTTTTTTCTTACACATTTTCTTGCATTACTCTTCTCTGCAGGTGATTCTGTTTTGTTTTACAATACAGGCAGAAGGTAACTTTCCAATATACAATGTTTCTTGGCCCTGAATCTGGTGGGTTGTCAATTTTTCCTGGTTTGCAGCTGAAAATAATTTTTGAAAAATACTCATGGTCTGAGAGGACTAGCCCAATGTTTGAGCTCTGCCTTGCAAGGACTAGTCCACAAAGGCTGTGTTCTGCTAAGGCACTTTACCCACACACAGTGCCTGTGTCTTAAACCCACATAACTTAGATGCATGTAAGCAACCAGATTATCTCACCAGAGAGGTGGGCAGCTTTTCCTGGATCAGTGATTAATTGAATATATCATTAGAGATAAGGAAGACAAGCAGTTCCTTTTGAACTTGACAACACACAGAACAAATTTCTTGTAAAATGTGAATCTCCAGGATACCTACAAGAGTTGCTGTGCAGGCTTCGAGGCTGCTGCACACAGGGAATTCTTATTGCCACGTCTAGTGGGAGGAAAAGAATAGCCATCAATTACGGTTCCTCAATACCTTCCCCATTAAGGCTAAAATTAATCTTGGATTTGCAACTAAAATTAAGCAGAATTTTTGGGCTCTTTGTTTCAGGAAAGATCCTCAAAAATGAGGTGTTTTGGGCTCAAGGCCTCTAGAGGTCACCAGAACCCAAAGAATGAGCATTGCTAAACCCATCTGAGAAGCGCAAATTGCTTTGTTTTGGTTGGGATTTTCCAGCTCTGCGGCTCTGGGTCTCCCCTCTCCCAAGGAATCCTGGCTGTCATTAGCCAGGGAATAACAGAAAGCCCTTCCAAACCCATACCCTGCTGGAGAGGCTTGGCTGTGCAGGAGTCAGCTCCCTTTGGGGTGAGAAGCCAGGCATATAATTGGCTTTTTTGCCTCCGCATGCTGCTCTGATCTTACCCTGCTGCTTCTGTGATAAATCCTGCCCTGGCACAGCTGGAATCCCTTGTGCCCCACGGGCTGTGTCTTTGCCACACCTCTGTAAGCCCAGGGAATGCCAGGAGCATTCCCAGCAGGAGAGAGGTGCCAGTTCTTTCTCCTGGGCTGGTGCATGAAAGCTGTAACTCAGAAGGGAACATGTGCTGAGCATGCAGGTTGGGGAGCTGACCAGGATTCTTCCACAGAAATTCTTGTCCTTGCAAACTGTAATCTGCAAACAGGGGAAGCCCTGCAAACAGTATGGTTTCCTTCCAGTGCTGCATCTGCAGGGAAGGTTTAGAGAACAGCTGCAATTATGATTAAGTGATTGTCATGCGGTCAGAAACATCATCTCCTTCATGCAAGAGCAGAAGGGAAAGCTCAAGTAATTTTCCTGGAACTCTCTCCAGGGTGTAGAATGAGACAGGCTAAGGAGCAGAGATCTGGGTAGAGTCGAGGGAGAGTATTTGTTTCAAGATAGCAAACAGAAGCTGATCCTTTCAGGACAAATTCCTCTGAAGAGAGCAAGGTATTTATTCTGGGAGCAGTCGGTGAACTGGAGGTCTGTGGTGTCTCTGCAGAGGGATTTTTCTCTCCTCTCAAAAGCAGCAGAGTTGAATACAGACGAGTGGCCTGTGCCATGCCAGGATGCTGAGGGTGGTATGGGGGGGCTGCTGGAAGGGGACCCTCACAAGGGGCTCCTTTGCTTTCACATACAGTTCACTGCAGCCCCAGGATGTTTCCTCAGAGTCCAGGGAGCTCTTCTGGATGCACAGCAGGAGCTGAGGCTTTGCCCCTTGAACAATCTGTGCAGTGGCTTCAGTGGCAGCAGGTGACTCGCAGCCCTGTGCCCTGCCCTGGGGGCAGCCTGCAGTAATAGGATCACCCCGAGTGTGTTTGCTGGGCATTAGCAGGTGTGTTATTTTTGCAGACTGGAGCTGTGACGCTGCAGCCTGGCTGGAGTCCATGTGTCACTTCCTAATCCCATGCAAAGCCCCTGAGAGGTCAGTAGGACCATAAACGGAGGTGTGTGCCCACCTGAAGGAGGTCAGAGAGAAAACATTCATGACTCTCACAGCCATTTCCTTCCCCTTCAAAAGATGCATGGAATTAAGGACTTCCTTTCTCCTTAGCTCCCTCCCAAAGCAGGGTCCTAGAGAAATCTTGCTGTTTCTTCCCCCCCTCCAAACAGCAATCTCATCAAAATTTCTTGGTGGCTGCCATCTGTTGCAAGCAGAACACCACCCCTTTTGCTATTTACAGTACAATTAACCTTTAACAAATTAGCTTGTGACTGTCATGAAAGGATTAATTAAGGCAACACACCCCTGACTTGCTCCCACCGTGCATTTGCAGCAGCACACCCACAATTCTGCCAAAGCCCTTCCAGAACTGGTAGAATAGTTTTTATCCTTTCTGGATTATCCCAGCAAATTTGGCAGCCCTGGGGAGATGTGTGAGGAAAGGCTCCAGCAGACACAGTCCCGTGGAAATAATTGTGGGGATAGCAGCCCTGGTCTTGTCCTGCCATGCGGGTGCTTCCCTGCTACCAAATGCTACTGCCTTGCTCTCAGGATGTGGGGCCAAGGCTCAGCCCTCTCAGCTCAGTGTTGTATTTCAAGCAGCCAAAGGCCGAAGCTGCTGCCAAAATATCAGGCTGTGATGTGCTGCAGCTGCGCTTTGGAAGCATCCCCTATTTTGCCTAGCACCACCAGGCTTCCATCCGGATTCCCGGGTCTGGGAGGCAGGATGCATGCACACAAAGACTGTGGGAAATAAAAGAATATGGTTTTATTACAAGCAAATAGTTCATTAACTCAGGAACTATTTTCTTTAGGCGTACTGTGGAAGTTGTAAGGTGCCAGGTCCTGTCTGGAACTGGTGCCAGGGACAATTTGCGTTTGGGAATAGGGAATTATGAAAATAGATAATGATATGGCTGAAAAGGGCCCCCGCCACACGGCAAGCTCTTTGTGTGAAGAGGAAAGTGGTCATTCTGACCAGAAGACCCCGTCTCCCTGCACAGGGGGGCATGCCAAATCCAATCAGAAGAAGAGGCCCACTCCTCTCATTATAGTAACAAGGCAGGACTCTAGGGACACATAAAAAGCATCATTTTTGGAGGCGGGGGGTGCTTTTTGGACCTTCCTGGCCGAGGCACCCAGCACGTGCTGAAATAGAAACTTTCCTTTTTCTGCTAAACTTCTTTATCTCACAGATATTTGTATCTTAAGTAAATTGAATAAAAGAGATTTCTCACAAATACCAAGGCTTCCCAGGAGCCTTGGAGCCCTGGGCAGTACAGCAGAGCTGATCTGTGCACGTGTCCAGGATGGATCTGGGTTATCCAGACAACCCTGTGCTTGCTGCCAGGCCTTGGAGAGCCTCAGGCAGATGAGCCAGTTCCCCCAGCTCCTGCACAGCCTGAAAAATAGGTCTTGTCCAGGGAAATCCAGCACACTGGCCCTGCCTGGGCTCCTCTTCCCACGTGGCTGCAGCTCCTGGCAGAAAGGCAGGGTGGTTGGTAAAGGCTGAAATGCCTTAAACCAAAGCAGCTTGTTGTTGTTTAATTCCAGCTGGCAACTACATACTGCACAGCAGCTCACTCCCTCTTCCATGGGATGTGGAGGAGGATTGGAAAGAAGGTAAAACACATGGGTTGAGATAAGAACAGCTTATGTTTGAAATGAAGTAAAATATAATAATAACAACAACAATCTAAAAAAGGAGAGCAAGAGAAAGGGGAATAAAACCCAGGAAAGACAAACAAGGAACAATACAGCTCCTCACCACCCAGTGACTGATGCCCAGCCTGTCCCTGAGCAGGAAGGGCCTCTCACAGCCCCCCCTCCCAGTTTATGCACTGGATATGACGCTTTGTGATATGGACTATCCCTTTGGCTACCTCGGATCAGCCATCCTGGCTGTGTTCCCTCACAGCTTCTTGTGGACCTTCTGACTGGCAGAGCATGGGAAGCTGAAAAGTCCTGGATTTAGAGTAAGCTCTACTTAACACACTGATGTTTTAGTTGTTGCTGTCAACACTGTTCTCATACTGGATCTGAAACACAGCACTGTACCAGCTACTGGGAAGAAAATTAACCCCATCCCAGCCGAAACCAGGACACAGCTGCAGCTGCCAGAGATAATGTCCTGAAGGCAAAATCTCAGGGCTCAAAGCACAGGCATGTCCTGCTGTAGCTCTGCCAGTGCCACCTGCTCCTTACACAGTGGAATACCCCACAGGGGGGTTCTAGGAGATGACACTAGCCCAGGGAATGGGGGCTTAGTAAGGAGGGAAACACTCCTCAAAGTTTAACAGAATAATGATGGTTGGCAGTGCCCAACACTCATATTTATTCAGCACCAAGATCTGAAGGGCATGACCCACAGCAACATTTCTGCCAAACCTTTGACAGTATTTTTAAATTGCTGTCAGGTGTAAACTACTTGCTTACACTTCTCAGGATCTATGAAGTTTTGAAGGCACAGCTAAAGAAAATAACCTTACTGTGAGTTCAGTCCATGCTTGACTGGGTCAGATAATACAATACAGTTATTTCTTGATGATGAAAGTGTTAACTAATGTCTAATATGAGGAGAAATCAATTGTAAAATTACACCATCATTGATGCAGTTCTGTCACCTGTTTGCATGTCTTCTCTGATTCCTAAACTCCATCAAAGCTATAGAAAACTTGGAGGCCTTCAGGGTTTTGTGTCCATGTGTGAATCCTAAAGAAATCATCATTGCATAGAGACCTGGATGCATAAAATTCCCAGCCACCTCCTGGTTTTCTCTGATGGAAAAACACTTAATAATCAGCTTGGATGATAGCAGTACTGGACCCCTGGGCAGCAGCATGTTCTGATCCTGAGACGTGCATAAACACAGCCTAAGGTGATACAAATAGGTAATAACCATTCAGAATTACTGGGAGGAAAGTCTGAAACAGCCTGTGATGCAATGGTGAACTCAGAACTCTTCACGCTGTTATGGAACAGACATTTCTAACCATATTCAGGATATCCCAAAAGCTGGTAGGGGGGAGCCAGGGATGGTTCCAGTTTCCCCCTCACCCTCAGTGTTGCAGCAGTACCTGAGCAGGGAGGCAGCTGGCCAAGCACGTGACAGAACTGAGAAGTTGCAGCTTCACAGGCGGTGACACCAGTGAGGAAGACTGCACCACAAATTAAATAATAACAAACTGAATGCAAAGTGTAGTTGATACAGGATAATGAAAACAATGACTGTACTAAATCATTACGCTACTACTTCTTATGTAATTGATTACTAAGTCCTTACTAAGAATGGGAGAGGGGAGTGACTAAGGTAATTTGCTGGTTATATGGCTGTTACTTGGAAAATTAGGTAGTTCCCTAAATTCTTGTCAAATTTAGTAGCAAAAAACAACAAGGCTCCTGCTGCCACAGCCAACAGGAACCATAAATCAAAGTCTCTAGATATTTCCCCTTGGTGTGAACTCGATGTAAACCCAAGTAAGTGGCCTTTGTTGTCCTACATTGAGCTGTAACACTCAGGTGGGGCTCAGACTGAGCAGCTGTCACACCGTCTGCTTGTCAGAGGGACAGTGACCTCCAGCAGATGGGCAGAGGGGACACCTGGCTGTGCTAATCTCTTTACCTGCACAGGCTGAATCCCACACGGATCACAGCTCAGAGCCCTTAGCATCAAGATTTTTTGCCTCTTCTGGGCATGTGACTTCCATTTGTCCTGGAAAGACTGTTGTGGGAAAGCTTATCTATCAAGATGTGGTGGATGCTTAGGTTTTTCAACTGAAGACAAGGAGCAATGGCCTACATTGATGAGTTTTTCCTAATTTCCAATGAGTCACTAAAGTCAAACAGTTCATCTTCAGTGAATTGGGCCATCAGCAGTGACCTCTTCTGGAAGAATGGCCTCTGATGCAGAAAACCTAGCAGGCTGTTAAAGAAGTTAAGGCATTTTTCATTTCCCCTTCCAGGGAGTAGCACAAGTTGATTAGGAACACTAAGACGATTACCTCTGCTTTGCTGTATCTCTCAATTATGCCTTAATTAATATTGATTAAAATCTGGCAAAGGCAGCTTAAAGCAACTGCAGGGTTTTTACCTTCAGTCACTTCCCTGCCCCAAACCCACAGCTCTCAAACTGCATAATACAGTCTGACTGTGACAGATCCAACTGTGTCTGTAAGGGACGGAGCCTCACCCTGCAAACAGCATCTTGGGTCTGGCTAATGGAGGTTTAGGCAAGGCAGCTCTCGGCTCAGGGTTGGGAATGCAAGATCCCCACTGTCAGTGCTGGGTTTTAGAGGCATTGCCTGTCCCCTGAGGGGTGGCTGAGCAGGCTGGGGGGACACAGCCTGGAGAGGAGGGGGCTCAGGGCTCTTCCCACAGCCAGCCCGTGAGGAGAATCTCTTTTATTCAGTTTAGAGAAGATGCAAATATCTGTGAGATAAAGAAGTTTAGCAGACAAGGAAAGCTTTTATTTCAGCACGTGCTGGGTGCTCAGGCCACGAAGGTCCGGAAAAGCACCCCTTCACCCCCAAAATCATGCTTTTTATAAATCCCAAGGGTCCTGTCCTGTTAGTATAATGAGAGGAGTGGGCTGCTGCTTCTCCCTGTGCAGGGAGATGGGGTGTCCTGGTCAGGATGGACACTTTCCTCTGCACACAAAGGACCTGCCATGTGGAGGGGCTTGTTTTGGCCATATCTTTATCTACTTTCACAATTCCCTATTCCTGAATGCAAATTTGTCCCCAGCACCAGCTCCAGACAGGAGCCGGCACCTTACAGCTTCCATGGTATGCCTAAAAGAGTAATTCCTGAGTTAATGAACCATTTGCTTGTAATAAAGCCATGTTTTGTTTTGTTTCATTTCTCCTGCAGCCAGTGGCAGGACGGGAGGGCACGGCCTTGGACTGCCCAGGGGGGTCAGGCTGGACATCGGGGGGATTTTCCTCCCGGGAGGGATGGTGGGACCCTGCAGGGGCGGTGTGTGGGCACGGCCCGGCTCACTCGGACACGGCTGGCCCCGCTGCCCTCGGGGGGTCTGCCCGGGGTGTCCATGTTCCAGGGGTGTCCCTGCTCCCTGGATGTGTCCCTATTGCCGGGATGTGTCCCTGTTCCAGGGCTGTCCCTGTTCCCTGGGGGTATCCCTGTTCCCGGGATGTCCCTAATCCCGGTCTCTCCCTATTCCCGGGAGGTGTCCCTATTCCCTGGATGAGTCCCTGTTCCCGGTCTCTGCCTGTTCCCGGTCTCTCCCTGTTCCCTGGATGTGTCCCTGTTCCCGGTCTCTCCCCATTCCCTGGATCTGTCCCTGTTCCCGGTCTGTTCCTATTCCCGGTCTCTCCCTATTCCCGGTATGTCCCTGTTCCCGGTCTCTCCCTCTTCCCAAACCAGCTCCCCCTCCTTCCCCATCTATGACGTCACCGCCATATGACGTCACACCCAGGCGGGGCTCTCCGTCACTCGCCATCCCCGCGCGCCGGAAGCGGCCCCGTCGCGGCGGTGACGTCACGCCTCTTCCTTTTCCGGTGAGGCATCAGCGAGGTAGGACGGGCCGCCATTCCCTTCCCTTCCCATCCTGGGCCCATCCCGGCCCATCCGCCCCCATCGCGCCCGGCCCGCGCCCCAGCGGCCCGGGGGGGACCGGGGTAGGACCGGGAGGGGACCGGGGGTCTGTTCCGGCGCTGAGCGGGCTGTCCCGGCTGTTCCTGCAGGGCGCCATGGGCCGCGTCATCCGCGGGCAGAGGAAGGGCGCGGGCTCCGTGTTCCGAGCGCACGTGAAGCACAGGAAGGGCCCGGCCAAGCTCCGCGCCGTGGACTTCGCCGAGCGCCACGGCTACATCAAGGGCATCGTCAAGGTACGGGCGGGGCCTCGGCCCTGTGCGCGGGGTGTCCATCCCCGGCGTGTCCATCCCCGGCGTGTCCATCCCCGGCGTGTCCATCCCGGGGTGTCCCTGTGCCCGGGGTGTCCATCCCGGAGTATCCCTGTGCCCAGCGTGTCCATCCCGGAGTGTCCCTGTGCCTGGCGTGTCCATCCCGGTGTGTCCCTGTGCCTGGTCTGACCATTCTTGGGTGTCCATCCCGGGGTGTCCCTGTGCCCGGCGTGTCCATGCCGGCCTGTACCTATGCCCGGGGTGCCCATCCCCGTTCCCCTCCCGAGGGGTATCCCAGCCCTGCTCAGTGTGCCCAAAGCCTGTTCCTTATCTTGGCTGTGCCTTATTCAGGCATCTCTCTTTCTGTTAAATCAACCAGGTTCTTTGAAAACTTAATCTGCTTGGAATTTATGAGAGCACCTAGGGAAAGGTGGCAGCACACAGCCAGCAGTGGTTTTCTGTTGGAGCTTTGCTAATGTAGGGATATCAGCTTTTATGTAGGAAAAATCGTGGGTTTATCTTGCCTAAGAGTTCCCTGGTCCTCAGGAAACACGGGTGAGGAGAGGTGTCCGTGTAGCTGATGGCGCATTAAAAAAAAAGATCTTTGAAATCACTAAGAGGTGTCCATCATCTTAGTGTTGAGCAGTGGGGCCAAGGCAGTACTTTGGGTGTGACAAGGTGGTTCAGGTGTGCTGCAGGTGTTTTTTGGGTGTTAGTGACAGCAAACAGTGCCACGGGTACCTGGTTGGATGCTCTGGGCATCTCTTCAGCTTTTTAGAGCATGGTCATCTTCAGGCTGTGGAGAGAACTTTATTCACACCATAGTCGAGTTGGTGATGAAAAGCAGGTAGAGAGGTTTGACTTCAACTTGTCATGTATGGGGGATTTTGGCTAACAGGGTTAAAAACAGCAGAAAAAACCCATCAGTACTGGACACCAACAGCATCTGAGCTGTCCTGGAAAACAGACAGAGATGTGTCATTGTCACTTGTCTGTAAATATGGGGTTGTGTGTTTTAATCTGACTGTACTTCAGGAGCAGGACTGACATATTTTTCCAAGAGTAAAAGAAACAAGTCTGTGCTTCCATATTTAGGGGTTTCCATAACTTTGTTGTGCCTGATACCAGAAGGTTATAAACACCTTCACTCCCAAAAAAAACACATGGAGAAATCCCTGCCCGTGCCCAGCTTTGTCTCTGCCCAAAGGTGATTGAGCAAAGTGGAAGTGAATTTCTGAGTATGGAAATAAAGGAATAAAACTGTTGAGACAGGGTTGTACAAGCAGCACATTTAACCAGAATCATCATTTTGTGATCACAGAATCACAGAATGGTTTGGGTTGGACCCAGAGCTGGAAGGTACCTTAAAAATCATGTCATTACACCATGGGCAGGGACACCTTCATCTAGACCAGGTTGCTCCGAGCGCCATCCAACCTGGCCTTGAACACTTCCAGGGATGGGGCATCCACAACTTCCCTGGGCGATCTGTGCCTCAGCACCCTCCCAGAGAGGAGTTTTTCCCTAATATGCAGGTGTGGTGCCCATCCTGGAGGTTTTATCCTTACAGATGTGAGTCTACAGCTCATTCCTGTCGGGAGGAACCCAGATCTCCCTGGAAAGGGTGGGGTGTCCTGGTGACAGTTACCTCGGAGTGATCACCTCCAGTTTTCCCAGCAGTTTAATTTGTGCAGGACCCGTGGCAGGGGCTGTGTGATGCTCTGAGGCAGCTGTGCATTCCCACAGGACATCATCCACGACCCGGGCCGGGGCGCTCCCCTGGCCAAGATCGCGTTCCGGGACCCGTACCGGTTCAAGAAGCGCACGGAGCTGTTCATCGCTGCCGAGGGCATCCACACCGGCCAGTTCGTGTACTGTGGCAAGAAAGGTGGGTCCTGGGGGGGCTGCTGGGGCAGGGGCAGCACGCTGAGTGTCCTGGTTCACCTTTCTCCACACTGGAAGTGGGGCTGGTGTTCCAGGTCGCACCCTAAAAGGTGCCCCAGCTGCTGCCTCGGGGAGGGTCCGTGCGGTGCCGCCCCGCCGTGCAAGGGACCCTGTGTTAAATAGAACTGTGACTCCAGGCACCCAAATGAGGCTGTGTATGCTCTGATTGCTCCTTGCAGCTCAGCTGAACATTGGGAATGTCCTGCCTGTGGGCACCATGCCGGAAGGCACCATCGTGTGCTGCCTGGAGGAGAAGCCCGGTGACCGGGGAAAGCTGGCGCGTGCCTCTGGGAACTACGCCACTGTCATCTCTCACAACCCTGAAACAAAGAAAACCAGAGTGAAGCTGCCTTCTGGCTCCAAGAAAGTGATTTCCTCTGCAAACAGGGCTGTTGTTGGTAAGGAGTGACATCTGTGAACTTGTCTGGTCACTGAGCTGCTTGTCACTGCTCAGGAATCTCAAACAGGACCCCAGTTTATAATAACTACCTGAAAACAGTGTCATGTGCAGGCTGGACCGAGGGTTACACACCAGTACAGTCTGTGCTCAGAGGCCTCACCTGTACGTTGTGCCTGCACTACTTCTGGGTAATGGTGGCCTGAATTTGGAGATGGTCTGATCTGTGAGAGGACAGAAAAGTAGATGCTCCTTGTCCTCGGGCTCTAGTGGAATTGCTCAGCCTGCAGAACCCGTAGTTCTTGGGGAAGGACTTTGGGGAAAATGGCATTGATGCTTTTGGTAGAGTGAGCCTGCAGGAAGTGCTGGAGGTGGTGTCGGGTGGAGTGTTCTGGAAGGTCTGACAAGGAATGACAATACCATTGCCAAAAACCAGAGGCTTTACCAGGTTTGTTGTACACCTGACTGACAGCTGAGATGGCTGCTGGTGAGACTTGCCTGCTTTTGCATAGAAGACACCAAAGTGAGTAATCTGATGTGTTACTCTAGTAAAATTGACTCAATAAATAACAAAGTAAATAGGTATTAAACTCAGTTCTTCATAGGCCCCTGAACTCTTTCAGTTCATTCTTTGCTTGAAAAGCTGTTGCCTGAGAAATTCAAGCAGTAAAACTGCCAGTGCTTTAAGAAGTGCTGAACTGTATGGACTGAAAATCAGTAATGAAAGTGTGTCCCCCCTTGCAGAGCCCTCAGTGTGTGGCTGTTGCTCGAGCCTGATCTCATTGGTGGTGTTGGCTGGAACTTACTGGTTTGAACCCGGCTGGGAATTGCTTGAGATTGATCTTCAGAAGCTCTGTCTTACAATCTGACTGTTACTAGGGATTAGTCCTGTTCTTGAACACTTTGCTTCCCCTTGAGGAGGGTGGGTTATCACAGTACTCTTGTGTCTCTTTGGGTGTTACCATTGCTGCAATTTCCTCCAGGAATCGTTGCCGGCGGAGGCCGCATTGACAAGCCCATCCTGAAGGCTGGCAGAGCCTACCACAAGTACAAGGCGAAGAGGAACTGCTGGCCACGTGTCCGTGGTGTGGCCATGAACGTGAGTGTTTGCAGTTGGTGTTACCACCGTCCTTCCTTGCAGTTCAGAAAGGATTGGTGTGATACAGGGGCAAGATAATCACTGCACCACGCGAAAGGCGAAGCAGTTGAGCGTTTTGTTCCCTTGAATAAGTTTGTTGCTTTTTAAATATCCTTGAGTGGCTTCTGTGGTTACATTGCTGGCTTGCCTTCCCTCTCCACAGCCTGTAGAGCATCCCTTCGGAGGGGGTAACCACCAGCACATCGGGAAGCCCTCGACCATCCGCAGAGACGCTCCCGCCGGGCGCAAGGTCGGTCTCATCGCTGCCCGCCGCACAGGCAGGCTGAGGGGAACAAAGACTGTGCAGGAGAAGGAGAACTAAACACCCCAACTGTGTGTTTAGGAGAACAAGACAACCTCTGTGGAGGTTACAGAATAAATTTTTCCAACACAGCTTGTGTGAAGTTCATGGTGTCTGCTACTTCAATAGGGCTAAAGTAAGGATAATATTCAAGTTGTGAGGGGAGAGAAGGGCTTTTTCCCCCACTTTCCTTGAAGAGCAGGGCGATTCTCTCAGCCAGCACTTTGTAAGCTGGTCCTGCAGGTTGGAGTGACACTTTCTGTGTGGGTGCTCTTGTGCCCTGGTGTGGTGGTGACACTGGGGTTGCCTGGGCCTGACAGAGCATGACAGACCAGTCAAGTAATCCCTTGGTTACTGGGTTTAATTTGGGAATCTGGCTGAAATGCTGCTCAGTTTTCCAAGTTCATAGTCTCTTAATGGTTTCCATTTTTATCTGCTGTGTTTCTTTGGAGGATGTTGTACAAAGGAAGTGTTTCAGCTCCTATCACTGTAAGGTTTGGGCTTCCTTTTGGAATCATCAAGCTTGAGCCAAATCAAAGATGCTCCCTCTGAGCACAAATTCAGAAGATTGTCACACAACCTGCCACCTTTACTCATCAGTGTTTGGGAAGGGCAAACAGCTTGAAAATCCTTTCCTGAGAAGGCTGTTCAGCGTTTCATGATGGGGTGTTCTGAGGTGCTGTAGTAACATGGGCATTGAAGTCCTGCTGGGAAGCTGTGTTCCCATAAGAACAGCTGTCTGTGAAAAGCCAAATTTTTGCAGGGGAATGAGGGAAAAGTCATGGGGTTTATTGCAAAATAGCTTTATTCGCAGCTTTTCTGAACTGGCCTTTGGAGGGAAAAAGGGTACAAATCTGTCAAAGCAGGTGGGGCTCAGTGTTATGTGGGAGCACAACTAAAGCCAGGGCTGCTGATCTGCAGCAGCTCTGGCTGTGCCAGAGGGGTCAGTGCTGAGGGCACTGTAGCCAGACCTCCACACAGGAGGATGACTTGCAGTGGTGAGAATCCAGTGGAAAGCAAAGCAAGAAAAGTAGTTTCCTGTACCCACCCACAAAAACAATACTGGAGCTGGCCACGTGTCTAGAGAGGGAAAGGTGATTTAAAAAACCCAACCCCCGCACCTTGAAAAAAGGCATCAGATCCCATTCGGGGGAAATAGAAAAAGCAATTACAAGTTTTGTTTCTGTTTGTACTCCCCCAGTACCATCAGTTTGTGAAGTTCACATCTCATGTTTCTGCCATGAGGTCAGAAGCTTGTACTTTTGTGCCTGTGTTCTCCTGATATGGACCTAAATGTAACATTCCTCCCAAACACCACAAGAAGGGACAGTTGAAGTATTTCATATTCCAGAAAAACTTGCATTAAGCTCACCTAAAGGACTCAGAGAAACCACGGCTTCCAACCACACTGGGATCTGTTGACTCCATGTATTTTCTAGGGAAGGGGGAGATGGTTACTGACAACACTTGTCACCTCTGCTGCTGATCCCAGGCTCTGACTGTCCCACAGGTGTCCATGGCCAACAGCCACAGGATCAGTGCACGACTCTGTGGGTGGGGAATAATTGCACAAACAGATTAAGTACCACTTTATGGTGCTGAGGGCAGCTACAAACACATTTAATGTAAATGTACAGAATGCAATGCTAAGTCTTTAAAATTCACACAGTAGTGTGAGGAGTTTAAAGATTTTAGTCCACTCACCAAACTCCTGCTGTAACTACTATTGCAGTTTCCTGTTATGAATGTGAACATGGAACTTACAAAAGCCACATGACTTTGGAAAGTGACCATAAGGCAAACATTCTCCAGGGGCAAAATTCTCTCCCCCAGCACCTCAGTGCTAAAAATTTATGAAAAATAGGAGGGAAGAGAAAATTAGATAAAGGGAATGACTAAAAAAATCAGAGGCTCTAAAGAAGCCAGCCTAAAGTGAAAAATTTAGGTAAACTGAGATATATTTTCCAAAGTGAAGGTCTGATGTAAGCTCCAGCAGGTTACCTGACAGGGGAAGAGAATTAACAATGCAATAAGAATAAAAAAAATACCCGTAACAATATGTGGTTTGGTCCCTAACAAGTTTCTTTAAGCCTGGGAGGGTCTTAGACAGCACTGAATGGACAGGGAAGATGGGACTGGGGTGAATGCCAGTCCTTGGCCTCTGTGAGGGCTGAACAGCTTTAGGCAGGAGGTTCAGCTCCTGCATCTACGCTGTAGAAACCAGACATTAAACTGGACAGGGGCACTGCAAAGGAGCAGGGTGCCTTCCTTCAGCCCCTTGGCTGGTGGGGTGGGCGGGTGTCAGAGCTCTGCTGAAGAAGCTTTAACGCAAAAACACTTCTGAATGTAAATTAGCAAAGAAAACACAAACTGCTAATAGAAAATACACAGTTCCTTTCGTAGTCTTGTGCTTCTACCCCCATAACTCACTGTATAGAATCATAGGATGGTCTGGGTTGGAAGGGACCTTAAGGATCATGTAGTTCCAACGCCCCTGCCCTGGGACTAATTAGGTAGTGTGTTGCAATTATACTTTAATTATATATCATATCCAGGAACATCTTGCTCAAACCAGCAGTTCTGATCAGCAGGACAGAATACAGTTAATTTGCTTATATAGTTTATATCCAGGATACTTCATGGATTAGTGTCTCAATTTCCAGCCCTAATACTGCACAGAGGACATGAGCTACTACACTTCAAAACCCACAGCCATGCTTATTGAAATAGTAATAAAAAACTTAATGTAAGGATTAGCACGGTTACAAGGACATCAGAAATCTTGAAATGAAGCCAACTCTGTTTTAAAGGCAGATGTTAAGTGTTGATGCAGAAATTTCAGAGGTTATTTCCAGTATAAGGCTTTGTTTACTGAAGGAAAGGGAAAGGAAGAAAGACAGGAAGGAGAGGGGAGGGGAGGGAAAGGGGAAGAAGAGGAAGGGGAAGAGAATGGGGAAGGGGAAAGGGAAGGGGAAGGGAGAGGGAGGAAAAAAGAAGATACATATCAGTGAAGCACTAAAAAGTCTTCCTTTAAAAGGGCTTCAAATTCCCACCTACTGAAAGGCCAAACAGTGTTTTCTTTATACATATTTAAGTGTGTATTGAAACACCAAGTGCTACCTAAGCATCAACTTGTATCACAAACTCTTTCTCAGTAACAGAGCCCCCTCATTACCATCATTATCCCCTTCCAACCCCTCTGCAGCCTGACGGCTCCTGCACAGACCAAACATTTCTCCTAGTGCTGAGCCACGCCAGCAGGAGCAGGAATTCACCTGGAGGTGGGAGAGGATCTCTGCTCCAGGGTTCCCACAGCACCATCTCCCCTCCCTCGATAGATCAGTAGTGGGGAGCAGTTCTGGAGGCCCCACAACCTGCTGCACACCTGCTGCAGGGAGGGAGGAAATGCAGAAGGAGATACAAGGGAACAGGGTGAGGTAGGAAAAAGTCAGAGCAAACCCACCCAGAGAGGCTTAGTAAGAAAGAAGGAGGGAAACAAGCTTTGGCAAGAAGATAATGATGCTGTTATGAAGTTACCAGGTAAGTATCTGTCAAGTCTAAGGGAAATGCTTTGGGCTGTATTTTCAGCTAATGTGAAAACCACAGGAGCCCAAATTCTGGAAGGTTTCAGGGAGTCTGATGATCAATAAATCATTATAGCCTCCATAGAAGTTAAATTAAAAAATGGCATTTTTTTGTCCTGTGGCATTAACAATTTCACAGAGAGAAATGTGAGAACAGAAACATTTATAGGAGTCACTTTACTTTTTTGCTGTCTTCATCAAAAGCTTTCTTCTCCAAGTTTACAGCAACCCCCAAGCAGCAATGACCTGTTGGGATACATCCAGAGTGCATCCTGAACCCTCATTTTTACTAACATGTCCATGTCCAGAGAATTCACAGGCATGTCCCCTCAGGTGGGTGACATCGACTGAACAGACCCACAAACTGGGGTGTTACAGAATTGTCAGGGTTGGAAGGGACCTCTGGAGATCCTCCAGTCCATTCCCTGTGCCAAGGCAGGGTCACCTGGAGCAGGTGACACAGGAACACATCCAGGGGGAGTTTGGAATGTCTCCAGACAGGGAGACTCCACGACCTCCCTGGGCAGTTCCAGTGCTCTGCCACCCTCAACATAAAGAAGTTTTCCACCCTGAGGTGGGACCCCTTGTGTTACCTGCTTCCCTGATGTCTTGTTTAATCAGGTGTTAGTACTCCAAATTCCCAGTAATTTGCCATTGTTTTGCATGTCATTTACAAACCTTCAAGATCAAACACAGTGAACCAGAGGCTTCCAGGAGCTCTTTTGCACCCACCTCACGTTCCTTTAGGTGATGGCAGAGCAAAACAACTGGGCAATGGGCACGTTGTGCAAACAGGGTAAGAGCAGCTCTCCCAGCAGCTGCATCAGCTTCTGTCGGGCTGGAATAGGAAAGGACACCTGGAACAACCCCTTGTACCGAGCAGGGGGTGGTGCCACTCACAGAAGCCTTTGGCCCTTGGCAGGCACGAAGGTGGGGTGATGCCCAGGAGCATTCCCATGCATCCAGCTCTTCTCCAGCCACCACGGCACAGTCGAGCTGGTCCTTCGGTGCTACAGTAAATTCAAAGGCAGCAGCAAACCTGGCTCTTTTCCCAACTTGAGGACACCCCAGCTTTATGTCCCTGTCTTCGTCACAGCGAGTCTCCTCCATCGACAACTTTGTTAGATTGTATTTTAATAAATTCAACACAAGAGGCCTCCACTAGCCCATTCTTCAATTAAGTCCACATTTTATTTATGGTTTGCTGTTGGTACTTCAATCAGATTTATATATACATAATCTAAAACCTACATCAAAACCATGTTGACTGCTCTGAAGACCGAGAGAAGTGACACGATTGAAGTTTTCTTCCACAGCTCTATGGTAAGTCTACATTCCCACAGCAGGTTTTTGGTTCAGGTTGCAGAAGTGTTCAGAAAGCCAATGCCAGGTCCCTCTCAGACTCGGAGTGGGAGGGTTACACAGTTCTCTTTCAGCATTTCAGTCTTACACACAACCACAGTAGCAATCAGAAACATTTTTTTTTTTAATGCTAGATAAACACCTGGGTTGATCTGCAGAACCCTGGCTTTTCACATCCTCACATCCCTCCCTTCTACACCCTCACCAACACAGCTGGAAACCCAAGTTCCTCCCTGCGGTTGCGTTCTGTGAGCATTAGTTGTGAAAGGATTTGATGCTACTTCACCCGGGTACTGAGGCAGCACGAGAGGCTGAGTAAGAAGCGTTTGTGAGTCCACGTGGTGCCACCTGGAAAACACCAGTTCCTGCACCTTGATGCAAACACAGGTACCTCAAGGGACCCCGTGCACGCCCAGGGGAGGCAGGGACTGCCCGTGCCTGCCCAGCAAACAGCCCCAGCAGGTGATTGTGCACCTGTGTTGGCCGGACCCAGCACAGCTCCCGCGCTGCAGCCGGCAAGGAACGTCAAGAGGTAGAAAGTATTTACAGAGGCAGCTGGGGAAGCCCCTCACTCAGCCCACGCCCTGTCTTTATTTGCTCAGAGGATCCGACTCGGTACAGATCTCAGAGGAGAAGGGTAGAAAATGCTTTACATGCTACTTAGTCTGGAGTTCCTGCGAGGAATCAGCCCCTCAGTGCAGGTCATACCGGGAGGGCTCAGGAGCTGCTGCCACGGGGTGTGTGGGGCCAGACAAAGCCCATTTCCAGATCCCCAGGGATCTCACACAGCATCACCTCTCCCTCCAGGGGAACATTCCCATTTCTGCTATTTCACCTGTCCCTAATCACACACAGGGGAGGCTGATAGAATTTCTATCATTAAATCCTGAAGACCTAGTCTTCACATTTCTAAGCTTTAGAATTTGCTTCCAGAAGACCCTCTGAGGACTTTAAAGCACCTACCAGGTATTTAAATACAATCAAATATATTAAGTGTCCAAGTTTTCAATCAGCCTTCTTTTCCAGAGTAGATTCCAGCAAAACTGTTTTTATTCACCTGTACAAACCAACTGTTCAATATAGAAAATGAAGGGGGGAAAACAACCCAACCAATCAATCATCCGAAGAAACCCAGTAAACCACAAGCTATTAGAATTCCTGGCTGCCATCAGTAGCACAAAGCTTTCCAATTCCACATAAATTATGAGATTTAAGAGATGACAAAGCCCACCTGGTCAAGGCTGCTGTTACTGCACTGCAAAAGACTCTGCTCTGGAGGCTGCCTGGCAAACATGATGGATTTTTTTTTTTGCAGCAACAAACAGCAGAACAGTAGGTGTAGGTAAAAAAAGGAGGTAAACAACATCATGGCAAGTGAAGGGATTTGATTCCAAGAAAATACAAAAATATTAAATATAAAAATGATCCTTGCAATCCAGAGTGAAAAACTCTGTAAGAAATAATCACAAGAAATGATGGACTGGAATTTAGGGGTGGAGGGACAAGAACTGAGCAGCATTTCAATAAATAAAGCTACAAAAAAAGGCTGATAGCTTTAAAAGCTGCACCTACAGAGGTATCACTACGGCAAAGGAACAGAACTGCTCACTTAATGGCTCAGGTGAAACCACACTTGGAAAGCATTCATCCAGCTCTGGGCATTGTACGGGAACAGAAACACCACACCACAATGGAAATGTGGATTTAGGAAGAAAACCCAGACAATGAAAGACTTTGTTCTGGTAAGGACTAAAAGGGACATCACTGCAAACACACCAGGAAGCTGCAGCCTGTACAGCTCACACCACTTTGGGCAATATAAACCAAGTTACTGGAACAGCTGTTGCAAACTAAAAATAAAAATTAACACTATCAGACATTTTGAATAGTATAGAGACAGAGAAGAAGGGAATGATCTTATTTTTCTATGATTAGATTTTGGATGAACTCGTAGACCCTTTTTTCTCTTATTTCCATTCCTCAAGGTTAGCTCACCGTTAAAGACTAGGAGACATTTTTTGCACATTATTTTGACCACTGAAGAATGACCCTGTCATTTCAGAATTGTGCTGATGTGATTAAGGCTATATTAAATTCTTCCAAGGAAACAGCCTCTAGGTCAGTTTTATTATCAAAAAGTGGCTTTAAGGAATTCTAAAGCTAAAAAATACAGAGTTGGGTATTTAAAAATCCAATGAAAAGTTAGCCCTTATTCAGGAGAGTGTTTTTCTCCTTCAGAACTGGTTCCCTCATGCTTGTTTTTATTTCACTGTCTGCAAACAAGAGAAAGATCTGTCTTGTGCCACCGATTGATCTTGACCCTGTGACACGTCACCAACTTCCACTCTTACAGTGCTGAAATCACACAAATGCTGTTGAAATCCAGGGACCCACTACAACTTGCATTAGAAAATCAGACTACAGGATGAGGATCTTCGAATTTAACAGCTGGGAACTACGTCAACACGCTTCCACCAACAGCCTACCCTAACACACACTGCAGGGGTGGGACTGAACACTTGATCTGCTAGGAAAGGACAAAGGAGTGGCTAGTGGACACTTCAAAACAGTCACCCCGAGGGAGCTGATGAAGAAATAAAAGTGCATTTATGGTATAAACCTTACAGAGCTCCGGAGGGTGGAAAGTGACAGTGCTGGGGGTGGGTTAAAGCCCTCCCAGCACAGCAGAGCTGTCTGGTCTGGAACGGAGGGAGAGTCTCAGTGTCTGTGACTGACACAACAATCCCCAAAGACCACGAGAAGGCAGGGACATGGACACTCTGGAATGGCACGGAGGACACACACAGGGGGGTCACTGCTCATGTAGTGATCCCAGCTGCAAGCCAGGAAAATACCTGCACTGAACTTAAAAGAAGTGCTTGCTGTCATCCTCCTCGTGAGACCACCTGGAAGGGGATCAGAAATCCCTGCAGGAGGAAGCAGCTGGGCTCCCTTCCCCTTGCTTTGCTACTGCAGCACCACTGCGCAGCACAGGGGATGTACCAGACAGCTCCTACTGCCCCCCAGAAAGCCTGTTCTGCCTGGCTCTGTAGAAGGCAGGGCCTTATTCCCAAGACCTCAGGGCTGTGAAAGAAGTGGTATCATGAACGTGATGGAGGGCATGAAAAGAGATGGGGAGCCAAAATGACTGTTGTCCTGATTACACTGTGCTGAAACAGGGCCACAAATGGGAGACTCCCCCATCTGTCTTAAGAGATATAAGGTCAGCATCAGCATCTCACCCTCCCAAAAATAAAGGTGTGTGTGTCTCATCACTGGGAGGAATTTGCTTTCACTGTAGATTTGCAAGTGTGGACTACTAAGGTTTAGCTAAGATATTTAAACACTTAATTGTTACTCTGCAAATTTCCTAACATGCCACTTGTTCCCCTAATTTCTATACTCAGTCTTTAGCTTTCATTTGATGTTAAATCCATTGCACTGGAAGCCTCCCTGCAATGCCCAGTAACTGCAACTCACACCAACAAAAACATTGAGCCACTTTGCCCTGACACAGTTTATCAGCCTATTCATTTCTGGCAAAAGACTCAGAGGTAGACAAAATTTATTTAAACAAAAAATGGAGTAAATTGCTACAGCAGCCAATTTTTGCCCATTTTAGCTTTGGCAGAATGGCTAATCTCATTCTCTCCTGGAACTCAGGAAATATATAGGAAGTTTTGGAACCATAAGTGCTTTTTCACGATACATATGCTAAAACACACAAGCTAGGCACAACAAAGTGGCTGAGAAGGCATAACAGCAATTATGATAACACAAATCTCTCATGTTGTCTGAAGTTTCACTTTGAAAAAAAAAAGAGAAATGTCATTGGGGAATTTAATTTCTTTCTGGCTCCATTTCAGCAAGATACACCAGCTTGAAAAACAGAAAACTCCAATTTTCAGAGCTGGTAGTCAGCAGAGAGAATAATGTGAAAAATTCCAAGTCAAGCAGAGTCCTGTTCTGCTTGTCCATCACCACGAGATCGGGTCCTGCAGGACGAACAAGCTCTGACTGAACCCTGAGCCATCTCCTTGTTGTCAAAGGGGTAACACAGGTGCAGGTGACCAACTCTGTGACTGAAACGTAGCACATTTACTGATACACCAACAGTGACTGAATTCCTCTGATATATGGCTGTACTCTTTTTAACACTGACAGTAGCAGGTGTTAAAAAGCTTATTTTAGTCACAAAACAACCACAATCCAAATGTACAAGAGGGAGAAATTCTGCGTAGTAAGGTTATGGATTTCCCCCGAGTTCAAACTACACATTAAACCCCATTTAACATCACCTATGGATTTTCAGTTTCTATGTATCCCACATTACACTGCCAGGAACACGAGAAATTGCTTTACTATTTATTGGCTCGTTTTATGGAAGACCAGAGATTCCCTAGAAACTGTTCTAAACAGAAAAAACAGGACTGAAATCAGTGATGGGGGAATTAAATCTTTAGGCACTTTGAGGACGACTGCTTTAAAGTGTGTGCCATCACCAACGAGGTATCACCAAGTGTATCGCCTGAAAATCACCTGCCAAAATGCTGCAACAGTAACATGCATATCCAACTTTTTGCTTGTACAGTATTTGTTAAGTACAATTCAGAATTGTTTTGCCCAGAGTGAAGAAAACATTGCACCTTACACCTGTCTAAAAAGCAGCAGCTGCAGCAAACAAGACAGGTTTACCCTTCTTCATGTCACAAAGATGCATAATAGTCTCAATTTGCTGCCTGAAAAAGAACTGCCACTGCAGCCATTCCCAGTTCAGAAACAGGGGTGGGTATGGCTGAACAAAGCCACAGCTTAAAGTGTCACAGGTCTGACATGTTTCTACAATCATTGCACTATTAAAAGCAAACACATTTGGCAAGGCTGAACTAGCACATTATATATTTTACCTATATAGTAAAAAATACATAATAATTGCCTCTGAGATAGCTTGTTTAATAATTACTGGTCCAAATAAATATGAACTATTTCAACTTGAGAACTCAGGGTAGAATTTTTTTAGTTAAAACCTCCAACAAGCATTCCCAAACACAAATGGGAACACTTTATTCAAATTTTCTAAGTCCAGGTAAAATGGTGTTACTAAAAAACTATGAAAAAATCTGAATTAACTTGAGCACTAGGAAAAACATGGAAGCATAAAAGTGATCATCGCTACACAGCATATTCAAAAATCTTCTGTGTCCCTCCCTTGTTACACTAAATGCCTAAGAATGCACTTGCAACTGGATTTGCCATTGTTCATTTCAAAACTACAGACCTTTAATTTGATAAGCAGCTTTGTTTCTATCAACTCATTTGTAAAAAACACCATCAAGCTTGTGCTCTTAAATATATATATGTATATATAAAAACATACAAAAAGTACAAGATAAATCACATTAAGAAACTTTTACAGTGTAATTGTCCTAATTATTTTATTCTTAAGGGCCAATTGTTGGTTTGCTTTTTTGTTTTTTTGTGCACAGAATCTCAGTGTGACTGTTGTTCCAGAATTCAGCATAGTGCCACTGCACAGAATTCACCTTTCTGTGCAGTCCATTAAAAAACAAAACCCCAAAAAACAACACACACCACAGGACAAAACATTCTTCTTAAATCAAATCTATTTGTGAATTCAGCAAAATAATTTCTATAAAATAAAACAGCAAAATATTTAAATAGTATAGGGTGGGCTGTATCTGTTTTGCAGGGGTATTTGGTTTTTAGACAGGTTCCAAAAAAATTACACACATTCAAGTTACCAATTTTCATTTAAATACAGTATTTACTGATGCGTTTCTTTAAGTCTTTAAACAAATGTTTATTCTGGAATAGAGATACCTCAGAATTGTATTTGACTAACCAGTAGTTTCTTTTATATTTAAACCCTGCTTCTAATGTTAAGATTTTCTGTATAATGGATAAAGAGCTAAGACAATTCTCGCTTTCAAGTAGAACTGTGAACGAGCAGAAAACCAGCAAGTTAACTTGGTGCAGTGGCACTCACAAGTACTCTGTGATTTTGTTGACTTCCACTTCACTGGGATGCAGTAGAAGGAAAGTGTTAGAAGTTTATCTAATAAGCTCTACCAAAGAAACAAAACAAGCACACCAAATACAGTCTATTATGCTCCAGGCATCCTGGCATAGCAAATTTTTGCATATTTGTTTTAAATCTTTTAAATTCCTATTACTGAAAACTAAGTGTTCTTTATCCCACCCAGAGAGAGAACTGTCAAACATCAGATGTGAGGAACATATGTGAAACTGAAAACCACATGTTTTGTCACATTTTCCCTCCCCATTTTAAAGTCTAGGTGTAAGAAGAAAAAGTTCTGAGCAATACAGTTGTCACATTGGGACAACTGCTGTCACGTTTGTTTTTGTTTTTTTTCCCCCCTCATTGGCTACACTAACTTGGTGTGAAGCCATGCTAAATGTTACAGCATAACTATAGCTTCAAAGTGATTAACCTAATACCAGAATGAAAAAGGCAATGAAAAAAGATCTAGAAACAATGTTACATCACCAATTTTCCACATCAACCAAATAATTAAAAGGTTACCAGCCATTACGTTGCTCATAGTAAAATCGACTCCAGTGGCAAAGAATTAACATGAAACTATTTTTGTGGTTGACATGGATAGGCTTTTCGTAAAGGAGTTGATCCAACTGCCATGAGGCAGGCAACACTGGTTGCAGAGCGCAGCAGATATATCAAGAAATTATTTTTTTGTTTTTGTAGATCTGTGAGTCTCATCAAGACAAAAAAAAATGTTTCTTGCTCAAGAATTAACAGTCAAACATTAATATACTATATACACCTTTGCCATTTACACATTAGCATCAGGCCATTTATTACAAAACACTATACACTTTCCACTGCAGGCGGGTTATATATTGACAGCAATTTTCTGCAGATAAGACAGTGAATAGACTCTCCACTCCATGTTGATTAGGAATAGTTTTTCTAGTTTTAAATATTAGCCAGACACAGAGAAAGGTTGGACTGTAAGGCCTGGGTGCACAGTCTTGATGGAGCAAGTTAATTGATTATGTGCATTTCACTAATCTTTTGTCTGAGGCGGGGAAACTTCTTCACTGCCTTCGTAATTTTCTTGTGCTCGTTGGCCAGTTCGCTGAGGGTTGTTCATATGATGTGCTGCTGGGCCCGTATATGGCTGTCCATGCACGTGGTTATTCTGCAAGAAAGCAGAAACATTTTCAAGGGACTTTGATCCCTGGGGGCTGGTTCCTCACTCGTGGCTCTCCCCTGTTCCATTCAGACCACTGAACAGTGTCCTCAAGCACAGCGAACTTCTCCTGCATGAACACACATCCCAGCTTCTCGAGGCCGCTGATTCACACCTTTCACTTACCTTTCTGATTTACACAGAAGGTACACATTGAACTTGTAAAAATACAAGATCAGTTGAAATAGTAATTTCACTTTTCGAGTAACAAACAGTTACATGCAAAGCAAAAGCAGAGAGAAAGAAAAAAAAGAAGAGGTTGCCTACATGCTGCCACGTTAAACTGTGCATATATTTTATTAACAGATTCAACCAGCTTGATTTATTTCCTAAAACAATGGAAGAAGCACACCTGTATTTATGCAACACACTTTAATTTTTAATTTTTCAATGTTACAGAAGTGAATGAAATCTAGACCAGCAGTTTTCTGCAGATGCTCTGCCCCAATTTAAAGAGTCATACACAGATCTGGCCAACAAAACCACCTCATTTATCTACTGTTTTGCAGAGTTTGTGGAGAAACTAGGAGTAGGAGGATTGTGTGTGTTAGTGAGAAATGCTCTCTCTTGCAAGAAAGTGAACACATCACATGGATAATGGTGAGGTTACAGAATTGTGTCTGAACTTGGGAGCTCAGAAAGGAGTGGGAAAATCTGCACGACTTACCAACTGCTCTGCTGAGAACATCAAGTAAGGAAAGCAAGATGGAGGGGAAAACGGATTTGGGCAGGAAAGGAAATTAAATTAGCAGATTTGGAATATATAAAATTAATTGGAACAAAAAATGGCAACTAAGTGAGGGATTGAGTAATTAATCAATTCAATTAAAAAACCCCAAACCTAGTTATGATTTGAGATCTGGCTTTCCACTGGAAAATATTAACAAAGCCAGCATTTAACATAAAAGCAGATTTAGATTTCATATGCACTTAAGATTTAGAGATCAGTGCTCACAGCACAAAGCCATCTGCTTTTTTCTAAAAGCCTTCCATATATCCAAACTGAAATTCAAGCCTTTAGGCTTGATTTTATACTTGAAAACAAGAAAGTAACTCACTAAATATTATCAATGTCAATAAATATGACAGAATCAAATTCAGTCACTGTGATGACATTAGTCCCTCTGCTCTTTCTGTGAATGCTTAATCCCTGATCTCATAAAATTCTCACCTGAAGCTCTGATGGTGAAACTGCTGCTGGCAAAATGGAGGTGTACCTTTATCTTTATTCCTCCAAGTGTGATATTTGACAAAAATATGTTTCTGGCTAAATGCGTATAATTTAAATTACCATACATGCTAAAAAACCCACACCTGAAACTCAGAATAAATAGTTCAACTGAGAGCTTTTACCTGTTGATACTGGGAACCAGGTGAATGAGGATACAGTGGGGCATCTTCAGGTGGAGAAGACTCATGTTCATCTGGGGCATCAGGATCATCTGGTTCCTAAAGTTTGAAAAAACACATTTAATTTACAGAGGTAAAACACATTGCAGTTATTCCATCCAGAACCAATCCTACATGGAAGTGATTGTTTCAGACATACTTGGAGAAAAATTCCACTCCATGGTGTCACCTACAGCTTGTATTGTACTACATAAAAATCTCCTCCGTCACGTATTACTGGAAATACAGACCTATTCATAATCTACATTATTAAATAGTCAATTTTAGTTCTATACTGCTAATTCTCTAAGTGACAGATGCCTATAGAAACAGTAATAAAAGCTGAAAAATGCACAGGAATATGAAACTGAAAACAGAAATAAAAAAAAACATTTATAAAATCCTTACGAAATTTGTTACCTTTAAAGACCAGAGACTGTTGCTAAGGTTAATTATTTACTGCAGCACTTTACTCAGATTTTTTACTGAAGTCAAATTAACTCTTTACCTCCTCTGGGCAGAGTTCACAAGCCTTTGCAAGAGTCATTCTAGCACTGTGTGACCTCTCTAGGAAGTAGCCATTTGATGTTTCATTGCTCTGTATTGGTGGAGACCAATTATTGTAGGTGTATTGGGGATTCCCAGTGTACGGTCTACGCTCAAGCTCATCTCCAAGCCATTCTACTGCCCAGGTCCATTTTCTCTTCAAATCTCCATTGCTCTGCAGATGGAAAACCAACAATTCAGAACTGTTTCCTTTAATCCTGAAAACAGAATAATTTTCCTTTCCTATACATCAGCTATTAGAGAACCGGCCACCAACCCATCTGCTGCTGTTTAAAAAGGGTCCCCAAATATCCTTTTTTGCACAAAGAAAACTTCAAATTTGAAATTAAGCCTGCAGATTTGCAGCTGCATCACAGAACCATGAGTGTGAATTTAACCAAATTGCTTTCACACACATATACTGACCTTCTGATACAGGAAGGTTCAAGTGAGTTGTACCTGAAGTTGTAATTTCACCGAGGTGATAAAAACTGAGTAATAGTGTTTTTCTGGTTACAGAACTGGGATAGAAAGGTAGCAAGAAACAGAATGAAAGGTATCACCTGAAGGATCTGGTAAGCTACAGGACAGTTGCTGAAGAGAGCTACCATGCACTTTATACACTGGTAAGCTCTTTTCTGATAATGATTCTTCGAGCGCTGAATGGTGTCAAATAGTCCATCCCTGTCATCTGGGATTCCCTTAAGTGCATTGTGAATCCTACAAAAAACCAAACCAAAACAACAATACAACTTCAGGTGTTAAATTAGGGCTCCACTTATAATGTAATTATAAAAGGGATGGGTTATGTTCTGACTTCTGGTGTTAGTCTAGAGATTTTTTTAAACCAGAAACTAATTTGACATATCATATATGTAACTTATATTTTTAGCATGTTTGGTAGTATTTAACCAAAAAAGTTATATAAAGAAATGTAAGTATGATTAATTCTAATCACAGTAATCAACTATAGCTGGTTAGTTTTTATTGCTTACTTTAAAAGTATCTACTGCAGCAGCAGTTACAAAAGAGCCCCGTTAACCCAACAGGTCCTTACAGAACTGGAACAGTTAAATCCTCAACAGAATGGTTACTTAACGCTTAGTTATATTTCTCAAAGATGCACCCTTCTCCATGCAGTTCCTCTGAAGAGGACCCAGTACATATTTGTGCATGGGGATAAGGGACTGGGGCATTCCCTGGAACTAAGCCCAGTTTCTGTGCCTTCTGCTCTCAGACAAGGGGTAGAGGAATTAACTGCCACCCTGAAACTGTGCAAAAACTGGGAACAGACATATTTTTGGCTTTGAAAAAAGGTCTCAAAGAGCTATACTGATGGTAGGAAAAGCAACTGCCCTCTTTGCTCACAGCCCTGGCACAGGCAGCGAATACCCTGCAGGCAGCCGCCAGCCCAGGCTCTATCTGTAAAGTGATGATGAGCTTGACTTCAGCCTTTCTAACTTAATGGCACTGGGAACATTATTCTCCCAAACTCGGCACTTGAACATGTCAAATCAAGAGAAATTTAAGAGTTGGTCTGATGCCAAGGAACAGCAGCAGCGATCTGGCAGTACCAGAAAACAAGGAGCACTCAGGGAGTCACTGCCTGAGGTCAAATGATGTTTGTTTTCCAAGAGTTACAAGACACCGTTTACCATGGACAGTTTCACTGTTTGTTGTTTTAGTTGTTTTGGCTTTTTTTTAAGGAAAAGACAAAGATAATTTAACTGTCTGATTAGCACAGCAAAACCAAGCACGGTATTTCAGTCAGTGGATGTCTGCAGCTGGCCACTTACTAGCCCTCTGCTGAAGCCTAACACACTTCCATACACGGTGCTACTGCTGAGACTGCAATCTCGAGTGAGGAGTGATGGACTTCTCCAGGGAAGCCACACTAGAACATTCAACCCCCTTCAGACCCTGTTATTTCAAATGTAGCATTATCCACAATCACTTACTCATTTCTCACCTGCAGTTCAACCATAAAAATAAACTATTTAACTTCCTATCTGCTAAAGTATGCCCATCCTCCAGCATTCTGAGGATTCACACACATCTTACAGAAGCAATTGCTTATCAAGAAGAAAATATAAGCAAACTGCATTACATATGCATTACATGCACACGCAAAACTGGAAAGCCTTTGTGTAAAGGGTATTTCTGTCACTTTCCTAAACTGTAATTCCTCTAAAGAAAGCATGGAAAACCCTACAACTCAGTTGTCATGTTTTGGAGTGCAGTTAAGCCAAACCACCACCCCCTCTGAGTGCATTCTAAACTAAGGCCAGGCAACTGGTAACATCCTAAAAGAGCAGCCACCAGTTAAGGACAGGAGTCTGCTCCCCTACTGCCGCTGCATGCAGCAAGAATTTTAAATGTCCATAGTTGGAAATATACTACCTATACCATCTATAATACTAACAATATCCAATACTACCTATAACCACTTATTATGAAACAGTGGCATTTTTAAATACTGACAGGCAGCATGCTGTCAGGTTTTTTTTGTCATTTATTTTGTGTTATTTCCTCTACTTCTTTTATATAAAAGCTTTGAAAAATGGACTATTCTCACAAATAGTATTTTCAATAATTACA
Organism: Xenops minutus; assembly: GCA_035221455.1. Lineage (NCBI taxonomy): Eukaryota > Metazoa > Chordata > Aves > Passeriformes > Furnariidae > Xenops > Xenops minutus. Next base: position 112,020,347 of record JAWWEE010000001.1, on the reverse strand, counting down.
TATTTTAATCTCAATTTTGAAAAGCTTTATTCTGTAGACATATAGAAACTCTGTTTTAAACTGGATTAATGTGTAATATGTTGAAGTTAAAATTCTCTTGAAATGTGATCACAGAGACCATTTCTCTATGAAATACACTTTTCTGCCACATTCACACTTTATGCATGTCTCGGTATCACTCCCAGAACTCATGTACTCCTTAGCAGGACCAGGCTATCACTGACCCTCCTCAAGGGGATGTTTCTCAGGATTAATCTAAGCACCTCACAGGAAACACCACTAAGTTTAGCCTAAACTGCACATTCTCTTCTCTGTGAAAAATCTTGGCTTTATAGGAATAGGTAGCAAATTTCTCAACAGTAAGGAAGGTCAAAAATTGTACCTATCCCAAGATTTCAGATAAAAACAAGATAAAATGCTTTATTCGAGTATTTTGATTTAGGATCTATTTAAAACAAACTTCTTAAAAGGATTAGCAACAGAACCACCAGAAAAACAACCTGTACAAAACACTACTGAATTATAAACAGACAGGTAAACACTGACCTGTGAGTTTGCCAAGAGTCCTCAATTAACAGGATTTGCAGAAGCAGATCCAAATAAGGTCGCAGCTCGTATGTATATGAATATGCAACCTGAAAAAGTGAAATGCAGAGAACATAAGAAAGCATTCCTTGAAGCACTGCAGCACACATGGTGCAGTACAAGAACACAATTCATTTGAAGTTTCCTGTAATTTGAAGATTCAAGACTTCTTTTCTAAAAACTGTTGATTGTGGCACGAATTTTGCAGGTTGTGCTTTTGTTCAATTTTTGTTTTGTTTTTAAATATAGTAAGTTATGTGAAGGACAAAATACTTCCTCATGACTTTTCAACACAGTTGATCTGGAGACCCATGCATGAGAAGCTGAAGAAACTACCTTTAAAAATACCTTTAGAAAAGAAAACTACAAAAGGGCACTTTTCAGAGGTATTGCTGCTTTTAGGCAATGTGTTATCTAGGTTATCTTCAAAGGTTATCCTAAAATGTAAAATACATGGCTAGCAAAATATCAGTAATTTTTATTAGTAATTTTTATCAGTAATTTTTTTTGCGAGTGCCAAACAAAAGGACACAGAAAAAGGTGATGTTTACATGAGAGATTAAAAAAAGGTGAATATAAAAATGTGTTAACAGAAGTCAAAAATTTTAACTGGAGTGGAAAAGTGTGACTGATCTTACAGAGATTAGAAAGGAAATGTAATACAGACTCAAAGATTCTTCACTGAGTCTGAAGCCAAGTATGTTCTGCAGACTTGTAAAAAAGAACCTTTATAACACACTTGAAATAAATACAAGGGAGATCTTACAATTATTTTCTAACTTTCCACGTAATTAAGAAGTTCTTTTATGGATAATGACAGAAAGCCTTTGGGAGATGCTCTTGGAATAAATGAAGACCACCGCAGTCTACTTTCCATTCTTAACACAGCATTCCTGACTCATTAAAGGTTGATTGCTTTCCTAAACTCATGAAACTCTTAGTACTCCAGTGTGACATACAAACCTAAGAGTGCCAATACTGACAGAGGACGCCATCTCAAGGAATGTTCATTTATCAAACATCTGATCAATGTTCAATACAAAACTCATACATAAGTACAGAATTTTGCACCATAAACATTTATATTCCCATCTTTCTCCTGGCTTTTTATTTTTACCTGCCAAAGTAGTTCACTGAGGACTGTGGAAGAAAACTGAGGATTCTCCCAACAGCAGAAACGGAGCAACTTGATGGTCTCTTCAGAGTTGCTGCAATCTTCAATAATTTTCTTCACATAACTAGTTCTCACAAACAGAATGTCTGCTACGTTCTGCTGAAGTGCCATGATAGGCTGAGATAAATTAGGATCACCATAAGGGTTGGCAAGTGGGGGATTACCTAGAATAAACAGTTATTACAGATTAAAAGGTACTGAAGTACTTTGAGTGTAGTCACTCCAAAACATAAATTGGTGTAACTAATCAAAAAACAATAGAAGGAGAAAAAAAAGGCAAATCTGTCCCTAACAGCTGACTTTCTTTGAAAAAAATACGTTATGAAATAACTAATTTTCATGATTGTGAAGCTTGACACTTTCTGCCCGAGAGAGCTGCTTCTCTGTGTTTGATAAGATTATGCAGTGACAATCAAAGCAGAACAGCTGGAGACGTGTTCATATGCAAGAGGAGAAATCACTGAGTTTGCTCAGTGAAATCCTCTTATCTCCTGCATTTATCTGCATCACTGCTTGTGTAACACAGCCCAAATCTGTCATATTTTAAGGACACAACATCTATTGACTCCACAAGACAATGTGAAAGTGTTCAGAGGAATATCTATGTCAGAACAGTCCCACCTGAATCTCTGGAGTCTACAGAAGTAATACACATCTAAAATGTTAAAAAATATATTAAAGATCTAGAAATTAATGTATCTTATTTAGGAAGTGTCATTTTGTGTCAGGAAAGACTGCTGATTTGCTCCTAATGTTTCTAAATTTGCAGTGGTTTGAGTTATTTTATGAAGATGCCCAGAAGTCCAAGGGAGAGTTTATCTAGCTTAATATGCTGAAGCAAAAAGTAACTTTATTCTGCAAATAGTAATCACAATTAGTAGTCAGAGTAATGTTCAGACAAAGTCGAATTATGAATACAGTGAATATACAATTATTTTTCATAGGTAGAGTATCTTTCCAGTGTAAGCTTCAAATAATGCTCTGGAAACAAACCAAATCAAAACTGCCAAATGATTCTCAAGCTTATTACAGCACAGTAAAATTTTCAGTTCGTTAATCTCACTATAGCACATTCTAGCCTATTGACTTTATAGCCTGACACATCAAGCTGTAATGAGCTTGCCATTAAATCGCTTCTCTACAGATTTCTAATTAGGTTTTCTAAAATATGCTTAACAGAACGTGTACATATACAGACTATAAAGTCCACATGGCCCAATATTCTGTCACCATTTCTCAAAAATAATTGCACTCTATACAGTTACTGGAGATATTAATGATTTACACCATGGTTAATCAATTTCTAGCTGATTCTTTATCTTTTATAAATTAAAGTGCTGGCTTCTGTTTGTCATCTTGAGTGTGAACAAACACCAAATCATATTCAAGAGCTACCCACAACAACACAACATCTCTTCATGATAAGCATTATTAGCTATCTCAGAGCCTTTTACAGTGGGTTTCCTGTACAGATTGCTTTCATAATATAATCTTTAGTGCTTACTCAGAATAAAAGTATCTTTATGCAACTATTCTAAAACCATTATTATTTTGTAATCAACAACCTCCTGCTTTACTAATCAGTTCCTTTCCTGTATCTTTAAGGAAGAAACCAAGCAGCAAACCAGTTTTGCTTATGACGAAGGAAGGTCTTTAAATGAAAGGAGTTGCTAAACACAAAAGGAACACATTTTCCCAGCTAATCCACTTTACAAATAATAGCTAAATATGCACAAAAACACATTTACTGATACAGTCAATTAATCTAAGGAAAACTTAAAGCTACTGTACCATTGATAGAAGATTGCATCCTCGATGACACGTTGCAACAACGGATCAGTTGTGACACAACCGTGTACAGCTTCCCCAGTTCAGCATACTGGTACTTAATTGGAGGACCTGGACCTTCATCCAGAGCCACAAGCATAAAGGTTGCAGGAACATTTAGTTTCAGAAGTTGTGTCTTCTCTGCTACACCTTTACAGGGCAGGGAGAAAAAAATACCTTGTTTCTGGCACTGATAATATTTTATTCTTTAAATTTTTTTAAAAGAAAAATAAGAAGTGTTTATATGACTTGCAACTTTTCAGTTCCTGGGTTCTATTAAACAATCATTTATGCTTTCTGAGGAAAAGAAAAATCAGATCAATGATGATGCACAAAAAAATTACGTTTAACTGAAAAATCACACTGAGGGAGAGTTGTAAATTACTACAATTTCTTCACAGTGCTCAACAGCATTTAAAGTAACTCAATAGTAGCATCTGTGTTAATAGAAAAACCTCAAGAAAGCCTTTTGGACAACAAATTAATCCTTTTATTGTGAGGTCCAGTATAGGATGAACACCCCTCACAGTATATTTTGTTATTTTTCCATCATGTTCGGGATAGATCAATTAGAAATGTGTGACATTTGGAACTGTGCCATACTCTGCAGCAAGGGTAAATAAGCAAGATCAATGAGAAAACCTCCAAAATTAACCAAAACCAACCCACCAAAAAAATGCAAACATACACCTAGTTTAACTGCAAGAATACCTTGCACATACTACACAAGTACTTAGGAGGAAATCTACTGTGTCCCATCTGATCTTGTATTCTGTTTCTTATTTTGGTTAAAAGTCACAATTTTTCAACATTTCCAAGTTTTCTCTTATTCTGAAATACAACTGTACCTTACCTTCCATCTTTCTCATAAGGAGGAATCTAAGAGCTTTTTTCTATGGTATTTCTTTTTATTATGTTGGATAGTTTTGTAGTTCCATCCTTGTAGAACTCATCTCTCACTTGCCTTGATGTGAACAATATACTATTTGATTTCTCAGAATGTCAGGCAACCTAATCTTTTTCCAGAGAACTCTTCTTCAGAGAACTTAGGGTGCTGCAGGAATGTGGTTATTGTGGTTTTTGCTGAATGAGCTCTACATCCATAAAGCCTTCAGGGGACAGTAGTAAGACAAGCACAGTTGCTTAGTTCAAGGTTTATCTTTGCAAGTAGATTGTGATAATGATCAGACCCACAAATAAAATTATATTTTCCCTGGCTTCAGAGTGTTGTCCTACTCAGAGGCCTCAGCTGCACTGAATATGAAAAGCTAGTAAAGAAGAAAGGAGAAGGCAAAGCAGAAGAATTGCCTCTCTTTTCTCTGTAATGACATTAAGTCTACTCTGGGGCTCATGGTGAAACTTCCCTGACAGAGAATGCTTTGGTAGACAAAGTATATGAAAACAGCAGACATTACAGGTGTAATTAAATTCACATAATTGTCTAGATTAATTTTACAGATAGAGAATTAAATTCCTTCAAAATTGTCTAACCATTTGGAAAAGCTTCTAGATTATTTGTATATGTGTGTGTGTGAATCCTATGTAGAAACACCGAAATCACTCTGTTTGGACTGATACACTTGCTGAACACTTTAGCCACAAAGTTATCCAACAGAAACTCCCATTTATAACTTCCTGCAGGAGCTGATAAACAGCAACAGTCCAGCATTTTATAAAATTTCACCCCCACCCTCTCTCAGAAGGTCACAGTCTTATTGCTCCAAGTTTCTCATATTTATCTTCCAAGGATGACAGAAAGACTAAAGCCTCAAATTCCAAACAGGAGGAACACAGATGCTCTAAGGAGCATGTATATGACATTTAATGATAACAATCTGCCTGAGGATGGAAAACCGTGTTGTCCTGCTGTTATCTCTGTAACTGGATCATTAATAAAAAACCTGTTTATTGCAGTGCCATCAGTGTGTGTCATGGGCTTACCTAGATTGGCATACATCACAAACAGATTGAAATACTGCTGCAAATGACGCCCGTGTTCAGATACTTCCCTTCTTAGCAGATTCAGTACCGCTCTCAGTAAGTGATCACTTAAACTTAAGTTATCATAAGCCTATAGGAAGAGAAATGTTTTAATATTAGTCACTGAATGGATCATGTTTTCATTTAGTTTATACTCTTTACTGTGACAGAAAAGATAACTGATTTAAAGATATGGGATTCATACAAGCTCCAAAACACCAGCAGCTAGTTGGTCTTCTTTATCTTACAAAAAGTAAGACAGACATACAGGGAATAAGACTCCCATCACTCAATACCAGAATCTTTTAACTGGGCTTTTTCTCCAATAACAGACAGGCTGAAATACCCAAGAAATGCACAGGCAATTCCCATTGTCAACTTCAAACACCGAAACAACCAAATCAACTTATGGGTGTAACTCAAATACTTCATGAAACAAAACACTGCCAAGGCCTGCTTAGCTTTAGATTAATACAAATTCTTTTGCTGGATACAGCAGTGAAAACTCCTGAGAAGGTAAGGGGAACCATATAAAGTATCTTACTGTAGACGTTAAAGATCAAGACCATCTACTCCTCCTAAAAGTTACAATTTTTGACAATTTTACTGTTGCAGGCTATGGGATGAAAACTTAGGGAACTCCTGCAAATTTTAAGTTAAATTTATTTTTGTTTGTGGGGCTTATTCATTTGTTTAAAATTCTAAATGAAAAGCAAGGGTTTACTTCCCTACAAAATAATTCAGTAAAGAAGTTAGTACTTCTACTTCGCAGATTTCACACTTGCAACTCAAAGTTCTCACTGCTTCATCTTCACAGAGAATGTGAACTCCTCTGACAGCAATTCTTGCAAACCAGCAGTTACATCATGTTATGTAGTGAAAAATGGCCTGTACAGATTTCCAGTTAATATTGATGCATCCACCTATTCCAGAATTTATTTAGCATTAAACGCTTACAATGAAGAAGTTAAAAAAGCTTTTTGTTAGAAAATTAAATACCTGACTGGAAGGTCCAGGAGAGGCAAAAGGTGATGGACATGGTCCGTCTTGCAATGAAAAATGTGCAATAAATACTATAAGTTTTGCAAATGCACCCCTCACTTCTGCACTAGGGCATTCCAGAAGGTACTCGGAGAAGCGGTTTGAAACATTAAAAAGGACGTTGTGTGCAAACCAAAAGCGTACATTCTTGCTGTGACGAAGGAGGATGCACAATGCATCATACCTGAAACACAGAAGGGCACAACTGAGAGTATGACCAAATGCAGACATCAATGCATCTGGCACACATGCTCTTTTGCAGAACTTCAAGAAATTACATGTTAAAGGCGATTCCCAAACATTAATGCCTCCAATGAGATAAAATGTAGTTCCTATAGCGATACTTTGTTATGAGCAATCACAAATTAAAGATACACTTAATTGAAAACCTAACATTTAACTGTAGCACTTCGCTTCTGCCACCTTTAAGAACTAAGACAGCATTACACTCCCTAACTCCCTAATACTCAGGGCAGGCCCTATTTTGGCAGCCATCACTCCCCCTCTATACTAGAACTGAGAGAGAGGGTGAGCAGCAGAGAAAACAAGGTGGATTTCATGAGCTGTGTACGAGACAGGAAACTAAGTATGTAACCTAACAGGAATTTACATTCTCATTTACAGATCTAAAAAACACACAAAACAAAAGAACAATAGCTAGAGTAAATATCTGTTTCAGAGAGAGTCTTGTGTGACTGGTCCTCCTTCCAACAGTAATATTTGCACTCTGATGTCTTAAAGTTGCTGTTGGAGGTATGTATTTGCCATGTATTACACAACTACTTACTAGCAGCTGGTAAACAAGTGGCCACCATGAATACTAGATTTTCTCTCTAATCTGACCAGCAGTAACCCACACTCTTCTCCCAAACACAAAATAACCCAGTTTAAAGACTAAAATGCTGTGGTGCAATGAGTAAGATTTGTACTGTTTGTTGTACTATGGCTTTGAATTACAGGCCCTGTAGCAACACACATAAAGCTCTCTGCTAACAGGGTCTCAAAGACTTTATACATGTTTCACAAACAATACAAATATAAGCTGCAACAATGGATTCAAACCAGCTTTGTTCAGAACTACTCAAACAATGAATAAACCATCCTGAATTTGTTGGAAAACATAACCTGTTAGTTTTGTGCCACCGGCAGCTTCTACTCCTCCTTTATTCTTTTTACAAGACAGACAAAAGGTAGATTTAAGCTGTGTCTGAAAATGAACTCTGAAGCTGTTCAGCTCAGCAGCTTATTTTAAGGGTCAATTTCTTCCCTGTATTTTCTGTTCAGATTTCCCTCTCTTTTCATGGGCACCTTCACCACATATTTTGGGAAGAGCAGAAAAGAAGACAGACCACATACACCTTTTACAGTCTTATGTATCTAAATGGGATCTTTTAACAGACATCAAACTTCCAAAATTGTAATTGTTGTTAAAAGACAAGATACCAATCACTAGCAGGGCCACGGACTATTTTCTTTGTATGAAATCCTGTGGTGAAGAGAAATCTAGCAGCAAGCTGAATACTAATCATAGTTATTTCTTCTGCTTCAGGCAACAGATGATCTTGTCCTAAAGAAAAATCAAAATACTCACATGTAGACAAAGTAAAACCAACTTATAATAATTTAACTCATTTTTTTTCTGACACAGTGTTCCAATTTTAACATGAAACTTGACCAAAACAGCCTCTAACTTCTATAATGCATCATTTGAAAATATAAGCTTTAAGACAGGTACCTGGAGGCCAATGTACATCTGATTCTAGAAATTCTGCATCTCACCTCTGAGAACTGTTTTCTGCAGAACAGCCCCCAAACTTCAGTAGTTTAACTTGACCTAATATATAAGCTGAGTAATGGTTGAGAGTTTATCAAAGTACTTTTAGCTAAATGCTCTGGCAAGTTATCACTGACAAACAACAACAGATGTTTAACTGCAGAAGTCCAGGAGGACAAAGTATTCAAAGCAGAACACCACAAAATTTTCACTGGCTTGACAAATTCTTGACAACACACACCAAAACTCTTCTTGCAAGAAGTTAATCCATAATTACCACAGTAACATACTAACCTGGAGGAGGATTCAGGTAGACACTATTACAAGTAAGCAACTTCTTTATGAACTGGAAATATTCCAGGCTGTACTGCATCCGATTGTGCATGAACTGCACGTTCTGCTTCCTCACACTTCGCTCGATGGCTGATGGCATTTTAATCTGATGGGGTTTAGTGGTGATAGCTATTTCTGAAATATATTTTATTAGTTCATTGTCTTTGTCTATTGTGTCCATGCGTTCATAAAAAAGAATGTAAGCATTCCACCACCTCTTCTGGCGTCTGTAGGACATACGCTTCATCATGTGATCAAACACTTCTCCCATGTATTCTCCACCAAAACACTGATTTTTCATTTCTTCATCGTCATCCATTTTACACTCTGTCACATCTCCATCATCAAATTTATACCACCGGTTCTTCTCCCCATCTCCACCATTCCTCTGGATAATATAGGAGTAGTAATGTCCACCGCTGGCCTGGCCGCTGTGCACAAGCACACCCACAAGCCTGTATTTTGTGCTCCCAGAGTGTTCATTTTCCGACTGTTCATTTTGTATTATCTGATTTTCAGGATTCACGTCATCCCCTTCCAATTTTGCTACACCTGCCACCGTGTAAGGCTCCATGTCCAGTTCTCGTGGAAATTCAAAATAATCATTGAATTTGATTGCACATTCCCTTTCCCAGTCATAATCAAATCGTTTCAACTGGATTGCAAGAACTGGAGGCAACTTCTTAATTAACAAGCGTTTCACTGTATCAACCTAAAAAAGGACAAGAACAGCTCTCTAACTTTCCACTCATACTCTCACCAAATACCAAACTCAGTAATGAAAGGATGATTTTTTTCCCCTGAACATGAAGTAAGACTGAGCTTGGTACAGCTGTAATATCATAGTTGTACACAAATTTAATACATAAGGAATCACTACCTTTTTGTTGCATTTTTCACAATGATATGCATTTGCACCTTCCAATAAATCTCCTTTGACGTACTGTTCCAAAGAATCAAGAAGGTTTTGGTGATTTCTTATATCTACATTCAGAGTTGTGAAGGATTCCTCACATTCATACCTACCAATGGAAAGGCAAATGTATGAGAAAGGCAGAAATGTGTTTAACTTTTATGTTTTACACATGCTACGGTGTCTAAGCAGTAAAAAAAGACCTGAACCCTTTTTTATTGCAGTCTTCCTACAATTACATAACAGTATCTGCACACTGTATTTTCTGATCTACACTCACTATAGTTACTTTATGAAGATCATAACAATGACTGGTGTGTCTCAAGTTCACTGAAAAGATCGTTGACATGGGGTTTTTTAGCACATCACATTTTTAAAGCAGTTGAAGTAACATGACAGACTTGGTAAACCAAGTGAGTAGAAAAGGAAAGAGAGCAGAGCAGAACACTTTTTCTTTGCATTGCTGATCTTTACATTCAGGAATTCAACTGACAAACATAAATACTGTATCACACCTAAAGACAATAGTTCAAAACAGATTCCAGTTAAGCAAACAAACAAACAAACAAAAGGCCTTTGTATTTTCTATTTGAAAAAAAAATGAATAGTTGTATTCATGGAATGTCTTTGCGTATTTATGACTGCCTTTGACACAGTGTGTTCTAACATAACCTTCAAACAAATTTCTAGCAAGGAACCAGCCATGCTTGAGAGAAAACAGCTGATACATCTTGGAAACAATTTTTTATTTTTAAAAATAAAGAAGTGATGAATAAATTTAAAAAGTGGCACCTATTTCAACATAATCCTGAAAGGCTTGTTTCTCTGATATGCAATCAAGCATTCAAGGCTGAATAAATAAATATTTAGAAACACTTCAACCAGTAGTAATATTCATTCATCTATTAAATAACTTACAAAATATAGAAATGTTGTTAATTTGTCATACCCAAATCCACAGTTTAGTTATCATCAGTTTTCTCCTCCCTAAATAACCATCAGGGTAACATTTTTAGTAGTAAGTACAATCATACAAATCCAGCAGAGTCCCAAAAACACAGGCAACACTTCAGGACAGTACATATCAGGAATGAATGGTAACTCACACTGCTTCACATATGTACTGGCCATTTAATTACCCTCTGCATATAAAGTAAAATCAGTGCTTTCATTTTATCTTGCAACATTTCAACTTAATTCCAGTCAAACATTTTAACCCATGAAACAAGATGTGCCACTTATAAATTCTTCTAATTCACACATGAGCTCAAGTGAAGCTGAAACATTACCACAGTAAAATCCATTTGTACCAGTTTTTTCCTGTATTTTAATTGCTAACTGAAGCTACAGTCAATATCAACTTTTACAATAAAGCAAATTTGCAATGGTAATGTGCAGAGATCTGTATTGTTTAAGAATCAGACATGATTTGAACAGTAAGAAGGCCAACTGATAGTGACGTGAACAAACACAATAATGTAAAAGCCAACTGCTGAAAAAGAAACAGTTCATCATTAGGCCATCTTGAATCTTGCATGCAATTTTAATCATCCACCTAAATAGGGATATATGATGGGATGTATAGGGATAGATGAAAACCTCTAGGGAATTACAAGTTTAAAATGTCTGCTTCTATTCCTTCACTAATCACCATCATCAGTGAGCTACAGACTTGCAGTCTGATTTGGTATGGGTGTGGTTTTGACATCTCCTATACAAAGCTGAGTTTCAGTATTCACATTTTAAGTTAATTAGAAATACAGCAAAAGCTTTAAGAAAAAGATTGTTGGCCAGGTCTTTCTACATTGCATTTGGTCCCTAAATTGTTTTCACTTTTAACATGAAAAAGTTTTATCTTTTCCTGCCATGATCAAGACATTCACATAAAATCTGCAAGGGAGAAGCAATAATAATTAAGATACTTGAACACAAATTAAGGCTACAGAAAAATAAGGTAGCAAAATTGGCTTTAAAAAAACCAAACCACACCAGACAAAATCCCCACTCTTGATTCTAATCACTTTTATAGGGATACAAACACAGGTTGTTTCTCTAGTAAAAAAAAGAGAAAAATCTTAAACACTCACCGATGTGGGCATCCTTGACAAATCTTCTGGTCAGCAAAGGACCCTCCTAAAACTTTACTTAACATTGCTGGATGGCCCAAAGCTTTTAAAGCTTCATCTAAACTGTCCACCAAGGAATTAAAAAATTCTAAAGCATCATGTTGTTCACGTAGATTTACAGGTTCACCCCAAAGTCTGAAAAGGAAAGCACACTCTTGTCAAATATTTTTTTTTCTGCTTTGTTCTCCAACAGTTTCTTTTCTCAAGAAAACCCCCTATTCAAGCTACTAATCCCTGCTTCATACTGAGGGAAACTATCGGTTTTTCATGTAGTATACCACAGCTATTCTGTCCCCAACACTTTCTGGTATGGAAAAACCCAAACTTTTGTGTATAACTTCATATTTAATTCAGAATCTCAGTATCAAGTTCAAGAACTGCTAAAATTCAAAGTAACCACCCTGCTGTAAAAATGTTGGTTTATTAACGGACTTCTATGGCATGGTGAAAAGATAGGATAACAAATACAATGTTGCACAAGTTCTGCTAATTTACACTTTACATTACTATAATTTCTCCTACTACAATTAGTTTTGTTGCATTTCAATGGTCCAGTGAACAAACATCAACATTAAATTTTGTAGTTACCTAAATTGTTTCCAAAACCCTCTTGGTACATAGTACTGTAGTCTGGAAGCTGCTAAATGACCAAAAATTACTTGGAGATGCCTCAAAACTCCAATATTGTACTCTTTTCTATCTTCTGTTTTACTCAGTGCTGGTTTGTCTTCATACTGATGTGGGTAACCAAACACATCATCTCGTGGGTCAACATTGCTCTGAAAAGCAGAAAATTGTGCAATTAACATTGATATGTAGCTGCCTCAAAGCTCATTGTATCCCTTGTTTAATTTGCTAATCTAAGGTGTTTCATACTCTCAGCTGAAAACACAAATACTGTGTTCATATGCATTAACAGAGTTCTGGTGGCAGAAATAAGACATGTTGCTTTCCAGTACAAATCCATGAGGAGGAATTCTGCAAACCCAGCTACCTGGATCTTCTGAACTGCCCCTCTGGTAATGAGCCTACTCAAGTTAAGAAATATTATGCTATATTCCCACTGCTATCAGTGGAAATCAAAGTGATTGATTAACAACTGAAATTTGTTATAACCCCTTCAAAAAACCAGAATAACAATTAAAAGATAAGTAAATTCTACTTCAGTAAACGTACCTCATTGTCCTGCTTTTCATCCCCAGACATGTCATCATCTACATCACTGCCTGTGCCTTCAATGGCAAGAATCCCATTCCTGATGGCTGGAATCATGTACAGCTGCTGAATGACAGAATTCATGTAACAAGTGGCACCAGCATTTTTTAGCCCTACAAATCCCTTTGGTGGTCGAGGCCCAACAGGTGGCAGATATTCCCATTCTGTAAGAGCTTCACAAGCTAAAAGAAAAAAGAAGAATGTGATTAGGGAACGATCTTATTATAAAATAAGGAGAACATCAATGCAGTATAAAGGGAGTTGCATAGAATTACTATTATTAGTCTGTATCACACTGCAGTCTAATGAAACAAATGTTCCACCAGAAAACTTAATTGATAAAACTAACACAACTCCTATGAAGCATAGTTCTACTTGCAATCTTAACATTGCAACATTTTCTTCTATTGCATAAAGAGGTGGCCAGACAAAAAGTCAGTCTATCTAGGTATGAAACAGAAGTATTTCCTCAATACCAGCAAGCTTCTTAGTTGAAGAATTCAGCTGAATAAATCTAGAATATATAACCTATTTTTAAGCTTTTCAAAAATTTACAATCCTTTTAAAATTAAAAAAATTCACCTAAGCCTCACTTTTTCTGGCCAGGATGTGACACAGTTTTAGGAAATGCTATCTCTATGACTTGAGAGGGATCTGGGAGAGAAGACTCGGGAAGGAAAAAATGGTATGACATCTCTTCAGAGTACATTTATGACAATTTCCTAGCTAACCTGCAGTTCTGTGGTTTTATCACAAAAAATAGCATGGGTGTTTACAAGCAAACTTGGTATATGAATCACAAAGCATGCACAGTTCATACATGTGTTGTCTCTTCTGTCTGACGTACCACAGAGATGTGGTGTTCTATCATGCTCATCAAATACTTGAGTGGAAGGAAATGCCACGAAATCCTTCTAATTGTGAAGTGACAAGAAATACACTATTTCCCAATAGAAAAGGGTGAAGAAAAAAGGAAGAGGAAGAGGGGAGCACCATAAAGCTGCCCTTTTCTTTTATTCACTTGAGATGAAACCAAACAGGAAGAGACTGGAAAACCTCAAATGACTCACTGATAGCACCATCCAAGTAAGTAGAACTGCCATTGTGAGGGGTAGTGGACAATTCCCACTTTGGGATATTCTTTTTAGGTGCTTACAGTTTTCCTGAACTGAGTTTAAACATTCTGCTAAATCACACAATGGTTTGAGCTGGATGGGACTTTTAAAGATCATCTAGTTCCAAACCCCTGCCATAGGCAGGGACACCTTCCACCAGACCAGGTTGCTCAGAGCCCCATCCAACCTGGCCTTGAACAGGTTCAGGGATGGGGCACCTACACCTTCTTGGGGCAACCTGCTTCAGTGTCTCAGCACTCTCAGAGTGAAGAATTCCTTCCTTGTGTCCAATACAAATTTACTCTCTCTGTTTAAAATCATTGCCCCTTGTCCTGTAACTGCAGGCCCTGGTAGAGAAGTCTCCATCTTTCTTATAAACCATGTTTAAGTAATGAGGTCCCAATAAGGTACCCCCAGAGCCTTCTCTTCTTCAGGCTGAACAACCCCAACTCTCCCAGCCTTTCTTCCCATATGAGCGGGGGTTTGCTTGGTTTGATGGTGTTTGGATATTTATCTGATCGTTGTTGAGTTTTTTCCCTTTCCCTGTTAGCATTACAGCTAAAATGGTTTCACTGTCCCATTCGGGGCTGGAGAAAATATGCTCCTGTCTGTTTATTTCTAAGATAGTCTTATGCACTTTTTATTGACAACAAAAATCTGTGTTAAGTATGAGCCTTTTGCCATCCTTGTGAAAATTAGCACAAGTCTCGTTTGACTACTGGCTTTTGAAGCACTAACATTGGCAAGTTTCTGTACATACTGTAATTGCTGTAATCTTTCTCAGTTCTTTCAGTGCAGAGCTGTGCTGAGACAAGGCCAAAACTGAGCGGACAAATGCTTGAGAAAGGACTACAACAAGGAGAGAATGAGTTCAGAACTAAAAAGAGAAACAGAACAGTGGACCTGTGTCTGTGTGTGGACAACGATGACAAATTAGGTGAGCAACCAAGAGACTGGCACTAAAACTAAGCTGAAGATACCTGATGAGGTTCTGGGATTGGTTAGGCAGAGCCTGAAACAATGAGCCTGATGAGACAGAAGTAGAAGATACAGACAGAATGAGGTTCCTGGCAGCTGGTATGGAGAAAGGGGAGTAGTCAGAGATTGGGATAGGAGGGGTCAGCCTGTGTAAGTGACTGGGGCTGGAATGTGGATGCAACCATGTAATGCAAGTCAGTACATTTACTGCATAAAGAAGAACAAAAAAAGGCTATGCTGACAAACTTTTCTAGATTTTGACAGCCTGACTTTGCAACATTAAAAGCAGCCACAAACTAAAAAACTCAGCATTTGATTCAGTGGATAATAAACAAAATCTATACATGATATATACATTAAAAAGTAGAAAAGAGAAAATCAAAAGTATTACATACTAGTGATTGCTGTACCTATGTAATACATTTCAGTCAACGTGTCTACTATCTGTTTGAGATTTCGCACACATCCAACTGCTAGTGCAACTAGGAGCTCAAAGCCAGCATTAATAGTAGCTGGTGAACTACAGACTGGTATGGCCTGCTCAGCAGGCAATTCTCCATTTCTCATGTATTGTAGATAAACATTGGATGCTGGGAAGATGAAATCATCTATCAACTCCTGGAAAAAAAAGAAAATAAATCACCTGTTACCATAGTAATGCACACTATTTTATAAGAAAGCAAGAGTTACTACGTAAATGAATGTCTGAGAACCAGAAGGGTACTTGAAAAAAACGAGTCAAAATTAAGACCAACACCATAATGAGCTTTTACATTTAGAACAGAGTAATTTCATTTGAAAGTGGTTCCCTGCAAACCCACCTCCCCCCTGCAAGTTAAAAACAAATGTGTATTTGATTGGTAAAAAAGTTCTTTTGCCAAACCAGACCTCTATCAATTAGGGCTGAAAAATTCAACATTCCTGCTGTATAATATCAGAGGCACAAAGAAAACAACTCTGATTAAAGAGGTGTTCAGATGTGATGCATTTGTTCAAACTCCCCATAAGCGTTAACAGCACTAATAAAGAACACGTGCAGAAAAGACAATATAAGGGTAATGAAGGAAAGCAGCCCTATACAGGACTGTCCTGTATCCAGCTCACTATCCTTGTGTGATGTTTGTCAAGTACTGGAATGCAGTAAGAATGTGAATGCTAACTATATTTTATGCATGAAACATGTAATTTTAAAAATTATTTTTAAAGAAAACATTAAAATCCAATTAGAAGCCCTTTTATGGATACAGACCATAAGATGTGAAGCTTCCTTTTACTTATTTATGGGTAAAAGCAACGAAAAAACCCTAAACGCTTCCTCCCCCAAAACAAACCTAAAACACCCAAAGACAAAAAACCCTCCATAGATCAAACAACTTCCACTTACCTTAATGAGATTAGCACCTCCTTTTTCACAACCAATATGGTATTTCTTCTCAGGTGTCTGGAATGCTAACAACTCTTTTGTTACTCCAAGGTGACCTTCTAAAATAGTTTCTTCGACACCTGTTTCCCCTGTTCTTTTTACTTCATCCTGCCATTTAAGAGGAAGTCAGAATACTCCAAATAATGTACATTTACCAAGCTTAAAACTATACTTTACAACAAGGCAGCAAACAGCTAATTATTAGGAATAAATTGACCCTAGAACTTACCCTAATCCTCTTAAGCCAGTCAATTTCATTATTGAGAAGAACTTCAGCATTGGGTACATTAATATTACTGTTGTAAGCATAGTTAAGAAGATGTCTTAGGAGAGTGAAGTAGTCTCCAGAATGCTTAGCTCTCTCTCTCGCAGTACTCTATGCAAACCAAAAACAAATGACAGAGAATTCATACACCCTTCTACTAACAGTGCAACACCAACACATTTTCCCTAAACCTGGCAGTAAACACGAAAGAAATGAAGTAATTTTTAACCTTCCAGAAGTTTATAATTGTATTTAGCTGTTAATGAATGACTTCTCAACTATTTTAGTAGCAATTTTTATACCTGAGTAGGAAAAACCAAACAGTGAAGTGATCAAATTCAAGAGCTACGAGAACACGGAACAGGAAGGCCCTGGCAGGCCCAGTAAGAGAAGGCAGTAACTACAGGTATCTCTCTCATCTGTTAATGACTTTTACCTGAAGGTCAGAATTCATTAAAGGTGAAATGCAGATATTAAAGCTTACTGTTCATGTTCTTATCAGAAAAATACAAAAAAATCCCTTTCCCCCTCATCTGGCTCAAATGCAAATCAACTGTTCTGCTTGCCTGTGGGGGTCAAAAAGAATCTGTATTTTAATGATTGCTGCTAATAGCAAGCTAATAGTAACTTGTCTTTTCTTGCAGATATTTTGTCCTATTACTTTTTACAGAAATTCACATTGTACTGAAGCCTTTATCTGTAAAAACTTACCCCTAGAACAGTAAACAGCAGGGTAATGAAGAAAAGGAGAGGTCTCTGTCCCATGCAACACCTGGTAGCCATTAAAAAGAATTGCTCCTGTGCCATCTGACGAACAGTTCTGGAAATCATTTAATAGAAACATTAAATTCAATCTCCCTATCCAAACAGGACATTAAAATAAATATTTAAATTTGTGCTTATCTGCTTAATGTAATTTTCTAAAGCTGAACATAATGTAAGAATTGGGAATATTTTAACCATTCACCACCCATCATAATGTTCCTCCTTGAACAGAAATTTCAGACATGTGAATTACTATTACAAAACCTGTTCCACAAACCAAATATTTAAAGGTAAAAGAAAAAGAATCTTGCAAGCACCCAACCACTACAAATGCTGTATAACACAACAAGCAATTTGCAATATTAAGTAATTCTTTTTTTCTAATCAAGCACTGGTCCTACCTGACAGCCAAACCAGAACTAGCCCATTAAAACTGCTCTTATGTATCACTACAGCAGTTTTCTGAGCATCTTTGAAGTGATCAAAATTTATTATTAGTAAGAAATGAGAAAAGATGGCCCTCCTGAAAATTCAAGTGGCATTAATGAAGGAAAATTTTCCATCTCAGAACTTAATCCAATTGCAGGAATGGATAAGCTCTAGTGAAAAAATATTTAAGGCAAATCCTATTCTTTCAAGCTGTAAGATTAATTGTCTGAACATTATGTCTTGTAAAAACTGTTAGGATCAGCTCTGCTTGTGTGGGAAGAGACTACAAATGAATGCTGTGCTTTATGGAAGTATCTCAACGTATGAAAAACTGGATTTTGCAGTGTCTGGTGTGGCTGTCGTTGTTTTCTGCCCGTGAGGTCAGCATGGAAAGCACACCAAAGAATCCCATTCTCTTGAGAGTTCTTTCATGTGTGGCTGTGTTTCAAAGATACACAAGAATGACACTGAGGTCACAGCAAAGATGCACCTGGCTGAGCACCTCATCTCTGGTATCGCGCACAAAGGAAAGTGCACAAGAAGAAGGAAGATGTAGTGACACTTCTCCAGAATGTTCTCTCAGCTTCTAACAATTTGTGGTTCAGGAAGACTACCAAAAGCAGTATTTCATAGCGCTCACTGGACAAGTTCATGGAAGAACCCCTCAAACCATTGCCAAACTGAAGGTTTACACTGCTTAAATGTTACGCTCAAGGAGGTCTTATACAAAGAAATACTGTTCTCTATTTGTTCTCCCTTTGCTACGTCTGACTTTAAGGGTCTCTGTGGTATTCCCCTCCCACCATTTATCTCTCCTCCAATATGAAGTGCCCCCAGCTATTCAGCTGTTGCTCAGATGGAAGCAATTTCAGAGCTTTGATCCCCCTTGTCACCCTTCTCTGATCTTTAAAAGTTCTCCTACACTGCTCTGACTTGCTGAAGACCATGGGGTGGGGGAGCTCTGTTTTGTTCTTAACAATAACTGGCATTTCACATGGTCTGACTGCTGAGCTGACGTTTTCACAAAGCTTCTCACAGAATTTAAGATACAATCTTTCAGCTGCTTGGGACACGTCACACAGACAGTCCTCAGGTCCACGCAGTCAAAGGCAGAATGAAATAGATAAAGGTGAGAAATGTGACCAAGCAAACACACACACCTCACACTCTTCCATTTCTGAGGAATATTCACTATTTGAACACAAGTACTATACTTTTGTGAGGCTACAACAATCTTAAGAGTTCTTAAGGAATCGTGAGTGGGAAGCAGCTGCCTAAACACAGGCCTGTCATGCTATATTAGCCACATGATGACAGCACAGAGCTGGCACACAGGACACGAGCTGCATGATGAACTCACACTCACCCGGTGAAACAGCTGGAGGTCAAGCACCTCCCTTAAGACAGGCAACCTGAGTCCTGTCCTACTGAAAGCTCCAGGATACAGATTTCTGCTTAGTTAACAGAAATCAGCCTCTTCAAGGGGTCTGAGTGCCACTGCTTTACAGCAGCACGAAGAATTTTTATTTATTCAGGTCATAAATAAATAAGCACTTTGTACCAAGCACTTTGCAGAGATCAGTGGAAGACTTACAGGTTCCAGGATTATTTAGGACTGATGGTTCAACAATCTACTGTTGACTAAGCCAGTCTTGCATACAGGGGACACCACTGTAAAACCAATTATCCCAGAGAGGAAGAATGGCTCAAGTATTTAGTATCAAACATGTTGCACTGTTTCTCAATTTAGAAGTAGCATGGTTATGCTCTGAGAAAACAGAAGTTCCAATCTCAACCTCTGAAAAACAAGCAATCCATGTCACTTTTTCCAGAAAGATCCTATTTGTGAGATCTGAACTTGATCATCTTCCTCGTCTTTTATGGTGCACCAAAAACATTTTCTCAAATGCACATTTTTGTCACATTGTTCTCTGATTGCGCATAGGAGATTAGAGAACAATAGTTGAAAATGGAAGGATATTCAGAATTCTGTCTGGTATTTACTAAACTTTCTCTGCACTGCAAACACTAATTTGTTTCCACATTAATTCAGAAGAGGAACTTGTTAGCAGCTTAGTTCATTTTCCACATCTTCAATTACAAAGCAGCCCTCTGTTTCTATCATGTTATAATGAACAGATGCACCATTCTAAATGAGATTATCATATATATCACAACTTTTACAAGCATATGAGAGAAAAGAGCTCAGTGGTTCCTCCTTGTACTGACAGTATGAACTATTTTCCCAACAGTAAGTGATGTTAGCAAGCTTCAGTGAAACTGAAAGCTCGACACCCTATACCACAGGCTGCAAATAATAAAGCTTGTGGTATTTTGGTGACACTTCACAGTTTCACCAATGTGTGCAAATTGTTCGTTGTAAAGACATACTCTAATGATACTATTGATCCTTTTGTCATGGTGAATATTCCTGAACATAAGAATTTTCAACCTGTTTACCTAGAAAAGTAAAACCCCAAAACACAGTGCTGAAATTCTGACCCCATTCATCTGAGAGGATCACAGTCTGACTCTCATTAAAATGTACCAAAAGGCTCAACACCACTAATTTCTGATCTCTGTCATTTCTCAGAGAAAAGTTAAAATATTCACGGAACACCAGTGAGGTGTTCTAAAAAACTAAAAATAATTCTTTAGTAACAGTTCAAAGCACTGGCCACCAAGTTTAATACCAACATAAAAAAAACTTTTCTCCCAGATAGCTTCTAAAAACATGCACTGTCATAATACTTCACATCACAGTTTCAGATGAGCTAAAGTGATAAGATGCATCATATAGGTGCTGGGCTGTGCAAATGCTGTCTAAGGAGATCTGTAGGAACAGCCGGGAGGTAATGAGACACCCCTGAACTCTCTGACAGGACTGTAAGGCAACTCAATCACATGGTTCATGGCAGCTCCTACTGATCTTCCCTGTCCATCTGTGTCCCAGTAGTGCTGAGAGTTCCTCCAAGATGCTGCTGCTGCACCAGGGGACAACTTCAGTGTGACACAAGTGTACCACTTTGATGCACATTATCAGACACCCATCCATCTGGCTTGACAATATCCTCCTTATGAGTAGAAAGAAGTTAGGACTGATATTTAGAACAGGTATCCCAATTAGATTTACATTGCCAAACAATAATTAAGACAGCTGCAGAGAAAAATCACTTAAATAAGAAGTCACTGCTTTGCATTTAGGCTTCATATTAATTTTGAATCATAAACCAGTAGATGAGATTTTAAAAAACCACGAAAACTTACTTGCTGTGACAGTGCAGTAGTAAATCAATGATAAATGTCTGCCATGCCTTTTCTTTACTGAGTGCATCCAGTGCCGTTGGAATCAAAGCAAAACACAGGGTCATCACCTCCAATGCTTCACAGCAAACTTGTTCGTCTTCTATGTCTGGTTCATTTCCTGCATTTGTCTGTGGAAACAAAACAAGAGTGCACAAAGTGGGTATAGAAAAAATCCCAAGAAACCCAACTGGCTCCAAGGTACATCCGCTAAACACAAACCACAAATTTGTATACTAAGTGATTATCAGGGCCAAGAATTTAATGCGCTCCACTCAGATCTGAAGTGAAGAACTGTGTGGGATGACTGGAACTTCCAGTACTGTGCTTCTCAAAGGAGGATTCCAAGCATGAACTTAAGGAGCCAGAAGTTTAATAGGAAGCTTGCAGGCAGAAGTTACATCAGTTAGTACTGTTGGAGTTGTTTATTGGTTTGTATCTGGGGGTTTCTTTGGGGTGTTTTTGTTCTGCTTTTCTTAACTACTCAGAATATGAGCTTTAAAGCTTGGAAAACAGTTACTGCTTAAGCAGAGAAAAGCTAGAGTGCTGTATAATTCACAAATAAGTCCAGTTTTATAAGGCTTTGACACACAACTTATTTGACCAAAAGCTTCTTAATGCTGCCAGAATTTATTCATCATTATTTTTCAGGCACGTGAAAGAGCTGAACCAAATTTCAAACATAGCTGTTCTGGTAACTTTTGAAATAGAAACTAGTATTATTGCTAACTGGCAGAGAGGTTACTCCTTCAACTAAACACTTGAATCAAGTGAGTTGATTTTGGTATATCTTTCCAAAATAAACACTTTGAGAATAATACCAAGCCCTTTCCTCCATCTATAAGAATTAGCTTCAAGAAGTTCTTAAGAAACTGAGTGTGAGCTGGTCTCAGTTCATTATTTATAAATCATGCAGGTTAGCAACATTAACTAGAGGCATTACTTGGTTTGTAGGTGGAAAGGTATCAAGATGAAGTAGGGAGAAAGAAGGG
This sequence comes from Xenops minutus, assembly GCA_035221455.1. Lineage (NCBI taxonomy): Eukaryota > Metazoa > Chordata > Aves > Passeriformes > Furnariidae > Xenops > Xenops minutus. The sequence goes on along the minus strand of JAWWEE010000001.1, from coordinate 111,998,109 downwards.
ATTACAATGTAGAAAAGAGAACTAATTGTGGATAGGCCAAAGGATGCCTTAGTCTGGCAACAAACACTATCTTATCTTTGCAAAACAGCTAAAAAAATCAGAGACAGTCACCACACTGTGGAGGGAGGATGTGGCAATTCTGACACATCTTGAGATCTTAAAGCAAATGCAGGTGCTTTCAACAAGTTCAGGACTGCACCTGCTCTGCAGTGCCCAGAAAGAGAAGTTATGGCTGCAGGACTCTAGGAGCAAGGCAAAGCACACTTGGTATTCAGTGAAGCACCTCCCTACACTAGGGCAGCACAAGCTGAGGGTCTGTCCAAGTAGCACATTTGGAGTGTTTCAGGTGGCCAGGAGCCTTCTCTGCTGAAAAAAGGCACTGTGACACCACTGGCAGCTGCACACAGTCATCTTCAGCTATGGAAGGGACTCCCATACCAGAACTTTTTGAGGCAGAAGGCAGAAGAGACTCCATAAAAGTTACACTCTCAAAATAATTTATCTTGATTTTAAAGTTTAATTCCATTTTCCAGTTAAGTTCAGAAGCTTCTTTAAGTGCTCAGCATTCTTTCAGAAGTCATTCTTGATGGGACTGCTCTGAAATGTCCCGTAAAGAAAATGTTTCCTATTGTAGCCTTTGATGTTTTTAGGAATCTTGACATGTCATTACTGATTCCACAAAAATCAGTCTGCCTTTGTTCTTAAGCTAACATTTAATGTTAAGTCTCTATTCCACACACTTAGCAAATACTTTTATAACCTATGAGTTAGAGCCTAATGTTTAGTGGTTAACTTAGAAAAATTAAAGCACTGTTCTTAAAATACTTTTTCCTCTAAAAGCCAGTGTTTGTCAGTCATTGGTATATTTGATCTTTATAAAACCATCATAAAATTACCTCCTCTCATCTATAAGCAAACACTATTCTCCTAAAACAAGAATGTGTCCTTTCTTCCATGATGTTCCTCTATTTCCAGGATACTTTCCTCTTTTTTATGTTATACTAGCAAAGGGTATTTGTTCCCCTTTCTTATTACTTCTGCAATTTCTTCCTCTTTGTAATTTCAAATTTTTCCCTTCAATTTTTATTTCCCTTTTGCCTAGCATAAAACAAACACAGCTGCCACTTATTACAAATGTCCATATAAGTGTTAATAAATAAAACAAAAACCCCAACAACCCATAAAACCCTATAAACAATGACTGCTTTCAAACTAATTTTAAAGAACTTAACTGTAAAATTTTCATAGAGAAAAACGTTAGAAAAGCATGTTTAGGTGTATTTTCTTTTAGATTACTGCTCTTAAAACATCATACATATAGATATAAGAGGATATCTTCGTGTGCCATTGTGCCACTATGTAAGCCAAATGTAAAGATGTTGCATTTTGCTGAAGTAAATATTCTTCTTCTAATTGATCATTTAAGCACAACTGCTAATCCTCCAAGAATAAAGCCCCTTTACGTGTTCCTTCCCGTTTTACTTTCAGGCAAGTCCTACACCTTATTTTATAAGATGAGCAAGAGAAAATACTTAGAGAACAAAAAGATACTTTTTTAAAAATCACTGTCAAAATACAAATTACTATTGCCTATAACTGTAACCAACAATAAACACAAGGTGTTTAATTAACATTAAACATATCAACATTAAACACATACTGTACTGATGTATAACCCCCAACTCCAAACTATGTGTGTAAAACCTATGTGAAGTCATCAAGGTGTTTACACTTCTACCTAATATAAGGAAAAAAGTAATACAGGCTTAGCAATTATTTTTTTCAGGGCCAGTTTCACATCAATTAGCTTATTTCTCATTCTAGACTGCACATATGTGCTAAATCAACTTCTGTACAACACTCCTTTTAAGTGTGAAGACTAGAAAAACTAGCATTGCAAGAAATATTTATTCCTTATTCAGATACAGAATCTAACTGGGCTGAAAACATGTTGCAGCAGCTTACAGAACTGATGCACTTTTGAACTGACACCAGACTGAAGCTTCAATTAAAGAGTTACTGAGAAAATGAATTTGGAATAGAACATTAAACTGTGGTATGACAATGACATCAACTAGACTCAAATACATCACCACCAAAGTACCTGCCTAAAAGCTCTCCAAACTCTAAGCCTGAGCTGGTCAACAGGCTCTTTTATAAGCAAACGAATAGTTCTACAGAAAAGTAGCTGCTTAGGAAGTCTTACCTTTTCATAGATTTTACTAATTTCCTCATTCGAGCTGAAAACCAGCTGAACTGACCCACAACCTGATGCCCAAACGATTTTTTGTACTGCCCTGATAACACAGATATCAGGGATGTATTTTGAAGCCTGAGAAGAGAGAAATAAAGGAAACTAGCATTAGAATGCAGCTGAAGATAACACTACAATGGATTCCAACTTCTCACAAATGTATTTTATTGAAAATTTAGCATTTAAAATTTCAAATTTTAATAAATATTTTTTTCTTAGAGCAACAGCATCACAAGGAAAGTAACATGGGATTTTTTTTTTCATCTCGTAGTTTTAAAATCTTGAACTATCAACTTTTTTTGAAAAGATGAAATATTTCTTTCTGTGCAGTAGTATTCTGTCTGGTCTATTGAAACCAAGTCAGATTTATTTTTTTTTTTAAATTACAAGGTTAGTGAAAAAGAGTCAGTCTTTTTGATGGAACATCAAAATATGAAAAAAACCCCTCAAACATTTCAACAGCAAACTACAATACATACAAATTTAGATCTACAGTAGTTTTCATAATATCAGAAATTTAAAAATAAAACTTTGACAGCAATACTCTTAAAAGAAATTTATGGTATTAAATACTAAATTTCATAATGCATATGGAAACAATTAATGAAGTACTTTTAATTAATAGCTTATGAATCATATGAAGTTTACCTAAAATGTTTCCTGACATTTTGAAAGGAAAATCCACGTTTTACAATGCAGTAAATTTAAGGATTAAAAAAAGAGGAAGAATGCTATAGGAAAAGAGGAGATACAGGAAGGAATTCACCAACCTCATCAGATATTTGCTGTGCAAGACGTATTGCTACATTTCTTAGCATGCATTCTGAAGTTGGATTAGGAATGTTTTGTAGGGCATTTTGTAGCACCACTGCCTGGTCATGCGTAGCCTGGTTTATCTGAAAGAAAGTATGTCTTACACTTATTTTTACATAGGAAAAAAAGCAAAAAGATATGAAGATCTAAAGTTTATTGGAAAGCTTTGGTAGAAGTATGTAATATCTTTGAAGGAAAACTACTTACAGAATCTGCAAACACCATGATAAATAAATCTCCTCCCTTTCAAACAGATACCATCACATCTGAAGACACTTTATGCTGCAGTGCACAATCACAGAGTACAGGCAGTTAAGAGGAGAGGCACTTGCTCAAAACTTACTAGGTTTGGAGTCTTGTTTATTGATCAGATTACTGATCAAGATTATTCAGAACAGAATGTTTACAGTTAGACCTCCTTCCCTTTACATTGATGTAGGAAAGAAAGGGTTTGTTAAAACAATTGTGTCTCCCTCTGGATTAGGTAAGTGTCCAGACAGGGTATGGTTGCCGTGTTCATTACACTGAAGTACATTTTAGACATCTCAGTTCGAGCACTACAAATAATTCTGTTCTGAATTATCCCTCCATTTTTTTATGATATTTTCACAAAAGAAAGAACAGCAAGACAAGTATTTATCTTTTCTGTATTGGTTTGATCATAGAGTTCCCTCTCCTTGAGCTGCCAGAGCTTCATAGTTTTGACAGTTCAGATCTGAAACGGTTGTTTCCTTCTCACAGATAAACAAAGACTGTGGGCTGTGGTTACAAGGTAAAACTTCTTGTACAGAAGAATTTCTTCATTTTCATGTACCATTTCATTCCAAAAAACCCATCTCAAATGCTGCTCAAAAGACAAACTGTGAAGTTGCTCTGTAACCTCTGCCTTTGGCCATAGCCCTTGCTTTGTCAACTTCACTAGGACAGTTGATTTGGGGAGCAAAATTACAGAACTCCCACCGAAAACTAACAGAGCTTCCACAGGCAATTAGTTATTGGAAGTGGGCTGGAAGTGATCAACCACAGTATATACTGGGCAAATCAGGTTCTCTATGCCAGGATACTGTGTTTAACAACATTATTAATTCAACCTTCTACGAAAACAAGGAAGAAAGTAAAAATTTAAAAAGTACTAGTGACAGTAATAGACTGATAACTGACAGACTGCAGACACTCATTCTCTCAAGCACTGATGGAAAGTCAAGACAGAAAGTTATGCTTTGGTACTTATGCTTTAGATAAGAGAGATGAAATGTATTAACAAATCTCACCTCCAACCCAAAGTGTAAGTTTATTGGTGCTGAAGCATACTAAATATCAAAATCAAAGTCCTTCAAACAGGATGATGGTGACAGCAAGAATAACCATGTTTTTTCCAGCAAAGCAGTTAATATTATTAAGTTAATGTTCGCAACACCAAACAGTGAATGCCAGTAGACATGGACAAATGTTACTACATCTTAAGTGGTCAGCATAAATCTGTTTCAAATAGTACTTCAAGACTCAAATGATGATATCAGTGTTCCAAACCACCTTTGGAATAATTGCTGTAAGAAATTATTACGTTGTAAGGGCAGTAAAATTTACTCATTTAAATAGACAAAGGATAGGGTGGCAAACATGTCTGCTACAAGACGTTTTTATTATATTCTAACATGAGACATGAAAAGGGATCTTCACCTCTAGAAAAAGAATTAATCATGTACATTCCAACAGATGCAGCTAACTACAACAGAAATTTACTTTTCAGACTGAAGGGGAATGAACTTCTCTGCTTCAGAGATGGATCTTAGTCAAGATTGTGGAATAAAGTGCCCTGAAGTGGGACTCTCTATGTGTTCTTGAGTACAGCCTGACAGCTCAGGAAACTATTTGGGATAGAACCCCAAAAAATAGCTAAATAGTTGGAATGCTTGTGAAGCAAACGTCCAAGAAGAACAGCAGTAGAGTTTACTTTCTGGGCTCTATGCTGTACATCTACTATAAGAGGACAGAAATAAAACCTTGACTCAGAACAGACTTGTCCAGATGTACAAAAACTAGATTGCCATATTAAACATGCATAAAATCTACTACTATAAACATGTGAGATCACAGAGATCACATCTGTGTCACACTTCTCTCTTTCCAGCTCTGAGAAATCTAAGGGTAGGACACCTTTCAACCATCAGCACTTATTTTTGCAATGTACCTGTTCTCTGCAAGAACTTTCTACAAACAATGGACAGAATTAGGAATTTAGCAAGCCAAAAACTTGTCTTTTTTGTAGACAGGGCTGGCATGACTCAGCGTCAGTTCTGTTGGTTTCTGCTTTAATCATAAATAGGAGATACAAGAAAATCAGAGGCACATCCTTCAACAGACTCAGCAGCTCAAAAGAATCAGAATTCTGAGAACTGAATTTATGGGATAGATGTACTGAGAAATTACAAGTTACCTGTACTGATAATCATTCAAACCACTAAAAATTACACCTAGAACGAGTGCATCTCAAACCTAACTTTCTACAGTCACAACAAAATAGGATTCTTTTAGTTAGTTGATCTCTTATTTAGAATTATAAGACATTGTCTCAAAGTAACGTGAGTTCTTGGCATGCAGTGGACTCAAAGAATAGACTGTTCATGAAGAATAAAGAGATGCTGCTGCAGACAACATAAAAACCAGAGCACATTGCTATTTGCAGCAAGGAAGATTTATATTACCGGTGAAATTGTACTTGTGCCTTCCACAACTGGCTGACAAGCTTCTGCCACAGCTCGAACATGGCCATATCCAATTGCTGTTAGCAATAATTTGGCTATTTTTAGAGCGTTAAGGTAGGCACCCCTTCGAGTTTCCATATCTGCATTTGGCAGGAAGTTATTTCTGGTCAGCATGCTCAACACAAGAGGCAAACCACCACTTTTTAGGAAGTTGTATTGGAAGTCACTGGCATCTTCTCCCAGAGGTGCACTGGCAGGCATTAACAAGGCATAAACTACCTGTAGAACAAAATACAGAGTTAACTAACAGCAATGAACCAGAATGGATATAGATACTGAACATGAGAACATGTAGGAATACTACTTAAGAAATGCTTTGACAGCACTGGTCATAGATGTTTACTCCAATAAACTGTTAAGTATTTTTAACTGTTAATTTCAAACCAGAATTTGATCTTAAGACTTCCATAACATTACAGAGAGGATGTCAGAGAGAGAGAGCTGAAGATTTTTAAATAACAGGCAAAGCATCACAAACCTCTGTTAGGTACAGCACTTGTGAGGCAGAAGGACCAAAGAATAGAGAATCAAGGGATGGACTAAGGCTGCTTTCCCCAAGCTTTGCATGATCTAAGCAAATGGCTCTTAGTTTCTCAACTGTAGTGTTATCTGCAATAAAAACAGAACTTGTAAGCATTTTATAAGAGAACCACTCCACAACAAGCCAGTACTATTTGCAATCTGAAAAATCTGGAAAATTTTAAGTGTATACGAACAGTTGTAGTTACAGCCAAAATCAGACTATGAAGTGTTCTGCAAGGACTGCTACAGTCAAAAGTGATTCTGTTAAAGTAGTGCTACAAAATCACTTTAGAATACAGTGCTTCTCCCCATTTTCACTGCACTGTGGCAACGAACCCCAATACTAACTACAAGCTATGCAACTTGGTATAGCATACAAGAAATAACTATTTGGAAAATCATTTACAGTTCTAACGAGGATGAATTATAGTTATGAATTACAATATCAATAAATTACCAGAAAGTAGAAAAAACTCTCCTATCTTCATTTTTCTGTAACAGGTTAGAAATAATGACACAGGATATTACAAGATAAAAAAAAGGATAAAATTAAGTTTTACCTGGTGGCATGAGCTTCATAAGAACACGAGCTCCATCTCTAAGGGGTGGCATATTTAGGCTACTGCCCAAGTCTGCAACTTGCCAAAGAAAAGAGATGTATCGAGGATGCAGTGACATGATCTTAAAATAAGCAAATTTTAAAAAAACATTAGAATTAAAGAGTTAAAGACAAAATATAAGAAAAAATGTGTTTAAACTGATAATTTCAGAAAAAGCTTACCACTCCAGGCAAACAGCTTTCCACTTCTGGATTTGGACCATCGCTGTAGTGATTGCCATGGTTGCCCGGGGAACCAGTTGAAGAGTCAGAAGAACTATCTGGACTTGAGGGCATATTAGAATTTATCTGTGTGAGCTTAGCCGTAATTAGCTGAAAAACACAATCACAGTTTTAACACCATGCATAAATTAAGATTCCCTACTAAATACACATCTGATATAACGTGAAAGACATAATACAAGGAGAAAGGACAGACCTCTTTCACAAGAGTAAGTGATGCACATGGTATTTTTCAAGCATTTACAAAAGGGAAGCAACATCTGAACTGATGTAAATAATCAGCCTGCGACACTTACCGTTTTGTCTTTGAGGTTCAGCTGCCCAATTAGTTTTCTGTCATCTGCAGGGTCTACCAGCTCACCACCAATGAACAGCTCTACTTTTGTGTGCGCACTGTTGGCTTTAATGCGGTTGAGGATACAACGCCGCACTTGGCCAATGGTGTCGTTTGTGTGAGACCAAATATCCAAATCTTCCACCTGTCGGCCTTGGTTTGGAAAACGAACTACCAGTGTGATATGTTTACCACGGAAAGCTCTGAAAATAAACAAACCAGAAAACATTACTTTTGCCCTCATGAAATAAAGCCTTTTCCCTGCTGGATTTTGTGTTGCAGGTAGTTCAATGTCAAATCTTTACATATGGTGACATTTTCCAGCAGGAGACTTTGTGAAGGCCCCAGGAACTATGTAACCAATACACACAGGGTCTTTCCAGAAGTCTCGCTCAGCGTAAATCCATCAATCACATGGTCAAACTTACAGTCAGATTAGGAACATCAACAGAAATTTTAGAATTCTCTTAAAAAGTTTTCATCTTTTCTCTGACTTGTACCTTCTGGATCAAAATGTGCAGACAAAGATCAATTGGACTGGCAATGATGTTTTGCTCTTTCAGCAAAGCAATTCAGCTTTAAAAGCACCAAGATCAGAAAAAGCCTTCAGGTCACCAAGCCTTAATGCCTTCTGTCAAAAGCTGTTACAAGTTTTACATTAGAATTCCAATTTTTAAAATCACAATTCCTTTAAAAAAATTAAATGGGTCAAAAAAGGAAGAAGCAGTTTCACATTAGCAGTGATCACACTTCCCACAAAGGCAGGGAGCTCATTAGGAAAGATGTGCCCAGATAAGCCCAACAAACTAATCCCATGCAACAAAAGGAAAAAAAACTCCTCAAAAAGCTTCTTGCTAACAAGGCCTGTGAAAGATTAGTCTAATCAAACAAGCAGCCCATATAAAAAAAGATGCACCCACAATGAACAAGAGAACTTCGTTAGGACTAATCAATCAATCAATAAATACAATAAAAAACCTGTAGGAACACTGCAAATTACTGACACACCATGAAGAAACAGCAAAGGGCATTTAAAATAAGGGATGACAAACCCCCACCATGTCTAAAAATATTTCAGTTTTATCATAAATCCATAGCAATCACAGTGTATTCCTGATGTACTTTTGAGGCTTTCTTCCCACAGAAAGTGACTATTAACAGTGGCACATTTAAACACTTTTCTGTTCTGCTTTTCCCTCCTCTCTCAGGAAATAAAGTGTTTTGTTTATGAAAACATCTACACAACATTAGATTCAAATGTTTCCTTTTTTTTTATACCAAAGACAAAGCTAAGGAAGAAACAGATAGGATTCAAGCTAAGTTTTCACTCAAGGGCAAGTATAAAAAGAGTGAAGGTATACAGAAAATAAATATACTTCAAAGTACTGTTCTCTTCTTCCCTCTCTTATGAGGAACTTACACAGAATATTTCACTTAGAGATAATACTAAATTTAAACTTGCAAAGTAAACAACTGTAAACAACTGTGGAAGGTGAAAATATGCATTAAAACTACGACTATGAAAAACAAAGCTTTGACCATGCTAATGTAAAGAATGGTATTGCTTTTAAGTAATTATCTGAAAAAAAAAAGAACTATATCCAAAACAATCGAGCCTCAAGGTACATTGTGCTGGTTACAGAAAAAAACACCAGCACAACAGGTTATTTTCAGGTCTGCTGTCCCTTTCACATATACGTGTATTTGCCTGATCTTTCAAATTACTTTTTTTAAATACAGTTTCACGTATTATCAAAGAGAATGGAATTCTAAAACTCTGTAAATACATTCCCTGATCAGAAACCCTTTAGAATGAAAAAATCACAAAGCTCTTAGTAATGTTTTAGTTTTAATAGAAACCAAAGTCCCAATATTGCTTTTTCACACATACCTTGACATGGGTAGAATAGTTCTCTCTTCGTGGTAATCACTGTCACATTCATTTATATATTCTCTTAAAACAGTCAACACTCTCACCATCCGTATTGCTTCTTGTCTTGCACAATTGATACTGTCTTTATCTCCATCCAACACACATAAAGTATCATAGGAGGCTTTTAGACGATCGAAACAGGATTGAATGAAGTCTTCATGAATCACTACCTAATTACATTAAGAAATGGGTGCAATTACAAAAAATATTAAAACCCATCATTTCAGAAGGATGATCCAATTGCAGACGTAAAAAATCGCCAAAACCAAACCATTTAACCAAATCAACTCCCATTGATAAAATAGCTCTAATTTTTTGTGGCTTCAAAAGTCTTGCATGTCATCAGCAGCTATAACCATATACTGCAAGCTTGTATGTAAATAGAAAAACCGAAAGTCTGCATGGAGAACACTAAACTGGACTTTCACTTCATCATTTTCTGACTATTAATGAATCTCTAGCTGACAATCTAGTACAGATTAACTTACTTAACACTAAGACTGAATAGAGAATGTTTGCAGACCCCCGGATCAATGATCCTGCCTCAGCCTCCAAAACCATATAACCAAATTATAGATACACTCATTTCCTGCATGAACTCAGGAATAGATTTTGAGCTAGATTCAGTATCATGGCAGCTGTAGCAATTCTCTTCCTTCTGCAGGGTATCTAACATCATCTTGTTCCTGACCTAGACCGACACAGAACTTAGAAAACCACTGTAACAAGTCTGCATTATCTCTAGATAAGTCTGCAGCCAAAACACAATCACAGCTACTGCAGCAAACCACAGTCCAGCGGCCGCTTTCCTTAGAGGCAGCTCAGGAGCAGAGGAGTTACCAGCACACTGAATACTTGTGTGCACGCTCAGTAAACCCAACACTTCTGGAAGTGTCACATCTAACCATGTGCAGATGGACAGACTGATGCATGCTGAGTAAGCCCAGACCTGTAGCAAGAGAGAAGCCTCCAGCCATCTGCCACTGCAGCAAGATGCTGCTTGAATGGCTGTAAATGCACCACCTGGAGCAGCTGTGCTGGATCTGACAACTCTGATGACTACAAAAGTGGTTTTGAGGACAAGTATGAAAATTGGAGTTTTAAGAAATACAACTCGCAAGCTATCAACTAGAGATTGTCCAGAGGACAATCTCTCTCCACCAAATTTATGCAATCATGGAATCATACAACAGTTTAAGTTGGAAGGGATCTCAAAGATCATCCAGTTTCAATCTTTCTGCCATAGGCAGGAGCGCTTTTCACCAGACCAGGTTGCTCAACAGCTCCGTCTAACCTGGCCTTGAACACTTTCAGCAAAGGGGTTTCTTTGCACAGCATGTGCCAGTGACTCACCACCCTCACAGGGAAGAATTTCTTCCCAATATCCAATTTAACCCTACCCTCTTTTCAGTTTAAAGCTGTAACTCCTTGTCCTATCACTACACTTCCTTGTCTAAAGGCCCTCTCAAGCTCTCGTGCAACCCCCTTTAGGTAGTGGAAGGTGCTACAAGGTTTCTCCAGAGCCTTCTCTTCTCCAGGCTGAACAACTTCAGCTCTCTTAGCCTGTGTTCACATGAGAGGCGCTCCAGCCCTCTGACCATCTTCATGGCCTTCTCTGAACTCACTCCAATAGATCCACGTCCTTCCCATGCTGAGAGCCTGAGAGCTGGATGCAGCACTCCAGGTGGAGTTTCATGAGAGCAGAGCAAAGGGGCAGAATCCCCCTCAGCTCTGCTGCCCACACTGCTTTGGTTGCAGCCCAGGACACAACTGGCTTTCTGGGCAGGGACTGCAGGAACTGCACATCAACATGTTGAACTTCTGTCCCCCAAGTCCTTCTCCTTGGAGCTGCTCTCAATCCGTTCTCCTCCCAGCCTGTATTTGTGCTTGGGATTGCTCCAACCCACATGCAATGCATGACCTTGTGCTTGGCCTCGCCGAACTTCACAAGGTTCTCACAGGCCCACCTTAAGCCTGTCAAGGATCCTTGGATGACATCCCTTGTTGTAACCTCACAGAAACTCACTACCTCTTCTCTGCCCACTGAAACACAGCTCCCAGCAAATATTAACACAGAGATAATATCTGGTCTCCCAGAGCTCAGCTTGACCATTATATATGGAAATTTTGTGACCCTTTGTAAGGGACACAACAGAAAAAAGAGACTACATTAGCTTGTGACAACACTCCACGGACCCAGCCAGTGAACATTCTAGTATAAGTAAGTGCCACAACTGGAAGTTCCACAAAAGGCTTTCCTAAGTATATGATATTAACTGTTTCTGGGAAGATAATTCAAATACAATAGACAAACTTATGTTAAAAAAATTTATCAGAGTTCAGTCTAAAATAGGAGAAAAAAACTTTAATTCTGTATCTGGGCAAAACCTGATGGCTGGATTCAGGATTATATTTTGCAAAACATGAAAACTACTCTGTTATCAAATCTTTCAACTACAAAAATATCACCAATTGAATTTTATTACTGTTTTTCTACTGTATTTCAGTTTTCTTGTTGCTTATTTTTACCTGATTAACTTGTAACCTTGGGCCAAGATTAGTATAGATCTCTTTAAGAAGGTCTATTGCTCTGTTGGCGATGTCATCATTTCCCTGAATCACAACCTGGCGTAATAAAAAAAAAGCATTAGAAATCTCAAAACTTGCTGGTATAAAATTTAAAAACAAAACTACTACGTAAGTATCTTGACACAGTAGTACGTCTAATTATTTTATGAGATGAAAGTGACTAAAATGCTTAGAAACAAAAAATAATACAACTTACACTAAAGGTAATTATTATAAAAGTCACGGTTAAGAATTATCTAGTTTTAAAGGAGTTGAGGGGAAAAAAGCTGATGTTTTATAAAGAGAATAAAAGTAATGATATATTCATCTTCATATAATATTCCTATTTTCTCTCGTTTCAGAGAATGAGACAACTGTGTTTTCAGATGCTTGAACAGCCTTCATCACCAAGATGAAGATGAAGAATTTTCAAGTATTTAAATGGCTATGAGTGGGTGGAAGGGGGACAGGCAAATGAATTCTGCTTCTAACCTGATAATCTAAATTTTAATTACTAGTCACCAGGTCTGGAAACAGGTTTTACCGACAACCCCTGCAGGATACTGAGCTGAAATTTAATGGGTTTTGTCACGCTGATCAGAGTAAGTGGATTCCCAGCACTAAAACATGCTATCATCATGTGGGCACTCTGTTCACAAACACTGTGTGAATTTATTTGTGTAGCAATTGTGATCTTCTTTCATTTTAACTATTATCTCTACGATTAAAATGCTAATCCTTCAAAAAGTCACAGCTAAAATCACTAGACTGCTGCTGAACACGTTTCACAAAACCACAGCCATGATAACCATTCCACAGTGCACCACTGTGGGTTTTAATGCAGCTCTTGAGAACTAGAAACACTCTGAAAAAATTATGCAACGAGTGAGATACTGATGTTTTTCACCAATAGATTTGGCAAGCTTCAAAAAGCAACAACCTTCCACTTGACAAGGAAGATTTTATATGTATGGAATAGGCAGCCATATAGAATCTACAAATCCTAGAGAGCCACCAGGTCTAGGCAAAGTGAGAGAATCAGACCAGTGGTCACATGGCCTATTGCAGAATCACCCCAGTTTACCACACTAGAAGGAATGCCATAAAGTTGCTCATGAAGTGCACGAAAAAAAAGTGTAATTATAATGTGCATGTGAAAGAAAGAGAAACCTACAGAAAAGTCACCTGGAACAATCCTTTCTTCCTCAGCAGTATAGACGAATTCTTAGTTTCACGTGCATACATAAACATACTTACGTTTCCATTAAATATCAGTCTGCAAAGTTACCCATTTGCACACTTGCTGGGAAGACAGCGGAGTCAGAAGCCATGCATTTACTTTGACAAAGTAGATTTTTGCAATTTCAGTAAGAAATTATACATTCCTAAAACATTAAGAGACTGAGAAAGACTCAGCAGTTAACCCTTCAGATATTTCCACCAATTAACTCACCCTCCAAAGGTAGTCTAATCCTATTAATTCCAGATCATCCATCATATAGGCTCGTCTCTTTGCTACTAGCTTTCCTTCTCGACAGTTCACAGCTTTGAAGAAACGTTCAAAACATTTCATTCCATTTTCTGTTAATAGGGAAGGATCCAGCTGAAGCACATTATTTTCAAAGAAGTCCTTATTAATGTCAGGGTCTAAGTCTGGTTCATCCCCCATTAGTTTGGAATACCATTTAAAACAGGCTTCGCGATCACAAAGATAAACTGCATTTTCAGCTAAACACTTCCATATTTGCTTCGCCTGAGGGGCACAGAGCCACAGCTGACCATCCTTCAACAAAAATCTTGAGCAAAACAAAGAGACAATTAACAGCACTGTCTAATAGACATCCAGAGTTACAATTCAGTAAAAAGCACAGGCACAAACATGAATATGCATATTACTCATTTATGTATCATATGTATGACCCTGAAAATTTTATTTACATCAGCAGTGCACTCATAATTAGCACCATGATTTCTTAGTTAGTTTGAATGGATCAAGACCTTATATTCCAAACAAAAAAGGAATCAAATTCAGCAAAAAATGTCTTACAAAAAAATACCATGCACTGTTTATATTTTATACACAAAGAAATGCACATCTAATGTAAACTATTTAGTTTAAAAATCAGGTCACAACGTAAGAGAATAAATTAATTCTGAAATCATTCACTATGTTTTAACACTTGCTTTAGCAAAATTGCAAAAAAGGTATCAAATCTATGGAATAAGGTGAATGAATCAGAAATTTTCCTTTTTATTTAACCAAGTTTTTCATTTATGTTAAATTATTTAGAAAGAATTATTAAGAACTTCAATCCTGAGAGCTAACACTAAGGATGTTTCAGGAGGAACAAATGATAAAGTTCTTTACAACAATTTTTCTGATTCAAAATCTTTTCTACATAAAAGAAATCAGGGGCTAAGTTATGGCACTGCTTCCCAGAAATTGCTACATATTCGACATTGACAGCCATTGGACTTCATAAATTTCTGTATATTAACAAGCAGTGAACTTAAATCTAAAGAAGTTACACTTTCTAACATGCAGGAATGACAAATTAAATCTATTCACATGCTATTGTATAAGTTCATTAAACATTCAACACTCAAGTTTAATTTATATGAATTCTTGGTAAAATTTTTAAAATTATAAAAAAAGGCTCCTTTGCCAAAAGTCATCCAAATAATTTTATTCCACTCTCTTTCTATGGCACACCAGTGACTGACAAAACTCTGTCAGGTTATGATCATGGATTTAAATCTGGTGTGGTACAACAAAAAAGGACACGTGGCCATATCCCTGTTTGGAGTATTTTAAACTTTCATTCAAGTTAGCCTAATAGCGACGTAACTGTATCCACCTACACATTGTGTTTAAGTCAGCAGGGTTCTGCACACAGACAGCAAAACAACATACAAATCTTAGTGCAGAATGAGAGCCTTGGATTGCAAAGATGTTAATAAACTTTATTTGAATATTCCATCAGTAGCACAAAAGCCCTCTGGGAAAAAAACTCCAAAACCAACAAACCAAACCAAAAACATTCAGTGTATTTTTGCATCTGATTTTTGAAAGACCTTAACACAACAACTTAAAGCTTTAGAAGAAAAAGAAATGCAAAGGGTTTCTTTTTCTTTAATGTACTCAAGAGTTTTCTTACAGAAGTGAAACAAATGTTCAAGTTACAACTAACCGTAAGAAGTTAAGTCGCTCCTGTACTTCCTGCACATGACTGTATCTGCTTCCTGGTCTCACAGTTTGAGGATCATATTCCCCATGCTCTGCAAATGAAAAGTTTTATCAGACAAGGTGTTCAGAAAAGGCATGCTGACTCCACAAGACAGGATGTGTTTGAAGACTTTTTATTCTGAATGTAAGCAAAACCACTCAAAACTCAGTAAATTTTCAGTAAGGTCTTTCAAAAGTTTTCACCGATCTACTACCCATTAATATTTCATCCTAAATTAAAATTAATATAGGCAAAGACTACTGAGGTCTATGATCAAATCAACAACTACGTGCAGATACATGTGCCCATTGTCCAGTATAATGAAAACATTACAGAAAAATTAAGGAACTGCATTCTACTTACTCCAATCAATTTTTCCTAATTTTAAGCAGTCAGTCTGAAGTCAAAAGTCAGTTACAAATGAAAGTATACCAAGCATATAATTCAGATTTTCCTGAGGACGCTTTAGTTCCATTACAGAGCATATTTTCCAAAATTTAAGTTTTCCATTTTTAGGCTTTTTCCTCTCAAGAGGAAATCATTACTCCATTTCTTTAATACCTTTGTAAGTAGCTACGTACATGCCATCACTCAGAGGAAGAAAATACAAGACAACTTTATCTACTGCAAGTTTGTAGATACAAGACCTGAATGCTTGTAATGCTGACAAGCTTGAAACAGAAGTACTTTGAAAGAAAGGCAAGAAGTCGAACTTTTACCTGCATTTTGTCAAATCTCAGCAAAATATTTTGCTTCACAGGAACAGAGGTTTTGATGTGGTTTTGTTTGGTGTTAGTTTGGTTGGTGGGATATTTTTAATTAAAGAGATACAATCTAGATCTCTACATGCACTACCTTCATCTGTACTAGCAGTAGTTCATCATGACACAAGTTCATTATGACAGCTCCATTATATATTAATTAATGCTGTATTTCTTATTTGCAAAAGTGTACAGATTGCCTTTAGCTAAGATGACCCAGCCATGATAAACTGTATCATGAAAACATCTAAGACCAATACTAGAATTTACCTTCAGAGCTGAAAATCAGTAACTCTTATTGTATCAGGGAGGGGAAAAAACTCCAGACCAAACCAGTTTAACAGCTGAAATGCACCAGTATTTCAAAACTAAGAGGAAAAATAATTGTCTTATTGCTCTTTATATCCAAATCTAAAAGATACATTATCTTAAAAATAAAATAGAAGGGGAAACAGAAGACAAGTAGTTAACTGACATCTGCAAAACTGGAGACATTACGCTCACTAAAAATCCTTCAAAATTTTAAACTATAACCCTAATGAAGTAATCATAAATGGGCAACTACTGAATGAGGAAATATGAAAAAAAATCTGAAGAACAAATATAAACGTGAACAAAAATTATTTCCGTATTACAGGTAGAAAATTGGCAAAATATGCTGTGGCTCCAGAATAAGAAACAATTAGGGTAGATAAGCATATTGCGGAGAAATTAAAACTAATTACTTGAAGTGTTGGGGGTTTTGGGTGGGTTTGCTATTTAATTTTCTTATGTTGAGTGGGAGGTGGTGGTAGTGGTGTTTTCACTATGGGGACTACATGGGATTTTTTTTCCCTGACTGGTATTTAATTCACAGACACGACACCAACACTGGCAATGACAGAAGAACTCAAGTATTCAACACCAGCCAGTTGTCCAAAGGCAGGACAGATGAACTTCAGAATTCTGAAACACTCTGAACTACAAAAAAATTCTGTCTCCCTAAATATACTCTGTATCAGATTCTTTCTACATGTGCCAGATTTATTTTCTAATCTGTGCATCCCACAGCAAGTCCAAGTGTGATCTCCTTAAAAATTCTTTTTACATAGTGGAGCAGAAGAACGAACAGAGAAATTATGGATCAAAAAATGACTGGTTGAAAATTAAAGTCTAATTAGTAATAAACATACATGAAAGATCATATGGCACAATTTCTACAAATAATTACATTTCAATAACACTGGATTCTTTTATTATTTCAGAAAAACAGAAGATAAAAAAGAACTGACTAGCATTCTTTAAAAATTTTCAAAAGGTCTTTGATAGATCATCAAAAAGATGAAACTGTGACCTCCTTCAGGACTATAAAATGCAACAGCAGGTGTTTCATCTCACAGAGGCCTTTGCAGAGTTGGAGGAAAGGGTGAGTTCAATAGGAGGAAAAATAATAAAGTGTGGAAAAATTCCAGAAACATAGAGTTAAAGAGAAGCCTAATCTAAAAAACCAAACATATAAAAGGGAGTATCACAGAAAATACTATGCATTCATGAATAACAGGAGATAGGAACTCTATTCTCTATCACAGAATACAACTATGGAAACCTTAAAGGAGAACAAAAATATGACAAATTCAAAATTAATTTAAAAATATCCCAAATTATACAATAACTGCAGTGTTAACTGCCAAAGAGATCTGTTGACAACTGGATTTTTTATTTCTATGGCATTTTTTTGACCTGTGCTGTCTGCATGTTTTCTCCCTCTGTCTCATTCACCTTCTCCAACCAAGCCTAATTACACAGCTTCCAGTTCTTTCTGTCCTCACATACATAATCTCCTTTCTTCTCCTTTCATTATTCCCTTTCATTTATATGCCCCCCTGGCATATTTTCTTCTCCTCCACAATCTCCTCCACAAAGGCATGGAAGACAAACTTCACAGTGCTCTATGTTCTGCTCTATTTAGAATATAAAGCTGAAAATTAAAGAGTTTTTGCACAGGAACTGTGTCTTACAGTCTTCATACAGTATCTGGAACATTAGGAGGTATTTTCTGGTTGCCCTCAATAATTTAATAAAGCATCTAATAAAAAAACCCCATGCTATTATTCATCTGGTTTTGTTCTCTGATGCAAATGAGAAGTTCTGCAGCAGCTTTGTCTCAAGAAAGCATAATTTAACTGCTTTGTAATTAGATTAAATTTAAACCCTTTACACACATGTAATTCCTATCACAGTGAGGATGTTCATATTCCCGCTTAACTGAGTCATTATAGCTGGGGAGGGGCAGGGCAATGGGATGTGACTGAAATTAATCAAAAGCAGTTCATACACCAACAGCATGTGTGGGCTATTTTTGGACAAAGATAGCACTGCATTGGAATACAGATGTTGATCATGTTTCCTTCCTAACACTGAGGCCAAACCCCAGATTTCATAGCTGGCCAAAGCCCAAGAGAAAGGAAAACAGAATCACAAACTATAAGATATTGATATAGTTAAAATGTGAAGTTCATTGCAAATAAAATGGCATTTTTGCATCACATTAGCAAAGCTGAAGAGCACTCCAACATCCTACAGATGTTACATGACTAACACTTGTTCTATTTCACCTTCCTGTGAAGACTAAACCTAAGACAGTGTGGCTTAAGAACAGACCAAATAATTTAGTATTATTTTAACATTAATTACTGCAATGCCATCACTAATGAAGGAACTTACATTAGCTTAACACCCCCATGTATTCCTGAACAGAGAAATGTCTTTGCAGTGTGCTGGTTTAACTAAATGTCACTCTTACTAATCCAGACCTATCAGAAGTGACCAACTTCACAGAGCACCACAATTCATATAAGTCCTCAAGGACATATTTTGGGTATCTTTTATATAAAATATAAATACTGAGTACTTCAAAATTAAACACTTTCCAAAATTAAAGGTGTCTAGACAACCTTCCCCAGTGTTGTAAGATACAAACTTCAGAATATGCAAATACCCTGTCCTCTCTGGACAATCTGCACTAAATTCCTCCATAACACACTGTGTCATATTTGAGATGCAACGGAAAGGCTGGCAGGATGTTATGATGCCGGGGGAGAACAGACCCTGGTTCCAGTCAGTAACGTCAGTGATGGGGAAGGAGGGCTATAAATCTCATCCTTTCACTTCTCTTGGCTTAATTTTATACTAAAATACTGTGGTCCAATGTAACAAGGAGTTTCCTGGTCTGCCATTCTTCCCTTCCATGCTTCTACCTCAGTAGCTAAAAGTTAATCCAGAATAAGAGGGTAAATTCAGCAAAGGGCTGAGTTTAGCATAAAATACATAAATACTAACACACTGGGCTGCCAAAGTGCTTCGAAGTAACAACCACAGTGAGAAAACAACTGAACAGAAATAGGAGTTACCTGGGAAAAAGAAAAGGCATTCCCTATGGTTTAAAGCCCTTCTCCCTGACAAATTCCAAATACTGGCTTCAAATAGAGGTGATTTAAAAAACTTCTCAAAGGAGCCTTCAAAAATTCCAAAATGGAAGTTTTACTAGTAGGATTTTCCACTAAAATAACTACCCTAGCCTACGTAGGAAACAATGATGTTTATCAATCCACAGATAAATGAGAGCTGCCACTTTCTCATATTCTGCTATAAAACACATTCTCAATCATAAAAAAGAAAAAGAATATAATTTGAAGCTTTTCTTACCCAATCAGACACCACAAAGGCTATCAACCCCAAAGATACTTGAAAATTGAACAAATAAACTTCACAGTTATTTTATTATGGGAATTTGCTTTTAACTCCATTGTCAGCTAAAGTTTTCACACACTCTATGAGGTAACTTTTTTGTTAAAACTTACCTTTAGCATACTGCCTCATGCTTTCCATATAGGCAGAGAGATTTTCTGCAACCAATGTAACTAGGGCGTGATTGTGCTGAAGTTGATTGATTAAGTCGTGCCGATAAAACACGTGGGGACTTCGCTGAGTTTGAC
The DNA here is from genome assembly GCA_035221455.1 of Xenops minutus. Classification (NCBI taxonomy): domain Eukaryota; kingdom Metazoa; phylum Chordata; class Aves; order Passeriformes; family Furnariidae; genus Xenops; species Xenops minutus. The sequence continues at coordinate 111,978,117 of JAWWEE010000001.1, read as the reverse complement.
TGAAATTAAAACACAAGTGTTACAAGAAATCAGAGAAGTCTTGTACCTAATAGTTCAGAAATCAATTGAAGGAAATACTCTGATGCAAATTCCTAAAAGATCGTGAACAGAATTCATATTATGTTTCCAAGAGGTTTTTTTTCTTACCTTCTGACGTACCAACAGCTCTTGCAAGTTATTAAAAGCAGCAAATTTTGAGGATTATACAGTCAAAATATGTATGAAAAATATCAAAGCGATCTGAGCAGCTCAGTGTGCTGAAGGGAGAATATCTGCACCATGACAGAATAGAAATACCTGCCCACAAGGTGCACAGTAATGACAGAGTCCCTCAGCTATAGTATAACTACTACACACACAGCCAGTTTCTTCCTCAGCCATCTGATATTCTTTTTTATATTTCATATTAAAACACTTAACTAAAACTCAAGACCATAGTGAAAGAACACTAGCCAATAATCACAACAATTATTTCAACACCTTAAAAAACCTGCAAACAGTATTGACTTTTTCTAACAATATCTATCTGAAAAAAATGTTGCTGCATACAAAAAAAAGCAGTTATACAGAGCACACAGCAAAAAAACAATCCAGAGAGGTTCAAGAAAAGAAATATCCCAAATAAATAATTAGACTATAAGTTCAAGACCCAATGAAAAATGGTGCTCTTAAACAACACTAGACATCTTTAGATTACAAAAGTAAACTGCTAGAGCTTGGGTCCAAGACCCAAATGCCACGAACACTATCCAATTCTAGAATGTGGGGACTCATCACCTCTGCAGAACACTCTCAAAATGTCTCAACTGCTGTAGCTGTAGATCAGAGCACTGATCCTGACTGCATAAACATGGCAAACTAATGCTGCTCTTCCATGGTAAAGAGAAAAAAAGAAAACAAGTGGGTGTCAGGGGGAAGAGTGGCATTCCTCATTAGCACTCAGCTGATCCCATAGCCTGCTCTGAGGAAATAAAAATGTCATTTCAGAATTGCTCTCCTTTCCTTCAACACTCCAAGAGGTAGACCCTAGAATTAGTTGAATGGATTACAGGTAGGAATTCTCATCCTCCCTAGGAACCTGGGTCTCTGTACAGCACTGTACAGAATTGCCACACTTTAGAGAACAGTGGGGAAGGCAAGAAATCCCACTTCCAGCATCAGCCAACAGTGATCTTGCAGCTGATAACCACATTTCACTGCAGATGTAACAACAATAGATAAATTGACTCACTGGGCCACAGATCAGTGCCAATCTGGGTTTAAAATACAGAAGCCATCAACACCCTGTCAATAATTTTTTTATCTGCAACCAACAGAATTTGCCCTGCCAAGCACTGTGGTCTTCAAAAGAATAAATTTCATAATATACAGAAATTTCTAAAACAGTATGAAAGGGGCACTTAAAACACAAATTGTGTTAAAAAACCCCAAAAACTTAAGACATTTGTCAGAGAGAAAACAAAATGGATGGATGCATGAAAGAAAAAACGTACAAAACTTCTTATACTCAGAGTGAACAATTTGTTTTCACTTTAAGAAACTTTCCAATTATGCTTCATTTCATCTGCACCAATCATCCTTACTCAGAACAAACCAGCAGCAAACCCAGCGAAAGACTGGATGCCTCTATTTTAGTAGCTGCCCAAGATCTTACCTCTAGACAGAGATGAATTCACAAAGGGTAACTGTAATTAAGAACACTGACTATTTGGGAAATGCATATGATGAAACAACTAAAGGAATAAACACAAGTTAGATGGGCTGTTTTGCAGAATTAGGATATTGGACTGTGTACTTACAAAATTATGCATTTGTATCAATCTTACAAAGTATAGAAAAATGAAAGCTTTATCAGCAGAAGACCACAATGTTCTGTGTGAATCATTTTTTACTTCTCTCCTTTCTCAACCACATGCACAAATTGTAAATTTGCACACAGACTCATCTTGATTAGCAACTACTTCTAGAAGTTTAATAATTGTAATAACTAGACTCAGCAGCTTTGAGAATTGTTACATAGTGTTTGTGAGCAAGATCTAAGATGTTCTTCTGACCATCTGCTAGGATTGAGTCAAAGGCAAAATTACTGTCTTTAGGTACAGAAAAAAAGCTGATCTGACAAGATCTTCTAGCATGTTTTCTAGCATTAAAACAAACTCCATATGCAACTAAAATTTTTCTTAAGCATCTAAGGTTAGACTATATGATTATGTTGCCACTAGAACACATTCATTTAATGTTTAATATTAACACACCTAAGTTACTACACAGTCATTAATGTGTAACAACTGAGGAGTATGAAAAATTGAAGCTAACAGCAAAAGTCATATTTTCATTATGTTTCTACTAAATGGATACCTAAAGCCAATGTATAAAAAGAAAAAGTAGCATTTTGAAAGGCATGACAAAGTATTTTGGAAATATGAAAAAGGAAATTTCATAGTCAGAAGCTTTATTTGCTAGAAAAATATTGGCAAATTGACAAAGGCGAAATTCTAAACATCCTAATTCAAATGGATTAAAAAAATTATTTATCTGCACATGTAACTTGCCCAACATAAAACTGCACATATAACTCAGCTTTTGAAGGTGAGAGTTGTGCTAAACGAACAAATGCTGTTGCATTAAAAAAGTGCAGACATTAAAAATCCAAACAGCAGTGACCAATGCCAGCAAATTCTACTCCTCAGGCTAAAAAGTGACTTGAAGCATCATTGTTGACTTAAAGCACTGACAAGACCCCTGAACTCTCAATGTTCAGTTAATTTTTCAGAGCAAGGAATTTAGAACATGGATCTTCTACTGCTTGAGTAGATACAGGTCAAACTTCAGTGCTTGACACTGGTCTATGAGAGGCTCTACCTCCATCAGCCAACACGGAGAAAATTAAGATAATTAATTATCTGTATACTAAAGGTCAGTATGTTGAGCAACAGACTCTTCCTTAGCATTAATAAGCATCCTTGCACCTGTAAGAGTCCTTGCACTTACATAAGAATTACTTTCTGTTGTAATTATGGTTAAGCTGAACTTCCCAAAACATATAGCGTTCCTCTGTGGTCAGGGAGCTAAATTTTGCCAAATTAACTGTATAACCAACCTTGTTCAGCTGCATGAATAACTAGCAACACTTAAAACCTCCATCTCAAAAGAACTTCTACAGTGTCAATGGCATAAGATAATTTATATTTATTTTTGCCAAGAATCAGCAGCCTTTGCTGTTTTAGACTAACTTTTCATTGCCAGTGACAAAAAACTGAACCACCCCAAAAGAGCAGCATGAAGTATAATATGGGATTAATGTTGCAGACAGAAAGCCCTGTGACATGTTTTTGAGACAGCTGTCACAAACACCTGTTTTGACCTATTTTTGATCCAAATTCTAGGAGGTTGTTAGCATTAAAGCTTCAAGTCAGATAATGTAAGCTGATAGGAACAGGTATGGGATGCATGCATTACAATTTCTAAATCATATCAGTATTAAGTTACCAGAAAACTAAGAGGACTGGAAAGTCACTGATTATTTCAAAATGATATTTTCACTTAGTAGGTTTCCCTGTCATCTCAGCAGTAACACTGCCTGACCAAAAAAACTCCCTCAGCAGTATCTTGCTGACAAAGGATTCTCCACAGGAAGAGGTCTTAGTAAGTCCCTTGATTAAAACGTTCAATCCAAAGTTAACTTTCCTGCCATACTTGTTTTCAAATCCTGCATAAATATGAGGTGTTATTACATACTGCAGTGCAGACTGCCTGGAAATCTGAGGAAGAGATGGTCTGATAAACACAGAAGAGAGACATTCAAGCCATATAACTACACAGACCATATAGGAAACCTAAACTTCCACGGCCATAAAGAAATTCAGTTCCTCCAAAGATTGCTTCAGAGCTGAAACCTAAACTGAAGCCTTGAATGAGCTCTGTTTCAGTAATTACTTAAAGCAAAGCATCTTTATTAAGCCTCTGTGTTAAAAGCATTCAAATTGAACAATTACTCTGAATAACCAGGTAGCTTGATTTGCCTGACCTTACAGCATGAAAAAGGTTAGGAACTCCAAGACACAGAAAACAGGCTTTTCTGCTAATTAGCAGGTAACTCTGTGACCTTGTTGGATAAACCTCAAGCAATCGTTAATGTGAAACTGTAAAGGACTAAAATGTAATGAAAAATTGAGAAATATGTTGCAAACTAAATGAATAAAGAAACCTCCAAAAGCCAGGAATGCAGTATTATCACAACTCCTGAAAATGGTATCAGGAAGAAGATAGCATTGTGCAAACTGAGCCTTATTTTCCTCAACTTTCCCTGACTTGATTCTTCTTGTAAGGCAGCTGTAATAGCAACATTCAATTGCTTTGAATAGTTTATCTGCTCACAAGAATTAAAACAAAGCAATTGCACAACACTGATAAGCAAACAGTATTTTCCTGAAGTTTGTAAAAATTCTGATGTGGATACAAATACTGTTATGGGCCCAGAATCTCAGCTATTTTTCTTGTGATATGACATTAAAAATAATTAAACACTTCTGCTTTAACAAATCCAAATACACAGCAGCTTTTCATTTTTTCTTCCTTTTAAACATCAAATGAACCCCCCACAAAACAAACAAACACCCACAATAAAACAAATCCCATACATTTCTAATCTATTCTGTTCAGGAGAAAAAAATCAGTATTTCCCCCAGGCCAGAAAGTCACCTTTGATTTAACCTGTATGAACTAGATAACCTGCATGAATTTGTCATCAGAGAAGAGGGATGAGTAGGTATGCTTTGTGTTTGTGTATACATCCATATAGACAATGTATTTATACTTAGTACATTAATTCCATTGTTAGGCAGGGAAGTCCATGAATAACAGAAAAACAATCTCAGATTTTCCACCAGACTACTACCATAAAAATTAATAAAAGCATGTTTGAAGAAGTAGTTAATGGTCTCTGACTGAACGTAGCCGTCTGATTATTTTTAGAGACTATTAAGGCACACTAAAACAAACTGAAGAACATCTTCCAACACAGGTTATGGTTTTACCTAAAGTTTCCCAACCTCTTGTAAAAGAAAATTAAATTTGCCTGATTCCAACCCATCCATCTTTTAACAGATGAAATTTTACGTGCATTCAATTCTTACCTCAAGTTCTGTGGTGCTTCACCAAACAAACTGCAAATTTCTCTAATTTGTTTCAGTGCAGGAATGACCCATTTGTCATTTGTGCGAAGTTCTTCTATAAAACGATCTATCCACTGGATCTTCTGTGTATCTCGATCCTTAGAGAACACAGGTTATAATCAAAATCAAGTATATTGCAGAACTATCATAATTCCCTTAATTTGTTTCCAAGACAGAACAAACACAAAGCCAAACAAATCCTGTATCACCCAAGTACTGGAGCATATAAGCATAAGGGAAGTATCTGAGCAGCACAACACGCTGGCAGAAGCCACCAGTGTGTTACAAACCCCCTGCCTTCAAGCACTCAGTGCATATTTAAGAAATGTTTAAATAATTTGCTCACTCTTCTTTCATTTATCTCTACTCACTAATAAGGACTTACTGGAAAAAAAACCTACCGAAACAAATCAGCATAATCCAGTTTGGGAAAAAGCTGGGGGAGGAGGGGGATGCTTCCCTTTCTCCCTGTTTACTCTGGTATGGTTCTTTTACAATTCTTCCAGTGGGCTCATTACAGTATGTGCATGACAATTGCAATAAGACAGGCAAATTGATGAATTTCACTCTCTCCAGTTAAAGCACAAACTGTGTTAATTAAAACATGTCCCATAACATTTTAAAAGTACCAGGATGCTGGTAGAAAAATAGAAATCTACGATAAGGAACACTTTCATTAAATTATCAAATCCCTTCAATTTTTCATGGGGAATGGAAGGAAACTCAGTGACTTCTTTCACAGCAGAACATACCAGACTACTCACCTGTGAACAGCTGTAATCTAAGATTTTAATATGGGCACTAAGAGCCTGGTCCATGATATCAACTGGTACATCATCACTGTGAGCCAAATTCCACAAAAGGTTCAGCACTTTGTGTGCCATCACACCGTCCTTGTCATCCTCTGCAAGGCGACGAATTAACTCAAGCAGTTTCTCACGCTGTTTCTTGCTTGCATTCGTCCAACTTGCCTAAGAAAACATTAAAAAAAATTACAAAAACCAGTCTTTTTTTTTAAACTTCACACATAACCTGCACCATTAACAAATGATGCAAAAGTAAAGTGATGCAACTGCACAAGGAACTTTCACATTCATTTCTTTCATTAAAAATGAATAGCATATTAGAGCAATACATAAGCCAGACACAACTGAAGAGCTCTTCTAGTATTTACATCTGAAGTGTATTCAACCTGAGGCTTAAAAAAGGCAGCTCTTTGTTTAAAGATCATAGATGTGCTTGTAAAAGTTAACGTTATCATTGACAAGTTCACCAACAGTCAAAATTGTGAGTGGACTCAGTTGCTTCTTGCAAATGCTCTCACAAAACTCATGCTTATTCTTAGAAGACTTCTTAAATAACTTGCAATCACTTGATTATGTGAGTAAAATTTTAATACCACTTGTGCCGCTGAATCTGACTGAAACACGTCCTATGAATTAAATTCCTTCTGAATAAGTTTTCAATGTAGTATCACTTTATATCCACTCCTCAAGATCAGACACAACAGTCTACACAGAGAATTTCTGAGCATTGAGTTTAGTGTGGGAACTACAGAGCATTAGACCCATATTCACCAAACTACAGAACCCCCTTAATGAGAGCACAAATTGCATGTGAACTAAAATACACCTATAATGCATTTATATAAAACCAGAAAACAGAGTCTGCAAAGCTGGCTTGCATTCTTGAGCACAGCAGATCATGTCCTAAAAGTGGAACAGTAAAACAGAGCACCACTACTGGAAGCTATAAATGATAAATGTTATACATAAAAAGCCCAGAAGTAACTAAACTTTCAGAATCAAGCTGTTTTGTGATTTCAATCAAATCATTACATGTTTATAAACATTCAACTTTATCTTCCTGGGACTGTTTCATTCTGTATGTATGCTAAACAGAGAAACATTATTACATGATAAAGAGGAAGTTGGGGGAGCAGGGAACGGAAGTCCTTGATCTCCTCTGCTTAGAGATCAAAAGTAGCACTGCCTGGTAAACCTGACAAAACCTACTCTAATGCAAGGAGAAAAATATAATTTACTAAATTAGCAACACTTATTAATACGGAACAAAAGAAAAAAGTTATTCAAGATAAAAGACTTTATTTTTCTATACTACAATTGCTAGAAGTCACTTCAATACTACAGACTTCAACAGACATGCATTACCCCAAAGTGTTCAAACCAGAAAACAAAATTGTCTACTAAACCACCATAACTAGCCTTTGTTTTAGACAGGAAGTAAATCAAAAATCTCACAAGGTGTGCTCAACAAAGAACAGCATTTATAGAATTAAATATTAGACTGTTGCTACATATTAACACAGAAAATAACTGTATCTAAAGTAAGTAGAAAGTAAAAAACCCACAAATCTGCACGAAACCTCAGAACCCATTTCCTGAATACAGCCAAAACATGCATAATTACCTTAAAACAGTCAAACAGGTGATCAAGCTGTTCAGGAGAGAAATCCCAAGCTAATTTTGCAAGGAGATCATGTACATTTTTTACAATGGCTTCATGTTTTCCTGCCTGTCAAGAAGAGAAAAAGAATCCACCAACATTTGTAGCAATTCATATTAAGTAAAGCAGCAAGACATCCAGCATCATTTTTCCAAGTAGACTGTTTGAGGTGGTCAGCAAGAAGAGCTGATGCTGTGGGAGCAGCACAGCAAAGTGAATACTTGCTTCACTGGGAATTCACAATATTTACATTTCCCTTGTATGTGTTAGTATTTAAATGTGTTCTGTGTGCACAAGTATTTATTTAGAATACAAGTAATGCAGCATCACAATATTTACTTTTTTGTTGCTGTTACAAAAGCACGTTGGGACAGTAACAAAAAGTCTAAAAGGATATTTTAACTTACAAATTACTATTTTAATGTTGTTTTGTGTGTTTGTTTTTCATTTTCTTTAATAAGAAAGTACTCAAAACCAACTTCTGCAATGAATTTCATTGAAGTGTTTTAAGCTGTAAACCAATTTTTAGTACTTCCACATAGTTTCTCAGGATTAAGTACTTCCTTTGCGCTAGTGGACAACTTTAGGACAACTAAAGCTTTCTATTACAAACTTGTTGGCAGACAACATTTTAGAGTCCAGCAGCCTTTAATCTTACAAATCTAACAATCAAGCAACAAAGGACAATATGTTGAGTATTATACTAGACATGGTTTTAACCCAGAGTTTCATGTACATCACAATTTTGACATTTAAGGAGGAAGACAATAAGGGGAAAAAAGCTAGTTTAATTCTAACTGTGAGCATGAAGAAAATTTTTCTGCCCAGGCTTGAAAATACATCCTGTACTTTTACATCTGTACTCAAACCCAACAAATTTGGACTATGTGAATCAACAGCTGATTTACTGCAGAAAATGTTCTGGTAAGCAAGGAATTCAAAAATGCAAAACAAATACCAAGAATACACATTCTGATGTAATTAATCTTGTACACTATTAAAAATACATGCATAAGCAATTTTGAAACTCAATTCCTAAAAGCTTGCATCAGTAATTCACTTAAAAACAAAAAACAGTCTAATAGCTTTGTTACATGCTGTGCCTTGTAGAATTTAGAGTGTTCCATAAATTTTCACTTTAAAGAAAAGTGAATTTAAGTAGTAATGTTCATTTTCATGTTATGGGTCACATTATGAAAGGAGCAATTACTAAACCCACTTGATTTTGCAAAACATTGTGTAATTTTTTTCTCTTGCCAGACCATTTCCTGGATAGAAAGAAAAACTGAGAGCATGCAGGGCAGAAAGAGCATCTACAATATAACACAGAAAAGGAGAAGTATGCACAGCTCCCAGGGGGAGCAAGAAGAGTAGGCATAGAACAATCTTGTCTTGGGAGGTTTTTGACAGACATAGGGAAGCAGTACCAGACAGTGGGAGGAGACACGTGGTGCCTGACCCGGCCAGCCTGCTATGCAGAAAGGGGAAGTGCCTACAAAGCTCCAATTGAACACTCCAGAATAATAAGACCTCAACCTCTGCCATCTTGTCTTGTCCAGCTGGATCTTTCCCTACAACTCCAGAGGCTGCAACTTAATGCTTGCCTTTAGAGACTTTCAACTGACTCCTTGAATCAAACACACTTCTGTACTGTGAGCACTGGCTTTGTAAGACACGAAAACACTTCAGTAAAATTAAAACTTAAGTTGTCTTCTAAAGGCAAAAGCATCATGACTGTATTACTTTAATAAACTACTTATTTTGACTCTAGATTTTACTAAGATTCTCTGGTGCATGCTCACCCTCTAAACCCAGGCAGCAACACAGCAGCTCGAGCCCAAAAGCAAACCCTCACCACTGCTGAAGAGGCCGAGCTAAAATAACCTGCCTGTTATATAAAGCTACACAGTAAATCAACTCCTCACTACTGAATTTCATGCTCCAGCTGCTCTTAGAACAGTCATTTAATAAGAACTTCTAAAAACTACTGTACACAGGGAGTAGTGAAGTTGGTAAAGATCATTGTGTAGTAGCAGATTTTGGTATTCTTAATTTTTGGTCTATTTTAATTTCATGGCTAAAGCTGCAGTGAAATCATCGACCTGAAACAGAGCTACTTTCACACACAAAAAAAATACAGGGCAAAACTACAGCAAGACCACTGAAGCAAGCAGAGCAAGCTAGGTATTTAAGGGTATAGGAGGCTTATTCCTAAATTACTCTTATTTACTCATTTCAGCATTTTTTTTCCAACTGTTGGGGACTATCCCTATCTTTTAAGGGTTCTACCACTTGTTCAGACTTCCCTGGAAGGGCAGCAATTTTGATTTCAACTAGCTTATCCACATCCATTTTCAGACACTAGGAGCAATTTAATTGCTTGGAAAACATTTTTCCCAAATTTCAGAAATTTTTTGGCCCTCTTATTAAAAGTGATGCTCTAATATAGCTAAAATCAGCCTACTAACAGCAAACTAACCTCTCAAAGGCTCTTTTTGCGTGCCACAGACATCTTGTAGTCTGGAAATATCTGCAGACTACAAGCCAAAAACTATTACTCACAGACCTTAATTCAAGTAACCTGTGCATTGCTTTGTTATGTGATGAAATTTTCTGAACAGGACTTTGGGATAATGAGAAAAGACTTTATTGAGTTTCAGCCTGTGCAGTTACTATCAGAATGGAACTGAAGTCCAGTCATTATGAAGTTAGTTGAACCAGTGCCAAGTGTTTGAAGTGTAACCTGAAAACAGTACAGGGACACCTGGATAAGTCCACTTAAGCCAAACTATGTTTTCAGAACAGCATGAACACACATAAACCAGGGATACAATACTACCCAGCTCCTGTATTAGCCCTTGCCATGGTGTAACTCCAGCTGGCAACCAAGCACCACACAGCTGCTCACTCACCCTCCACCCCACAGTGGGATGGGGGAAGACAATCAGGAGGGTAAAAGTCAGAAAACTCGTGGGTTGAGACAAACAGGTCAATCTTTTGCTTTACTTACGTAGTTACATAAGCGACGGTGAAGAAACTTAACTCTATCCCTGCCCGAACCATTACAGGCTTGTCTTGTTAATCAGATTTAGCCCTCCCACACTTTAAAGATTGGCCTGAAGGCTTACTCATACAATCAAGAGTTTTGATATCCATTACTTAAGAACAAGGATCTATGTATTCATGCTTGCTTCTATCCTAAAATGACTTTTTGTTTTCTGTATTGTCAATAATTCTTTAATGATTTTATCTCTCTAGCTGCCCATTCTGTTTATCAAGCTCATGCAGCCCACAGCTAGGAAGACCCAGCTTCACCTATCATTTAAGTAAACAAGTCAATATTGCAAAACTTGTAATTTTTCAAAAAGAATCCTTACAACACAAAGAAAAGAATTTGCAGTTAAACAGCTTCTAGAACAGTCATTATTATAAACCTTACTAATCACACTCTGGCCCGGAAAGATTTACACAACTGCAGAGAACTCAGGGATCAGCAATACATATTCTCAATGCATTTTAAAATATTAAGTTATCATATATCATGTCTGTGCTCAACATTGAGGGTTCCTTAATACTTAGAAAGCGTAACTTTTGCACCATGTTCTGAACTTTCCTTCAGACTTTACATATGTATGTAGCTGATCCCTTCCACTGAAGGCATTTGAGAAGACAATTTTGAGATCCAGGCCCAAAAAGGAACACCATTTGATTTCAAGTCTTTCTTTAGCTTTGTCTAACACCAAGTTAAAAAAGCCCAGGTTGTCTTCTCAATACAAGACATACACTAAGACCCCTCCTGTGCAGTAACCAACAAGCAGTTGAATTATTTACCTGTGCAGCCCAAATGTTGTCAAGATCCTGCAAAGTGAGGGCTTTCTCTTTGATGACAAAACGGAGAATTTTCTCTAACTTCTCTACATATTGAGGTTGATGAAGACTATCTCTTAACACAATTGATAAAATATTGTTCTGCTGGATCCATTCCTGAATATAAAAAAAAAATAGTACCATCCCAAATTATTCAGGTGCCACAATTGATATTTAAACTACAAAGAAAAAATTCAACCCATTGCAGATTAAGCAAGAAAGATGCAGTACAAGAGGAAGGTATTTATCTCTAACTTTCATTTCCCTTTTTAAAAAAAAGACAATCAGCATTTTAAATAATCCATTATACTTGTCACTGTGGTATCTTAAGGGGAATTTTTTTTCAGGCATATTAAAATCATGATCTCAAGGCAAAAAAACGCTCGAACAACTTCAAACATAAGAAGCCAATGTGAGGAACAGTTAACTCTTCTATTCAAGGAACAGAATTTTTATATACCAATTCACAGTCATTAAATATCAAACCCAAATTGTTTAAGACACTTTTAACTTTACTGCTATGCCTACAGCATATCCCATAAAAAGGACATAAGAAAAAATCATTCTTATTTTAACTCTATAAATACTCGTTTTCATAGTTCCCTATATATATTTTCAAGCAACAGTGATCAAAATACGCAAATATTGAATGAAACAAAAATGTGACATCTAGAACTTTCTGCACCACAGAATCCAGTTTCTGACATACGAAAAGCAGAAGTTGGAACTCTAGTGAGAAAAAGCTGATGCACAAAGCCCAGACTATATCCTTATTTAAATGATCACTAAATTTCCATTATGGCACTGAAGTTTCAAATTAATCACATTTTTTTACCTAGGTTCGTTTGCGCTTTTTAAAACACTGTATAAAACCCCCAGTACTGAAGGATCCATTTTTGAGGCATGTTTTTAGCAGCACTGAAAAATAATTCTCAACAGCAGCTTTGACACAAATATAGCATTTTTTCTCAGAAAGGCCACTATTAAAATGACTTATTACCCTCACATGACACCTACTATTGCTAACACTAGATATAAACATAAGCAGTGTGGGCTGGATCCACAATATATAGCTACTTCTACAATTAAAGTAATAAGGAGAAACAAAATCTATTTAATGAACTTCAGTGAAAAGGAGAACTTACTGCCATTCTTTCAGCTGTAAGCCACTCTTCCTCTTCAGGATTACCATGTCGATGAGTATAATATGACACACTGGATATTACTTTGTTAACTTCATTTAGTGCATTCATTTTACCATTGAAAGAGGAAATTTGTAACAACCTGTGAGAGAAATTTAATGTGAGAAGTGTGGAAAAAAATGTCAGCAGTGGCATATCATATTAGAAGTAGCATCTTACCTAAGAATCATTTTTAACCTAAATATTTCTAAATTTTTTACAGTTTCTTCTTGTCCTGGAACTCTGGAAGCTAAGTTCTTTAGAGATTTGATTATCATTGACAGAGCATCATTTTTGGCTTCATTCTTTGCTTCTTTTTTCAGTTCATCATCTGTTAAATTTTCTAAAAATTGTGGAACCATTTCTATAATTGGAAGAAAATATTTCTTCACTGTATGTAATGTTAGAAATTCGAAACATTGTCCAAATGGCCTAAAAAGGAAAGAAAAAAACGGAAAGTATCATAATCAGTAGTTGTGTAATATTATGATAGTAAAGTGCAATTAATTCAAGAAAGTCATGTCTACTTAAAGGTACATGAAATGGTGAAGGTAAACACAAACAGCTAAGAGACAGGGTGAGTGGAAGTGCTTTAAGGAAAGACTAAGCTTTGTGCTAACGGAATATTTTATATTGAGGGCACCTTTTCCAAATGCATAAATTATTATGTGAAAAAACTTACTTGATGAGAGCTGCAATGATCTGAACATTCAATGCTGAACCACTCATGAAGCGATCGTGCAAGATCTGAAATCCATTTAATGTGCCGAACTTGTTGATAAGATCTACGAGCCAACCCTGCAACAGAAGTTATTTTTTGACATTTACAAACTACCCTTTAGAAATATTTTCAAGTGCCTGTTAATGACAAAAATTTGCTTTAAAAAAGTCTTTACACAATAGCTTACAAGTTCAGTTTTAAGGAAATGCTTGGGAATAGGCAAGGAGATCTTTCCTGTTATCATGCCAAGAACAGATGCTGTATATTAGCTGTTCAAAGAAATTTATCAAATATATAGGAATAAAATTGACTATACTTCAGGTTTTGCTTTGGCTGCTAAGTTACTACAGAAAGCATCACAATTCTCATATTTTGTCTAGGCCCTGGATGTGATAATGCCACATATAAAAGCATTAAGAATGCAAAATAACATTCTTCTAAACACAACAAGCAATGCAAGAAAGTTCAAGGACTTCTTTATCTTTGGTTCTTACATATCAAGAGCTGACAGTTCTACTAAAAAGAAAGAAAAAAAGAAGGCAAGCAAGCAAAAAAATATAATTAACTCCTGATGTCATATCAACGCCATTTTTAGATCAATTCTGAAAAAGTTCAGACCCAAGAACCAGAACAGATTACTAATCTGCACTGCCAGCTAAAAGACAAAACAAAAACCCAAGTAACCACAACTACAAAACCAAACAAATAACCAAAACCAAACAAAACCCCCAAAACCAAACCTTCAAACCACCCCCTGCAAAACCAAACCAAACCCACCAAAATCCACACCTACACTGGTATCCCACATCCAATTAAAAACATTTCTCCCATCACTGAAAACTATTAAAAAAAGGAGAGAAAATTCCTACCTTATCACATAATCCCATCCCCAAAATGCATTCCCTACAAAATCATGCTAAGTGAGAAGGTAAATCCATCAACTGGCAACTCCAAGCAAGCCAATTAACAGAAGCAGGAATGGCATTCCAACAGAGCAGTGCCAGCTTAGCACAGAAACACATGACACTGATGGTGGACCAAAGAAAGGAAGAGTTGGAAACGGAATGTGCATTAAATCAGTATCAGGAGTCATAAGCAGTAGAATATCTCAGTGATAAAGAGAATAAAGGCGACTTTTCCCCTCCCACCCTAACAACACTTCTCTATGGCTACTCTGTAATTAGGTAACACTGCAAGAAATTAAAGCCACAGGTCTGAAAAGGCTCTCATACCTTTGGTGATCGTGGGTCAGGAGGACGGGCATAAAGTTCATCTTCAGCGAGCTGGACTCCTGCAGGAACTGTTTCTGAGGGACGAGTACCATTGTATAGATGGAATTTGCAGTGAGGATTTAAGGCCATGGAGAGAAGTTCAAGAAGGGGAAACCAATCTTGGGACAGCTTGGCCACACATAGTTCCACTAGTCGATGAGTGTTGTTAATAATACATCTCTGTAAAGAAAAAGACAACAACTAACAATGTGGCAGGTGACTGTACAATGAATACGAACAATAAACTCTGAACCATATATACCTAGGATGTAGACTTGCATAAGAGTTTTACAACATGGTATTTTAATTTGCAATTCCTCCAAGAAAGCCTTTAAACAAACTTGAAACTATCTGTTTTCAGCCAGAAACTAAATTTAGGGCAAGGACACGGGTGGTTTAGGATGAGACATTCATGAATCATCACTGTACTATTAACTTTTCCTTCTTTCTCCTATTTTTCTCATAAATTTTAAATTTGCTTACGAAGAGCTTTACAGTTTCTCATTTAGCATGTGTCTAGTTGTCCAGTAGGTAATTTTTATGTTCAAGCAGCTGCTACACACACTCAGGAGTCAGCAGGTTGCTAAAAGCTTTTATGACCTACCATGCACATAAAAATAAGGAGGTCTCTAGACATCTGGCCAAAGACAGACCGTCTAAAAAGAGCTGAAACATACATGGTTCTGCTCCTTCCCATATCATCTCTCATGTTTTATTTCCTTCCAAAAACACTGGAGGCAATAAAATGAAACAATCACAGAAAAGTGACTCCCCCCACCCATCCTGATCCCTTTATACAAGAGTTCACTGCTGATTTTCAAAAATGAAATTCAGATTTTACAGTCTCCTCCCCTATTTAAATTACCGTGCTTTCCCAAAACACAACTTTAAACACTCACATGAATTTCAAACTTCCAGCCGCTCACTGCCTCATCTGTAAGGATTTTTGTGAAGGATATTGTTAACCCATCTCGAAAAAATCGCTGGCATGCTTCACTTTTGACATCAAGGCCTATTTTAAAACAGAAAATAGAAAAACAGCAATTAAAGTGTGGACTTTTGGTAGTTACATGAACTTTTCAAATGCTGAAAGCAAGTATTTGGTGTGCTGGTGTTGGTTTCTTCACAGTAGCTCTTACAGGGCCATGTTTTGGATCTGTGCTGGAAACAGTGTTGATAACACAGGGTGTTTTTGTTACTGCTGAGCAGCAATAACACAGAGACAAGGCTTTTCCTGCTTCTCACACCAGTCTGCCAGCAAGCAGGCTGGGGGTGCACAAGGATTTGGGAGGGGACAGAGTCAGGACAGCTGAGCCCTACTGACCGCAGGGGTGCCCCAGACCACATGCTGCCATGATCAGCATATAGAGATGGGGACATCCAGAGTGATGGTGTTTGTCTTCCCAAGTCACTGCTCCATGCAATGGAGCCCAGCTGCCCTGGCGATGGTTGAACACATGGGAAGTGTTTTGCTTTGCTGGCACATACAGCTGTTGCTTTACCTCTTAAATTGTCTTTATCTCAACCCATGAGTTTTCTCACTTTTACCCTTTCAATTCTCTCCCCTACCCCAGCAGGGGAGAGTGAGCAAGGGGCTGAGTGGGGCAGATCTGCTGGCTGGGGTTAAACCACAACATTTGGACTTCAAAGGTTGGTGTTTAGAGCTTCAGATTAGTTTTTTAAAAAGCCTTGGACAAAGATAAACTTACGTAAGTTTGAATGGACAACAAACTTGATGGAGCAATGTTCTAGTAAAGCCATCTCAAAAAATTACACTCCTTTACATAAATTTTAAATTATTTTTAAAAGGACGTGATAGGGGTTGTTTTTTCCTCGTGTTTGCAACATGCAGATACACTAGCAAAAATAAGTACAATCTTTATCTTCCATTCTTCTTTATGTTCTGTCTTATTTACTTTTTAAAACCCAGTGAGTGAAGAGGGGTGACAATAACCATTTTGAGGAAATGCAGACGATACAGTTTCAGTAAGGAACGCTGAGGGGTCCCACAGAAATGGAGATGAATCATTTTGAGAGAGATGGCGATGGTCTTTAGAGGATGCTGGGAACAACTTCTGTTACTGGGCTGCCTAACTTTTGGATACACGTGCACATGCACACACTGATACTTATTTTTATTTATTTTTGTATGAAGGCCTCTCTTTCCCACTCTGTAAGCCTTTGTAATTCATCAAAAACACAGATCTGGGATCAAATCTCAAGGTTTACATTGTGTAGTGAAATCTCCTTTCAGTTTAAATAAGCTACAAATTCCAAAAATCGCTTTGCACCTTGCTTGAGTGTGTCACATTGGAAAGTTCTGGCAGCATGTTAAAGACTGAGTATAAACATTAGGGGCAATAAAATACTTTTCAAAGAGTGGCCTATAAAAAACGAAAACCCTACACCAAACGAAACAAACTTTTTTTTCTTCACTTTAAAATTTATAGCATCCAACTCAAGACGACATTTATTTCTGGAGCAGTCTCATTACTGAAAACACTCTACAGGTATTCCACAATTGTTGTGAAGATAAACATCAGTCTTGCTATTGAATGCTATTTTCCAAATAGGTTTTCTTCTATAAGCAAGTAACTCCAGACTGCTATTGGATAGTCTAATGGCTTTTTTAACAAAGAATAATACATTGATGCCTACACATAAAAAGAGAATTTTTCATAAATAAATGCATCTGCCAAAAATAATGTGAGTCACAGTCTAGACAGGATTTATGCTACTCTGTCAAATTTGCTCCTTGCACTTGAAGGTGGTAATAATGACATTTAATTCTAGCTAGTACTTTCAATTAGTTATGTCCCTTTCAATTTCAGTTCCTGGAAAGATTAAAAGAGAATGCAAATACCACTGTTATAGACAGCGTCACAAAAACAGGAGTTTCCCCAGAATCACTCCAGAATGCTGAAGGCCACTGGCCATGCTAGGAATAAAACCTATTTAAGAACCCAAATCACTAGAAAATGGTGCTTGACAAAAAATTTAGTGGGCTCTTTCTAGGTTTTGTTGTTTCACAATTTAAATGAGATACAGACCGAAATACAGAGTTTATGTAATGGAAAAGCCGGTTATTTTTTTATTTCTTCTTTCAGTTCCACCTTTTTGAAACAGAACTCCTCAGAACATGAAAAATTTCTGTAGACAGGTGGCAAGGTGTCCAATTTTAGATCTTGCCAAGGTAATGGAACACATTTTCAATCTATTAAGAAATGTACACAAGAGAACCATTTATATTACCTCTCTCTATATATACACTACTCTGAAACAGCGTCTGCCAAGTTCTGAGCTACCAAAACAGTGTCAGTTACACCAAGTTATGCCCTATCATATTCCCTGAGAACTGGGAGTTATTTAAAAAAGAACCATCTTACCCATCATGTAACTTCAAGTAGCAAAGAAAAAATAAAAAAATTAGGATGTAACTGTAAAGATAACAACTACTTCTAACAGCTTTCCTTGTTTTCTCCTTATCCACTAATCCTTGCCCACGTACACACATAGGAATTCATCTAGAGAGCAAGAGGAAACATAATTAAATAGCAACACAGAAGTACTTTTTAGAATTGCACACTGACTTAATAAAAATCAAACTGCATAAAGCATATGAATACATTTCCACTGTTTTTCACAACTTCAAGAGGAAAACTAAACTTTTGGTTTGGAACTTTCAGCTAAGCCTGATGCTTTGGGGAAGTAAGTTGATGTTAGGAGTAGCTAAATCTCATGCTCTTATTACTTCACTGCACTGACAGTTTCTTGGGTTTGGTTTTTGGGTTTTTTTTAAGATGACTTAGCAGCTGGCAGAACATAACTCTCCTCTCTTGCAAATCACAAGCAGAGAATTTCTTTTCACTGCACTGTTCCAGCAACCCAGACATAAAGGTAGCTGCATTTTCTTTCAATAAGCTGGTATTTCTTTTGCTTCTCAACAGATGTGATCCCTTGAACATCCTACACTCGCCTCAGGATTCCTGCCAGATCCTGTACATGTAAAGCCACCAGTGCCAAGCACAACTGTGGCTGATAAATCAGTGTTGGCAGCATCATGTTCTGATTCTGTGTTGGATCACAAGGATGCACCTTAACTTCTGTTTCTCCCAAAAGTGCTCCAAAGCAAAAAAGACACAGCAATCAAAATAACTAGAATATCATGACCACAATCAGCTTTTCAGTCTTCGAATTGTTTAAAAATTACATTTTACATGTGGAAATGAAGTCATCCTGGGCCAGCAGCATGTAGAAGTAAGAACAGACACTTTGTTTGACACACTATGCTTGAAACACAACTAGTTGGTAAGTGTGCATAACTTAAAAAATTATTTTGATCTGATTTTCAATATTACTCAAGCACTCGGGTAACAAACTGTAACTGGAATAGGAGACCAAAGCCACTTCCCAGGAGAACAGAACCCTCCAGAACACATGAAGAACTTGTTGATCTGACTAGTACAATTTAGCAAACACAGTCCTGATAAGGAGCCCTCCTACTTCCAAATGAGAAACAAGAAGTCCTGGTAGGATTATTAGTCTAAATCATGCTGCTTAGAATTCTATCTTCTCTCGAATATTCACAAAAGTATGTGTGTGTCAAACTTGAACAAAAATTTATGGCAGGATATTTGAAAGCTAGACTAGCAACTTATTTTAAAAAAAAAAAACAAAACTAGAATTCTTTGAGTTTTAGTATCTCTTATAAAGACCAAACTCACTAGGTCTGATATCAAAGTGAATACACAAAACAGGTATGACAGGAATGACAGGATTTTTATGTCTGTGAGCTTATTCAACTTTCCTACTCGTGCTAAGGCATCTAATTTCTAACTACATTAATGGCTTCTTAAAATTTCTGATTTATGAAGGTTTTTCATGGCAATCTGACACAATTCTCAGGGCAAACGTTGCAAGAGAGAAACAGAAATAAGTAAGATTTTAAGCCTCCCCCAAGGATTCAAAAGATCAATAAAAGACTTCGCACACTGGTCCAATAATCATTGTCTTTTCAGCTTACCTTTTTTACTTAGGTCAATAGCAGCTTCTAGAAGAACTTCTAATTCCCCCTTCGGCAATACAGGAACAACCCATCGAGGCCTATGTTCAAAAACAAAACAAACCTAATTTCAATTGTGCTTCTGAAAAATCAAGAATCCTTGACCTGTGGTAATTCTTTTAATATAGATTAAGTATATACATTTTTAAAGGCCCTGATGAATACTACACTAAAAAAATCCAAACCCAACCCAAACAAAAATCCACTCTGCCTTGACCATCTCTCTCTTTACAACTCTGACTCAATAAAAAAATATTTCAAGACATCCACCGAAAGTAAGATGCAAAAATCCCAATTCCAATACCAAGATACTTGCAAAAATAATCTACATCCTCTGAAGAAAGTGAGAATACCTGTTGATCATGTCATCCAACTTTGCCAGGTCTGTGTGTGGAAATGCAGGCTCCTCATCTTCAAGCTGGGGTGGAGCATCAGCTTGGCCCTGCTCATCAGGTGGGGTAGCTGGGGAGTTCTCATTGGAAGAATCAGGTGAAGAAGTCTAAAATCGGTAAGGAAAATACTTTAAAAATTGCCTACACTTGTTTCAGCATTTTTGCTTCATATTGTATTTCAAAGAATCATTTGAATTAAGTATATGTCAACATAAAATCCTTCGATTTCAGATTTAACAAAAAATTGAGCATAAAATGCTATATGCTTTCTATCTTGATAGTTTTAAAATTGTTACACTCCCAGTGAGGAAAGGATTTTTCTAAAAAACTTCTACTTTCTAGAAGGTGGAATGAATCTACAGAAGCTCCAATTTGTACAAATCTTCTGCAGAAAAGTTGACTATTTTAGGTAGCAATATAACCTTCAGCAATAGAAGAAAATAATCAGGAAAATCAGTTTCTTAAAAGTTTGCTAAAAAGAAATGACCCACTATTAATAAACATCTACTAACCAACCTTCAAGAACATGACTGAGTCAAGTCCAATGTGATGGGCCATGCAAAATACAATGCATTTTGCAGATGTCATTTATTCATACATATAAATATTATGAATTGACAATAATAAAAGTTCAAATCAGAACAGCAAGACTTAGGAGGACAAAACCTCAAGCACATTTTCCACATCTACTTGTACTGCACCTGGTTGGCATGGAGGATATTTTCTTCACAGCACCTTCCACAGTGCCGAGTTTTGGATTTGTGGCCAAAACAGCACTGAAAACACACCAGTGTTTTGTCTGCTGGTGAACAGTGCTGGCATAGATTCAAGGCCCTGTGTTTCTCCTTGTTCACTCCTGTCAAAACTTAAGACACAGGCAGGAGATACACAAGATCGAAGCAGGGAAAGGCCACCTGGGATGAATATAGGGACGTTGTTGGAGTACGCAGAAGTGCAATGAGGGAGGATGAGGCCTGCTTGGAATTAATCTGGCTAACAATGTCAAGGATAGCAAGAAGGGCTTCTTCAAATACAGCAAAACCAAAATAAGTATTAGGGAAAATGTGGTCCTGCTACTGAATGGAACAGGGATCCTTGCCAACAGAGGCTGCAGAGCAGGCAGATACTGAATGCCTTCTCTGCTTCAGTTTTCACTGCCAAGGCCAGCCCGCAGGAATCCCCGAGTCAGGAGATCAGAAAGGAGGTCTGGAGGAAGACTTCCCACTTTTTGAGAAGACTGGGTTAGACAGAGACCATTCAATTACACGTCACATCCACAAGTCCACTGTCCCTGACAGGATGAACCCCCAAGTGCTGAGGGAACTGGCACACACCACAGCAAGGCCACTCGTGATTATCTCTGAAAGGTCGTGGCAATCAGAGAGATCCCTGAGGACTGAAAGACTGAAAATGTCACCTTGGTCTTCAAAAAGGACTCTTAAGAACTACCAGCCAGTCAGCCTCACCTCAATCCCTGGAAAGATGATGGAAGAGCTCATTGCCGAGGCCACTTCTGTCCATAGGGATAAAAAGAAGGTGATCAGTAGCCAGGATGGATTCACTAAAGGTAAGGTGTGCTTGACCACCCTGACTGCCTACAGTGATTGAACAACTACCTAGATGGATGAGACGAGCAGTGGAGATTGTCTACCTCAACTTCAGCAAGGCTTTGTCACTG
>JAWWEE010000001.1:111929660-111955732 GCA_035221455.1 Xenops minutus | reverse complement strand
GAGGGTGACAAAAATGGTCAAGGGACTGGAACATCACACTAATGAGGGAAGGCTGAGAAAGCTGGGCCTGTTCAGTCCGGAGAAGAGATGACTGAGAAGGGAAACCATCAATGTGTATAAATATCTAAAGGGCATGTGCCCAAAGAATGGACCAGACTCTTCTCAGTGGTGCCAAGCAAGAGGACAAGAAGCAACAAGCAGAAACTGAAAGACAGGAAGTTTCACCTAAAAGAGAAAGAACTTCTTTACTGTGCAAGTGACTGTGCACTGAAACAGGTTGCTCAGAGAGTCTCCCCAACTGGAGATACTCAAAAGCTGTCTCATCACAACCCCAGGTAACATGGTCAAGGGGACCCTGCTTGAGCAGGGAGGTTGGATTAGATGACCACCAGTTGGTCCCTTCCAACCTTAACCATCCTGTGATTCTCACTTTGCTCCCCAGCAGTAAGAAGGGCAAGAGGCTGGGACAGGACACAGCCAGGAGAGCTGACCTGAACTGAGCAAAAAGAGATGCCTCACAGTGTCACGCCTGGAAATAAAACAAAGGCTTTTTTCCCCCCAAGGCAGGTGTTGTCTGGGGACTAGTTGGGCCTCCAGCAGCTGGTAGTGAGTGATGGCACTTGCATCACCTGTTGCCCCCCATCCCTTCATTTATTTAACTGCATTTATCTCAACCCATACAATTTCTCACTTTTTCCTTCTGATGCTCTCCCCCATCCCACTGAGGCAGAGGGAGTGAGCAACAGGGTGGAGACTTCCTTGCTAGTCAGGGTCAGCCCACCACACACATTCCAAAGTACAATTTATCTCAGGAAGGAGCAACCATTAAACCTTATGGTATTAAAAAAATACCATTTTCATACTGAATTAAATGACAATGTGTGGCTCTTCTTTTAAATGCTTTTGGCTGCACTGTTTAAAAGCATCTTTTCTGGCATTTTTTCCCCAACAAGAAAGAATCATTATATTGTAATGTAGCATATGAAAGCTTCTGCTTGTCTTTTGAAAGCAAGATAACCTGTTCAACAGAAACACATGAAGTTGTTCAGGAAGTCTTGGACAATGAACGGAGACCTGGAAGTAGCTGCTCTGGAAGAGCTGACACCTGGATGTAAGCTGTTGTATCCAGAAAGTGCTTTTGCAGAACTGAGCAGGAACTGAACTCACAGAGAGTAGTTCTGCCAATCTGTGGCAGGTAAGTCTACAATGTGGTTCTCAGGAAGCTTCTGGTATCATTCCAAGAAGGTTCCTTATCCAAAATACACATGCTTGAAAGAATTATGCCACTGCCTGAAAATGGAGCATTTTTTACAATGCAGTGTCTACTCTGCCAACAGCACTGCCTTCATCCCTCAAAGTATTTCTGTACTTCCAGACACACACATACACAAATATCTAACCTAACTAGACATCTCCAGGAACATACACATTCAAATAATTCAGAAACACTACTTCTAAAGAACAAAATCCTTTATTTTTAGACAACTTGATGGTTAATACCATACCTGATTCTGCTGGAGGGGAGGCTGGGACTGTCCATCAGGAGCCTGGCCCTGGCTATCATTCCCTCCTACCGGAGAGCCACGAGTCGTGGCTGTCATACTCGACACAGGGCAGATCTTTGCAATTTTGTCTGCTTATGTAGTTGATGTGAGAGAAGAAATTATAGTCCACTTAGTAAAGTTGAAGTACCAGCATATGCTTGCCTTAAAAAGCTCCAACTCAAGAACATGACATCTTGCAGAGACCATTGCATAACCTGTGGAGGGAAAAAAAGACAATATGCTGTATTAGCACATGCATATAAACATAATCCATACCTGAAAAAGAACACTACGGAAACAAATACACTGCTATAGAGAACCTTTTATTTTAGACTTAGCATTTATTAAATACAACTGACAAAGTCACATTTGAAATATTTAGCATGATTTTAATGTTCTAAGTAAAACTTCCATTGACAATCACCTTCATACCTCTGAGAAACTGACACACATCAAAAATGCAGCTGCTTCCTCTGACTCTGTTGTGCCTGAATTGCTACAGTAGATTATCAATTTGAATTTATGGTGCTGCTCAAGGTCTGTGTAGAAATGACCTGGTTACAAGCCCAAAAAGCCAAATTTGTCATCTTTTCCAATACTCTTCTCCTGACACTGCTAGATACAGATGTCTGAGAGGGAGTTAGAGACTGATTCTACCTCAGCTGAGACCAGAGACCCTGCAGCCAAACTTCTATTAGCACATCAGCATTCACCCAGGGAATTTGACCTGCATTCCCTTTCTCCAGCACCTGCTACCACAGTCTGGGTCCACAGGCCTTTCAGCCCTACTGCAAAGCCCACCACATCCTCACACGCACTTTAGTGCATTCTATGAAGACAATTCTGACATCGGATTTTTTGAACTTGTAATCATGATACCAACAGCTCAATATTAGCTGTGTGTTTCAACTTCATTGCATTACACACAGACAAAAAGAGTTGAATTAAGTTATAACAGCAATTCCACTCTATACCACCGGGCACTGTGTAATTCATGGAAGATGAAATGTAATTTCCCAGAGCAACTCAGACTTCCAAGCACCACATAAACCAAGAACAGTTCTCTGAAAGTTAAAAAGCCAAGTAAAGTGGTAGAAAGAGCTGTATGAGCTTCCAGCAAGATGCATTTGGCAGTGCTAAGTTCCTGATTCAAACAGCAAAAACTTCAACTTAACAAGCTGGAGTGAAATTCCTGTTGTAACACTATGCATATTTGTGTTTTATTGTGATGTCTCATCTCAAGTTAACTTTCAATGCTCTTGCCTTCCTCCAAGACACTTTAAAATCTTTTCTTAAATTGTGCAAATTTGCAAAGCATTACACATACAATAAAAATTGACTGATGCAACGTACCTCCCCTGCCCAGTCTCCAATATTAACAGCACCAAGGAATTTCGGGAGCTCTAACAATGTCACTAAAATAATGCACACTTTTGAATAAAACTGTATTCTTTGAAAACAATCAACTGTAATTCGTCTCAAACCTCCAGAATTCATATTCACAGGGCTCAGTAAGACTACCAAGGGCAGAACAAATATATTACCAACTCAAAATTTTATTCAGGAAGAAATTTACCTTTTAAATGAAATTTTTAAAATTAACGTATTTGGCATTTAATTGGTGCTTTTTCTAAAATGCCCTCCTATTTGTTTTCTACTGATGTTTAGAAAGATCACTAAGTAGAAAGTACTAGCCAGAGTAAGTTTCTTGCCATATATATCTCTCTACACACACACTGCAGTCTACTGCAGTTCAATGCAGTCAGTTCCCCTGCACTACCTGATGGAGACTTCCAGGTACTTGCACAAAACAGTGCAATCAAACTGCTGCCAACCTACACCGCACTTTTCAACAGTCCTAAGCCAACTGCCACAGCAATAAATTTCCTTTAAACACAACCATTCTTCCTTAACAGATCTCGTTCACAATATGACCACATAAAAACTTGTGCTGGCACAGGGAGTGAGGTAGCAAAGAAGCCGGAAAAGGGCAAAACAGCCCTTTCAGCAGAAATCCTGGACCACTGGCAGCGGCAGTTCCACAATCACTTGCACCAAGAGCAAGCTGCTCCATCTCAGCTCTTTCTTATTCTAATGCTTTGGGCTAAATTATCGTGAAATGAGCCGGTTCAGAGTACTAAAGGAAACAACAACAACCCACCAAATTTACAAAGACTGATTATTTTCAATTTCTTTAATTATCTGAAGTGGTGCACTGCAAGGCCAGAGAGCATTCATCCCAGCGTGAGACAGAGAGCCAGGACAAACTGCAGCTCTCCTGTCAGACTGACTGACACTACAGTGGATTTATCCCCAGATTTTGTCTCTCTCCTCAGCTGAATTCAGGGTGTGGGCAAAGCATTCTTGCAAATTCTATTCTGCTCAAAGCACGTAATGTAATTTAACTAGGAAGTCCACAGCTACTAGTGAAATATGCGACTTATTCAAAATCATGCAAATTTGCAGAGTAAAGCAAAAAATAAGGAAAATACACAGAATTTTGTCGATACTAGTAAAAACATTTACATAAAGGACGAACCTATCATTTTCTTCCTCTTATTTAGTGACTGTTTGCTTAAGAGTCTAATCATAATTCTCCATGTATATTACTTAAATTACATTCCCAGAAAAGTGTATTTCAGGGCTTCCACAGAATTTCACTTGGCTTAGCCATATGCATAACACAAGGCCAACTTCTTGAGTTCATCTCTTCTCCTTCCAAAATTTGTGTGATGCCCTCAGAGATACCAAAGTAACTTCCAGTCATGCTGCAGCTAACTAAAAACACCTCATCTCAAATAAATCATCTGATTGATTGTTGTACTATCTGCATATTCCAAATTGCAAAGATATTCTTGCTCAGGTATTTTCCTTCTACTTACAGAGTATACAAACATTTGTAGGTGTAAGCAGAATCCAATGTATGCATTTTAAACAGTATGAGAAGGCAGTAGTTTACCAATCCTATTTTCATATTTTGAGTCACTCGTTTAACCATTTATGTTTCAGAGAAAACATCAAGCCCATGGGGAATACACTACTGCTTTCATCTCTCAT
Source organism: Xenops minutus (assembly GCA_035221455.1). Classification (NCBI taxonomy): domain Eukaryota; kingdom Metazoa; phylum Chordata; class Aves; order Passeriformes; family Furnariidae; genus Xenops; species Xenops minutus. Next base: position 111,951,131 of record JAWWEE010000001.1, on the reverse strand, counting down.
GAAACTTTGAATTCCCATCACTTCTTTAATTCAGACTATTCCATTTTTTAGAGTTACAACACACCAAGGCAGTTTGGCTCAGCTCAAAAATAGCCTTTACAACTATTTATAATTAATGTGATAATTTATAAACACACGTAAATTAATGCAGTGACACCTTGGTTTGAAGTGTACAGACAGATGAAGAGAAACAATTCAAACTGCCCATATCCAGCTGAATTCTAATGGATATTTTATACTAGTTTTTCTATACATCCCACTTCTACTGTTTCTGATTTTAGATTCAGTACACTAAGCAACAAAAAAAATCATCACCTTCACCCAACACTTTGAATGGATGTTTTGATACAGGATCAAGAGGAAAACAAGTACCTGTTAAACGGCAAACTAACTACTCAAGTGCTAATCAAGCCATGTATGAGGCTATGAAGACTGAGTAAAATGACTCCCACTAACATTTTTCTCTTTGGTTGCAAACTGAGCAAATCCCCATTTGCTGTTATGCTTTTGCCATCTCCTTGTGTCAACCTGATGCACCAATAGATTTTAAGTGAAAGCCAGTTTTTGCTTCACCTGGCTCCTTGGAATTTCAGTAACACCAGGAAAAGACAATAGATCTTTTGACTCCCCATTTGGAAAGCACCACCCAGTGTAAGCAGGATTCCCAGAGAGCCCCAGCAGCCTGAGGACACTGGGCACAGCACTGTCCTCCAGGAGGGGCCTCTGCATCCAAAATCCAGCACAGCTACACACCTGAGCCTCACCTCAGCTTCCACAGTAACCTCATGCCTGTGTGGCAGAAGAGGTTAATTTTGTTTTAGGGACAAATGAAGCACCTTTTCAAAAGACAGAAACAAAAAAAGTCAGGCATAGGTTCCTGGATTAAGTGCTAAGTCAGAAAAAAATATGGGCACATTGTCCTGTTATAGGACAGCAAACAAAGGATGGCATTTTAGTATATAATGATGAAGGGATAAACATAATTTTCTAATACAGTTGACTTCTAGAACAGCTTTCATCTGAGTTTCTCAAAGTCTCCTCTTCAAAAGTAACTGAAATACCCCAATACTTACAGCCTTACTCCTAAATTAGCTACTTATAAAATAGAGCCCTAGCAAAAAGCAAATGCAAAGATGACAGATGAGAGAGGCAGACTTCAAAATACACTTCATTATTCATAAGCATTACCAAAGCCCATTCCAGGGTCATAGACCTATTCTGACTTTATTTGAAGTATTCTGGTTATATACCATAAGTAAGGACATATGCCACAAAATCTTCTTTGCCATGTGGTAATGATGAATGCCAGAATACAAGTCTACTCAACATGTAACAACAGAGCTTGTTAACAACCATACAGCTATGTATTTATAGAATGATGTTCCTATCTAAACAGGATCTCGCTGATGTGCTTTTTCATCAAAAATGCAAAAAGGTTCAACGGCAGCAATACAATTTTAGGTTGAAAGGTATCACTGATTGGATTCATAGAGGACTGTAGGAACTGCCTTCTTAAAATCTTAATAAGTACTGACTCATCACAAGGATTATGATGTGATTCTAGTCTAAAATTCTAGACTTGGGAATCTAACCTTCTACCCTATTCCTTTATTTCAGCCAGAACGCCTTCTCAACTAGAAACACCTCCCCCAAATCTGTAACACTGACCTAATTCAGTAGTTACAATCTATACACACCCACACATATTTACCATTTTCTTTCTTCTCTGTGCCTTGTATCTCTCAGGAAGGAGGAAATTATATATATATTATCAGAATAGAGAACTGGTGGTCCCAGCAATTTGCTCATTAACACTGACATGCACTAAAACTGAAATGCATTCAATGATTAATGAAAAACTTGTCAGTGAGCTACTATTCAGTAGAGCAAGAAATGTCTAACTTTCAATGTCTAAAAAATACCTGATAAGCAGCAATCAAAAAACGTTATCTTGAATAGCATATATTACAAAGCAAATTACTTTAGCTTCCCTCTCCTAGTAAAGAAGTGAGCGTACACGAGACAGTCAACTGCAACAGGTTCCAACACATTATTTCTAAGGAACAAATGTCTTAGTGCTACAGTAAAAGACAGATTTTGAGTAACTGTAATTGTTTTGAACTAAAACCATTCTCGTTGAAAAACAGGTTACTTCCAGTAACCTCCTTCTGTGATCTTTCCACATTGTACATCTGAAATTAAGACACTTGGCAGCACAACTTTCTGGAACATTGAGTACATCCATGCAAACATGTAATGCTATTTGCCCCCAAACTCATATAACAAAATAAACATACATATCTTGAAAGGTATTGCAGTTCCTACAGGATGATCTTTTTAACTTCAAAGCTTAGTCTTGAGACTAAATCTAACCTAAATCTACTTAACAGTATTCAACTTCCCTTCATAAAAGATCCTCCTACATCCAGCACTCACATTAATTTAAAGCAGTAAAAGCACAGAAAATGAACTTAAAAAATTGAAGCCCAAGAAATTCTAATCAAAACAAATAGTATTCAAGACAAGGCTGACAACAGTATTTGGCTCTGCTCGTCAGAGCAACAAAACTGACGTATTCAAAATGTATTATTTTTTTATTTCATAGCATCATAGAAGGGTTTGGGTTGGAGACCTCAGTGATGATCCAGTTCCAACCCCCCTGCTATTGGCAGGGACACTTTCCACTAGACCAGGTTGTTCCTTTGATCCAACCTGGCCTTGAACACTTCTGGCAATGGGGCAGCCACAGCTTCTCTGGGCACGCTGTTCCAGTGCCTCACCATGCTCGCAGTAAAGATTTTCTTCCCAGTATCTAATCTACACCTACTCTCTTTCAGGTTAAAGCCATTCCCCCTTGTCCTGTGACTGCATGCTGTTGGCAAAAGTCCCTCTCCAGCTCTCTTGCAGCCTCCCTTTAGGTACTGGAAGGGGCTCCAAGGTCTCCTCAGAGCCTTCTCTTCTCCTGGCTGAACAAAGCCAACCCTCCCTCTCAGCCTGACTTCACAGGACAGGTGTTTCCACATGGAATGACTTCCCAAAAGACTTAACAAATAAAAGAGGAAATCCTTTACACCACTCAAAGGCCTGTCTTACTTCAAGGCAATAATCAAAGAAGGTTAGACCCTGAAAGGGAACTAGACAGCAGCAACCAGTGTCTTTTTCTGAAAAACATTCATCTGCCAATAATTCTTAGGGTATTTATGAGTCAGACAGTGCACTCACTGGTAACAAAGTACATGAAGCTTCTTCAGAGATAGTGTAACAAGAGGACAAGTCTTCAGATCACATCTTTAGTTCTGGCTACCAAACGGCAAAAGCCAATTTCAGTTCCTGTTCTGCAGGAGAAGTGTTTCTGCTCACGTGACAGCGAACAGAGAGGAATGCCAAAGATACAGCACCAAGTCAATGCGTCACAAAAAAACCTCAGCAAATGGTAAGAAAATTTACCAAGTTCCCTCCAGGGAGCTGTGGCCTTGGTGCCATGCTTTTCCAGGGGCACATCCCAGGCTGCTGTCCTCTTATTCAGTATAACCATTCCTTGACTCTCAGCAGCTTTCACTGGGAGTTACACTGGTTCCACTGGTATGAAAATGCAGCCTCAATGATATTCGACATGTCAGTGACAGAATGAAGATGGACACAAAACTTACAGCCCCTACAATTCTGTTATTTAGATTACTGGTTTAAGCATTTCCAAGTGATTAAGAAACTACATTCAAGGCACTGGTAAGTAGAGAAATAATGTGGGAGTTTATGGGAAGATGAAAATTTTGGTCATGACAGTAAAACAAAGCAGACTTTCCAAGAACAAATGAAGTCCAGTAAATATAAAAAACACTGGTAAATGCAGGCACTATAACCTAAGAAAAGCAAACCTACTAAGTCAGTTCTAGCTGGAAAATGCAGAAATCTATTTTAAAAGTTGCTTAAATGTTTTGAACCATGCCTGTTGCTTACTATGCAGTTGCTTACTATGCAGCCCTTCTCTTGACTACTCAATGAACATGCAAAGGAGTAGACAAGACTTCCTTTTGCCTTGTATTAACAGAATGAGCTACAGCAGGAAACAACTTCAAAACTAAAACAGCAACCAAAAAAAAAAAAAAAAATCAAAGAACTTCAGTATGTTCCATTTGTTGTTATGCTACACTTTTTTCCAATTATGCTGCACTTTACTTATGCAGGAGGCTGTCCTTCTGCAACCCAAAAAATGTGTTCTTGGCAACAGAGCCAATTAGGATTGAGTTGACACTGCAGGTCCAACCACAGCATCAGTCCTTTACAAGCAGCCACAGAACACCACAGACAAGGACAAGTCATGGCTTAATGTCTACATTTAAGTAATGTTCTAGATTAAAAGGAATACAAACACTTGCAATTGATAATGTATCATCTATGGAGTACATTACTATTACTATTATATCACAATATATAAATTAATATTATATCACATCTACTTATCACTACTTCAAGAAAATAGTATGCCTAAAGTTTGCACCAAAGACTGATTAAATGCTCTTGGGCCCTCACTTCTGATTATTAAACTGTTAGTCTGGTCATGCCCATATTAAATACTTCAAGGTGTTCATCCAATTCTAAAATGGATGTGATAGTTATACCTCTCCAAGCTATACAGCAAAGTTCACTGCCCAAAACACTAAGAATCCTGTTTGTTCCCTAGAGCATTAATCCAAATGCTAGTAATTGCAATATATTATTTTAAGCTTTTAAAAATAGATTCAATCTTAATTTTAAAAATGGATCGTTAACTTTTATTGTTACTTTATATTCAATTTGACTGCTCTGTCTTTTTGCTACAAAGAACATTATTATTGGATCCTCAAAAGTCAATGGGAAAAATCAAAATATATTCTGAGTGTTACAAGTAGTAAGAAATATAGGCTTCATTTTACTTCAGCAATGAAGGCCTTTCTCAGCAAAACATAACATTTTTACCACAAGGTCCTATAAAACAGCAGAAGTTTAAAAATTTCTGAGCATTAAAGTATCAATGGCTTCCTACTAGGAATGAAAAATGTTGGGAATCTGTAGAACAGGATGTATTACAAAGTCTAAAAGAAACAATAGACCAGCCACAGTAACTACACAGTTGTAGACATCTCTATAGTGTTCTCTGCATGAGAATGGAGACAATTAAGTCAACACTTCTCGCCAACTGATATTATCCACAAGAACAGACAGGTGTAAACTATATTCCTGCACTGGCACTGAAAGCTCTAGTTTTTATTATAACGGTATCTGGCATGTGGTTCAGAAAACAACCGGACAGTTCAGCAGGTTCAGTTTGCTGTTTCAGGAGAACATACAGGTTTATATGCTCATGCAGGTAGAAAACAACACTTCCGTTCTTCTTGCACTTACAACAAAACTTAGTCTTGGATAAACTTATTGCAGCTTACTAATAAAACAGAATTATATAATTTTCCCCCATGCAATTCATTTAATACAGTCACCAAAATTATCCTAATTGATTATCCTTATTATTTAGCTACTGATATTAAGTAATATCTCTGCTCTGAATTCAAATACAAAAAAAATACATCAGTTATAACAAAAATCTTGGTGTTTAGTATTTATAATGTCATCTGTTAAAACATGTGAATTATTTTAAAATTAGAAAACCCAGATAAGCTGCACTCAAGAGTTTTATAATATGATCAAGAATTCAGAGAAATCTGCAGACTTAACTTCCAGTAGATCTTGAAAAATGGGATAGGGTCCAAAACAGCGCAAAAAGGAATGGAGTAGAGGAGAAGAGGGAATGAAGAAAAGAAATCAAACTACCATCTCTGAACATAAACCCACTTAGTGAACCTCATAGCCACTAATGCAACTTCCTACAGTCTGCTAAATAAGATCAATTTAATACTTTATCATAAATGTGAAAGATGTTAGAGGCTACCTAAATTTCTGTACTTGTCTGACTAAATTTACAGGAAAACAAAAAGGGGTTTAAAAAAATTAAATCTCTGAGTGAAACCAGAACAATTAACACAATTTTAACAAACAGGGAAAACATTCCTAGCCAAACCCTTCCCCTATCAATTCTCAATTCCATACTACTCAGTATTACCAATTACATAGACAACACTATAAAATCACTAATAAATCTTGCACATGGCACCCAAACTAATGGAGCGATAAACAATGTGAACATGTCACAGAGTAATGGATCATGTGGTACACTTGGAACAATAAAATGTGCACTAACACAGCCAAGTGTTGGGTCATTCCCCTAAAAAATAAGGACATACAGAAAACTTTGTATGTATTAGAGAACATAACCAGAGCATGGCTCTCTAGAAAAACAACTGTACGCGAACACCACATTTGTAGCAAGAATAAATCTCAAGACTGTTGTGTTTTTAACAGAATCATATAATTTTTGTTGCAGAACTGATAAGAAGCTTGTGAATTACAGCCTTTTACATCTAGAAAAAAATATGCAGCCAAAAAGTTACCCTTCACACCAAGTAGCTGCCCCAGTGAGATGAGAGCGCAATGTGATGAATCAAATATCTGAGCCACTTACAAAACTGGCCACAGGACAGAACATCAGAGACCATCCACTTCCAAGGCAGCCTAGCTGTTCTGGGAAACAAGTAAGGAAATAAAGATGTCTTTCTAAGACTGCTATTTCTACTCTTTGACTCTTGGGCCTATCAAAGAAGAAAAAGGATAGAGAAGCCAGCAGGCAAACACTACACAAACTATACTTGTAACTGGCATTTTCTTCCCAAAAATGCAGTAACTGCCAATCAGGTGCACACACAAAATCAAGAAAAACAGGAAGGACACCTACCTTTTCCTCCAACTTTTGAGAAGAGGTACACCATTTTCTACACATAACACAGTATCTCCTACTTGGTTCTGAAGCCCTAAGCTACAAACACAGTAAGGCATTATTTCATGCCAAGAGCTTCTAAGCTGTAGACTTCATGAACAGAACCAATGCATCTAAAATGTGTGTTTTGCAGATCTTTAGCCAGACATGCAGGAAAACCGTTGACTGCTTGAATTAGCACGCAGAGCTAAGACGAGAAGCTGATACCACTACCACCTATACATAGCTATACTTCCAATTAAAAGCAATGGACAGACACAGAAACCATCTTTAAATGTAACACTTGAAGCACAAATAATAAAGAGCAACATATTCAGTAACAGTGTTCTTCATACCAAGGGAGAAGGGAGGATGCTGAATGCATTCCCAGAACACTGGGTAACAATGAAGTAGTCTTTCCATCCATTGCAACTCTCCCACTCAGAGGGGAAAGAAATTCTATCTTCTAACATATGAGAAGCTGAGTAATGTGACATTGTTATGGTTTTGTGTTGGAAACTAAAGCAAACAGTAGATATAAAATAGACAAAATACAGAACTAAATGGGAAGTGAGGTTTAGCTTCACTAAGTCTGAAACAAAATCATTGCTGTAAGTTGTAAAAAAATTACTACCAGTTATGCACAGGCACGAAGAGTGGTAAGTCTCCAGCATTAAAGCACAAAGCCGAAAAAAGTACTTCAGCAAAGGCTCTTAAAAGGAGTTCAATCATACCAGATAAAGAGCAGCAAACACCATTTTCACCAGTCTATTTTTCTTGAAAGCAAGAACTCAGCAAGAAAGTGAACTCACACAACCCAAGAACTGCACAAGCTTCTACAAGGTAATGTTAAATAAAATCTGATTCTGTTAACATGTAACCTTTTACACAACCCCACTAACCTAAGAAAACAGTCTAACAGTTTTCTGTTGAGCAGTGCCCATTTTCAAAGAACTACAGTCAATCAAAACAAGGCCAAAAATTTTACTTGTAAAAAGCTGTCAGTTTCACTTTTGTTTCATCTTTGAGAGAGGAATGTCATCAATACCACATTTTGCAGTAACTTAAGCCAACTTGATTTTGTGATAGAATATTTAACAGCAAAAAATGTGCTTGGCTTTTTTTTCCATTTTGTTCAGATCTGCCAAAAGTCTGCAATATTCACATCTGGATTGAAAAACTAAATAAAATGTTGATTTTTTTTCCTCCGAACTGCAAACTCACATTTCTTAACCACTTCAAAAGTTCTTTCAGTTCCAACTTCAGGAATGGATGCTCCTTTCATGATTAAATCCTTGGACTTTTTATTTCATAAAAGCTTAGGGGTTTGTATCAAATATTGTGAAGGTAGTGGTGAAGCCATTGATACACACACTGAACTTCAGTTCTGTAATTTATGCAGGCAGGTTTTATTGTTATTTCAGGCTGTGTTACATTCTGTGATCTCTCTCTAAATCAGGTCCTATGGTTAACTAGAAAATAATACGAGTTTTGTAAATTCCAAGAAGTGTCTTCAGAATATGTCACTTCTTTTCATGAGTGATGCTCAAACCCTTAATAATTGCTAAGAACTTTTATCCCCTAGATCTAGGAGAGGATAAGCAGAGGATAAACCACTGGAACTACCTTCAAGTTGTTTTCTTCTTTTGCTGCAGGGCTCACAGAGAAATCTCAGATTTTTTTAAAACACAATTCTCTAGGCAGGATTGATGACACTAAAATTATAAATTACCTACCTCCTCCAATTATAGGAATAATTCTGAATGGAATTATTTTTTTCAGCTGCAAGAAACCTCCAATGATCATTTAATCCAACTGCCTCAGGATTACAGATAATGTTAACTACAGACAAAAATCTAAAAAACTTAAATTAGGAAAGTTTAAATCAAAACACTCCCTTTGACCTGCTGTACTAGAGCAATTTCATACTGTTCACAACTTCAATTCTTCTTACAGAACAGAGTGAAAAAGGAAATAACACTCCAACATTCCATCCCTGGAAGATCCCACCAAACCAAACCAATGTCCAAATCATCACTTATGTTCAGTGGCATCCCTGGCCTTGGTTTCCCCCTGAGTTATACATAAACACAAGGTGGCTTCTGCAATTTCTGATGAGGTTCATACATTCTACCAGGCCACTGGTAGGTGCTGAGTGCCTTTTGCTACCTTCATTCTTTCCCAGGTACCTGAAGGGAAGGATAATGGCATCTTCCACATTCACTCTGCTTGTGGCTTTAAACCATGAAATTATTTATAGTATACTGCACTTAAGGCTTTGCAAAATTCAGCACTATAAACACTTGAAATGTTGGCTAAAATCATTCAGACAGTGAATTATGGATATTACTACAATGTTAATTCCACATGTTACTTGTGCACTACCCTTTGTTAGATCCTGCTTATGCATAACACCTGATGTTTGACCACAGGGAGCAGCACCCAACACCATTACAGTCATCATACTGCAAAGATTCTGTTAGAAAAGGGAAAAAACCCAGCCCAGCTCTTCGAGTTCCTCTCATGTTCCCTATGGAGAATTTAATGGCTTCTCTAAAGTATGTTAAACACTACACTAAAGGAAGTTTGTTATTTTTATTAGTCTTTACCTCTAGTATCCTGTGACATTATCAACACATTATAGAATTTTTTCTTCAAAGTATAAAATCAACACAACTTGCTACTTGGTTAACTGTGGGCAATTAAAGCATGATACAGCATCTAACACAGATCTTTAGCTGGAAGCAGTTCACATTCTTGAATCATGATAAAAATAACTGTGAAATACCTAGATATTTTTAAATGCTTTACATTCAAATAATCTAAGCATTCCCATCACTGTATTAGCATTAATTTCACTTTTTCTTTTTTTTTAACAAGTCTGCTTTCCATGTAATGTTTAATGAGCACAAACTAAGCACAAGAACTCAAACTCTACCATCATCATAACCAAGAGTAATTTAAAATCTCTAAACAGAAGAAAGTGATATCAGCATTAAAATTCATGTTTCAATAAGCTTATTCATCACTGTTTAGCAAACTTAGTCAACTGGTTTTCAACATACCAACTGCCCAACTCAGCCTGGCAATTTTTGTACTGTTCCATGCCAGCTCACTGCACATAAACATTTTGCCATTTCCTACTGCCTTTTAAGAATTTCAGTCAGAAGACACTTGGTCTGAAAAGTCAAGCTTGCACAAGCTCACTAGAGGTGTTACAAGCTGATAGCTCATTTATTATTGTCTGCCTTGTACATGCTCCATTCCAACCAAACTCATACAAGCCATCTGCCTAAGCAGACTGAATGCTCAAGAACACTATCTGCTCCAGAGAACTGGTGTAACAACTCCCCATAAAAATCCAGGCCTCTCTGTAGGGAAGCAAGAAGTGGCAACAGAACAGCAGTTTTGTCTTCATGCTCCTTCTGCCAACACAACAAAGACTGTAGTTTGATATAAATGCAAAAACGGAAACAGGGAGGAGGTTGGACAGGAACTAATAAAGAACCCCTAAAACCAGGAGAATTATTTCCATTATATCTATTCCTCTACAAAACCAAAATGTGACTCCACTGTCCCAGAAACATAATATTCTTGTATGCATAAAACCTATCAAGAGGCATGTCACAACCTCCTTTATTAAGAAACGCAGGAGATAATGATCAACTACTACCACATCCTAAAGACTGAGGATGGGTTTAAAAAGTCTGTTGCAGCTGTCTAAAAACTAGAGTCATTTAAAAAAAATCCAAAGCACCACACACAAAATAAAAAATCCAAAACACACATCACTGCTGCTCTCCCTGCACTGAAAATGATTAACTGCAACTCCCATAAACTCCTCTGCTAAAGACCCTTCCCTTCAGTCACAAAACAGACATATAGATCTCACCACCAGGCCAGAAGAGACGTAAGGAACATTTTAACTTTCTTCTCAGAGACAGTGCTTAAAGCAGCATCAAGTGACAGTGACAGAACTCCAATAAGATAGTTTTGCCACCAAATGCGTACATGGATCTCTGCTGCCTCAATTGTTGGAATCTCTGTGAGGAACAGCAATCTCATTCCCCACCAACTATATTATACCCTGATACATTTTAGAAAAGGAGTTCCATTGTATTTCTGCATGTGGACGAGCCTTAGCTGCAGGTACAGTCCATTTGAAACCAGGCAAGTCTCCACTGTGATGACGAGGGCGATCCTGCTCACTTCCATCCTAACCACCTTTTCACCACTATGGAATGAGCCCTTGCAACACCACACAGTCAGCCAGATCAAGAATCCAGGCTGGCTGAAAGGTAACTGGGGGAAAGGAATAAAAATCATTTTAGTTTTCAGCTGCATCACATGCCCTATGAACACTAAGAATGGCACAAGAAATAGGAAGAACATATAACCATGTATAGAATCATCTTTTCAGCATCAGTGCAAATTCCCTCCCCGAGAGAGGAGGAAAAGGGAAGGAAACACAATATGGATAATCATAGTTAGCACATATGATAGAAGCAGGGTTCACATACATTATTGCACAGATGAGTCTTGACAACACAGAAGAGTCATAAAGACCAAAATTTTTCTCAAGCATAATGGGTATCACAGGAAAATGCACTCAGAGAAAACTGTTTAGTGTACAATAAATGCCAGGAATGTCAGTTCATGAACAGCACAAGTTCAGTCATGAAAGAAATATTAAGCAGCCACAGCAAATAAGGCCAAGTTCAAGAAGTCTAAGAAGGCAAAGGCAACAAGCTGTCTTTGTCCTGGAAATTATGATAAAGCCACTGGAATACTCAGGAGATCAGAATGAGTCAGGAAAATTAATTTAGGAGTAATTCTTTGAATAATCTGACTAGAGGCACACAAATTAGTGACAGAGCAGGTAACACAGAAGGCATAAAACAGAAGGTGGCAAAGACTTCACTTCTAGAAAAAAAAAAAAAAGGCCAGTTAGGAGACTGTAAACAAACCTGTACCATTCAAACACTACCTGGAAATTCAGGTAAAAAAATGAAACCAGAGAAGACAGCATGAGTAGTGAGTACAACAGCTATATCCGCTGTGACAGTCAACATCATGACTCTTTCACAACAGAAGTTTTCATTTAACAAAATTCTGTGTCTGCATGAAAGACAGACAGAACATGCTCTCTGTGTTTGTCACAGGCTCAATTTGTCATTTTTCTCCTACCTAATTGGAATTTTCAGAGTAATCTGGTTTTCACTGTAATTTCATTTCCATCAAACTATGTCTCCTGGGTAAACGGTAATCAACTGAGGCACCAGGAAGAAAAATTGTCCATACCTTATTTGTTGCAGAAGTTAAATAACGTTTAATAAGGAAAGAAACAGAACTGCAGGAGTCAAAGGGAAATCTCTGGGTTATAAGGTAGTAAAATAGAACTTTCAAGCAGTTCATTTTGTCTGTGTCTCGTTCATACTCGTTGCTGGAGAAACTACAGGGTATTTTTCAGATTAACCTTTTCATCCTCTCATTCTTCTGGGTACTGAGATAAAGGCAAAACTGAGAAAGAGCGAGGGAGCACAGCAGCAACTTAAGCCAACGAAACCATGTCTGTAACACCTGAACATCTAAAAAAATCTACTGAGAAGTTATGACAAGAGGTACTTTTGAAGTTTACGGCCTCCGTGCCTCAGTTCCTAATCAATAAAAGACAACACAAACCCTTTGATTAATATTTGGGTAATGTACAGAATGAGAAGAAACTAAAGAACCTATCAAGTTTATTAAAAGAGGAATAATTCTCCTCAGTATAGGATTTAGACTGATGTTAACACATACATTTACAGAAAGAATTCCAAAGATAAAATACTGAATGACAGGGCCAGGAGTTAGCATATTCTAACTCTATGATCTTCATGGGTCCCATCGGTTAGCATATTCTAAGATTTTATGACAATCCAATTCCATCTCTTCCAGACTAAGTCAAGAATCCAACAGAAGGAAAAGTTCACCATTTGGGAGGAACACTGAGAATTACAAGTTTCATTCTCCTATTTCCCCATTTTTCACTTTTATGTAAACTTATAGGAACTGGGAGTTCAGTAAAGCCAAATGCGAGGAACTGCATGTGGGTCAGAGCAATCCCAAGCACAAATACAGGCTGGATGGAGAATGGATTGAGAGCAGCTCTGAGGAGATGGGACTTGGGTTGTCAGGAGTTGAGAAGGTCGACATAACCCAGGAAATGTGCACTCACAGCCCAGAAAGCCAATTTTTTCCTGGGCTGCAGCAAAACACACTGGTCAAGGGAGGTGATTCTGCCCTTCCACTCTGCCCTCATGAGACCCCACCTGGAGGGCTGTGTCCAGCTCTGGGGTCTCCATGTAAGAACATACTGAAGCGGCCACAAGGCAGCCACAAAGATGATCAGAGTGCTAGAGCACCTCCCCCCATGAAGACAGGCTGAGAGTTGGGGTTCTTCAGCCTGGAGAATAGAAGGCTCTGGGAAGACCTTATAGCACTTTCCAGTACCTGAAGGGTGCTTACAACAAAGCTGGAGATAGACTTTTGACCCAGGCATGTAATGATAGGATAAGGGGGAATGGTTTTAAACTGAAAAAGAGTAGGTTTAAATAACATATTAGGAAGAAGATCTTATGTGAGGGTGGTGAGACACTGGAACAGGTTGCCCAGGAAGTTGTGGATGCCCCGTGACTGGAAGTGTTCAAGGTCAGGTTGGATCAAGGGATCTATTACTTTTCCCAGTAAATGGTAAAGTGCTTATATAGACCATGATTTTTGAATTTTCTTCCAAGGCTCTTTATATCGTGTTTTTCACCACACACAACTTTAACTTCACTGAGCCATCTGATAATTTGACTCAAAAATGACTAATGGAAGCATTTTAAAAAATAAGCATCTAGTTCTGCTGAGGAATTCACTCTGCAGTACTACAAACCTCATGTCCTGACAAAATGATACATACTGTAGTTGAGAAAAAAACAAACTTTTCAGTTGCATTCATAAAGAAACAGTGCAAGAATAAGATACCTTAAACATCAACCTTACATTTAAAAATTCGGCAAAGCAAGCATCCAACTGATTATACTGACCCTGTGACAAGTTGTTGTCTGTCAAGAAAGTCTCTCTGAGGTATAGAACGAACCTCACCAATCCTGGTGAAACAAAACATTAGCTACTCAGAAATAGGAGAGACAATGCAATCTCCTTTAAAGCAGATTATTAACCAAGATCAGACCAACCAGGCAAGCAGGAGTAAACTACAAAAATTTAAACAGCCAAACAAAAAAATCCTTATTAAAACATCACAAAAATAATGAAAGTATCCTAAGAGAAAACAAGCATTTCCAGAGCCTATCTAAGAAGCAAAGTTTTTTATACCTACAGAAATGTACCACCAGAATAACATCCTCACGATTCCTATCAAGGGATAAACAATTGCAACTTAAGTATCTAAATGTTAACATGGTTGTTCAGGCTTTATTTTCCCCTTCACCCCCCATTCCCACTTCTGGCATGAAGTTCTGAGAAAAGTAAATAAATTCATCGAACACACTAAAGAAACTTGATTATGTCAAAGATATGGAATAAAGAATTCTAGCAGACAACTGCCATTTAGAACTTCAATGACATACAAGTACAAACTCAAATTTAAAGTAAAATTTTGCTGTAAGGCAAATTGAAAACAGAACTAAAGGGTTGATCTTCATTTTATATGTTAACTACCACTATTTAGTGCATTTTCACACCCACAAAGAACCACAGGGTCTCCTCAACACTGCAAAACCCTCAAACTGTACTTCAGGTGTAGCACAGTGTAAGCACATACTTAAAAGCACGAAGCAGGAGAGATTTTGATTCCCTGCTCTCAACTGTTACTTGCTGCTGGTCTAGGTAACTACATAACTTGTAGCACATCTCAACCTTCCAGTGTGATACTCAAACCTAAGTAAATACAAAACATATAAACAAGCAGCACACAAGTCTCAAGTACAATTTCAACTTTAGAAAAATATGATCTTCTGAAGTACTGTCTAAGGATCAATCAACAGTGCATCTGAATCTCTAAATCAAACTCTTATTTTGGCTACTACTTGCCAACAACAAAACTAAACTAACCACTATCCTCCTCCAGCTGCCTTCAGGCAACATATCCAGAGTTGCTACTGGTTCTAAATATTCATACCATTATCAGGAAAGTGATAAGGACAAAAAGAAAAACTGATGACAGGATACATTACCAAAGTTGCCTCCATCTGGTCAAAAATCTCAGAAAAGTGCAGGTAAGTGAGAAACTTCAATAATACATCTGCTGACCAAAGGCTGGTACTGATCACACTGGGGTTCTTCCATGGCTGAAGACACATCAGCTCACAGGAAGGTTTCACTACCACCACGCTCACCTTGCTGCATCCATTGCCATATTAAAAAAAACCAAACTGAAACAAAAAACCTCAACTTTGTTTTTCCAACCCTAGAAATGGAGGGGGGGGAAAAATAATGGCTTTCCAAATGCCACAAGGGAAATTAACATTTCAAGTTCCATCTTCACTAGACAAGTAACAAACTGTCAACCACAGCAATCTGGCTGAACTGCTACAAGAATATGAACAGTAAGAATTTTCAGGCAATCTGGAGGTTGTGTTCCTGCCCAATTACCAGAACTATCATGAAGACACCCCAGCACAGCAAGGGAGCTATCTTAGAAATCTGACATTACCACCTCACCTAGGGAAAAGTCAGTATATCATACTAGAAACAGTCCCATTGCATGTGTGTGTGCCCGCACATGTGTGGAGAGACACACACAATTACAAGCAGTCAGGAAAAAGCACCTGGGATTTAAGGTCCCACTGTGATTAATAAAATACTGTCTGAAAGACAGGTCAAGACACATGCAGGGCTGTGCAAAACTCAAAACTGAAACTGTAGAACAAGCCCCTAGAGTTTCATCTTCAAGCTCCAGAGGATTTATGTCACAATTTTTAAAAAAAAAAAAAAAAAAAAAAAAGGAAATCCACACAGCAACATGATGCAGGAAAACACATTAAAATGAAACATCAGAAATCACTGAACAATTAACATTCTATTTCTAAATCAGAAATCTACAAAGTCTAATATAAAATATAGTTTAAACTATAGCTTAAAGTTTTAGTTTATTGAAATTTTGATCTTTCACCAACCTATTCACTTATAAATTAAGCTAAGCAGATACACCTTTCTTATTTAAAATTTATTAACTTGTCCTGTTAAAACTTACTTAAGACCACACCGAAGTACTCTATTGCTAGGACAGCACAAAAAACATAACCAACCAAAAGTTTCAATGCTCATTTACTGAGATATCAGTGTGTTTTGACAACAATGCTCATTCTCATCTTACATTAGAAAAGTAAGAGGCTTTTCTTCCCCTCACTATCAATTTTTATTTCTGGACAGGAAACCTGCAGTTCCACCCACAAGCCTGTCCCCACAATCCCACACCACAGTGCCAGGAAGGACACTCCAACCAGAAGAGCCTCTCTGGTAACAGAGGGAT
Source organism: Xenops minutus (assembly GCA_035221455.1). NCBI lineage: Eukaryota > Metazoa > Chordata > Aves > Passeriformes > Furnariidae > Xenops > Xenops minutus. The sequence continues at coordinate 111,934,767 of JAWWEE010000001.1, read as the reverse complement.
CATACCTGACACACATTTCTGAACAATCTTTTTTTCACCTTTCACCATTTCAGACTAGTACAGCTAAAACCACCCAAACACAAAACACAACCTTTTCTTCTTCCCACAACTAGTCCTGCTGCAGCAGGTTAAGCACCAATTAAGTGACTTAAGGACTGAAGCCTATGGAATTCGGAATGTACATTTTTCTGTCATTCCATGTTGCCATTCAGCTCTTAGAAAAAAGTGCTACTTGTCTTAAAGGCTCTTCTAGGGACAATTTTCTATTACTTGAGCTTTGGGTATTTTACATGACAGCTTAATGAAAAGATAGCCCTGAAATTCTCTCCAAGTACTTTTCATTATTTTGAAGCACTCGTTTGAACACTTCCGTTAAAAATGTATTAGGGAAGTCTTTTGCAATTTATAGCAGAGAGAAGAGGACATGAGGAAACTACAAGGAGTTCCATGTTTGTGCCTTGCTTTCAATAAAGTCTTGAATCTCAGCTTGAAAACAGAATTTGGAAAAAAAAAGCACAGATGTACGTCTCTAAGGAATGATGCAATGTGGAATTCCCCTCTTCTGAGTAAATCCACAGCTAAATGCTAACTACCAAGCAGTATGATTTGCTGAGACAACCATGCAAAGGTCTGTATGCAAGAAAATCACATTTTTCTGTTGGCAGTTACATGTGTAAGGATAACTGAATCACCAGACAGGGTTACATAGTGGTTTTGTAAGCAGATCAAGGATGCTACAAATAAAAGCTTCCAACAGTAACATTCCTGATAGTTACCCATTACTTCTAAAGCAGTCTTCAATCTAACTTAATGGAAAAAAAGGCTGAAAATACTAGCATTCAAAGCACAACTAGATCTTAAATCCACGTCCCATGGATCTCTTTCAGAGCTGTACTAACACGAAGTTAACCAAAAGCAAGTAATCATTCTCACAGTTAATAATAACTAGTGCTTTAAGAAAACTATACACCAACGATGTTCCTCTGGAAAGCAAGCCAGGGAACATACCTGTCTTCAAATGGTTTTCATTCCCAGCATTAGAATTTTTATTTGAAAACACATCAACAGCTGGCAGCCAAAAAGTTTTGATAACAAGCAGACTGAATTCAACTCTCAAATAAAATGAGCGACTAATGGCTTTTTATAACACAAAGCAAGCATCAGAAAATTCAAAACAGAAAATGCTAAAAAAACTGGTTGTACTGTTAGGCTCCCTTAGGAAAAAAAAGAAGTGAAGCAAAAAGATTTTATACTAAGTCACGATCAACTACTTTGAGACCTTATTTGCTCTCCTCCTCTCCTCTACGGTGGGGACAGTTATCAGCAGCTCTCCTGTTACATTACCAACGCTCCATTTTAATTGACTCTACCAAACCAGATCTACAGAAAATGCTCACAGAACCAACGGGCTCAAGCAGCCACTGTAATGTTTCAGAAAGGCAGCAGTTGACATTTTGAGGGTGCAAAGTCTGACAGAACAGCTTTCTGCCACTGTCTGTCTATGCAAGACTCTAAACAAGAGCATCTAAGTCAAAGCATGGCTCTGTGCAGAGGGAACCTCTGTTACCATGTTCTCAAGTCATGTTCTAGCCTCAAGCATGAGAGACAGCCAACACAATATAACTGTTCTAAAAGGATAACTCATAATGAATTACAGTTTCGTAATAACAGTGTGAGAACTTTAAAATGTTCCTACCTTGGTAAGAAAACAAAAACTAGACTTAATATATGAAAATGTCACTGCATTTCTCTAACACACGAATCTAAAGTAGTTCAAAACTTCACAGGTAGAAAAATTCAAGCTCCACTGCATGCAAGCAAATGTTTATGAAAGACCTTCTTTCCATCCCTCACCTCTGCTAGGGAATAGCATAACGATGCTCAGATATACTACAAAGTTAAAGTAATGCTGTTTATTTACACACCACAAACATCATGTGTAATATAAGTCTACAGGAACAGCACACAACATTGCCAGCTTTGCAAAAGACAAGGACTACAGCAAAAGACAGACACTGACAAGATGTGTTCCCAAAAACATACCCTCCAGTACTGCTTTAAATTTTGAACTCTGATTTTAAACAAGTGTGATACAGGTAATAAAACTTGATATAGACACACAGAGGTTGAAGAGAAGACACATCCATATTGTAAGAAAAACTTAAAATACCTGAACAAGAGAAACCATGGCCAAGTGTTCAGATTAATAGTAAAGCAAACATCCAGGAAACAACTGTCTATGGGACACAAAAGCCTTCACATGTAAAACTTCTCAAAGAAACACAAAATCCAGCAAAGTTTCTTACCTCTTCAGACAACCACTTCACACTAGTCCTGCAAGTGCTGCATAAGCAAGGCTACTAGTTCAATTAAACAACTTTGTGATTACAAGAGAAAGCACTAAGTATGATAGTTTCAGGGGTTTTGTGCGCTTTGGCTTTTGAAAAAAACCCATAAAATTCTGTTTTAAGTTAAAAACAGTAAGGGACACCTTTAACTCATCCACTTCACAAATGAGTCTATCCTGATCAGCATGTTTTCAAAATATACCTACAGCTTTTAGATCTCTTAGAACATATAAAACAGTATTTCTAAATAACAAAAAATAAGTGCATGTGTAAACCTCTCTCTCTATATATAAAAGTATATATACATATAGATATCTACACTCAGAGTACTGCCTAACGCGAAAGTACTTTCCATTCAAATACCTGAAGTTCTGAACTTGTCTAAGCCAGAACAGGAAGAACAGAAAAACTTTCCATCTATTTTCAATACACACCTGACAGAGACAGACCTTCAAAACCATTTAAAAGTAATTTGTTCAAACTAATAAATAACTGAACTCCTACCCATTTTTACCTGGGGTTGCACTCATATTGCAAAGTCCTAAACTAACTGCAATTTAAAATGTAAGATGTCTTGAAAGTAAGGTATTACAGGCACCTTTATTTTCTTAGAAATCTATTTAATTTTGCAAAATAGACACTAATCCACTATTTTAGTTTATTCTGAGTCTCTTCTAAGAATTCCAGAATATAAGTAAAATGCATAAGCCTAAAAGCATGCATTTAGAATAGAGAACAGTTGCACTGGTCTATTTCTGAGTAAAAATTCACCACAATGTGGGGAAGAAAACGTTTATGTAAGGGTGACAGTGTTCTATAGAGACAGAAAAACAGCTTTGCTACCACTATCCTTATTGATTACCACCTCCAGATGTAGTCTTCCTGTCAGTTCCACAGGCATAAGCATTGCCAAAAGGGCAAATTCTGCAAGACATGAAGCAGCAGCCAGGAAAGATTAAGAGAGAAGACACCCAAAAGAAACACCATTAACACAAACTACACAAAAGAAAAGTAGAAGATACATTGGAGAGGGAAAAGTTACTACGATACAATCTTACATTTATTTCTAACGAATTCCCCCTGCTCCCTCTCCGTAAACACGCTGGTAACTTGAGTTTCTTCCACTGCAGCCTTATGATTATGTTCATGTTTTTGTTCACAGCTATCACTAAGCATCACCCTTGTCCAGTGTATTGCAACAAAATAATCAATACATGCATTTTATACACCTCCCTGAAATTCTTGGTATTAAAAACTGTAGTTTGTTGGTTCAAAGAATAAACATTACTTTGCCTCCAAGAATCAAAAGTATTATTTAAAAAAAAAAAAAACCAAAACAAAACAAGAACAACAAAACAAAAAAGGCCAAGCAAACTAACAAAAAAAAACCAACTCCCTCATGTTTGACTTGGGTTTTGCTGAAATAAACATGCTACTTTATCAGCAACATTTCTCAAAGCGAAACCTTAAAGTATCAAGAATAAAGTTAGCTGCCTACAGATTTCAGTCACTCCTAAATCTTTCTTACCAGGGACACCGTTCCAATTTCACAATCAATAAAGGTCAATCCCCCAAACACCCATCAACAGTCCCTTCCTAAATATAACGATTTTACCACCCATTTGTTAGGCGTTTGAGAAGCTGCTGAAAAGCACAGGTTACCTAGGCCACCTGTCATACCTAGGCCACCTATCATAGCAAATGTTGCCACTAGCATGCTAATGAATGCATAATAATATTTAAATTCGACAACTTCTTATAAAAATACAGGCCCCAGTTCTGCAAGTAGGTCAGCAAAAGTGGGCCTTGTGCTGGCTTTGAGCCTGTGACTTCAGAGGGTCTTTGGGCTGATACATACATCTAGTGACATAAATACAACTGCAGAACTGTGAATGTAAACCGAGTTGTTCAGAAACCACGAAGACAGCTGAGACAGACTCAGTATGTCTTCAGTGAGCCTGGGAACCCTTTGAACATTAAATCAGAACAACTCGTTTCTGAAAGATGGTTTTTTTTCCCCCCTGTACAGTAGTGTGTTACTATGAATCTTCAAAATGCTTAACTGGACTTCTGAGGGAGCAACCTGAAAATGAAATATGGCATCTCGAAAACCAGCTGAACATTTGTGGATGCTACCACGAGAACAAAACCACTCAAGAGCAAACCAGATAATTTTCGAAGGCTATTCCCTCTGTATACCAACAAGGCTGCACGAAGTGGGACGGCACACGTTAACACAGCGATAACCAACACAACAAAAACCTCAACAGCCCAAACAACTGGCGAAATCCCGTTTTCCCGGGGACAATAACAGAGAATATCCGCGGCCAAGCTGCACGCACACCCCGGGGAGAGGGCTGAAACAAACCGCTCCAGACAAGCCCCACGGCGCGACTCCCCCGAGGAGAAGCGGCACGGCGGGCTGGAGGGAACCAGCTGAAACAGCCACGAAGGCCTTTTTGTGCGAGGGAGCCGCGGCCGGAGGAGCGGCCCGGGGCCCGCAGTGTTTACAGGGGCCGGCCCGGCGGTCTCCATTGAGCCCGTCGGCAGAGCGCCCCGCCAGGGCCTCCTTTCCAGGCGCCGCCCGGGCCTACGCGGCCCCGATCGCTCCACCTCAGTAATGGCGTTCGGGGCGCGGGGCAGCCCGCGGCAGGCCAGGCGAGCCGAGCCGACCGAGCCGAGGCGCTGCCGGAGCGGCGCGGGGGCCGCGCCGGGCGCTGCTGCCCGCGGGGCCCGGAGGGGCCGGGCCGTACCCGCGG
>JAWWEE010000001.1:111790818-111928449 GCA_035221455.1 Xenops minutus | reverse complement strand
GGTGGGGGGGGGCGGGGGCGGCCTCGTCCCTTCCCCTGCCTTCCCCCCCCCCGGCGGCGGCGGCGGGCGCGCGCGGGGGCCCGGATGATGACGTCAGGGCGGTGCCGATGACGTCAGCGCCGCCGCCTCCCCCCCCACACACACTGCCCCCCTCACCCGTCGGGATCCGGGATCCGGGATCGGGATCGGGATCGAGATTGGGATCGGGACGGGGGGTGCGGGCCCCCGCGGGGGCGGGAGGAGGTGGCTCCTCCCCCCCCCCCCCCGGAACAGACACCCCATCGGGGCACACCGGCCTTGCGTTTATTTTTTTATTTTTTAAAAAGCCGGGCGGATCTTTTGTTGTTGGAGCGTCCCCAGGGAAGGTGGAGGAGCCCAGGCAGGCCGGGCACGGCCCCTCGGCACACGGAGTGCCCCGGGCAGGGCTGGGGGGCCACTGTGGGCCCTCCCTGCTCTGAACCTTCTGTGGGTCTGTCTGCCTTCCCTGCCACCCTTGCCTTTTATTTGTTCATTTATGAGCAGAGCATGAGAACCCCCGTCCGTGTAAGAGCTTTGTACAGCGACTGTGGAGGCTTTAAACCCGGAGGGACAATAAATAAATGGGAAAGGGAGCCTGGTGGAAGGACAGAAGTTCTGGCAGGGGCTGGGACAGTGAACTGGTGGTTAATGCTTTGCTGGTCCACATTCCAAGGTCAAAGTCTCATTTTGACAACATCATTCAAGAGTGCCAGGGTAGGAAGCGAGAGGTGCAGTATCCAGCTGCAAACGCAGGAGGAATTTGGGCTGCACGGGTTGGAATTGGCTCGAGAGGCTCGAGCTTGACAAGCCTTTAACTCTCCCGCGAAATGTTTTTAGATTTTGGACCCCTCAGTGGCAAAAGGATGGAAAACTGGTCGCTCATTGCAGGAGTTTGAACAACATCGGGGCTGGGTGGGTGTTTTTCACTAAAAAGCTACAGCTCCAAGCCAAGCGGTGGTAACTTCTAATATTTCCTAATTTAACAGAGTTAGTCATTTTTCTTGCTAATTAGATGCTATTATTTGGGAAGGAAGTCTGAAGTATATTTCTGCATTAGCCGCTCAGTAAACAAAACAAGGGATGCAGCTGCTTCACTGTACAAACGCAACAGTTTGTTTACTGAAGGAATAGCCTTACATGCATTTTCTTCAGCAATAAAAGCAAGCCATAACCACAGTGAAAGTCTGCAAGTGTGAGCCTGCTCATGTTTGGGTTAGAAATAATGTGTAATCATATAAAAAACAACCCTTTTATCTCCATGATTTTCGTGCCTCTGAGCATATTGTTATGGCTTCCTTTTTAGTCTCTTATCAATTACTTTGAGCTTTTCCTATTTCCAATTTATCGCATTTGTTCTCCAGGGAAAGCACTTAAAATTACTGCACCTAAAATGCATTTAGCTTTCCTTGCCCACTGCAGCATTCTCCCTGGAGCTCTTCACTGTTTATGATGACTTACAGAGGCACAAGGACACCTCAAACAATTGGAGTTGTCTATATTTTGACACCTACCCTTAAAAATAAAGTGCTGTGTTTGTTGATGGTCATTTCTTTTTATTGTTAAGTGAACCCTTGTTTTAACGACAGGCCAAATACTGTGCTCCTTTTAACTACTGTGGCTTTTTTGGCAGAGCCAAAGAGTGACACATCAGTGGATTTTTATAATGTGGGCAATTGTCCACCAAGAAATTGACTGTCAGTTCACATAAAAGTCAACAACAACAAAAAAAAAGATAGGAACAATACTTGTGGAAACAATAGTGTTACAACTTGTAGCAAGTACTCCCACTTGTGAAGAAGCATTCCTTCAGCCAAGAGAAAGAGTGAAAGCTTTGAGTATTTTAATTGAAATCTTAGGTTTGGAACAAACTAAGAACTGATTCCTCTTCAGCTTTCTGAGACCTTTGCTGGTATTTTTCTGATTTGAGGTTCTACTTTATGTACAGTTTGCAAAAACACAATGAGATACAAGAGGAATTCTGCACTTGCGTGAGAAAAAAACTATTCATGTTTATATTTTACTTCCTTCCTGGTTTAAAAGCATATTCTGGAGTCCTTTGACAGACCAGCAGTTGCTTGTATAGCCATGCTAATCAAAGGTCGTGATAGGCTGCAGGACACAGCAATTTATGGTGTCAAATAAAAGAAGGTATTGGGGCAGCACTGGCACTGTGATTCCTGAACAGGCAAGCTGCACACAGACTTCTGGCTGGGGAGTTCTTCCCATTCCCTGCTCTGTGCTCAGGCTTTTGCTGTTCTCTGGGGGCATTGCTGTGGCTCATCTTGTATGGTGCTCCTTTGCCTTTGGAAAAGGTACACACACACACATCAATACTGCAAATAAATGTTACCAGTTGTCTTTGTGCAGCAATGGTGGAAACAAAAGGATATGAGTGAGAAAAATTTCTGATTAAAGAGTATCCCTGAGATGAAGGCAGAAGTCAGTAGGCACCCACAAAACTCACTGATTGCTCCAAAATGTCCACACAGAGAACTGACAGAATAATTTATTCCTCGGTAGTTATCCTGGTTAATTCCCCGCTGTACACAACTGTTGGTGTGATTAGAAATGCTTTTGAGACATAGTTAATTCAGTGTGAAAATGTGGGGAGTGGAAGTGTTTTCCTGCAGGCTTCCCAGCTCCGGCTCTGCAGCCAGCCCATCAAACAAAAAGTGAAACCAGTTGTGAACCAGCTGGTCATGTTGTTCACTAACTCAAAACAAATGAAAAACAACATTGTGGCAAGGGAATCATTCAGAACTTAGAAGATCTCTCTGTTAATGGATACATTTATCCCCAGTTCTTAAACTTTTGACGCTGCGCTGCTCCATAGGTAGACAAAAATAAAACTTGCAACACTGCTGCTGCAGAGTAAAGCTATAGAGCTTTGCAAAGGGGTAGCATGAAAGAGGAAGAAGAAGGAGGAATTTTACCACAGATCCATGAAGGATGGGTTTTTTTCCTTCTGGCTCAGCCCATTGGACTCTGCATTACACATGATCCACCAACACTCAGAAAACAGCAGGTCATGTAGCAGATAGGAGAGTTCCCTCCAAAAACAAAAGAAATACTGCTTGAAAATCAAACAAGGCACCAGATACTGAGATTTGGTCTAAGGGATCATGTCAAGGATCAATCTTGTACCATTTTCAAAATTTTTGGGTCCAATCCAGTAATTCACTTAAGCACATGAGGAGTGCTCTTGGTTTACCTATTCTTTCGTTGATTTATTTAAGCCTGTATGTGAGTGCCAGTAAGGGAAAGGATACTTTGCACTTGCCCAAGTCTTTGGTTTATGCAGTATATATTTTGGACAGTATTTTGGCAATAAAGATATGCATGTAGGTGTCACTTTGTACGTTATTGGATCAGATATCATCCCTTTCAGAAAAGAACTCTGTCTTTCACAATTGTAATTGCTAATGTTAAGTGTAATTTTATCATAGTAGTCACAGACCATTACATAGATGATTAAATGATATTTATGATATTTTCATATTGGTGATAATGAGTCCCAGATACAACACACAAGTGGTGGATGGTGTCTGATACTTGTACACTTGCACTTGACACACGAATTGTTGTGTACCATTGGTTGGGTAAGGCACGAGGGAAACAAAAGGTGGTTTTTCCCAGGGGCCAGGAGCATCAGGAGCTCCCCAGGGCATCTAAGCAGGCCCTGGCAACTCGGACCTATCCCACCACCCCAGCCAGGAGCAGCTGAAGGCACTGGGGCAGCTCCTGGGCATCTTTGTGCTTGACTGGGCTGACATGAGGTTCTGAGCAGGGCTGCTGGGGGACCTGTTAGTGCCCTCAGAGCCCCTGGTGCTTTGGTATTTTACAGCTGATATGGCAGGTGACTGTTGTATCTGATGGGAAAATGCCAAGCAGCTGAGGACTTTACTCTCGGTATCCCTTAAACTGATAAGCAAAACTCAATAAAGTCGTTCCAATAACCAACAATTAAGGTAGGTGTAAAGAGTTTTGCATATAATTACTATATCTAGACACCATGTGTTTAAGCTTTTCTATATGGTACAAAGCCCCAAATGAAGTCAATTAAAAATCTGGCTATTGTGTATGTGTTCCAAAACTCAGATGCAACCTCTAGCTTCCATACTATCCTGAGTTTAATACGCTTGGGAGAGGAAGCATGTCACCATGAGGTATCAGACAGTACCTACTGTATCTATAAATAAATGTTCAAAATTAGGGAAAAAAGAATCCCATGGAAATAATGAGAGGTTGCAAAAAGTCTTCTGGAGTGATGCTATATCTGTTTTCTGTTACAAATAAAGGCCAAATATAGACATTTCATTTTAGTTTCTCTTGAGGTGGCTGCTTTAATTACCATTCCTCACTTCAGTGTAAGACTTCTCTTCATAGCAATAATTTTCCATCTTTCAACTTTTGATTTCTGATTGCATGAGATGTTAACAGTGATATTGGAGTGGGCATGTCACTCTTGAAAGACTTATAGAAGCAGTTAAATCCAGTTTATGCTCTGTACTTATGGGTACAAAAGAATGGTTACTTAGGAATCATAGAAATTTTATAAAGAAAAGGTTTTGGGGGAACCTCTGGTCTTTTGCACTGAAGAAAGGATGGTATCTGATTAGAAACAATTCTTGTGATGTGAAAAATATCATGTGGCATTTTCATGTTATTCGTTTAGTTGTTCACATGCAGGTTGAATGAACAGCATGAACAGAAATTCTCAGCATGCCTACCAAATGTTTGGAAGATGTTGCAGAGACCATTTGTCAAAAAGTCTGTTTTCAGGCCCAAAAGTTTATCTCGTCCATCTTTTGGAGAGGGAGCAATTCAAAATATTTTTCCTGTCTAGTTCGTTCCTAGCTGAACTGTCCTCAGATAAACCATGTGGTGTCCATGTGAAATGCATCCGTCTCGTAGCATTTGGACAGAGTTCAACAAATTGATTTGACAACCATATGGTCCTCTTCATCCATGTGAACCTTGAAGAAGTTTGACTTCCTTCCAGCCTTAAGAGTGGAGTGAGGGAAGAAGGGAGCTGTTCTTAAAACTTGTCAATGTTATTCCTAAACGTGCTAGATGAGGATGTTGTCAAAAAACTGCAAGAAATTCTGTAGATTCATGAACTGGTGCCATTTCCTCAGTTTTCTGAACGCCTCTCTGCACGCAGAGTGTTTGTCATTGCACCAGTATGGGCTTGAAGGAAGGAGACTGTTTTTCACAAAACTGTGTCTATTACAATATTATATGATGGTCGTTCTCACTTACACAGTGTTTGTAAACACAAGAGTTGCTATGTACACAGCAGGAAGGAAGCAGCTTGCTTTCCTAAGGCTGAGCATCTTACACCCTTCCAACCCTGATCTCCCTCTAACCCTGAATTACATCCCTCACTTGCTAAAGTGCCTGGTTTTTGTTAAATATGCTGGGCTGGTCGGGAGCTTAATTAGCAAATAGCAAGCAGGAGGCATAATAACTGAATTGTACTTGCCTTTCCAACACTGGGCACTGCTTTGGCATTTCTTCCTCCTCTTGCTAATAGTCTTCCTAAAAATTAGAGGAATTAATGTCTCAGTGAAAGCCCTTATCCCTTGTTCAGGGTTTATTGAAACTGGCTGAAAGGGTCAAGGGGAACTGATAGGCAGAGCCACAGCTAGACAACAGGATCACATGAAAACAGTGTCATTAAGAAACCATAAGAAATTTTAAAACATAGTAGTCTGATAGGAGAAAGGTTACTACTGCAGATTTGGAATGGGAAAAAACCAGAAGGTGTGATCAGAGAGAAAGAAACAATAGGAAAAGATTAGTGAAGAGTTAACCATAGATTTTGAAACAAACATGCTAATATATTTGAACCAAAGTGAAGATCCCTTTTAGGTCTTGTATCAATAGTTTTATCTGAGCTTTATAAAAATAGCTTCTCAGAAAGACTTAAATCTAAAAATACATACAGGAAGGAAGTTCGCAATTTTGTAAAAACAGTTTTCTTTTTCTTTCTTGTGGCTGAAGATTTTCATTTTTCAGTCTAAAGAGGGATTTCACAGTGCAGCATGCAGACTAGTAGGATTTTGGAACCTTCAGCTATGTGTTTGTCATTCCACTCTTCCCTTTTTTCCTTTTTTTGCCAGAAGTTTACCTCAACTGTATTTTATTGCCAGTTACCTGCAAAAATAATTCCCATTGTCAAAAACTTCTCTAAAAACCATTATTTCTCTTTTCATGATATGGTATAGTAAGCAAACGTCATTTTACATTGACGATATGTAAAGAACGAATTTTGGTAACTGCTATTATATTGCTGTTCCATTATCTCTCTTTGACAGGGCACCTCAGAATATAATGCAGCCTAACTTTATGCCATGTTGTGTTTTGTGTAGGCCTCTAGCATTTCTGAGAGATTACATTAAAACATGCTGGACAAATGCGAAGTAACTCATACTAGGACCTTTGTAGCAGTAATGTTATTTTAGCTGGGAGCTTTGCAGTAGTAATAACATTTGAGCAATAGCACTGTCTTTTTAGCCAGAATAGTATAAGGCAATGAGCAAGCCAGAACTTGTAAAGAGGGGTAATATCTTTTATTAGATCTGAAAACAGGCTTGTATGCATCAAAGCTTGTCTGTTTTTACTAGACATATGAGTTGGTATATTGAAACAATATATAAGTAGGTCCTTTATCATCCAGAGGCAATCTGCTTTTTCTCAGCACATGAAATATTTTCCATTTATTTTTTTATCCCATTATTTTGGGAAGGTAAATATAATTCAGGATCAAAATATATGGAAAGAACGTCAATGAACAAAAGCTAAATTTTATGCTGTAAACAGAAGTTTATTTCTGTGGTTTGACTTTTCTGAATATCAAGCAACACATTCTTTAGAAGTCCAATTGACTTGTCAATACTTCTATCCTTTGCACTGCTCTCAGTTACAAATTAAGACCAAATGGACAAATCTGATACCTACAAGTTACTCTTCTTTTTGAAATCTTAACTACTAGAATTCTCTAGTTTTTCTGCTTTTAAACTTATTCCCAATTATTTCCTAGATCAAAATGAGAATCAAGTTTCATATCATAATGTCCCTTTAATTATTTGCTTTTCCTTGTGGTTGTACTTTTATGTGCAGTAATAAACATTTAGGTGTACTTCTATATTTTCAAATATTTAACAGAAAATCTTAATGTCTATCACAGAAATGTAGAACAACTAAAAATGAACAAAGTAATGTATTTTAACCCCGCAGAGACAAGGTAGTTATTCCTCTATTTTCTGAAATGACAGAAATAAATCTTAAATCATCCATGTTTTGTGCTCTTCTTTTTTTATTATTATTCTGAATAAGATGAACCAAAATGCCAGCAGTTTTTAGGGATTCTCATTTGTGACTATATATCATTACAAATTACTAGTTCCTTATTCTTCTCAGGTGGAGAGTCCAGCTGAAGTCCATGGATTAATGCCATTAGTAGTATTCATTTCACCAAGCAATAGCAGGCTTTGAAGTTTTCCTTGAACCTTAATTCAAGGAATGTTATGAGTATCAAAAACACATGGCTGGAAGACTGGCCAACTGCAGTTTAGCACAGATGTAGCCTCTACTTAGTCGACTAAATCCATCATAAGTCTGTCTCTATTTCAAAGGAGAATGAGGCTCCTAACATGCTAAATGATGCTCATTTTAGCTGGATACATCTCACTGGGTTGGAGCCACCTACAAATGGGGCACCCTGTGTCTACCTGGTGTTCCTGGGCTCTCCCTGAGCACAACTCACCCCACTCCACCACTGCCCTCCAGAGCTGCTTTCCCTCCTCCAGTACCTGCAGAGAAAGGCTGAATGGCTACGTCACTTTCACAGCCTGGCAGTGTTAGGTGATACAAAACTTGGGTTCTCAACAAAGCAGGTGTCTGCCCAGAAATGAGTTTTGCAGCTGCAAACAAGGTGGGCAATGGCCCACTGATGTGTGAGTGCCTGTGGTCAGGGCCAGGAGGAAGCCTGAGGTGGGTTTGCATGGCCAGGTTGTGGTAGCAAGGGGGCTGCAGGGGTGACTTCTGTGAGAAGCTGTCTGAAGCTTCCCCTGTGTCCTATGAGCCAATGCCAAGGCCAAGCCCATCCGTGATGGTGGGAGCACCTCTGGGATAACTTAGCTAAGGAAGGGAAAAAAACCTGCTGTGCAACAGAAGTGGGAGAGAGGAATGAGAACATGTGAGAGCAACAGCCCTGCAGAGACCAGAACAGCGAAGCAGGAGGGAGGAGATGCTCCAGGTGCCTGAGCAGAGACTCTCCTGCAGCCTGTGGAGGGCCATGATGGGGCAGAGATCCACCTGTAACACATGGCAGAGCAGGTGGATGTCCAGAGGAGGTGTGACCCCATGGGAACCCTGTGCTGGAGCAGGCTTCTGGCAGGACCCTGATGCCATGGAGAGAGGAGCCCATGCTGGAGGTTTGCTGGCAGCACCTGTGACCCTGTGGGGGACCCACGGAGCTGTCTGCTCCTGAAGGACATAACCAAGGGGGAGGGATCCACATGGGAGCATTTCATGAAGAACTGCAGCCCATAGGAAGGGCCCACATTGGAAAAGGCAAGAGTGTGAGGAGTCCTTCCCCTGAGGAGGAAGGAGTGGCAGAGATAACATGGTGAACTGACCACAGCCCCAATCCCCCATCCTGCTGTGCCACTGCTGGGTCAAGGTAGAGAAGATCAGGAAGAAGGGAGGGGCAAATGAGAGGTGTTTCTAAGATTTGGTTTTATTTTCTTACCTTACTTTGGTTTGATTGGCAATAAATTAATTTCTCCAAGCCACATCCATTTTGCCTGTGACAGTAACTGGTGAGTGATCTCTCCTTGTCCTCATCTTGACACATGAACCTTTCAGTTTATTTTCTTTCACCTGTCCAGTTGAGGAGGGGAGGAATAGAGTACCTTTGGTGGACACCTGACGTCCAGCCAGGATCAACCCACCAGAGTTTCCCTTAGTCAGAACACAGACAGCAAGTGGGTTACACACTGCCTGGGCCAGAGGAAGAGAAATGCATTGCCTGGAGCTCCTGAAGTATTCAGAGAGCAGATATAATGAGTCTTGCATGTGGTGGCATTGATGACAGACACTTATCTGTTCTACCAGACGTAGCTGAGGTGCCACAGCAGGCAGTGAGAGAGAAAGATAGGGTAAGAAAAGAGCTGTGATAACAGGAGTCTGACCAGAAACAATTCTGTCCAGAGAATGGTTTCTTTAACTTATCCTAAACAATGGGATACACTGTCCAAATGTTACCTAAGTAGTCCTTGAGAACACTCTTTCTAATATCAAACAGCTGTTTGATTCAACCACATTTATTCCCTTTGCTTTCATGGGCATTTGGGTGATTCGAGTTTTGGTCAGCTCTTCTTCTGGCTGATCTTCGAAGTGAGTATTCTGTCCTGCACATGAAAATACTCACTGTTTGACTTCAGTCAAGCATTATTGCTCATTTTCCTCCTTGAAAGGCTTAACTCATTGTATTAGGGAGTAATAATTACAAGATGACCATTGTTTCTTGTGTAGATTGGAAATTTTGGGTCCAAACTGTTCTTGGGAGCCCCACATAAATTCACTCTTCAAAGAATTGTTTTTAAATTTTAAGGTGGACTCAGGGAATGTGGGGCATATGACACTGCACACATTTTTCAGGTGTAGGATCTCAGAGTTGCCTTAAGAGTGCTGAATTTAGATGCTGATGATGTTTGCAAGAACAAATAAATTACAGATTGGTTCAGTCTCATACATGTGAAGAGCTCATCAAGATCGTACCTGGGGTTTGTTCAATTTCTACATGTGGCTGATTCTTTGTTCATTTCATTTTAATGGTGAGCAAAGGTCTTCCTTCAAAGTTATATACATGCCCTCAATGGCAAAATTTAGTATCAAGTATTTTAAGTAATATCAGTATATCTTACTATCTGGGATAAGTACCTGATTAATTCAAAACCATCCAGAGTTTTCTCCAACTCTGTTTATTTTCTGAAAAGAATATTGTTCCCTAATATATAATGTCATAGTTAAAGAGAGATCAGAAATCAAAGATGACTGTTGCAACCCTACTGAAGTTAACTTGGAGCACATTTACAGGCTTCCTATCGTCTTCATTGTGTACAGAGAAAGAGCAGCAGAAGCAGAGAAACAAAAAGAAATGTGTTGTTGCCTTCCTCATCTTCCTCTCCTGTGTTAATGAAAAACCATGGAAAGTTCATAAAAACTTCTGATTGATAATATTGACTTTCATATTGCCTGGTTACCAAAAATATAAAGTAAGAAAAAGTTGCTGATTTTCAATGAACATTGCTTGAAATCTCCCCAGTTTGGTGCACCAGAACACAACATGCTGAATCTTGAACATGCTAGAAAGCTCTGTTATTTTTGCCAAATCCCTTATTTCTTTATCTGATTAAAGAAATGTACAAGCCAAAAGTTGTAGCTTATATAAAAGCTGAAGCTTAATAAGTATTACAGTTACCTTGTTTCCCACATAGCTGTAGAACACCAGCACATTTTCCTCTCTTCTGGCACGTACCTCTTAAGGAAGTGTCTCCCACTAAAACCTACTATAGGGTAAAGGGGAAAAAATTACTTACCATTGAGCTTATTACTCAGCTTCTATGAATGCAAAACTTTAAAGCCAACTGTCTGGTAAACAAGAAAAAAAAAAAGAGTATTATTCTCGCCTAAGTAAACACTATGCATTCACTTAGGAAACTACTGCATATTAGTGTGGAAATACTATTTGAAACAAATAGCCAAAAATAAAGTGAATAATCAGCTTTGCAGCTTGTCACAAAGCACTCATGGCTTGATCATCTCACCTGAGACATGGAAAATTTCAAAGACAGTGAGAAAATTTCCCTCCCAGAGTCTCACTGCTCTAATTATCTTTGACTTCCTATTCCTTCTGTGTATGCAGAGAACTTTAATTTCATGGATATCCTGAACACTGGAAGATGAAATAATCTATCAAATACCTTCCTTTGTACAGTAAAAGTGGATTCTGTATTTGACAGAGGCACATTATAATTAAAAAATCTTTGGTAATCAAAATATGAGCTGTGTCAATGCTATTAGAAGTATTAAGTAAATATATGGAAGTGTATAATATGATGGCACAACTACACAACAGCTGTTCACAGAGGAACAAATGCAAAAAGAATATACACAGCCTGAAGTCCCCCTTGTGTGTGTAATGTATTGTTAAGTGGTGGACATACTGTGCATGCTTAATCATAAGCTAAGAAATAATTATGTAGTATGGCTTTTCTAGCACCTTGGCAAGGCACAGATATATTGATTCTGGAACATTGGATAAAGATAGTGGATTATTTTGTTGCAGCTATGAGGCTTGTAGGAAGAGGAAATAATTTTTTAACATGCCAGCTGTCATAGTTGTAGAATTCAGTGAAAATTTCACACTCAAAGCCATTCTTTTGAAATAAATGCAACAGATTTCAAAGATATGGGGGTTGGACTGGACAGTCTTTAAAGGTCCCTTCCAACCCAAACTATTCCAAGATTCTACGAGACTATAAGATAAAGATGAATTTCGGATTTTTGCTCAGAGTTTAGCTGAGTATGTACCAATTGCTTAATAATACAGATGATGGGTACAAGTGAAGTACAGGTCTCCTCACTGCGGGAGAGAGGAGAATGCATAAGAGATGGAGGAATTCCAGGCTTGCTCCCTCCTGGGGGAAAAAAGAGACTTGTACTTTATAACCTGTACAGCACAGAGAGGTTGGCGGTGGAGAGGAGAGTTTATAAAATGTCAAAAATATAACTTTGTTAAGCCTCTCATTTCTGGCATTGTGCAGAGTCATAAACCAGCCCATAATTCCCAGACTCATCTTCAGGATGTTTCTCCTGAGGGTCCAGACTGAAGGATAAGGATGAAATGACTCTTCTGCAAGAAACATTCACCGACTGGCAAGTAGGTGTTTTTTCCCCCTGTAGGTATTTTGTGTGAATTCTTCCTGGGGCACAATGGTTTTTTAATTTCTTTTGCTTGCTATCACACACTGGCTGAAGTAAACCACATTTGTGGACACTCAGGGATAGGATCCACGATTATTCTGCTGTATTCTGCTGTTGGTATTTCCTCTGCAGTTGTGCTGGGCAAGAGTTGCTGAGTTTCACACGGCTTGTCTAGGTGCAGTCTAGATGGGATTGGTGTGCTTCAGAGGACTTTGCTTCCGATCACTTGGTGGGGCTGGAAAAAGGTTTGAAGGCTGGGATGGAAAGCTCTGTCCATCTTTCCAAGTAAAATCTTCTGTGTATTGTAAGAACTTTTTTCTGCATAGAAAAGACATAATAGTATGCAACAGTCACAAGTGTCTCACCAACTGGGACTCCTCACACAGTGATTGAGTGACTCTTTAAACCAAAACTTACTACATTAAAGAGCTATTTCTTGCATAAGGGTGAAAGAAAAGCAAAGGGTTTGCTTGAAAAACCCTAAATTCCACCAGCTTCACTCCTGTTATATTTTTGTGGGTGATAAGACTTATGAGAATGGTAAATAACATGAAAAAGGTGCACATCGATAATAAGAAATGAGATAATACAGGAGAAAAACTTATAATAAGTAACAAATGCAAAGGGTAAATATTGCTAATGCAACAAGCAAGAAGGTTTGCTTCATTTCTATCCTGGAGATTTCATTCCAACATCACAAAAGGAAATGCATCAGGTTTTGCCTTTTTATTAATGAAAACATGAATAAAGTAAAATTTGATAGATTTGTAGATCACAAAATTACCCCACTTAAAACATAAAAACTCAAAATGCTGGGTACTAGGTAGGAACTGAGGAACAAACGAGCAAACAAGAAAGAAGTAATTTGTTCTAAAATTTCCTTGACTCTTACTAACATAGGAAAAGCTAAAAAAAAGAAAAGCCTGGGTTATTTTACTTCCATTGTTAAGATTTTCATTAAGGTGTCATTTTATGCTGTGAGAAGGAGCACTTCAAGACAGTTGCGGGAGGAGGATGTGTGTTGTATTTGTTTTTAGGACATCAAGGTGCTAAAGTTAATTTCTTTTTTGGCTTAACTTTTGACTTAACTTTAACGTTGACGTTTCTAAGGAATTCATGAATGAAACTGCTCTGTTAGTCCCTGGCTTCCTCGGGTGTGTTTAAATCCCACATCCCAAAGGGGTCAGGAGGGTACTTTGTTCCTGCAGATGTGAACGATTGGATAGAAGGGAGTGACCAGTTCAACATCCTGCTGGGAGAGGGGAGCAGGTTGTCCCTCATGCCAGGCAAGAGGCACCAGCAGTCCCACTGCCCAGCAGGCAATCCCTGGGGAGTGCCTTTAGGAGATGATGTGCAGACCAGAGGACCACCTGCCTGAGGTTATCTCAGTGAGACAGAAGGACACAAACACAGGGGAAATCAAATTACTTTAACACCCCCATTATTGTACAATTTGTGCGCTAAAACATGAAGACAACAGCTCATTGTCTCCACATGCTGGAGTAGGGATAGCAATCTCTGAGAATGCTGGTTTGAAACTCAATGTACATTCAAAAGATCTAAGAAGTTGTCTCAACAGATGGGATCTGGCTTGGAAAGGGGAATCATATTATGTTATGAAAATATAAACATGTTTAATATTTTATGCCATGTTAGGAGTGCCTTCCAGCTTAAATAATAATTTAAACAAATGTACAATGAACAGATCGTGAAATCAAACTCAAACAATAATTAAAATTAAAAAAACAAATCATGGTCTGGATTATTTGCCTCTAGGAAGGCTGTTTTATACATGCAGCTGTTTCTCATCCTTACAGGCCAGTTTCAAATGTAACATTGGGAAGAGCAGCAAAATAAAGGAAAAAAAAATACTAGAAAAGATATTGTTAATTTCTTTCTTCTGTGTTTACAAGGAGGATACCATATTGAAAGCATTGTCTAATATTTTAAAAATTAAGCTTCCAGGAGTCTAACTTCTAAGATCATTCAGTCCCCAAAGCCCGTGGGAAGATTATTCAGCCATGAGCAGACTGTGTCACTGATACAGTCCTATTTTCATATCTTATCTGAGAAGAGCTGGCTTGGCTCACGACCATTTGCAGAAGTTGGAATGTGGCACAGAGATGCCACAGTGACTCTGGGTCTGCTACAGCACTGCCACTGGGATTCCCTGCCTGTAGTGTCTGTCAGGCTCAGGCTGTCCCAGGCAGCAAAGAGCTGATGGCACAAGGAATGTATCATGTGGAGAATGTAGGTGGTATTTCTCATCTTTTTATTATAACCTAAAAAAACATATTATTAAATGACTAGTGGTGAATGATTCCTGATCTGTTAATCTAATGTGATTTAAATGAATGATAAATACAGCTGATTTATAAACTGATAAATATAACATTGCTTTACAAGCATTCATTTATGGAAGCAAGATTTGCCCAGTGCACAAAAATTAGGGTGGATAATTTCAGGCTTATATTTCATACGTTCCAATTCTTAGAACTGATGTCTTTTGAAATAAAATATTAAGATGCTGTGATTCTATAGGCATGTCTTATTCAGTGGTTCTACTGAATCATGGCAGTAAATATTGATTTAGGCAAGTAAGTCTCCTGGGATAAAATCAGGCACTGTGAAACAAACTCCAGCCTACAAAAACAAAATCAGATGTATTTAAAAGTATAATGGTGCTTGTATTAAGGCTTGAGAATTGTGGGTTTCTGATGCTTTATGAAATATTTTTATTCTTTGGGGAGGCTGGATGTTTGCAAAATTTTTGTAGAAAGCTTAGCACTGCAATGATGTCTGAGGTAAGCTACTGGCTCTTAAGGAGTTCAACTGCTCTGATCTGTTTGCAGATGTGACTTCTTATGTGCAATCTTAAGGAAAAAGGTTTGGGTTCTGCATCAGGATCATGCTGCCCATCACATTTACCAGCCACGTCCAGAACTCACCTGACAACACCCTTGACACAAAACCAGGAAAAAAATATTATAAGCTTGTTCTAGAGGAGTTACTTTTTATCCAGTGACACATAAAATGAGCAAATGTTTTCAATTTTCATAGGTGAGTACTTAAGCACATTATTAGGATTTCTTGAATGATTTTATTAGTGATGTTTTATATTCTCTGTTATGAGCAATATATATATATAAATTTTTTTGCTTATATAAAAGGTCTCTTCTTCATGAATATCAGTCCTTAGCATATACTAGAAGTGGGGTGATAAGAATAAGAACCAACTATTCTCAATCTCTGTATGTAGTGAAGTAACTCCTAACAAGCATCTTTGCTTTTAGCCTACTTTTGTCTGCCTACAAAGAACTTTGCTTGTCAAGCTTTGTAGGTACCTACTCTTCAAGTGAAAAGAATAGCTGGCCTCCAACCTCCCACAGGGAGAGATGAGAATTAAACAGATCTTTTAGAGAACCTAAGAATGGCTTTAGCCCCTTCAGCAGCTGAATAAGATTTTATAATAGAAGTGCAAATGCACATGCTGCAACTCTCAGTGAAAAGCTGTCATGATGCCACAGTATTTGCAACATAAAATTCAGATTTCCCAGGCACTCTCCTGCAATTTATAAGTGCTTCTGATGTACAAATAATTTCTGGCATAGCTCTTGATAGCTCTTGACAAATATTTGAAAATTATAATCTCCTGTTACGAACGTGAATTAAATGGGTGTGCTGGAAGGTTTCCTCTCAGTACAGAGTGTACAGCAGTCTGGGCAGGGGCTGCCTCAAATGAGCTGCAGAATTGTTAGCAATGAACATGACACGCTGTAGGCAGGTTTGCACCTGGCTGCCTTGACTTAGTCGAGTTCCTTGTGTGCTCAGGTACTGCTGGAGATGGGACCTTTCTAAGTGCACACAGTAAAAGCTATTGCCCATGCCAAATTCCTCAGCATGAACAATAACAACTTCTGAGCTTCTTTATTGCCCAGGAGACACGTAAGACTCCCTGGGACACATAAGTTTGTCCTTCCACTCACTGGATGTGAGTGTAAATCATGGAGTGATAAATCAAAGTTCCCCTCCTGGAGTGCTGGGAAAGCCACTGCCCCAACAGCACTCATCTTTCCAAGGAGATCTCCTTACCCAGTTCTTCCTGCACATTTTCCACCTCTTCTCTTTGCACTTGCCCTTTTCCCTCTGTCCTTCAATGACACAATTACACCTCCCATACTATACATTATAGTTTTATCTCCCTTTCTCCTCCATACCCCTTCCTTTGTGCCCTTCTGCCTCCATAATGTGTGATTCACTGAGGGATCCCTTTTCTCTCTTTGGTTTTCCTTTCTTCACTCCAGCTGCCCTGAACCTTTAGTTTTTCGTGTCCTTCTGGCCCCTTTTGCCAAGGGAGGGACTGTGCTGAACAGATCTGCCTGTTTGAAAGGACAAGGGATAGTTGCTATTCTGCCTCCGGCCTTAAACTTGCTTTAAGAATTCTTAGGACTGAGGCATTTAAAACATACATATTGTATAAAGTCAGGAGTATGTCTAACCACATCACATGCTCATACCTTGTCTTCTGTCCTGACAGTTTAAACTGGGCAAAATTTCCATTTATCCACATTGTATCATCCCTTATGTTTTCTGCCTCGTCCAGCTGCAGTCTCTCCTTGGGCATTTGCAGCCAGAAGTTGAGGGAGCATAACCCAGATTCCTGCTGTCCACCCCAGGGAGAAGAGAGGTGAAGCTGCGACCAGAGTGACTGCACAGAGGATTCAGTCAATTCCCAGCCTCACACCTTCCCACTCCTCCTCTCTTCCAGGAACTCTCCAGCTGTCTCTGTGTTTACTTCTGCCTTCCCTGTGGCATCTTCTTATGGTCTCTGCTCCTCTTTTGTATGCTGGAGAGCATGTTATCTGCAGCTCTCTTTTCTTCTCCTCTGTTGGACTGGGCATGCCTTGGCTCCTTCAGAGCTCTTATCCTGCCGAGGCAATGAAAGACAGTGCATTCATTGCTTCCCTTCTTTCATGCCATCCTTAACAACAGCAACAACAAAATCCTTTCCATCTCAGTCTTGCTTGTCTCTGAGGTTTTCTGCTGATTTTTAGCAGGTCTGTGTCATTGGTGAGATTGGCTGCACAAAAACTGTAGGTGTAAATTTAATAACAATAAAATAATCTGTAAACATTGCTGTTTAAGCTGTCCATATCACAGATTTTGGGTGGTACCTGGCAGGGCTTTCATTTCAAGACTAGGTTCCTAGATATTTTTCCAGGTGAGATGCTAAAGACAAATACCCATGGAGTTTTAGAAAGGAAAAGAAGAGTCATCTCAGACTGGTGTAGTGTAACACTCAAACAGGATTTTTCAAAGCCAGATGAAAGCATGACAAATTGGTGAGAGGAAGGGTCAGTCAGTTGCAGAGGAAAAAACAACCCACAACATTTGCCCTCCTGGCTACATTCATGGACTGGCTGACATTCCTGCTGCATGACAAATATGCTTGTCTTCCCAAGCTGGAAGGAGAAACAGTAAGAATGTGGGAGAATCAAAGCCAAGAGCATGATGGAAGGATTTAAGAAATAAACCCCTCCTTTATGGAAGGATCTGGGCTACTGATAGATATCCAAGGAAAGTCGTGGTGAAGGAACTAAAACCAGGAAACATGTCAGG
The DNA here is from genome assembly GCA_035221455.1 of Xenops minutus. Lineage (NCBI taxonomy): Eukaryota > Metazoa > Chordata > Aves > Passeriformes > Furnariidae > Xenops > Xenops minutus. The sequence continues at coordinate 111,910,815 of JAWWEE010000001.1, read as the reverse complement.
TGTGCTGAGAGGAGGCAGGACAGAAAAATATGGGATGCAGGATCTGTAAAAAAACTTGTGCAAGATATTACTTGTCAACTAAGGCCTAAGTGACCTTTTACAAGCCTCCATCAGGACATTGCTGAACCCTCGTTGCTCAAGTCTCCATGCTCTTGGTTTCATCCTCTTTCTATCTTTTCTGGGCTGTCTGAGATGGGTGTTAAAGAAGGAAGGCAGCCCAGCTTAAGACTTCCACCTTGCAGTATTTCTGCTGGACATGCTTAATCTTCTACCAGTGCTGACAGTTTGTCCTATCAATAGCCAGAGGTGCCATTTCTGGCACGATAAATGGTGAACAACTGTGGTGGTGTGACAAAAAATGAGGTTCCTGCAGTCTTTCTCCCATGCACTCCTGAGAATCTCTGCATGGTCTGACCAGCTACCTGCATGTGCTTGCCAGAGCACAGGTGAGTCATGGGGTTAAAGATCACGAGTGATAAAATAAAGGATCCAAGCTCCCAAGACACAGAGGCTAAGGAGGAGGGTACAGCACACACAGAGGGTTGTGCTGAAGAAGGTTCAGCTGCATTTGAGCTTATTCTACTTTCACAGTATATAATGGGTAAGTGGGAAAGTAGGTTACAGTGGACATACAGTCACCATTAAAGTAAGATTTGTAAGTTCAGCTTGTGTTCATCTTTAAACAAGGGAGGGCAGCAGCTTTTTTGGTAGCTGGGGCCAACTGCCTCACACATCTCTGTCTCACCCCTCCTCCCACTGCTGTGTCCTGAGAAAGACACAGCTGTGCTTGTCCAGAGGGAGCTGGGAAAGGAAAGAGGTTGATCATTAAGCTTTCTAGATTCCTTATGGCCAGACCCTCAAGAATCCACCTTGACAGTCCCTCCTGAGCAGTGTTTCTCCAAGATGTCATAGAAAAGCTTTAGGTACGGAGGGCAAACAGCTATGGACATGCATGGAAACATACCAGGCTGTGCCATCAGAGCTAAAGGATTCCTTCAGGATGCTGGAGAGTTTGGTAATACCAGAATCATGATTGTCCTGACAATGTAAACCTGGAAAAGGATCATCAGTTTTGTGTATGTCCTCCCTGAGAGGCTCAGTTCACTGTGGCATGGCCAGTGTGATGTTCCTTGTGGCTCTGAATGAGTCCATCATGGACATGTAAATGGATTCTCATGAAATGGACTTCTACTTTTAATCTGATCTGAATTCTAGGAATTCTTACCTTAGTAACAGGCAACTGAAATTAAAGTTATGATGGAGAGTTTCAGGCAATCATAATATAAACGTTTATCCTGCTTGGCATATATCTAGAAATACATTTATTTACATTGTAAGTGAAATGAATCCAAGTGACTACTGGAAAAAAGCTTATAAACATGCAAGTAGCTCTTGAGATCTGCAGCAGGCTGGACCAGTGGAACAACAGAAGGTTTTCTTAAACTTATTGGCAACTGGCCCCAAAATAAAAAGCTAGACTCAATAGATTTTAACAGTTTACAGACCATGATAGAAAAATAAACAAAACTTTGCATGGCTACATGCTTGATTTCCTTGTTCACCACAAGGTTATCTTGAACAGTCACATTTCAGCTCTATATTTAGGCAACATCCATGGAGAAGAACCACAATATCCAGAGCTCCTGTGAGCTGTGCGTTTCCCAGGGAGACCTGGGGAGCGGCTGATGTCTTGTTTGCTCTTCCAAAGAGGGTAGCTCTGAGCCCCTTCTTTCCTGCCACATCCTTCTGGGAGAGGCAAAGGAGGACATTTCCTCCCCGCACACCTTGGGATGTGCCAGGGGCATCCCCATGGATGGACTGCTGCCAGCATGGACTGTGTGCCACACAACCCCACAAACAAGCTGCCAAGAGCTGCTGGATGAAGCAGAAATGGCATGTTGCAAAATAAGGCCAAAGTTTAATCATTCTTGAGGTAATGTACATAAGAAGGAAATGAAAGTCCTCTCTAAAAGAGTGATGTATTTGCTTATTGTCTGAGGAACCAAACACTGTGAAAAAGGAAAGCAGGCTCTGTAAAGTCTTGTGCAGTTCAGAGCGTAAAACTTGCCTTTTACTGACTATAGATGTAGTGATAGAAACCATCCCTTGGTGCAAGACTGAATTTACAATGAAGGAGTTGCTATGATTATACCATAAAATTCAGTCATACTGAAAATGAAAGCAAAACCCATGAAGGATTTACATGAATCCTTCAAGTGACATTAACCTCATAAAAAATCCACTTCACTTTGTCTGCAAGGGTTTCAGGAGCAGGAGGATTTAGTGCGGAGGAAACACACAGTTTATTTGAATTTTCCCTTCAGCAGCTGTAGATGGGTTTGAAACATCCCCACATCCCCTCAGGGGCTCCTGGATAAAGGTGGTGATTTGGGTTTTGGACTTCAGGGGATGTGCACTCTCACCAGCCCATGAAGAGAGGTAATCTGACTGCTGGGACTTTTATATGGCATAGCTAACACAAATAAGTCAATTTAGCAAATGCTGCTTTTCCCCTAAATGTGCTCATGGATCCCATGCAGCACTTCCAGAGGTCAGGCCGAGCAGCTGTTGCCCTCATAATTTCCCATTTTCAATCACACTGGACAAAACTGTGGGTTTTTTCTCTCCTCTTGAAAAGACTAATGTCTGATGTCTGCTCAAATTTACCAAGTAAACAAAACATTGCGTGGTGCCCCTGTGTACATTTAGGAGAGTAAAAAGTGGCAGAGTAGGTTTGTTTGAACTGCTCTAGACTAAGGGCAACCATTCCCATGGCACCTGCCTCTGCTTCAGCCAAAGGGCCTCTCTCTAAAGGCAACACACGTTCTACCATCTGCATTTGGACAGGTGACTCTTTCACCCTTCGGCTTTTTTTCCATTTGACCCCTTCAAAGATGGAAAAGAGATGATGATGATGATTATTTGCTAATAAAATTATATTATAATTTTAAACTGTTAAGTGTAAAGGTACAAATACTATATAGCATAATTGCTACAATCATAAAATATAATTTAGTATAATTATTATCAATATCTGAAAATTGAGCTTGGAAAATGTCTAGCATGCTCACCAGCAGAAAACAATTCAATGCCAAGCCTTTATAATAAACTGCATTTAGATATGTTCATGTATCTAAAGCTTGAGTATTTAAATGTACCTTGGGTAGTCTTCAGCCTACTCAAGGCAATTTTTTTGTTTTCCTCTTTGAAATAATAAACTTCTGTTTGTACCTTTCATCTATACACTGAGTAAATGCAATATCCATGAAATCTTGGAAATTACATAATAGTTAAAACTCAATGGCTACAGATTTTCTTTTGTTAAATTCTTTTTTGCGTTGAGGTTTATCACTCAATGTGAATTCTTGATCATCCTGAAGTTATCAACAGCTTTTTAGTGGCTTTAGGGGGCTGGGACATCAAAGCAGACACATCCCAGAGAGATAAAGAAAAAACACCTCATGGTAAAATAAGACAACTACTTTGCTACTAGAAAAATGCTATCAACTAAAATTAAGCTTAGTATGCTGTATGTAGAGGTAATTTCTGCAAAAACATGGGCAGTTCCTACCTATTTTTATGCCTATTTGATTATAACAATGTCTTATAACTGGTATAGAACCACAGATGTATTTTCCCCTTCTTGGTGGTGCTATAGTTTGAAAGTATTCTGTTTTTGCCACCCAACAAACCAAAAGCATACACATTCTAATCTTGTCCAAAAAGAAGATTGCACCAATTTATCTCAATCTTTTCTAAATTGGAGCAGTTAAATTGATACGTGTGTGTTTGCAGCTGAGGGTGTTGATCTACACATCTCTTTCAATTAATCTCTCTGGCAGTTGCAGCACATCCTTCCTCCCAGCCAGTCCCTGTATGTGCTTGCAAGAAGTTCAAAGACTGTGACTAGAAAAGGACTGGGCTGCAAACTAGAAAAAGCAGAACTGAAACTGAAGTCCCAATGTGTTTTGCTTATTGCTCAGACCTCCTTTGTAGTGTGACACCTCACCATGCCCCAGATTAGGAGGCTTGTCACCAGGGGCTGTTTGAAGCCTGTTTGATAGACCACATTTTCTAATGCTGTTGAAATACATTGCCCTTTCTAGAGGTGCAGTGCAGAAATAACTAACATTTACCAAATTCTATCAGTGATTTGCCTTTGCAGGACTTGAGCATAATAACCACCTTTAAACTTCTGCTGACAGTCATTCTCACCTTTCCCTTCAGGATTCAACTTGACCAGCATTTAAGCAGACAGATGCTGACACTCCCATCACTCCAAGTGATTCTGCTCATCACCAGCATCTTGTCCCTGGGCTCCTGGTTTCTTCATGGTATTGTAAATATTATGCAGTTCCTCGAGGAACTGATATACCCAGGGGAAAAGAAAAGGTTACTTTTAACCATGTCAGTCTCCTGATGCCTTGTGGATTTAGAACCAGTTTTGCCGAGAGAGGGAGGAGGTAGCACAGCTGAGAATAATGGTTGGAGGCAAGGGAAGAGGAGGACAACACCTTTCAGTGGCTATGCTGACTTGGAGCATTTGTCAAGCAGTCCACCCTTCAGTTCCAACTTTTATTTCACATGATACCTCCTCCTAAGGAATTTTTCACTGCTGTTAGTCATGTTGACTAAGTACATCTGGTGGCATCCCACCCTGGGAGCTTTGCGTGTCTGGGGGTGACTCTCACTGCCTGGGATGCCACATAGGACCCCAGGGACCAGGAGTCCAATCCACAGTTAGCACCAGACTCAAAGACTTTGCTGTGGCAAGAGTAAACCAGAAGCTTATTTGTGCTTACACGTGCCTGTAATTAAACCATCGGCACACTGAAATCTTGATCCAACTGAAAGTTCTGTGATTACAGCATTTAAAAATGTGCCTTCATTACAAACTCAGCAGGCCAAATTAATCTGCAGTTATAAACACTAATAAGTGCTATAGGAAAATCAGGACAGCCTGGGGGATGTGGGGATGGTAACTGCTCCTGAGAAGGATATGGCTGTGTTGCTGAGGGGTGGAATTGATCAGAAGCTGCTACCAGGCAATCTGGGACCTGAGAGGAATCTCATGGGATCAGGAGCAGGACCTACATCATCCCATCCTCCAGAGGGAGAAGAGACTGGAGAGGATGTCCCAGCCACCATCTGCCCTGAGCCCACAGAGAGCAGCCCCAGGGAAGCAGAGCAGGGACACGTGCTCTTTTCCTCAGGGCTGCCAAAGAACCAAGTGCTGGCGAATGGCTTTGGTTAATACTCTTTCACGTTGGATTTATCACATGCATAGATGCAAGATAAATTGGGACATCTCATTTAACAAATAAAAGAAAGGTCCCAGCCCCTGTCTTTGTGTTGGTTTCTTTGAATCAGGGAAGAGAGGCCATGATGATCATGAAAATGACTGTGACAACAGAATTCTCTCTGACTCAGCATGGCCTTTGGTCCCACACCTGCCTTTTTGTTGAAGCTCTATTTGAGGTCCCTGGGATATGACTTAGGCTTGATTCAACTAAGCTCTGGCTATTGTATGTAGTTTTATCACCAACTGCTTTGTTGGTCCATTGTTGGTGCCAGATGCCAAAGAAACAGGGCAGAAAAAGGGACCACAGACTGGCAACCATTCCAAATTACACAAAATAATTAAACTAACCTTCTTTTATAATGCCAAGAATGAAAAAGTGATGATAAAGCTACAGTTACTTGAAAAGATTATGGATTAATCATAAATTAATGTTATGGGTGCTCAGAAAACCACAACCCTTTTTGGTTGAAGAAAGTTCTAGTTATCACTGCTGCTTCATGGCTCTCCTGCTAGTGGTACTGTACTGCCATTTTGGAGGCAGGTGGACTTTGAGATGATGGCCTAGGAGGGTCTGTAGGCATCCTGTCAGTGCAAGCTCTGAAGCAGAAGAGGTGGCAGATGAGAAAGTAAAGGTCGCAGGGTTTGGAACTCTGCCTGTTATTTCTGCCTTAGAGAAGAGGGCTTCCCATGCTTGGTGGGAGCACCTCCAGTACATTAAAGGGCAGCACTACAGAGGAAATGCTCTCCTGTTTTAGGAGGCTAGGAAGCAGAAGTTCAAGATAAATGATAAAGTTACTGTAGTTGCACATGTTACTTCCCATCACCCGAGGTAAGGTAACTTGTTCTGAGCAAGCTTCCATTGAAAAGTATTGAGCCCTGATAGAAAACTTCTCCCTGGAGGTTCAGCAAGGGCAGTAGCTGCCAATTCTTGTCCTTCTGGCATCATCTGTGCCTTCCTGCCCTCCCCATCAGTGCTCCTTTGACACTGATGTGAGCCAGATCAGGGAGCCCAAAGAGCAGAAAGAACATCCTTCTTCTGAAGGATGAGTTTAACTGGCTCCCAGGAGGAGCCCCAGTGCCACTGAGCAGGAGGAGGAGGAAGAGGAGGAGGAAGGGTGGGAACAGGTGCTGGGCACAGCAGAGGGGGAGATTTTCAGCTGCACAGAGTGGTTAGACAGGCTTGGCAGTAATGTCAAACCACACCTTGAGTTACACCATGCCAGTGTGGAGCCAGGCTGTGTGAGCATGTGGGATTGGTTACCATTGCTCCACTGCCATGGCCCCATTTTAGTGTCACACTGTTAGTGCAGTGGCCTTCCCATTCAAGGCTGGCATTCCCTGCAATCTTAAAGGAAGTGATGGATTAACAGGTGGGTCCCACGAGCTGCAGGGGCAGACCTGAGGGGCTGAGAGCTCTGTGTGCCAGCTGGGTTCTTGTCAAATGCACTCAGGGCTGTTAAATGAGAGTTACAGAACATTTAGCACATGCCATGCGTGCATGCCTGTGCAGTGGTGTTACAGAAGAGACTGAGGTAGAAGGACATTTTGGGATGAGATCAGTCTCTCTGAAGTTTAGAACTCTGCAGTAGCTGGCAAGGCTCCCTTTGGAGTCAACTGGAGATGAGCAGCCCTTTTAGGGTGCAGTTCATCCCATCCTATGTAGATACGCACAGATAAAGGTGATAAATACTTCTCTGAAATTTTAAAAAGGCTAAATTCCCCATAGGCAACTGTTTTCAAATGAGAGAGTCGTGCCCTATGAGGACCTGTTTCTTTCCTGGTGACACTTCAGAGAGCCTTTGGTGGCTTGCTGGAGTGGACACTTGGCCAGAGGAATCCCCACCATTTCTCTTCCAGGGCCTGAAGGGTGAGGAAATGTGAGTAACATATTAGTCCATGTTTGCAGAATCATAAGCACATTCTCATGGCAAAGCAATAACTAAAAATTGCATCAGACTGAGAGGGAAAGATAGTGATGAAAGAAGGAACTGCATTCCATTCTCTGAAGAACAAAAAGCTTTGGAAAGAAGAAGAAAACTGCCACAAATTCAGCTTTGTTTTGGACTGATGCAGATATTTCTTTGCAGTGTGATGCTGACTGCAAAGCTGCTTCTTTGCAGCTAAGCCTTGACACCTGTAATGAAGTTTGCTTTGGTTTCTTTTGCCATTAGCATCTTCAGATGTTTGTTTGGTGGTTTGTTTTTTTTTGTTGTTTTTTTTTTTTAATTTAGAAATGTGTTATTTGGCTCCCTCTAAAGCCAACGGTAGATCCTACTCAGTTTTTATTCTGAACATCAATCTACGCTCAGGGCTGTGTAAACGCTCGAGGCAATAATTGTTCAGAAATAGACTGTTCTGTTCAGCGTGGAAGCCCAGGCTGCTGCCACAGAGTTTTGCCAGCTATGAGAAACTGCCAACACACCTCCATCTCCTGGGGGTATAGAGAGGCAGAGTTGCCTCTCTGCTGCCAGGAGAAACCCCACGTGCAGGCACAGTTACGCTGGCAACATTGGCAGCACTCCTTCCCTCCGAGGGCTGGTGGCTCTGCCAGTGCAGAGAGGAACAAAGGTTTGTCCATTTACCTGGATGTTTTGTCAACGGAGTGCATAGGTCAGACTTTTGGGCAGCAGAAGTGGTACCTACTGTGCTTGACCTTGGTGTCTGTGCCTTTTATTCCTTTCAGCACAGGTTTCGACTGCTGATTTTGACTTATTCATTCTGGGGTTGCTGGTGATGGGCTATTTAGCGTATTAATGGGAATAACCACCCTTCAGAGAGGTTTTTTTTAACAGTCACATTTCATCACAGATTGCTAAACTTCCCTTACATTACCTTATTACATAGCGTGCATCTCTTCAAATGACATTTATTCTTAATAAGTCTGAGATGCTCATGTAAGTGTAAAATGCTGTTTAAGAACAAGTTCTTCTCCCTCCTTAAATTTGGGCTTCATCTGCTGTTTTATATAAATGAGGGATCACAATTGACCATTGCAGCATAAGATTTACCTGGTTTTGTAAAAACCATCACTCCTGTGACGTTTAGAAAGGAAGTAGGCATACATTCTGAGAGCTCCTTTCTCCTTAAGAGTGCATCTCCCTTTGCCTCTGCTTCTGCTTGGGAGGAGAAAACATGCAAAACAATGCTGTCATTTAAACCAGCCTACTAATATTTGATTCTGCAAGGCCTAAATGGTGTCATTGCACAGTTTCACTTCCTCTCCAACAGAGAGAGAACTACACGGTATGAAATCATTTGTTGATATTCCTCTCCCATTCCAAACAGAGTTACAAAGCACATTAATATGACCACTGCATCAAACACTTTCATTCCTTTGGCACAAAGCAATTTAAAATGAATGTTTGAGCGGGTTTTCCTTTCTTGACCTCTTCTCTAAATGAAAATGATCCTCAGAAAATTTGCATTAGATAAGTAATTGGCCTGGATAAAAGCCTTTGCCCTCTAGAAGCATTTTCAAGTGTTTGGAGTGCTAAAATCTGTCCCTAGAGACCAGCAACCCAGCATTGCTGTGATTCTCTCAGTGGCAGATAGGATATATATCTAAGTTCAGGTATGTATTTCAAGAGACTACATTTAAGCTACTATTAAAAATTCACTTTGGATATTGTAAAGAGAAGTTTCATGAAGTTTATAAGCCTGTCAGATCATAGATAAATGACTTCAGAAGAAAAGCTCAGTGACAGCTCTCAGCAGCGTGAGAGACCATGATAGAGATGATTCAGTCTGAAGCACCTGGATGGGGACCAGGTGGGCACAAGAAGGGAATTCAAGGATGTACAAGGTTAATTCCAGACTCTGCTGAACGATGCTCAGCATTCATGCTTAGGCTGTACTCTCTGCTCAGTTGCACAAAAAATAGTGACAAGATCAGTGTCAAGCTACAGGAAGTTTTTTTAGGTTACTATAAGAAATGAGAGCAGGACAGAAGAATCACAGAAAAGGAAAAGAGATGCTGGGAGCAGAAGAGAATTTCTTCTACTAGCCTAGTAGAATGACTACTATTAATAATTCTATTACTGGAATAATTTCTTCTTCTAGAATAACTTCCCTGTCCCCTGTAGTCTCTTTGGGCAGCCCAGTCTTGTGCAGGGAGAGCTGTACAAGCTGAACTGTAACACAAGTCCTTTAGCCAGACCCTTTTATATTCCCAGCTACCTTATTTCCTCTAGCCAAAATAAGCAGGAAACTTCTGCACGGACTAAATATGTATCTAAACAGTGTGGATGAGGATCCTGTGGAGAGAATGGCCTTGTTTCTTGTCTCCACTACTCCTCTTCTTTGCCATGGTAGGTCATTTCCATGTGCTGTTTCAACGCTGCTCCTCTCCCAGTCTCTCCCAGCCTTGAAATGAAACCAGGCAGCACCCCAGCCCAAGACAGCAGGTTGCCACTCATTTTTTCCTGGCAGGGATTTAAAAGGAAGGTGGGCAATTCATTGTGTGGCAGGACTGGAAAAGGCTCTTCAGCTAAAGCAGAGGTGTTGCACTAAAAATTTCTTGCAATGGAGAAACCCTTGAACATTCTTAATTTCAAGGCAACTGTTGGTAGTTTTAGTGGGCTGTTTGCCAAAGATTTATTATGCATGTGTATTCAAATAAAGACCATGATATTTGCTTAGCAGCAGGAGAGCAGTAGTGTGTGACAATGCTCTCTTGAGTCCATTCCCCAGGATCCAGCCAAAGCAACCTTTCCCCACACTGTATAGAAAAGGTCCCCTGAGGTAAATTTTCTTAAAGATGTCAACTCAAAACTTTCTTCTGCTGTTTTCTCTAATACTGTTACTTATCTTCATACTCGTTTTCTTGACTCATTTGCAGCAATCTTGACTTTCATGTGCACAATCTCAGGTGTGGAGGTTACAGACAGATGGGGATGGAGACACCATCACCTGGCATTAGCTCCATTCCTCCATCCCAGGAATGTGCATCCAATTAAAACTACTGAAGGAAGGAAAAGTTTGTTTAATGCTGGATGGGGAGTAAATATTAAAGTCCATATCCCATCATGACTCAATGGATGAGAGAAACCCTGAGAGCTTATAGAAACCCTGTGGAGGGAAAAACAAAGACATGAAAGACTGATGATTTACATTTAATATTTGAAAGACATATATACAAATCCTGGTTAAGTCCCTCTGATAGGTGAATCACTGCCACCAGTATTAGAATGTCAGATGATACTAATGTTCAAAATGCTTGCTGAGATGGCACTTCTTTCCTAAATCCCTGTTTTCAGTTGCTCCATATCTTACCTTTGGAAGTGAAATTTTTCCATTAGCCTTGACTTGGAAATGAAAAATTGTGAACTTTCAAAACTCAATTTCAAACAATGCTACCCAGCATAAAATAGACCCTGTTCTTCTGAAAAATGTGTGTCAGCCTGACATTGTCTAGCAAAGCTGCTGGCTTTATAATTTTCAGTCTTATGATTCTGACAGGTTGGGAAAAATGTGCGAGGAGAAATACTATACAGATATTAGGGCTTAGGAAAAATTGCTCTGTATTTGGCAAAAGTTGATTTTCATTTTTTATATGCAGAATAAAGGAATTATTGGTGACACAGATACTCTCACAAAGAGTTTTGAAACCTTTCTTTCAGCTACAAATCATTATCTGATTTTATTAAAGGGGGCTATTTGGAAGCGTCATACAGGTCCTGTATATGGATGATAATAGAGATACTGTATTTTGTGTGAGCACTGCTGAGATGTGCCCAAAGCCCACCTGACCCACCACCTCTTTACCTGTGGCTGTGTTTGTGGAGCTGGAGCCGGGGCAAAAGGCAAACACTTGGGGTGTGGTGGAGACAGGACCACAGCATGAGCAGAATTAATAGCAGGCCTGGTGGTGATTGGGGCTTCAGAGAGTGTGCTCACCATGGCCTGGATAAAATAGTTCATGTGGAATTTTAAAAAACAAAGTTTTTCTTAAGCTCCACGAACATTTGGATGGTGGGGGCAGTGCTATAGTTCTGTGCCTCTGCAGTGGAAAGGGCTGCCTGGGAATGGTGAGGCCACTGACTGATGTTTTTGCCTGCTCGAGGCCAGCAGCTGAATTGTGGCTACCAGACAGGCAGGACATTTGGAATAAAACAGGTGTCAGAACATTTGTAACAAAGCAGGTATCCCATGTGTGGAGCAGGAGTTTTCTGTCCATGCCCTGCAGGCTCACAGGGCTGGGAAAGGTGAGGGTGAGCAAAAGCTCCCTGCTCTGCTGAACCTGATTAAAGTGTTTCCAATTAACAGCTCAATAATAACAGGGTCCACTTTTTAAGTCTTTAGGAATCGCTGCTCTGACAGCAGAGGGGTGTCTTTTAATTACATTTCATATGAATCCCTTTTAGAAATGGTTAAGGACACGCTGTTAGGCGAACAACCAGTCCTCTACCTAGGCAGCAACCTCTTGCTGGCACAGACTCATCGCGTTTCAGCGAAGAGCTTAAGTACGTGCTTAACTTTAACCACCTGAACTGTCCCACTGGAGCCACGGAGATGACTCATGAACTAAAGTTAGGCCCCTGCTTGCGTATCTTGCTGACTGTGGGCTCCTGCAGTATCTGCTGCCAGATGTTTGGGAGAGGAAATGAAAGAAACTCTGTAGTGGACAGTTAAGTGAGTAATTAACTAACAGAAGAAACTTTGTATTACGTCCAAATATCTGAAAAGGAACGTGACTGTGGATATTTTGGTAGTCCAGACATAGGTTTAAACCATTTTAGTCCAATTCAGGTCTTGATCTTTTATGTTTATTCCCCTGGATTCTTTTCTAATGCTCCTGTCTGTCCACACTGGGCTTTATCAACTTTGTGGTTTTATTCTAATCTAAGTATGCATTAATATTCTTCATGCACTTACCATTAAATACAAAATTGCTGGGTAAGAACATATAATAGAAGAAAGAAAAATGCTATGTTCAGTGGATGTTATGCTGCACTGTAGAAAGGCTAGAGTAGAAGATGGTGGGGTTTTCAATGTACCTCTACTTTTGCAATCTATACTCTGGTTTTCTTTTCTTTCTTCCTTTCCACCATATTCATCTTCCACTTGGATTGTCTTCCAAAAGCTTCTTAAGGGAACACAGCACAGTCTCTGTACAAACAGCACAGGGATGGGATAGTGTTAATTTCCTATGCCATAAGCAGCACTCATTACAATAAGGTCTTTCATTGGGATTATACAACCCCGCACAATGCCCCACACCGGTCAGCTCACACAGCCAGAGCCCAGTTTTAAAGGCAACCCTTCCCACAAACCAACACACAGGCTGGATATCTCCATTGTGTTCTCTGTAGGATGGATGAGGATATTGTCACTTGCAGGACCTCAGGCATTTTGTAGAAGTGCTGTTTTTCGAGCTCTGGGTTACCTGGAGTTTCAGAGAAAAGAATTGCAGACTTGTGGCAGACTGTCACAATGTGAGAGAGAGACAGTGAAAGATTTATTAGGGGAATCTTTTCCTCCTCAAATGCAGCTTTCTCTGAGGACTGACACTTCATTTCTTGTTGCCACCTCTGAGGGCTCTAATTCCCAAAGTGACAGCAACAGAATAAAACTCACCATCTCCTGCCTTCATCACCAGTGTGGACTTCACCCAGTGCCTTCTGAAACTGCCCCTGGACCACTCACACACAGACGACCACCTCATATCTTATCTGAGCTACTTCCACTGGGCCAGACTGGCTCAGCTGCTGTCCCTTTGCTGGCAGTTCCAGCAGACATCAATCCCTGGCTGGGTTTGACCCTTCCTTTCAAAGCAGGCTGCTCCAGGACGGACCTGAGACAGGCTAGAAGGGGACGGAGCAGGAAACCTTGTCTTGCTAATGCGTGGTGGGGTGGCTTTATTCTGCAGGGGAATGGAGGCCTGCAGGACAGCTTTTTGTGTGATAACCAGCTCCGTTTTGAAAAGCAGTGGAGAAATAACACACAAGGGGCCACACTCAGAATGTAACTGACTGCTTTAAATTCCTTCTGTATGAGTTCTGCCTTTCCTTAACGTCCGTAGGAACTCTGCCAGTAATTGCCTTGTGCTATGGTTTCTCCCTTTGTGTTGTGTCCAGCAAAGCCTGATCTCCACATTAACTCAGAAGATGGCACACCACTGATTTCTAGCCCAAAAGAGCACACAAAGGTATTGTGAATATGAACCTTATTATTGACCTTAACTTTCATCCTATATGACAGCTACTTTTAGTTATGTCATATCCTATATGCCAGACCTCTGCTCCTTGCTAACACTGGAAGGGAAACAATGGCTTGTTTTTTTCTCTGAAGTACTAGAGCTACTCTTAATTTCCATCCAGAAAAGCCCTTCCCACTATTTTCTCTGTCCAGAATAAGATCTTAGATAGTAGTGGATGAAACACTGACTGATATTTTAGAAAGTTCCTCCAGTGCTGTTCGAGCAGATAAGCCAGGACAGGAATATACAGCTACAGTTCTTCACTCCCACTAGGTACCCCTAAAGCCTCAGAAATCTATAGGGTGTATATTTTTTCTTTTAATTGTTACTCAGCTTTTGTCTATTTACATGCCTGTATAATATGCACAGCCACAGTCAGTGCTGCTCCATACTGAGGCTAGAGCATAATTCAGGGCAAAAACTAAATACTCAGCTGGGCAAGGGCATTCAAGAAGGTCACATGGTGTTTTCTCTGATGGGGAAGGAGGGTTTCTGCAGTAGGTAGTCCCTCTCTTTCGTGACTTTTGAGCAGGGTTTGAGCAAGGAGCTCCCCATCTGGGGAATTCTTGCCTCCCTCTGGGCAGCTGCTGTCAGGGCTGGCAGCTCTTGCACTGCAGCTTCTCCAGCTGGGAAAACAGGGTGGCCACCCTTGGTGCCAAGCTGTCAGTCTGCTCGGAGCTTTGCAGTCTGGGCTCACACTCCCAGCCAGGTGGGTCAATAACACCAAGAACTTTATTAAAAAAATAGACCTAGGCTCATCAATATTCACCAATATAAAATTGTTTTGGGGCACATGACCTTTCAAAATACATTATTAGCTTGCATTTGGCACTACCTTAGCTTCCAGTGTACTGAAGTGCCCACGTAAATTGCAGAGCCACCACTGGTGTTACTTGTACTGGATCAGGAGCTCTCACCCTGCTGTGAATGAGGAAGAAGGAAAGGGAAAGCACACACAATATCCTTGGCTCCTGGTGCAAAGCTCACCTCCTGGATGGGTCTGTGGGTCTCTGCTGCTGGGGCTTCTGTACATGAGTGTTTGCTGTGTATTGCAGCAGGAGACTTCTGACCTGTCCCACTGCATGGTAAGAAGTGAGAACGCCTTCATATAGAAAAGCTGCAGCTTTCTAAAACATGTTACAACTCCTGCTCTGGACTGCATCTTAAACCTTGCTGGGAGATGGGGCCAGGGCAGCTGCTGGCCCTGTACCATATCCTGATGCCAGCTGGGTTCTTGGCACTGAGCTTCAAGGCACCTCCCTGGCCTTGGGACATCCTATGCCAGGGGAGTAGGTGGTATCATTTCAGGGACCTCCCCTTTAGCTCAACTCCCTGGGTGTGAAAAAACAACCTTTTCTCTCCAGGGAGTTTAACCAACATTTGCCCACTGTGGTTTGACCAACAAACCGAAATGTTTCCAGTGGCCCCTCACCTGTAAGGAGGATTGGAAGAGTGATGCAAGGAGTCTGGGCTGCAGTCAGCCCCTTCAGTCCTGCACAGTGAGGGCAGGAATCACCTCTCATAGAGGGGATTCTGGGTTTGGTTGCCAAATACTTGACTTACAGGCAGGTTTAACCACAATATCTTCCCAACTCCACGTCCTTTACTGTAGGCATTGGATATGTGACTTTGCTACACTTCAGGCTCGTTCTCTTTTGTGTTTGTTTTTGTTTTAATATTACTGAGTACATTTATGGGTGAATTGTTTCATATGCATTTCTGAGAAGAAAATCTGTTTTTATAAATGCATGGATGCATATAACAAATTAAACTGGTAAATTAAAAATAGCATCATCTTATCCACACTACAAAACAGCTTTATTGCAAAAGTGCCTTGTAATGCTCATTTCTTTCTTTTAAACAATGCATCTCTTTTAATGTGGACTGCAAAAATCACACACAATACTTTGGTTCAGGAATCTGCTGGCTGATTTTCTGAATCACTGTTTTTAATATAGGGGATGTGGGTGTCTTAAAAAGGATTCTATATATAATTCTGAAGAGCCATCTCATTCAGTTGCTGCAACTTACTTTACCAGCTTCTCCTGATTCATTTTTTAGTGAATGCTGAGCATTTAAGGGTACAGACTGAGCAAAAATGCTCTATATAGATCATTATAATTTGCAGCTCCGTGACTTCCCAAGAGGTTATTGTATCTCAAGCAGTGAGAAATAGCTCTCAGTGAGTAAGAAATTATTCCATTGTGCAGTATAATTCAAGCAATTAGAAATCATACTTTGAACAAAATAACATACCTCCAGGCAGCAATTTTGGGTGTTGTATCATGCCTACTTAAGTGTGCAGCTACAGCAAGAGAAGCACTATGTTAACAATACCACCTTTTCAAACCAGCAGACTAACAGATTCATAGAAGCAACAATATACTGTAGTTGCAATGCACTGTTCTGTTGGGTTAACACATCAAAAATTCCCAATTCAAGAATCTCCCAGATTCTTAATTTCCCTGCCATTTATAAATTCTTCATCTGGCCAAGGAGAGTGAGGTATGTTTTTTTAAAACCCATCACAGCAATATTTTATAGGTTGGAGAAGATGCTCATGGGAAGCAAGAGGTAACATCACTTTCCTTCCACAGCACTCCTGACTCTAACTGCTCCAAAACACCCAAAACCTGGCCTTGCATTTTTCTTGGCTAGTGCAACAGACTGCCATAAAACTAAGCAGAACATTTCTAAGAATTTCTGAAGACCTGTAGTCAGCCTTTTTCTCCAGAAAATTAGGTTGTGTCAGCATATTAACTTGAAGCATCATGTTAAACTCAGCTTTGCAAATTATATAGACGCGGATTAAGAGGGCCAGAACTCACCAATTACTCAATTCTTAGGGTGGATCTCTTTCATAGGCAGAAGCAGAAAAAGACTGATTTATTTTTACAGTCAGCTAGGACACTTTTGTTGGGATGGGCTTTATTTGATAAGATCCCAGGCACATTACAGTGATATTGATGAAATAAAGGGGCACGACATACCAGTGAGGTATGGAGATGCAAAAGCATGATTAATACCCACCTAAAATTCACACAGTCAGTGCCAGATGTGACCACAGGAAGGAGGGCTCCCATTTTGAATTATTCCAGGATGTGGCTGCTTAAACAGAAGATGTTTTCAGTCAGGAAGTGGGGGATCCACGGTGCGTGCTGGTCCAGAGTTTGGGAACCTCTCTCAGCTGAGTAGGGTGGGCACATCCATGCTCCAAACCATTTTAGGGTCCAGAGAGCAGCATGGTGTTACATCAGTGTTTCCTCATAGCACAGGAATGAGGACACGACTCCTGTGCTCCACAGACCTGGCAATCAGCCCATCACCAAACTCTGGGGTCGGGACCTCCTGCCCTGTGGCTGCCATTCCCTGCATCCCTGCATCCCTGGAGAGGCAGGACACACACTGTGAGTTAACTCTTGGTGATCCTGCTCCACAGGTCCTGCTGAAGGACTCCTTGCCACGCACTGAAGTCGCCAGGCACGCTTGAGGTGCTCAGGAGAACCTGTGATGGGTGAGTGGCTGCAGGACTGGAGGAGCCAGTGCTGAAGGGCACAGTCCCAGAGGTGTTGGACCAGCCTGGCCCAGGGATCCCAGGATTCTGGGAATCAGTGCAGGTTGGTCCCTGACACTGGGCCTCCTCGCTGCAAAAGCATCCATAAAAGCCCCAGTGTTGGGGGAAAGGAAAGAATAAGTGTGAGAGATGCAGGAAAGCACAAACACTTCTGTATGTAATGTCTGCATTTCATAAGAGTTTCTGTTACCATGGCAATGAACATGGTATAAATACCTAGACAGATCTCCCTTGTGGCAGTGCATTCTGCTGCTCCTGTGCTGCAGGGCCAGTCTGGGTACAGACATTTTGATGGGCATCTTCAGACCCTCTCTGGTAAAGCTGGCAACAATTTTGTTTAATCTCAAGCCCATAGTCCAGTGAGCAAAAGTGCTCTTTCCACTTCATTCACCACAACTTGCTTTCTGGCTCCTCCAAACAAACAAATCAGTTCTTTTTAAACATAAAGATGTAAGATTACATCCTTACTAATTTTTTCAAGGCTAAATAATCAACAGGAAAAGCTACATTCTGGTTGTTTTAGTTATATTTAAAGTCAGACTCAGCACAAGCATTTCCAATAATAATTTAGTGTGATGAAAATTGCAAATGCTGTTGAATTCTAAATTGTGATGGAGTTATAACAGATCCACGTTAGCCAGTCACAGAGAAGCATAGCCTTAAGCTGAGTGCAATAATTTTTAAAAAATGTGCCTATGTTTCATAACACAGAAACCCTTCGATTGATTTTTCCACGATGTGTGCAGTCTTGCATGGGATGCTGGCAGAAATAGGTGGATTTTGTTATAAAATATCAAGCATGATCCTATGTATAGAATCTAAACATCTTATATTAAAAGGTTCGGTGCCTCCTAATTCCTTTGGCAGATATGGTAAAATGGTAGTGACCAGATTTGCCAGGACATCTCTTTTGCATTCACCTCCTGCTTTTTGAGTGTACAATTGAAAAGAAGAAAATTAAACAGGAGAAAGATAGATGTTTATATTACATCTATGCAGGAAGACAAATGACTTCAGATGGGGGAAAAGCATGTCTTCATTTTGAAATGAGGCTTCCTCTAATGCTGAGTCAAACTCAAATCCAAGCTAGAGAAAGAGAGTTGGTGTTTTCCACATAAATTAGCTGGGTGAGTTACATACAGGGATCCCACATAAGTTAACCCAACCTGCTGTGGAAAACACAATAAAGATGTCAAGCTGCCTGATTTTATCTTATGACAGTTAACAGAAGATCAAGCCAAAATGGGAATGACAGAAATGTGCCCTGAAAGAAATCCATACTAGGATTAATTTCTTCCCGTGCTCTTCCTCTCCCTGGTAACAAGCATGTACTATGGAAACAGAGGGGTCTGGGAGCAGGAGGAGAGTCATGGAAAAGCCAGGCAATGGGATGAAGGAAGCCTCTTGGTACCAGCACTGTGTCATTTCTGACAAGCTGAAGTTTTCCAGAGCAGCATTTATTCTCCCTGAAGTTCTGACTGATACAGAGAGGAGGCCAGCAGAGCCCAAATGTGAGCAAGAAGCAAAAAAGTGAATTTCCCTTCTAGCCTAGTTGGGATGGGTTTGCAGCTGATATCACAAAGAATAATTCTTTATTAATCCCAATTCCTTGGCCCTCTTAAAATGAGTTTGTGTTTCTTCCTCCAGCAAAAGTGTAGTTTCCTCTGTCCCCTCACTCTTTATTTCTAAGCCAAACAAAAATAACATAGCAGTGCAAGAGAGAGCAACAATGGAGATTGGAAGAGGAAAATCTATGTTGGCAGTGAGAACTAGTCAAGATGTATGTTTACCACTCTGGGCATATTTGAGACAGAGTTCTAATAGAATTGTACTGTAGTCCCAGGCTAAAACTGAATAAGAACTCGTACAACTCTTCACACCAAAGAATGTCCTGATCCTGCAGTACTTTTAAATTGAAAACACTTCCAAGAACTGAGAAACTGCATTGACCTTTCCTTGGACACAGGTGAGGTGATTCACGTAGCGACTGCAGGGGGAAGGGGACACTGCATGAGTCACTTCTGTTTGTTATATGACAAGCACCTTCTCCTAATTGTTTACTTAATCAACTTTCATTTCCATCTGTTGCCCTTTGGCCACTATAGAATATGTCATCCCCAGGGTATGATTTATACTTGCTTCTCAACGGGGAAATAGGTTACAGAGGCTGTTCAGTGGACTCATACAACTTGAAAAAGAAACAAAAGATTCTTGCTTGTACTGGAAAAACACTGTCCAGCCATTGGCTCCATCCTGATCTGAGACACATCATCTCAGCTGAAGCCAATGGAGATGCAAAAAATGCATGGAAAATGCTTTCCTGATCACCTGCTTCTCTCAGGCATTAACCACTTCTAATAACAGTAATATCACCCAATATATCATAATAATATCAAATATCACCTCTTCTAATAACAAATATCCCATTCAGTGAGACAGACCTATAGTCTGTCTAGCCCAGAATCCCTTTCTTCCATGATGCTCACACCTAGATGCCTAGGAGAGTTTAGAAGAAGAGGGCAAGTATATTCTCTACATTTCCCAGTCTCTAGAAGTCTATAGTTCAAGGATTTGCTTGTTCTTAGATTCCTGGGACAGACTTCCCATAGCACTAGGATGTTTGTTTGTTTGTTTATTTTTAACTAGGGACAAGTATCTACCTGCAAACTACAAGGATTAGAATTGCTCCTTGTTTTTACCTTGTAAGCACTTTCACATGCTGTCCTGGAGATCAGAGACAGCTTTGCCAAAGAAGGTGAATGCTGCTCTGTAGCTCCAAATGTTCAAGGAGTGCTCCCAAGTGACTTGCCTTGTGTGGGGACTTTCCCAAGCCATTTCTTTAATGGCAGAGAGAGGGCTGTCCCTGAGACCTGAGACTGCTGCTTTCATGAATGAAGTACATACTGATAATGGCATCATCATCCCAGGAGATGCCTGTTAAATTTGGGCATAGTCCACTAGAATGAAACAAAGTTTGTTTGTAAATTGGAATATGCTAATGGAGGGAAAAAAAACACTTTGAAAAGAGTTTAAAAACATATTATATTTAGGCAAGTGTAAGAGTGTACATTCAGTGAATGATAGATAAAAAAATACTAGGAATGTGCTGAAGGGTTATTTTTTAGCATTTCCCTTCCATGTGAGCAGAATGTTAATTGTGTCCTTGATGTGCCACTATCAGTTATACACTGAGAGAATTTCTTTAAAATACTTTTCTAAACTTTGAAGTCAGAACACATACATTAAGGTGAACGTGTTGTTGAAGTAGAAACACTGTCACTTCCCTATGAGTGACAATGTCACTGCTGTCTATCATGGCACACTGTAAAAACATATATTCTTCCACAAAAGCCTTTCCAGTAACTTTGGGAAGCCACTGGCAGGACATTTTCTGGTGTCACATACTCTGATGTGCCAATATCAAGGGCATAAACCCCAGGATGTCCCTGGTTTGGCCCTCTGTTAGCTTGGAAACTGGGCAAAGTCACTTTTTGCAGGCTTTTGCATATCTATCAGAAATGGAACATAGAGCCTTTGAGAGTGTTAGAGACCATTTCAAAAACAGCAAGGAGAGAGATATGCAAGTCTTTCCTGTTCATCATTCGATTTTGGGACTGCAGGTGAGTTGGGCAAGCCTTGCCATGGTCTTTACAGTAAGTAAAGGCATTTTTTCCCTCTGCTGTTATCACCCAGAGGTGATATCCACGTGACTGCTCTGTATTCAGCTGGCACCTCTGACAGTCTTGCCTGCACTCTGTCCACCAGCACTTGAAAGTGGCCTGTAACCTCAGATTAAAGCAATGACTGAAGTGCCTGTGCTGCCAAGGGACAGCTGCTCCAGCGACTGAGTCATACCCACAGGAGGGTTGTGGTAGCCTGAGAGAGAATTCCTACAGGTAGATAAGCACGTTCAGAATAAGAGTGTGTGATGATTTAGGGGAAAATCCAGGACACCCATGGAGAATCTGCAGCAAGCTAGGACCATACTGATGGGAATTAATAAGAGAAACATTTTGCCTAATGCCAGAGGAGACTTTAAAATGGACAGAGGAAAAAAAAAAAAAAAAAGAATTTTGCAAAATACTAAAAGCTTAAAAAAAAAAAAGATAAAAAAAGAAAGCAACAATCCTCTTGCAACAGGATCCATAAAAATAGACTCCATAATCTAGTAAAATTTGGTACAGTTCTCTGCTTACTGTGCCATTACATCCCTTTATATTAATTGTAAAGGCAGCTGTGTATGTGCACATGTGAGTGAGGGCCACAGCACTTAGAACGGTGAGAATTGAGCTTCTTTCTTTCTGACTGCCTTTTAGTGAATGAAAAAATGGAAATTCAAAGCCTTGCCGTGTCATACTGATCTCCACATTTGGCATCTGGGATTAATTCTGCAGGCCTGCTGCGTGTGGATCCCCCTCCACATCTCTGCCAGAGCTGCAGGCACTGGGAGTGCAGCATCCAGCCCCAGGTGCTGCTGCTTTCCTGCTTCCTGGGGATATTGTTTCATCATAGCCAGGAGGAAAAGCAGAGCAAAAATCCAAGCAGGCAGCTGCAGAACTGGCTTATAGACTTAAAATTCAGAATAGGTTACGGCAACACCCGCCTACCAAACTATTGCATTTGCTAAATATTTAAGCAGATAATGCAAGTAATTGCAGCTAAAACCATTTCTTTCTGAGAAAAGAATAAGGACAGGCTACTGTTTGGCTTATGTTAGGCATACTAAATGAATCTTAGCTGGTGTTGATTAGTCTGTCAATCCACAAGAGGGGGAAAATGCCTTAAAGGAAATAAGCGGAGCAGGAAAAAGAAAATCTGTATTCAGGACAGTGCTCTAGGTATTGGATTGCAGCACTGATGGAGGGAGTGGAGGTGAAAGGGAGAAGCACATACTATTCCATATGCTGTTCTGATTATCAGGCAAGGTGGCTGAGGCAGTGTGAATTATTTGGCTTCAAATAGGTGTGTAAATAGCAAGTAAATGTTATATCTGATCCTTTTAAGATTTTTTTAATAGCTTTTTTAGATTAGAGTATTGAGAAACATACCACGAAGCTGATGATATGCCTGGAAAGAGTGCAGGGCAGCTACCTCTGTTGTTTCTCATGGATGCTGTATTTCACACAGGGACATGAAGACAATCCTCACCCAAAGGAGTGGAGGGCACTGACAGGGTGGTATGCTAAGTCCATATCTTTTGCTCTAGCTGAATAAGGTAGCATTTTTAGCAGCATCCAAGTGCAGTTCTGGTTGAGAAGCCAAATGTCTGAGTTAGATCCATGTGGTGCCAGACTTAATACCTCTTGCTGAGAGGCAGGGCCATGTTTTCATGACTGTACAGGCTTCTAGAGTGGAGCTGGACAATAAGACTTATTTCAGAGTTACTAAGTGCCATACAAAAGTAAAT
Source organism: Xenops minutus (assembly GCA_035221455.1). Lineage (NCBI taxonomy): Eukaryota > Metazoa > Chordata > Aves > Passeriformes > Furnariidae > Xenops > Xenops minutus. The sequence goes on along the minus strand of JAWWEE010000001.1, from coordinate 111,888,335 downwards.
ATTTAGACATCTACACATACAAATGCACACTTGATAGGTTTATAAATGAGCTTATGCAGTTAGGCACCTGCTCTGAAATCAGTGTGAACCTTAAGTAATGAAATCATTCCAGAAATCCCACCAGGCATGATGTTTGTTCTTCCACCTGCCATTCCATAAGATTCAGCCCACTGACCACCAGGGAGGCCTTAGGTTCTTGTGTGGCTCAGCTCCCTCTGAAAATGGGATGGAGGCTTCTGCATCACAAAAATAGGGGGGTTTATTTCTATTGTTTTCAGCCACATGAAAAAGAGAACAAATTGAAGATACAGTGCAGAATATCTGGCAGGGCAGCACTTGAACGGCTGGCCACATCAGCCTATGGCCAAGACCCTCTTCTTCACCCATTGCTTCAAGACTTTATGCTGTGAGGAAGCACAGATGTCCAAGGCAAGGAAAGACACAAAAAGGTGGTGGCATATCAAGGGCAGCAAGGAGCACAGCTCCTGTATCAGTGGTGGCCATGGCCCACAGTCATGGCTCAAAATCACATGGAAGGGCTGCCCACGCTGCTGCACAGCCCTGGCACAGAGCAAGTTCCTGCAGTCTGCCAGTGATGTTGACCCATCAGGTCCTACAGAAAGCAGGAGTGGAGGGCAGGAGTGGAGGGCACCTGGCAAGGGTGCTCACAAATCAGTCTGGAGTCTCCCACATTCACAATAATGAGGTTTCTGGTGCAACTGCCCAAATTTTCCTTTTAATTCTCTTCTTCTTGCGTTGACTTCGACTTGGGCTTACACACACAAGTGCAACAAGCTCTAGACTCAGTCACTGGACTGGCTGTCAATAACAGTCAGATGACAGCCTGGCCTACTTTACATGTGAGCAGCAACTCGCAGCTGAATAAATGGTTGATTAAGAGCAATCTCTGTAGAGCAATCTGTGGAGACTGTCCTACCTGTGACTGATAGGCAGACTGTGCCCCTTTCTTACCACCTGAGGGATTTGCACTTGACCAGAGTTATGAGTACTTATGAATTCCAAACTTTTTTATTGCAATTCCCTATTCCTGCACATATAATTGCCAAGTTTAAAGTGAAAATCAATTCAGAATGTCACATCTGAAAGGCACAGCCTGCAACCAACAATACCTCATCCTTTATATCCTATGCTCACCACTGAATAGTGAAAAAAAAATTGAAAAATCCTATTTTCTATTCCAGTGCCCTCCAGGGGAGTGCATAATCCATCCAAGGACTGGCTGCGTTTGGATCTCCCACAATAGTGTAGTGGACAACTGAGAGAGAGTTTGTGTCAGGGCAACAACTGGATCTCTCAGCAGTGAACGAGAACAAGCTGCATTTTGTTTGAAGGGAAATTCAGGACAATTTCTTCAATTCTAACCCTACTATATACCATTTGTGAGTGATGCCTAGACTTGTATGAGGAGTGCCAAAAAGCCATATAATCAGGAAAGGTGAGAAGAAATTGTACACATACAAAATATAGAGGTGTGGACACTCATTTCAAGGCACTCTTTAAAAATACCCTCAATTTACCTGGTACTATAATACAACTTTATATTCTACTTCAGAAAAAAAAGAAGAGAGGACTGCTGCAGTGTCAGTAGCAGTGTCAGTATTACTAAGTACTTATTGCAAACCCCATTGGTAACTAAAACACTTTTTTCCCCTCTATATTTATCCACTTAATAATGCAAATGTCTTTCTGCAACCAGTTGAATTCTATTTGGTCCATTGATTATTTTAAAAGGCTCCATGAAAGATAATTATTAAAAGATTCATTATGGGGGAGAAATGCTTAGGGACCTTAAAAAACAATAAAAAAAAAAATAATAATAATAAAAAAAAAGGTGGAAATCACAGGTTTAGGCTTCTGCCTTCTTCCTTCCCTCTAGCCTCTACTGGCAAGGTTTGGAAGTGCTTGTGATTCTCTCCAAAAATGACAAAAGATGAAGGCACTCACACCTTGCACAATCAGGTGTTTAATGTCCTTACCCTCCCTGGGGCTCTGCCAGACAGCAAATGAACTGATGGCTCCTGCTGCTCCCACCAGCCTGGTTCTCTGTGTCATCCACCTACACACACTCACACATTCATTCTCTCCCTCATGATTTATTCATTCAATTTATTTATTTATGTAGGTCATTTTCAGTAGTGGTTTTACAAATAATGGCGGAAGTGGAAAGGAAGAGAGAAACAAAGTTAGGGAGAGAGCTGGTGGCACGCAGGAATGGCAGGGGAAACTCTACTCTGCTGAAAAGAAGATGCATGCTAGAGGACTGCTCCTGATTTTCTCCTCAGGCAGATCCTGAGCAAATTCCAGGTGACATCAGCTTCACCAGCCTCTGCTCCACACTGACTTCACACAGCCAATTCACCTGCTGCTCATGCTCTGCTCGCTGGGCTTGCTTGGTGTTTCTGATTGTAGTTGAGGCCTTTTAGAGCCCTCTGAAGACTTCTGCATTTAGAGACCATTGTTTTGGTCTTCCAGGCATCTAGTCATTTAGCAATTAATTGTGTTTTAAAGCTTTAATCCACAGGGGTCTTTGCAGTAAAGAACATGCCTATTTACATTGCCTGACCTATGTGTCTAAATTAAGATTACTTCCCTTTATTTCCATTTCCTATAAAGAAACTCCTTTTCTACACTGACCCCACAGGAACATTAAGGAAATAATATTCCTAAAGATATGAGATCTGCTCATCTTAAGGCTTTCTGTCATTGAAAGAAGCAGTCTTGTTCCTTCACCTTGCTTGCTTTTTCCTGTCTTTTTCCTGTTCTTTCCCCTAATTCCATCTCTGTTTTCCACCCATGCTTCCCTACAGTGCTTTTGGCACTCACCTGACCCCTTGCTGAGCTGATTTAGCTCACTGAACTAACAGAAATAATTCCAGGGAAGTAAAAAAAGGACAGTTTTCTGATGGGTTAATGAGCTGCATCAGCTCAGTGAATATGAAAGTCAGCCCAAGGGTGAGTCAGGATCATGTAGGAGGGAGTGTGAAGAGCAGGAAGGATTGACCCTTTTCACAGCAGAAAGTGATCAAAAGAGCTCAGTTTGTCTCCACTAATGGTATCCTTAGTTGGAAATATAAAGTAGATGCCTGGAAATAGAAGGAATTTATGCTTACTGTCATAACGCGGCAGTAATGAATCTATATTTCATTTTCTTTCCCTTCTATGCTCAGCTGGCGTGTTCTACCACAACTCAGAGCCTGAGTGTGTTATAGAGACCCCCTTCAAGCACAGCAGCTCCATACTGCTTAGCAATTCTGTCCCTCATGATGCTTCCCAAATATTTGAAACACTGAAAACCATTAGGTATCAACTACAACCTGTCCTGATATAGAGTCTAGTGGAGAGGCACATAAGGGCAGCTGAGAAAGAGCAGCCCAGTTGTCAAACTGCAAAGGGCAAACTGTGACAGTGAAATGGAGCTTTGGCTGCTCCATCTCTTGGCATCTTCATCCTGGACACTTTCTTCAAGATACACTGTGCCAAAGATGAGGTACATAACATGATCATTGAATATGTCATGCTCAGTAACAGGGTTGGTTCAGTGAAAATGAAGGTTCTGTAATATCCAGGAGGTCAAAGGAGATAATATTTTATTCCATAAATCTGTAAAGCATCGATTACACAAAGGAATAAAAGAGATACTAAAGCAAGACTTTTTGGTTAATGGGAACAACCAATTCCCATTTTTCTTCCAAATTAAAAAGGACTTCTCCCTGTGTCATTCCCCGTGGATTAGTAGTTTATCCCTACTGATACCACCATCCTTAACCTAAGAGGAGCAGAACTCCTTTTCTTTTGCTCTGTGGACACAAGCACCAAACCAGCAATTACAGAAATTGGAGGTGTGGCCTCTGTTTAGAAGAGCAATTTTTGACTGTACATGTGGCATTTCTGTACTCTCCTAGTGATGTTTTGGAAATGCTTTTGTCATTTCTGCTTCTCCCATGACATAGGGTATTAGGTACTCTGCCCTGACCTTTCATGCTCAGGCTGTGAAGGAAGCACACGCAGAGTGAACACTCCAAAGGGTGCAGGATTACCTACCATGTGGAGACCCTCCAGTTCCCCCAAAATGTAATCCCTATTCTGATTGTGAAATTTGTGGAAGATACTTTATTTCAGCAAGGCTCCTGACCTCTCTTCATTGGTTAAGCAGAAATACATTCATTTTCCATCTTCTTTATAACTTTTTACATGCAGATAAATATAGTCTGAACTACAAATATTAAAAAGGTAGGTGCCTGCCCTATCAATAGGCACCTTTTCATAAGACTCCTGCAGTGGTCTAATCAGTGTCCTAGTTAGCTCTCATTCCCATCACTCATGACAAGTTATGGATCACATTTTTCCTACCTCTATTTAAAAGCTTCCTCTGGATTCCTACAGTTTCTTGATTTCTCTTTCTCTCCTTTTCCTATGACTAACATAACTTTTTTCTGAGTCGAAATTTGTCATACATTTCTACTCCTGGTCCAGAACTACTGCAAATAATGACTCTGGTTTCATGGCAAGTTGGTTTCCTGTTGCAGCATCACACACGTTACGGAAAACCACATCTGTTCAGAGATGGACCCATTTTAAGAACAGTTATTTTTAGGTTGTAGAAGATTATCAGTCCTTAAAAGAAAAGGCACAGATGACTCCTTAAAAAATTAGGAGAGCAGGGAAAGCCTTCCGACATACTGAGATGCTGGAGTCAAAGGAGAGAAATATCATTCGCAGGTTGCTCTGCTTAGGAGTGTTAAACATTTCAAGATTTCGAGATAGTTTGAGAGTTTTGTGTTTGAAAATGAAACAGTGCTCTGAAAGGAAGGACTAAACAGACTGCAGAGGGAAATTGTTGTGGGCTAGAAGGCAGGCTTTTCTACTTGGGGGAGGGCAGGGAGGATGTCAGCCCCCACCTTCAGTGCTCTTTGCTGCTTCTGCACATTCTGAATATTGTGATTTATGACTCTTATCATAAGAGAGAATAATGCCCTGGTCAGGTTCAGCCCTGCCTGCTGCTGTGTGCTGGGAACACAGACACACACCTCCACAACCTGTGCCTGGGCTTTCTTCTCATCAACTCCTTTGGCTCCAAGGGTAGATGCAGCTTAGAGCATGTGGAACCAAAGGTCCCCCTTTCTCAGGTACCCAAATAAAGTGCTTGCACTTGACAAACACTTGCCATGTCACTCACTCCCCTCTCCAAGAAGTGGATACACAATTCACCAGCAGAGTGAAGTCCTAGAAACAATTTCTTCCTGCAGTGTAATGTTACCAAAACAGAAGTGACATAATACAAATACAAGCTGTGAATCTCTTCAACAGACAAAGTTTGGGTAAAATGAAGGACAGCTCCAGATGAGAGCTCACATTCAGCAATCTCTGGGGAAATTTTAGTTGTTTTCTTGACACGTTTTTGACTGATAAATACCTCTTCTGCATGGAGATTTTTTGGCGGTTTTTTTCTGACTGGATTAATTGCAATTAAAGTAGAACTTCTTAGCTTGGAGAAATGTATCTGACCAGCTATTCCAAAGCAGGTATTTGGTCTCTTTTCACCTTTTAGAAACAGAAGAATACCTTTTATACAGTATGAAAGGATCTATGCAGGGAAAGGTGCAGAATAATCAGCTTTTAAGTACATATCTTCACTGATTTCCAGAAGCTTTCTAGCTTTCTTTTTATCTACATTCTAACAAATCAAAGGCAGAGGAATTCTTTTTAGGGTCCACTCCTCATTTTCTTCCAGAAAATGTTCAGTTCTTATCTCTTGCTATATTGGTATTTTATGTAGAGTACCTCTGACTAGTACTCTAAAAGATGCTAAAGAGAAGGAGGATTTTTTGTGTATATCTTTGTAAGAAAGCATATTAAAAATTTAGGAAGAAAAAAATAATCAGAAATGCCCATATAAAATTTCTCTCTGCTCCAGAGCAGTCTTAACCCAAACTACTAATAAGTCTAGTTCGTATGCTTGTGAAGAGAATAGGTTTCCAAAGGGCTTTTCAAGAGAGCCCTGATTAGATAACACATAACACAGACAAACCATGGGTTACAGGACTTTGTTTTCGTTTGCAGCTCATTAGAGGCAGCCCAGAGCTAACCTAAGCCTCCTGGCTGGGAGATACCAGAACAAGATAAAACCAGGCAGAGACAAAATAGGACTGTTTACACTTGATGCAGCCGTAGCCTGAGTTCCCACATGATCAAAAAATAATAAGCCACTGAAGGAAGAAGCACTGTCTTCAAAAGCCTCAAACCCCATCCATTCAAATTGCTGTAATCCAGTACTTGCAGAGGTTCTTGCACTATGAAGCTGGCCAAGAGAGGCAGCCCTCTGGCAAAACACCCTAAATGCATGAAGGTGACTTCACCCTCCTGCAGTTTCACATTGCAAGAAGTTCAATGGGAGCAAACTCTCCCCCCTGTAGGCCTTTACCAGTTCCACCTACAGTGAGACAAGGCACGCTCCTCAGCCAGAGTACAGGGGAGAAAGAAGAGTGTGCATGTGTAACTAATACCATTTCTAAATTAATTTAGTTAAATCAGTATGTGCTATGTGAGCAAGGCTTATTGTCAGAAAGCTAATTCTAAATTAAAATGGGAAATAGAGTGGTGTCATCCATTACAAAGGAGGCATGGGTTCAAGCTACTGCTGAATTGCATGATGGTTTCTAAAAATACCAGAATACAAGGATTAAGTACAAGTGAGTTAATAAGGTGTTGCACTGCCGTTCTGAAGGCTGCTTAAAATTAGCTGTGAATGTGCTTTTGTTTGTCCGAAAATGCACTGCAAAAAGTCAGCTTTTCTATCACCTCCCTTTTTTTTTTTTTTTTTTTTTTTTAATCTCTTACAGTCTTTCTTTGAGCTGTCATACTCTGAAAAGTCTGGCTCTGTAGGCACTAGAGGGTAAGAGACTGCAGTGCTGTTGCTCTTCTTTCCAATCTTGCTCTCAAGCCTGAAGGAACCAGCTTCACTAAGTGATGTGTGGAGGTGAAGCTCAGTGATTTCCCTATCTGATTTATTCAGTGTGCACTACAGCATCCCTGGGCAGTGCTGTGCTTACGGGTGAAAGGGCATCTTCACAAGAAGTGTCCATTTTCATGACCAGATCATTTTCCATAAACCAACCAAGCAATGGACAGAAGAGGCTACAGCTTTCCTGGCTGAACCTCAACCGAAACCAATACATTGCTAAGATTTACTGAGATTCTGCTGTGTCTTCTGCATTCCACAGCTGTGCAGAAAGGTGACAATTTTTAGTGTTTTGCACAGCATTGCAACAAGCCACAGGCTGTTACTTACCTCTGCAATCACTGGGGCTGTGAACCTTCTTCTAGGCTGTAAACTGCATTCATTGTGGGCTACATACAGATCTCAGGGTGTGCTCTGTGCCCCACAGAAATCTCTAAACAACTGCTCAGCCAGGTGCTGCCTGACCCCACACAAAGCACTTCATGCCACTCTGTCTGTATTTAGCTATGTGTAAGACGTTTGTGCTTCCAGGAGAAATACAGACCTTGCAGAGAGGTGATCACATCCTCAGCCTGTATATTCTGAATTCCAGAAGTGGCACTGGGCAGAACTGCTGCCTGTATGAATGCCCCTATGTCATCTGACAGCAACCGGCTCCTCTTGCCCATAAGCAAAATATCCTCTAATCCACAGATTCCTGCACTGCTACAGATGTGGCATTCTGCCTTTCCACTGTACTCTTCAATTTGAAGGGACAGTGAGTGGTTGCTGGAGTTCACTAAGTCAACCAAGTTTGCAGTCACACAGCTAAACATGTAATCAGCTCTTCAGCCCTGGAGCCAAATCTGTTCTGGCATTCCCTATTGTCAGAACTGACATCTTGCAGCTTTGTGATACAGGCAGATTTTAGATAAGTTTCTCCTAAATACTTCAAAAAGTCCTGGTTTATCCCTTCTGGAAAAAAAAAAAAAAAAAACAAACACAAACAAACAAAAAAAAAAACAGTCTAGAAGCTGTGCAAGAAGGAGGTTTCTTGGATAGCATCTTCCTTCACACCCAAAGTCTGAGTGGAGAACTGCAGCTCAAGCACAAGCCTGTATGTCCATACTTCTGAGAGCAAGGGTCAGCACTGAAACATTCACTGACCACAGCTGAGGTCTACAAAGAGTTTGCAAGTAAGCATGTTCTGGTACCCACCCTTGTCTTTAGAGGAGTGTGAGAGTTTGCACTGTCTGAATGTATTACCTGGCAGCAGCTAAACACAATCGAGCTCTCTACTCCTAAGCTCAGGACAGAATACTTCACAGCTGCAGTCCTTCTCCCACTGGGTATGACTAATCAGATCTACTTCCCTGATATTCTCTCCATCTCTTTAGGTGTTTGCACAGATAAATCCTTTCAGCCAAGAGTACTTTCATGTTGAAATAAGGGCTTGCTTTGCGGGTTTTTTTCAGCATACGTGTATTTTTTCAAGTTCTGAGTAACACTCTGGGACAGTTAGACAGGGAGAAATCACAGGATATGGATGGTGTTGTCAAGTTGTTCAAGTCAATGACTGAACAGTGCAATTCATCACTTCACTGCCATGTGCCATATCAGGGGCTCTTTCTCCTTCGTTAACTTTTCAGAGATGCAGGGTTCAGAATGGATGTCGCTGTTTTGCTCACATTTCAGAATTACTTGCAAACAAAACAATTTTTTACCCACAGAAAATAATGCAGCTTGTACAGTTAAAAGAGTAAATTGAGTTGTAAATAACCTAATCACAATAATAATAAAAATACGACCTCTTGAGGATAGCAAGGCCTTTAGCTAGCTCCAGTTCCAGTCTGACAGAGATAAATTAATTTAAAATTAACAGTGGATATCAACATTGTTAGTAAGGAAGCCCCAAAAAAAGCTCACATTAATACAGCTATGTTCAGTATTACAAAAAAAGACAACCATTTTGCATTATTATAAGAAAGGGGACTTTTGTAAATTCAAATAAAATCAAAGATTCTATTTTATGACTCAGAGAATGTTTCTTTTCTTAAGTTGTTCACAACATATAATTGGAACTGTGGTGTACTTTACTACGTGCCACACAAGAGATTCTCTGTCTCACAGTGGCTCAGTCTCACAAACCAGAGTGACTGACAGAGAACTCTCAATCTGTTACTACAGGTTTTCTACCATTCAAAAAAGTAGTTGCCAAATTTAATCCTACAAATAAAGCAAATCAAAAAAGAGATTTTTAATTTTAAAGCTTTTAGGTTGAAGGGGGTTTTTTTTAATTGGTTCCCTTTGTGATCCTTATAATAAACAGAAAAAAGGCAGGGCACGTGTGCAGTAACCAGCTACAAAGCTCTTTCCTCTAACACACACACACACAATTTTGGAAAGAATGCTCTATTTTGGTGCAATAGCCCCATACAATTCACTAACTAGTGATTTGTGTCTTGAAGTACTGAACTGTCAACAAATAATTCCTCACTAATAAAGATGCAGGCCATAAAACCATTTGTGATTAAAAGGCCATTGATAATTTTCCACTGGACTTTCAGCAAAATGTTATAGAAGAAGTCTTATATTCATGCAAGTGCTACAATGCAAAAGTCTAATCATTTTTTGGTACTGGTATGTGTTTGATCTAATACTGATGCATGATATCTCATTAAAACAAACACATATCTTGGCTTTTATTGAATTGTAAGCTTTATAGGTTTATAATATGCAGCACTGCAATTACTAATATATATGGGAACACTATATCCAATTCTCTGATGTCTTCTGAAAAGAATGAAAGACACCAAACTCTTATTACTCACCATTTATATAGACATTTGGATATAAGATTACTAAATGTCTCAACACTGCCTGAATCAAGTGATTAACAAGAAATGTTTGTACTACATTTGCATCTTATTATTTTTTATTATTAAGCAAAGGCTTAAATGTCAAGTCCAGGAGGTACCTGTTTGACTAAATGTTTCTCTGATCAAAAAACCTGACAGAGAAATGGAATGACAAAGCTCTAAAGCACACAAACACAGGACAGGCAGGAGGCTGCATTGCAGAGTGTGATATGGTCTGCCTCCCTCCCACTGAATATTCATCCCATGGTTCCAAAGAGCAGTAAATGTTTAAGTTCTCTGGAAACAGAAAGTCATCTGCTGTCCTTCCCATTAGCTCTATAACCCTGTCAGCTCCACAGCTAAAAAGCAACAGGTTTTGATCAACCAACAAATCCCTCCCTGAAGTCAGGCTTTTGTGGTCCTCATTAGGGCTTTTCATATACTGGTGCAGGGACCAGAACCATGGGACCATAGAATATGCTGAGTCAGAAAGGACCCACAAGGATCATCAAGTCCCTCTCCTGGAACTAGCCAGGACACCCCAAGAGTCACACCATGTGCCTGAGAGCATTGTCCAAACACTTCTTGAACTCTGACAGGCTTGGTGCTGTGACCACTGCCCTGGGGAGGCTGTTCCAGCAACCAACCACCCTCTGGGTGAAGAACTTTTTCCTCATATCCAACCTTAACCTTCTCTGACTCAGCTTCAGGCCATTCAAAGAATGGTAGCACTGCCAACCCCAGAAAGGCAACGAGAAGCAGGAAACTTAAATATTTCTTTTTGCACAAGTATTATATAGGACAGTCATCTGTTTTTTGAACTCCTAATGCTTATCTCCAACTTACTGATAAAACAACTGAACTTACCAACTCTCTCAACAACATGATTGTCCATTTACTATGGACTAAATCAGAAGAGATGGTAAGAAGGGAAAACAATGACTAAAAAGTCCTTATTTCTAACTTATAGTTCTCATAGATAGCCTAATTGGATTCTTGTGAATGTATTTTCTTCAATAGTGCAACTAGTTGGCCATAAGTACATTGCATTTATTCATGCATCTAGAGTGAAAAAAAAGGATTTTCATACATTGGGAAAAATCATCTTTGCAAAGGGGAGGCAAGAACTCACAATACATTAGGCTAATAACATATCACAATATGATACAGACAGTATTTATTATTCTATCCTTTATAGGTTAATTTTTATAAACAGCACAAAGTAAGTATTTCTTTCACCCGTACAGGAAAAAGACCACCACTAACCTGAAAGGAGGCAGAGGTGGAGCAAAACTTAGGTATAAACCAATCTTGGTGATTCTAGAGCTAAAAAATTCCCAGCCAACCATCATCACTCACCCTCTGCTCTGAAGGCTCACAAGTTCACTTCACTGTTGCTGAAGCAGCCCACAAACCTGAGAGCTGGCATGGCTCACAGCTGCACCAATCCTGCCCTTCCTGCCTGGATGGGCTATTGCTATAGTCCTTATTATTATCATTAAACTGATTACACATGTCTCAGGTTGAAAAATGTTTGCTTTTATTTTTTACTTTCCCCTTGGAAAGATATGAGTAAGAGAAGAGGTTTTTAGAAGTCTGCACTTCATATAAAACAAAATAAGTCCTTTCCTTCTCTTTATTAAACTTTGAGGGGCTTGGGTATTTATTGTCTGCAATGTGTCTATTTCAGGGACTTCTTTGGGATCATATGGAAAGGATTTATGACTTAACACTTGAGTGAACCATGATACAAGACACCCAGGATTTATAATTTCCTTACAGAGTCCCCTTTGGAAACCAGTATGCAGAACATCCATCTTCAGCTGTTTACAGACCTTCCCTCTCCCCCTCTCCATTCAAAGGCATCAGATAATCTGGAAGACGGAAATACGAAAAAGTTCCCGATGTTTTGTGTTCATCACCCAATCCCACTGACCACTCTGCATCTCATCACTCCCTTTTCCTTGTTTTAACCCCGAGGGAGGATGCACATCTGGGTAACCCACACCACTGTGCAACCTGTGCAAATGCCTCGCACTTCCCAGCTCATTAGGATGGGATCAGCCAGCACAGCTCCCAACACAGCCCCTTTTCCTTGACAGCCCCAAGAACTGCATCAAAGGTTCTTTGAGGCGCCAAGTCTGTAACCTGGTTGTGCTTCACCCTGGATTCCTATAAGGTGGACAGGGAGGTGATCCTGCCCTTTTAATCAGCCCTGGTAAGGATCACCTGGAGAGCTGTGTCCAGTTCTGGGCTCCTCAGAACAAGAGAGACATGGAGCTGGTCCAGCCGAATGTGCCAAAGATGATTAAGGGACTGGAGCATCTCACTAATGAGGAAGGGCTGAGAGAGCTGAGCCTGTTCAGCCTCGAAAAGAGACACTGAGAGGGGAACCCATCAAAGAGTGTCAGTGTGTGCAGGGAGGGGGCAGAGCATGGACCAGACTCTTTGCCAGTGGTGCTGAGCAATAGGACAAGAAGCCATGGGCAGGAACTGATGCCCAGGAAAGTTCCACCTGAAAATGAGGAAGAACTTTGCTGTGCAGTGCCCGAGCACAGGCACGGGGGCTGCCCAGAGAGGGACTGGAGCTTCCCTTGGTGTGGATATCCCAGATCCAGCTCCCTCAGTGGGTATCCCATATCCAGCTCCCTCAGTGGGTATCCCATATCCAGCTCCCTCAGTGGGTATCCCAGATCCAGCTCCCTCAGTGTGGATATCCCAGATCCAGCTCCCTCAGTGGGTATCCCAGATCCAGCTCCCTCAGTGGATATCCCAGATCCAGCTCCCTCAGTGTGGATATCCCAGATCCAGCTCCCTCAGTGTGTATCCCACCGCCCCTGGGATCAGCCCTGTGCCGTGTGGGACGGGCTCAGGGTCCAGGGCAGCGCAGGCCCTCGGCGCTCCCGATCCCGATCCCATCCCTGCCTGCATCCCGATTCTGATCCCTTTCCCGATCCCTTCCCCTTTCCCGCTCCCGTTCGCGATCCCCGCCCTGATCCCTCTCCCGATCCCGCTCCCCATCCCCATTCCCGATCCCTGTTCCCATCCCCATTCCCGATCTCCGTTCCCATTCCCGATCCCCGTTCCCATCCCCATTCCCCATCTCTATTCCCATCCCCGTCTCCCATTCCCGATCCCCGTTCCCATCCCTGCCCCTCTCCCATTCCCTCTCCCATTCCCGATCCCCGTTCCCATCCCTGCCCCTCTCCCATTCCCGATCCTCATTCCGTCTCCCCATTCCCTCTCCCATTCTCTCTCCCATTCCCCCTCTCCCCTTCCCGATCCCTGTTCCCATCCCTGCCCCTCTCCCTCTCCCATCCCCATTCCCCCTCCCCCCTCCCCCGGAAGTGCTACCCGTTCACTTCCGGTTCCCGGCCCCATCATGGCGGCGGTCCCCTCTCCGCCCGGGCCGTGAGCGCCGCTTCCCCCGCGGTCCCTCCGGCCCCTCCGCGGCGCCGGGACCGCCTCCCGGGCTGCCCAGCGGCTCCCGCGAGGGGCCGAGGCGCCGCCGCCATGGCCCCGGTGCAGCTGGAGAGCGCCCAGCTGGTGCCGGCCGGCCCCGCGTCAGCGCCGGCCCCGCCGGCCCCCGGCGCCGTGACAGCCGCCGCCAGCCCCGGGTACCGCCTCAGCACCCTCATCGACTTCCTCCTGCACCGCACCTACGCCGAGCTCACCGTGCTGGCCGACCTGTGAGTGCCGCCGGCCCCGCGCCCCGTCCCGCCGGGAGGCGCGGGCCTGGCCGGGGCTCGGTCCCGGAGCTCAGCTGGGAATGGGGTGGGGAGGGGGGGGTCTTTCCCGGTTATAGAATCGTGGAATGGTTTGGGTTGGAAGGGAGCTTAAAGATCATCTCGTTCCAAGCCGCCTGCCTTGGGCAGAGACACCTCCCACCATCCCAGGTTGCTCCAAGCCCCATCCAACCTGGCCTTGGGCACTTCCAGGGATGGGGCATCCACAGCTTCTCTGGGCACCCTATGCCAGGAACTGCCCACCCTCACAGGGAAGAATTCTTTCCTAGTAGCTAATCTAAACTTGCTCTCTTTCGAATTTGAACCCGTTCCCCCTTTCCCTGTCGTTGTGCACTCTTGGAAATAGTCTTTCCCGGTCTCCCATCCCCGCGAATGCCTGTGCACCCAGGTTGGTCTCTGCAGCGGGCTGTGTCCAGGGGTGCAATGAAAGCTGCTGAGTGATCTGCCACAAAGGGAGGAAAGGGCCGTGAGAAGTGGGAGCAGCTGCAGATTGGCTCCCTAAATGCTTCTGTTTGCCCCCAAGTTACTGCCAAAAAAACCCAGCTGTGGTTGGCACTGATACCAAAATACGTGAAACTGAAACGCATCAAACAGATATTTTGAGATGCTGTAACTCCCTGACTTGCATTTGTACTTTTTAATACACCATTTGATTATTTTTTGGAAAAGTGTTATTTGCATTTACTTTTCAACTCTGCTGATGTTGTTATCTTTGAAGCGGCAAAACAGAGGAATGTTCTTGGGCCAAGAAAAACTTTCCTGAAAGCATTTAGGCACTGAATAAACTTCTTTCCCTTTTACTTCATTTAACCGTAGAGGTTCTTGTGGGGAAGCTGGGGGTTTAAGAAGTGACATACAGACAAATGGGAAAAAATAGGTATAGCTCTTGTACAGTACCATATCTGATGAGTGCATGAAAAGAGGTTTGCTTGACAGGGTTAAGAGTGTTCAGACTCTGGAAAGGGCATGGAATTTTAGAGTTTTAGTTCACTTTGGAAGAACTTCCAAAATGTTGGTCAAGAAGTTTTCCTTTCCTGTATGTTTAAGGTGTGTAGACAGTAATTGACACTGTGTGTTCTTGTAGGGGCACGTGCTGTGATGATTTTTAATCTTCTTTTAAGGTGTAGAGCAGGTCCTTTTCACCTAAGTGCATAATTAATGCAGAAAACAAAATGGGTGATGTGAGCATCACATGGGCAATGCTTTTGGCACTCAGTGATTCCAAGTAGTTTATAAGCTGTATGATGTCCCCTCCAAGAGCAGTGAGTTAGATTTTCCACTTTATTTTCACCATAAAGTATGATTTTGGCTAGTAGAAAACCCAGCTGGAAAGTATTCACCTCCTTCCCTCCAATATAATTGTATCTTATTCTTTTACCAGCACCAGTCTAGTCCTAGAATAAAAAAAAATAACTTTTTAAATGCCTGTGATACCTGTATGACATTAGAGAAATACAGGGCCCTTTCTGCAGCAATATCTGGCACACAGGTCGTTGATAAAGCTCTGGAATATGGCATTTTTCCGCTTCCAGACTGAATAAAAAGGAAATAGAAACATTTCAGGCAAGTCAGGAGGAAACAGCCAATATTAATACCTGCTGCAGATGTTATGGGATTGCTGTTACAAATTAATTGACTCTAGTCATGGGTGCTTAGCAAGAGTCTGTAACATTGAAGCGCAGGCATGGATACAGTGTGGCTCACTAGATTAGAAGAAACTTTGTGATTTCGCCACCCTTCTTCAAGTTTTTAAATTAATTTACCAGTTCCAGTTTACCTTGCACAGAGTAGTGGCAGGTGACCTGTGGTACTATTTATTTTATGCTTTGTGGGTGTGTAGAAGTTCTGGTACTTGAAGGTTGATAAAAAAATTCTGGTTGTCTGAAATGTAATAGAGCAATATATAACATACATTTTTCCCCTTCTCTTTCATATAGGTTACCAAGAAAGACTGATATGGAAAGGTGAGTTATGATAAGAGAACCTGTAATGCATGTTAAAATACAGAACTTTGTTTAGGATGTTAAGGTGAATATTCAACTGTTTAAATAAAACATTTTCCTCCTAATTTTAGATTTTATGCGCGAAAGTAAGCTATGTCTGTCTTACTGTCACTACATAGTTTCAAGAATTTTCTCAGCATCAATGACAATGTTGGGTTTTGTTGGTGTTTGGTTTTATAGTTGTTTGGGCTTTTTTTTGTTGCCGTTAAAGTAGGTGAACTCTGTTAAGGGCATTTTTCTCTTCATGAATCTTGAAGCAATGAAATGACAGTAAAGCTGATGTGAAAGGGAACTGGAGAATTTAAATAGATTCTAGTTAGTGTGATAGAGAAATGTTTTGTTCAGAAGAGACAATTCAACAGTGTAAACAAGGTAGAACCCTCTTTTCTGCTTTCTTCCATGTTTCCTGATCTTTTCTATCATGAGCACTGTTTTCTGTTCCTGTTCTATGTGTTTTCAAAGTGTGAAGATTATTAGAGAACAAATGTAAGAGACCAGAACAGCCCCCTTGCCAGGATGAAAGAAATCCATTTACTTTTTTATTTCTCTGAATAAATTATATGAAAGTTGTCAGGAAATTGTTCCCTTTATTTGTGTTGACATGTTAATTGACCTGAATTTCATTAGAGACATAGACCAGCTATGCTATTCCTAAGAATGTTAATAAAGAATTCTGTGTACGAGGATGATCATTAATTGTTACCCCAAATCTTCCCAAACTCTCTTAATGTATTGTGGAATTAATCCCATTTTCAGGGAATGATTCCTTATGCCCTTTTTTCTTATGCATAATAAGAGAAATAATGTGGGTTTTGTTTTGTTGGTTTTTTAATTATCACACTATGTACTGAGAAAATTACATTCATCTTAGGTTCAGAGCTCCCCTATACTGGTGGGAGAGCTTTTCCCAACTTGTTGTTTAGCAGTTTTTGGTAAAGCTGGAATCTACTTTAAGGTGCACATGGGTCTGAAGCAACAACGTAAGTCCTAATAGATTATAGATAAAATAAAATAAGATGGCCTTAAATGGTTACAAAGAATGTCCTACAGCTGAAATTGTCTTGAAATTAAATGTTCACATCCTTATTATCTTTGACTTATAATTCTTCTTGGTGAAATGGCTGTCCAGCTCTTGGAGGAAATTTTTAAGGAATGTAATTTAATTATCCATATTTTTTCTAGCTTTGAGAGCCATAATGGCAACAGTAGTTGGGCTTTAAGCTCTGTTTTATGAAAAAAGAGCCGGGTGACATGGCATATATACTTTGGGGAAGATATGATGAGATTATCCTATAATAAAGTTGACATAAAATTTAATCCAGTTCCTCCAGCCAGCTGAGGTCCCTCTGCTTGCCCCCACTAGTTTTGCATCACTGGCAAACTTCCAGAGTGCATTCTTCTCATTATGTTATGATGAGGTGTTAAATTGTATTGGCACTAGTGCTGACCCTGAAGGGACACCACTAGTAACCAGCATTAAAGTAATCTAAATGTAGCGTTTTATTCCTGGCAGTTTTTCCACCTCCCTCATAGTCCACCTACCCATGCCATGTCTCCTCAGATTGGCTGTGGGCAATCTTGATGAAAGCTGTGCAAAAGCCAGTGTAAATGCATCTTCTGATCTCCCCTTGATCACAGATCAGTTATCCTGTAGAAGGCAGTTTGTTGATCAGGGGTGGTTTGCCCTTGGCAAATCTGTGCTGTTTTTTCCAGGCTACTTTCATGCTCATCATTTAGCTGGACATAACTTATGGAAGGATTAGTGCTGTGGATTCTTCTTAGCTAAACTTAGGCAAACTGACCTATAAGTCCTTAGATCCTTCTTGGCCTTCTTGAAGAAGGACATGATGTTTGCCATTTTGCAGTCATCAAGACCTTTGATCACTATGGCCTTTCCTCAAGTTTCATCTTCCTTGAGTAATTTTTTTTGTGCAGCCCAGCATAAAGTCCTGTACTTATAATGAAGAACAAAGGAATGCAGCAAACTGGAAGGCCTTTGGGTTTTATTAGAGAAGTGGATTCCCAACACAGTTGTCATTCAGGGATGATGGTCGTGGTTCTGGAAGCAGGATTTTGTCAAATAGAAATAACAAGTCTTTAACTTCATGCATGTTGTATTAATGGAAAAGTCACTGACATACTACATCTAGTTTTTTTGATAATTTTCATTAATAAATTGCTATGCTTTTTGGGAGGTTGTTTTGGGGTTATTTGGATCGGTGTATCCACCTTTGCTTTTTAGTCAGAGAACATCAATTTGACTTTTTCTTTCTATCATGCACTACAGATGTTTGTCATAACTATTAGATTTTAGCAACTTCTCTATGGAGTTTTTCTGAGAGATTATTGGCTTTCTAAAGTCTCACTGTAGTCATCTTTCAAATCTCATGAAGTTTTTCTGAATCTCAAAATTCTCAACATCTTGTTTTCATAGTGTGGTTACTGTTATAACGATGTGTACATACAGTGGCTTGTCCACCACTTGAAATCTTAATATCAGGCTGAATGCCACTACAAAACATATGCTCTGGAACACAGAAGTTCTTGGCTTAATGCCCGAGTTTTTGGATGAGATTTGTAGTGTGTGATGGAAGGAACAGGACCAGATGGTATTGGTTGTGCTTCTGGCCTTATATGTTCATCTGCAACAAGCAGATTATGCTTCTTGCACTAAAGAGTTAACCTCACTACCCCAGCACTTTCAGCAGAAACAGGCTCTATCTATATTATGAGTTCTATCTATATTATGTGTTTTAGAGATTGGGATCAGAAGGATTTGCAACTTCTATTTGGTAAGAGGCCAATGTCTGTTGCATTGATTAATGTTCTTTTTAAAGTCCAAATGCTTTTGTTACCTTAGAAAACTGTATCAGGAAAACAGCTTTAGGTTTGGGGTTTTTTTCCAAAGTAACTACAAAACCATGGTGAAATTAGTAAGTTGAACACGCAGAAAGGGAGAAAACATTCTATAATTGGTAAATTAAATGGTATTTCAGAGTGTACAGTATTATACATTTATGTTGTAAATCTAGTGTATCTACAGTGTAGTTCTGTAATGAAGGGTGCAAACCTGTGTGTGCCCCTATTTTGTTCTCCTTTAAAAAAAATTACTCTTAAGACATGCAAACATACACTCCTTCATCTTGCCTATCTCATACAAAGAACCGTGGGAGGGATATTGACAGTAAGTTCTTCTTATCTCAATTTCTTTGCAAGGCAGGAATGGAGATGAAAGTTAAAGGGTGGGGATTTTTTTGTGGTCTTCCCCACCACCACCCTATTTCCTGGGAAAATGGTAGCATATTGTAACATACAGATCTAAAGATGTAAAATTGCTAGAGTACTTTTTTTATTCAGCATCTGATTTATTTATTTATTGATAGTGAATGTCACTAACGTCACTGTCAGGTCCCGTAACCCTTGGGTATGTTGTCTACTTTAAACTTAATGATAGGCCTAGGGGAAATCCTGTAAAAGGCATGAAAAGGTCACTGTAGAATTGTTTCTCTTAAAATCAGTGATAAATTCATATGAATATGTTTATTTGTTTCCCCAGTCAGTTTTGATTGGTTAGAATCCATGCATGTTGCGTAGTATTTAGACATTCACAAGAGTGAGCTTTTCCCTCCCTCAAGATACATATGGATGCCTCCATTAACACAATTGAAAGTTATCATTGCAACTTTTTTTTTTTAATTGGCACACAAATCACAGCTTTGTTATATGTTTGAGCACTGGCTTAATGTACCTTTTTTACTTTTTTACAGGAAAATAGAAATAGTGCAGTTTGCAAGTCGGACTCGTCAGCTGTTTGTTCGTTTGTTAGCCTTAGTCAAATGGGCTAATAATGCTGGAAAGGTGGAAAAGTGTGCGGTAAGTTAGCGACAGAGTTTGGTATGAAACAGCCTCTAAGGGATATGGGATCTTGGTTCACCCTGACTACTTCTTAGTATTGAATTTTTTTTTTTTAAATCCTTTTCATAAACAAATGCATATTCAATTATAACCAATTTCTTTCTCTTTAGAAGTTGTACAATCTTGTCTTTTAACTGTTCCTGTTTCCAAAAACTCAGCAGTGGCAAAAAATGAAAGGCTTGTCTGCACATAGTTTCAGGAATGCTTTGGGATAAGGTAACAGGACAGGGAAGATGGTGATCTCAGTGTGTTAGTTCTTATTATCACTTTCATCCCACACTTGGTTAAATAAGAATAAAGTCCAGAAAAACAAGCCTCTGGTGATCACAAACAAGTATGGTTGCATTCCAGTGGCAATCAGAAGATAAGGAGCTGTGAGGCTGTACAGATCCCCCACAGCATCAGGAATGGCATGTGGATTTAAAGTGTCCTTGCATGTGAATGTAAGAAGTGGCCAGAATATTCATTATTTCTTTGTTTTGTAAATGTAGCTACTTGAATTGGAAGTGACAGACAAACTGAATATCAAGGGGCATTGATTTGTGCATTTTTTGAACACATACTTCTTTTTTGTCTTTTCCTCCTTGTCTTTTCTAGATGATATCCAGTTTCTTAGATCAGCAGGCCATTCTGTTTGTGGACACTGCTGATCGCCTGGCATCACTAGCTAGGGATGCTTTGGTTCATGCCCGTCTGCCCAGTTTTGCTATCCCATATGCTATTGATGTCCTGACAACTGGATCGTACCCGCGGCTGCCCACCTGCATTAGGGTAAATGACACTGCCATGTGGGAGATGGGGTGTGGGAATCCCCTGTACAGCAGCGAATGCACCTTAATGGAACTAATTGGCTGTGTGCAAATGGAACTGTGGTTCAATACAGGCTTAGTGCCCAGTCTCTGTAGTGTCAGTTTCTCATGCAGAAC
Organism: Xenops minutus; assembly: GCA_035221455.1. Lineage (NCBI taxonomy): Eukaryota > Metazoa > Chordata > Aves > Passeriformes > Furnariidae > Xenops > Xenops minutus. Next base: position 111,867,929 of record JAWWEE010000001.1, on the reverse strand, counting down.
ACTTCCTGTTTGAACAAATTACATTTTACCTGGTTAAACGTTCCCTCCATTTATTTAATTGAGCCAAATTTAGTGATTTTATTCAGTGATCAGTTTTGGGTAAAATCTAATCAACCAGAAAACAAATCTGAGTGCAAGGTATAAAACTTTGCTGTGTAATGGCCTGTAGTATTTACATTTTCAGACCTCTGGTCTGGGTAGTTTTCACAATTGTTGCTGTCAATATGTTATACATTCTTCAGATAGGTAGACTTGTTTGTGTTTATTTCAACAGGATAAAATAATCCCTCCTGACCCAATAACAAAGAGTGAGAAGCAAACCACACTTCATCAGCTAAACCAGATTCTTCGCCATCGACTGGTGACTACAGATCTCCCTCCACAGCTGGCAAATCTTACAGTTGGTAAGAACTGGAATTGCTTTTTGAAGAATACATTATTGCAGGCTGATTTAAAGTTGTTGCTTTAGTGCTAAAGCAAAGCTAAATGATACCTCCAGTGAGACCATTAAGCATGCTTCATTAGGACTGGAATCCTGTCTCTGACATCAAAATATATGTTTTCCCATATTGAAAAATTAAGGCAGTGATAATATTGCTGAAATACCATTTACTTTCAAGAGGAAATCATGTGCAGGTAATGGCAAAAGGTTGTAGACATTGTCTTGCTCTTTCAGCAAATGTATTATGAAGGATTCTTAGAACTACTTTATATTAATTTAATTTTAAAATGGAACTTAATTGAACTGTTAGGTCTTTCTGCAGAAACTCTTTGAACTTTAGTTTAAACAAGTCACTCTAATGTTGCTTTTTTAATCTGTTTTGATATTCATGCTCAAGCATAGAATTTGTTCATGTTTATACATGCCTTTTGTTCTATGGCCACTGCAGTGCCAGATCTCTTGATCTGTTTTGAGATCTCCGTTTTCATTAGCCCAAGTAGTGGTAAACATTAAGACAACCTTTTTTACAGGAAGGGTGGCTATAAACTGGATTAGGTTAGTGCAGAATCACAGAGAATAGGGTAGGAATGGACTTTTAACTGAGAGGGTTAGCCATGTGTAACCCTACCCCACAGACATAGATGAAAAATGTTTCTGAAAAATCTTAGTACTAGTTTTATCTAGTCCCTGTGTGAATGCTTGCAAGTATCAGTATTAGAGCTACTTTTTGTCTAACAGAAGTATAAATGGATATGTGTATGAGCTCTTGATATTTTTCAGTTAATTAAACGTTTCAGTGACAATTAGTCTCTGGTTTGGAGTGTGGGTGGTTTTGAAAATGAAACTTAGTGGATCAAATAGTTAAAATTTTTATAGGAATATTTCTATATGTCTGTAATTGTAAATGCATATGGCATAGTTTGTGAAGTGATTAAGAAGTAGTTTGACCCCTGAGTTATAGTAAGGACTTGTACTAAATTGTTTGCTCTGCCACTCAATTTCTTTATGTCCTTGCTAGCTCCCAGTTCTTGGAACTGATACCAGTGTTCACAAAGGTGTGAGGATGTATATGTCAATTCATTAAATAGGGTGCACAATATTTTGCATGATTTATATGTAAGTACACAAGCAAAGATTATCTTCCTTACATAAATATGGTGTTACTATTATTTTAATGTTAAACAAATACTTTGAAGTGAGATACATTTCCAGGGCTAAGTTTCAGCCTGGGCTGAGATCCATGTCCTGAATGACTTTTGAATATTGTTGCAAGTATTCATTTTTTTATAATAGCAAAGGATAGGAGAAATTCAGCCAGGTGTTTTGTTTGTCAGACTGGTAGTCAGCTCAGTGTTACTCTATTACAGTAGCATGAGTGTTAACAAGCTATCAGAGTTAACAAGTAAACTGAGGACAGTTTGGTACCTCTGTCCTTCCTGCTTATTGACACTGAGTGTTGAGAAGCAACTGAGAAGTTTCAGTTGCACAGAAACATTAGGGAAATAATCCATTATGAGTGCTAGAGGCTACCACACTGATGTTTTGAGGCATTTTAGGAGACTGAGTGAAATAAAACATTCTTGTCTTCCTTAGCCAATGGCCGTGTGAAATTCCGAGTTGAGGGTGAGTTTGAGGCCACCTTAACAGTGATGGGTGATGACCCTGACATCCCCTGGCGCCTTCTCAAGCTGGAAATTTTGGTTGAAGACAAAGAAACTGGTGGTAAGGGAAAAAAAATCAAACCTTTAGACTTTGTTTTTAACATGATGTTTGCCTCTGACACTATATGTCTTGTTTACACTGGGTCTTTTGCATATCACAACTTAAGAGAATGAAGTTACATATACTTGTTTTGGCCTTGCTTTATATGCTTTTAATACCTTAACAATGCTATACTGTGACACAGTGTAATAGACTGACTGAAATTTCCAGGTTAAACCAAGGATTTTGTTGTTTTCTTAGAAAATCTGGTATGGAAATTGCTTGATATGGTTGTATCTTTTTTTATTAGTTTAAATACTTTGTTTCCTGATGTGTAATGTGAATTATTTTTCATTTTCAAAAGACGGTCGAGCCTTGGTTCACAGCATGCAGATCAACTTCATCCATCAGCTGGTCCAGTCCCGGCTGTTTGCTGATGAAAAGCCACTTCAGGACATGTACAACTGTCTGCGTATCCTTCTGAAAGTTGTTTTTGAATAAGCTGTTCAGTGTGGCCTTGCTCTTCCCAGTAGCTGGAGGTCAAGAAAGATGGATTCACTGTTAAGCTTGGGGGAAATGTCTGGACATGAAGTAAAAACGATGGCCTTGGAAAGTAATTCTCTGGTGCCTGCATGTAAAATGTGATTGTATACACTAAATCAGCGAAGGTAAAGGTGAGCTACTCGAGACAGCAGGCTGTGTGGTAAGTCAGCACAGCTGCCTGCACGTGCTGATTTTGGAGATGGAATACAGAGCTGACTTGGAAGCTCTGGGAGCTGACAGTTCTTGCTTACCAAGAGCTGCAGTAAAATGCAGTTGATGGGCAGGTGATAGCTGTATTGTACCTGTGTGAATAATGAGAGGAGATACAGCATGTGCAGTGATTTTCTGCTTGCAAAGGGCAAATTATTTGACAGTGTGTAATGGTTTTCAGTGAAACAGTTTCTGCAGAAACAAGGAGAATCGTATTATTTTAGGGTGACCGTGGGAGATGGGTTTAGTGGTGACTGTAGGGTGAGTTGAATTTCTTTGTTAGTAATCATCTTTTCACTAAAAGATGATGACAGCTAAAAATCTATAAAACAAAGCTACCGTGATTCTCTTGTCTAACCACCTGCCTTAGATAAGAGTTTTAAAAAAGACAAAAAACCCCTTTGAGAAATATTTGGTATTGTTTATAAGTCTTTATCGCTGGATTAATAGATTAGTGGGTTTTCAGACAGCATTTTGTTTGACTTAGGTGACAGATGGATTTATGTTGCGTACAGAAACCGGGTTTATGTAGTGAACAGACTTTTTGGAGGTCTTATATTTTCTTAACTCCATGCATTAGACTCCTTCTGCTTAGCCCTTCAGCTGGAAGTCTTGCATTCACAAACACTAATGCTGATTCGAGAGCGCTGGGGTGACCTTGTGCAAGTCGAGCGATATCATGCAGGGAAATGTCTCTCACTCTCTGTTTGGAAGTAAGTTAATTTCAAAAGGACTGTTAACAAACAATAAGTGAAATAACAAGAGGGATTATATTTACCAAGCTTGAGCCATAATTTTCAAAATTGTACATGTTTTTTGATGTAAGACTTGTAAATTCGTATAATTAAGTACATAAACATGTTGCTTGATTGGCAAATGAGTAAGGGTTGTGCATTAATGTACAGGAGAGCAGTGGATACAGTTATAAATCAGTTTGTATTTACACAGATATCTAAAAATTAATTTTTTTTTGTCAGTCTTTTACTATATTGTTTTACTTCCAGTAGATAACATTTTTAAAAGCAATCTAAATGCTCTTCTGATTGTGTTGTATTTGCAGTCATCTAAAACTTGTTAATGCAATTATAGTTTACCAACAGTTCTGCATTAAAATGAAAACTAAAATAAATGCTTTTTTCAGTTCAGCTGACATAATGTTATTTTTAATCAGAACATTCAGAATCAAGGATTAGCTACTGAAAAACAGATTTTCTACTATTCCAGTCGCATGGTTTAATTATTCTCTTTATTTTAAGTCAACAGGTGCTTGGCAGGAAAACAGGGACCGCATCTGTTCATAAGGTCACTATTAAGATTGATGAGACTGATGTCTCAAAACCCTTACAAATATCTCATGAGCCCCCACTGCCAGCCTGTGATTCAAAACTGATGGAAAGAGCCATGAAGGTAAAGGTTTGCTTTGCAGCAGCCATCAAAAACTGAAGTGTTTTACACTGTCAGTTTGTTTCACTTTGATTCTATTTAAATAACTGTTCCTAGGGTGTCTAGTGAGCAGTTTTGTTATTTCTAGTTGTGTTTTGTTTATGTTGGGACCTCAAATTGTTACAAATTACTGTCTTTGCCTTCATCTTAAAAATTGCACCTACTTCACAGTGCATTACATGCCACTTCTGAGCCAGAATTCTGAGTCTGGCAAAAGTTTCACTTATAAGGGTTTGGCTTGAAATGCTTTATACAAAGACAGTTCTTCCTTTTCCTGTCTTGGAGATGCTGTGTAAACTTCCTCTGAAAATCAGCTTCTCCATGTCACTTGAGCTGGCTACCCAGCAGTGCTGTCCACTTCAGAAAATCCTATGATGAGCTCATGTGTTTTACTTGTTACAAGTGTTAGGTGAAGCTTACTTTTACATTGTCACTAACTAGATTATATCATGGCCTATTTGAATGTTGAGGTTCCTGTATTTTAAAAGTGGGATTGTTGAAATGATCCAGGATGAGTCACACAGTCAACTTCCTACTTGGATAAGACTTCATTGGTGATAAATCTAGATCTTAATAAATGATAGCTAAGAGAAGCTGAGTTCTGAGGTTTGCAACTCCTCTGTCCTCAGCAAGTCTGGCTGTGATATATTTTCAGGAGGTCTATTTGTCACTATTTCTTACCGTGTTTGGGTTTAAGAGAGTTAATAAACTGGAGTGATTGGTGTAGTCTTTACACTTTCAGTATTCCCCAGCTCAGATTCTTCACCTGTCTCCCAGAACTTTCTGTTGTTGCTAGCCTTCACTTCCTGTACTTACTTTGTATTTGAGCCTCCTAGCCCGTCCTGTGTACCAAGGCTGACAGACAAGTCTCCGTGTGGTGAATGTCAAGAGCTACGTGTTTTAACTACAGAGGAACGTGGGAAACCTAGTGAAGCATAGTAGCCTTCTACTCTACTTCTAGAGTAGAAATTCTACTAGTGTAGTAAATATATACTACATTTACTTATTTAATACCCTAAATCAGCATATATAGGCTACTAAATATACAGTAAATTTCATGAAGATACCAGGAAAATAGTCTTTATGTAGAACATCTGTTGAACATCCACTGGAGCTGATGCAGTCTAAGCAAACCGAATCAAGTCTACAGTCTATAGATTAAGATACAAGGCCACTGTAAATTTGAAATTTATCAAAGTTAATGCTGACTCTCCTTGTGGCTGCTTGCTCTGAGCTTAAAAAAATTATCAGCTATGGTGTATACACTGCAGTTTTAGTGTTTGAGTAGCAATCTCAGCTGTAATGACGTAGATGGCACACTGTGTTTCTGTTTGTTTAAGATACTTTATAAAACAGTGGCACAAACAAATAGGTTTGTCTAAGCAGGTTATTCTGCATTAACCTACTGAAAATTGGATGGAGCTGTAGAACTTGTCGTCACTTCTTAGTGAGGAGGATTTAACCCATTGCAGCTGCTGAGTTGAAATGCACCTGTAGATGGATAAACACTTGATTTCTAAGGCCTTGTCTTGGAAAGCCAGGCTTCAGGGGGAGGTCATTCTGATATATGTGAAGGCACATACTCAGTTTGAGTGTAAATATGCGCTGGTATAAACCTCTCCTGTGCTTATCTCTTATGCTAGACTAAAATTTGAGTTTAATTCGGCTTGAACAGAGCAATGGGAGGTTAACTAGAAAAAGGATTTGCAGTAGTCTGTAGCTTTGCTTATGCAAAATAAGTAAATAATATGGCTGTACGTGAGTGTATATATATGCAAATGCTGTAATTTAGATTGCACAAGTAAGTTACAGTGAATATAAGTGATGGCATGAGCTTCAGCACCAGGAGCGCAACAGAATGTAGATGCAAGGCCCTAGATACTCCTGCATTCAGCGAGGTTGCTCCTCTTCTGTGTCTGCCACGGCATTGCTACCCTGTTGGCAGGACTAAAACTAGTGTGTTGGATTTCATGTGACAGCTGCATATGTGTTTGTATAGAGTCAACCATATCCTAATAAAGTGTTGCTTTGGGGGGGGTTTTGTTAGGTTTGTTTTTTTCCCTTGGCTTAAGCAAGTTAGAAATGGCTGCAAGCTAAGCTGAAAATACTCCAGCCTTGGTCCAGGACAAGTAGGTTTGCACAGAGAGTGGTAACAGCATAGTTTATGAAACTTTTTTTACATCATCTTTTAGTGTTAGCTCAAAAACCCTCACACTACCTGCTGCGCAGTCAGAAGCTTATGTTGGTTTGTGTTTTATAGTGATCCAAATACTCAAGTTAATAGTTCATTTGGCTCACCACAGTTCTAAGCAAATTATTTCTGAAGTGACTGTTTTATTAAGTAGCTTTGTTCCATTGTGCTAATGCAGAAAACGTCCACATCAAATATGACCTTGCTCAAGTACATTCCTTTTTTACAGATTGACCACCTATCAATAGAAAAACTCCTAATAGACAGTGTCCATGCGAGGTCTCATCAAAAACTCCAGGAGCTGAAAGCCATTCTGAAGAGCTACAACGTTAATGACAATTGTATGTGTTTTCTGCTGCAGGTTTTCAAGTTCATTTCCATATGTGTCTAGGAATGGTTTCCTTTTTTCTTGATATTTCTCTTTTTGGTTAAATAAAAATAATTAAAAAAAATAAGGGAAATATTTTCAGAATTAACAAAACAGCTTTATTCTGCATTGATAATTGTAAAATACTCATAGTTCGAAATGCAGTATAATAGGTGGAGCTGGTAGAACATTATAATCTGGGTTGAAAGGTTAAAATTTGTCTACTGTAAGACTTGTACATGTTCAGATTTGAAAGCAAATTTTCCACTGTTTAGAACCAGTTTTGAATGAGACTTTCCTTAAACTGCTGTTGAAAGTTTTGGAATTTTAATTGATCTTATAATCCTGAAGCAGTGAGTTAAAAATTACTCAAGGATTAATAATCTTCAAATTTGGTCTGTCTTTTCTCACTGGTTTGTCATTATTTTCACAGAGAAATTATATTTAGTTTTCTCTTTATGTTAACAGTGTAATAATGTGCAAGTGAAGATTGCTTCTATAAAAACATACACGTTTTGTGATTATAATGGGCTAAGTTTTAATATTATAAGCTTGAATTTTCTGTGAAATTAACAACATCAATTTTTCTTTAGCATTCATTGAGACAGCTCTTCCAACTCTTGTAATTCCGATTTTGGAACCATGTGGTCGATCAGAGTGCCTGCATGTATTTGTTGATCTCCACTCTGGCATGTTTCAGCTGATGCTGTATGGTGTTGGTAAGTAGATGCAAAACCAGGATGTATTTAATATCTTGCAAGAATCGTGCGTTGTGAGGTAATTTTCTGTGAACAATTCTGTCAAATCTGCAAAGTTCTGTAAGCAAGTAAAAACCACACTTGAGGTATTTGAGTCTGAGGAATGGAGAAGAGGATCTTGGTGCTTCAGTGTTACAGTTCAGTTAGGTATGTTTAAAGAGGACAACACACTAATTACTGTTGGAGTCAATGGAATGCATATTCTTTACGACTCATGATTCCTGGCTTGTGCTGTTAATGGGTGTGGTCATTTCATATGGACCTGATTGAGAATTGTATTATGTGACATTTTATATCTTGAGTTACTCCTGTTCAAGTCTGAACTTCAAGTTTCAGATTACTTAAGAAAAGAGAGTTCTTTTAGTTTATTTGCTCAATAACATACTGCTGTGGTCTTACAAGCATTATGGACCATCTGTTGTGTACCTCAATGTCTCTCTTCTCATGGAGAAGACAAGGGGCAACAATTAGAAGCTGCACCAGGAGAAGGGTCATCTCAATATAAGAAAGCAATTTTTTGCAGTGAAAACAGTCAGTCCCTGGAACAGCCCCCTCAGAGTCCCCATCACTGGAAGTTTTCAAGATGCAGTTGGAAAGGTTGTTAGATAATCTCATCTATGCTCCCTTTTCCACAAAAGGTTGAATCAGATGATCTTTCAAGGTCTCATTTTGAGCCTCACCCTGGGCTGTTATATGATTCTGAGATTAATCAGATGAGGCACTTTCAATGAAAGTTTGACATTTTGTTTGAAGGACACATGTTAAGACCTTTCACTCCCCTGATGTTCTTGCAGATCAACTGACACTGGATGACATAGAGAAGTCTGTTAATGATGATATGAAGCGTATCATTCCTTGGCTTCAGCAGCTCAAGTAAGTGACTTGAATGATTCACTTAGTTTGCACAGAATGAATCACCACATTTGTATTTTGAATGATCACACTTACATAGCTTTGTATTTGCCACAGTAGGGGTTATACTTTCTCACTGTTCTAAGCAACCCTGAGTATTTGCCATCTCCTCTAAACAGTGGAGGAAATTCTGGTTTTGCTTGGAATTGATTCCATAGTTCTGCTTTAGTTTTCCCCTTTACATGTACCTCCATGCTTTTCTATGTGCACACTCTGCATGAAGTCTTTTCACTTTTAGTCAGCAGCAGACCACTTGCTTCCTGAGGATCTCATTTGATGTTTATGTTCATTTTCTATCTCCTTTATTCCACTCTGTTTCTATAGCTGAACTGTGCTTGTTTCTCAGCAAGAATTATCTCCCTCATCACAATACAGAGGGAAAACCAGGAAGTGGCCTAGGATGATTTAAATAATACCTGTTTATCTTCTAACACTTCAGCCCTTGCTGGTTTAAGCCTCTAATCTTCCTTCCATAAAGCCCTGAGATTTAACACAAGATACATTTGACTTCCAGAAGAGGTTGTTGCAAATAATACAAACACAGTTTGCAACTGCGTGAAAACTGAGTTCCACCTGCTCTGTCGGTTTGGAAATTCCCAGTACTCTCAATTAATTGTAGGGTGAAATTGCTATTTGAGGAATTCTGCTTCTAAAAGAAGCTTGATGATGCATGCTGCACTGGCACCCTGGAGAAACTAATCAATCTCCCTTAGTTATAAATAATGTACTTGAGATAATGGCTTGGGTAGTGCTGCAGTTTTGGAGGAAACTCAGCAGTCCAGAAGATGTCTCTCAAAACAGCTGTATCTGACATGTGTCTCTGACGATACATGGGGTATGACATGATGGAGAGGTGCTGAGCACCCACGTTTTCCCCTGCTGTTGTTGGTGGAAGTTTGACCAAAAAACCAAGCCATGCATTTCTGAGCCCCTTTCAAATCTAGCCAGTCTTTCTGGCCTTGCCACCATAACCAAAATCCATTGGAGCAGGACAAAGTTTTAATTCCAAACATGCAAATAAGTTTGGTGCCTTGCACATGATTCTTCATGTCCAAATTTATTCAGGTGGATGAGTTTGTTTATAGCAGAATCCAGAGTGACATCCAGCTTTGGTGACATTTTTTACTGGAATGCTTACCAGCATAAGGGAGCAAAGATTTTCTTTTCTGTACCAAAATGTAATTGAAGACTTCAGATTGTAAAATACTGTAATCTGCATGCTTTTTAACGACTCCCTTCCTTGTTTTAAGTTGTAATTTCATATTGTAGTATATAAACATTTATTCAGTGAATAATTTCAGGGCTTTTCTTCTTGAATTAACAGCTGTCTGTTAGGCTGAAGAAAAGATGCAAAGGTAGTAATAAGGAAATATAAAGTAATGAAGTTTTCTGTGTAATTTCCTCTATATAACTTGTGCAGCAGTGATAGATGTTGGCTTAGAATATGACTGACAATTTGATGCTAACATTCTTCACAGCACTATACTAGAATAATGTAAACCAGTCTCAGGGTACTAATACCTTTATTTTGGTGCAAGGTTCTGGCTTGGACAGCAACGTTGCAAACAGTCTATAAAACATCTGCCTACAGTGAGCAGTGAAACTCTTCAACTAGCTAATTATGCCAGCCATCCAGTGGGAAACCTTTCCAAACACAAACTGTTTATCAAACTCACTCGCCTTCCGCAGTACTACATTGTAAGTAACTGAAAATTGCTTCTGTATTTTGTTCCCGGTCATGGTTGTGTCAGACAGTTTGATGTACTATTAACTCTTAATTTTAGGAACCAAGTGATTTATGTAATCCTTGACTCTCCTCTCTTCCTCCCTTCTCCCATTCAGTGGGTTTGTTAATCTCTCAGGTTTATAGAGGTTTATTACTCAGCAACATTCCCATTCTCTGTGTTTTCTGAAAGGTTTGGTCTTCCTTCTCTTATTGGATCCCTTTCCTAGCCACAGTACTAATATATTGAAAAAGACTTTGGGGAAGAGGATAGGAGCAGAATTATTCATGCTATTACCTTGAGAATCTTCTCAATTCATTGTTTTGTTTAAATGTAGGTTGTAGAGATGTTTGACGTTCCTGGCAACCCCACAGAACTAGAGTACAAGTACCATTTCCTGTCTGTGAGCTATGCTGAAGGAGATGACAGCCCTGCTACTGCACTTTTACTACAGCAGTTCAAACCAAACATTGAAGAGTTGGTACTAGACACAAAAAGTGGGAAACAGATGAAAAGTGGTGTCAAGCGCAAGGTACGTGCTTATAAAGCCACTGGCATAGCAAAAATGCATGGAAGCTTAACACGTGTTCTGAGCATCAGTACCAGCTTTAGTAGCATTGTTTTCAAAGTTTGTGTGGCTGGCAGCTGACTTGTATTAGTTCTCTGGACTTCTTCCCCAGGGCGATGCTGTGAAACTGTTTTGCAACAGTTGTCTTTGAATTCATGCTTTTAATTCTCTGCTGCTATACTGAGCCAAGGCAGGGCTTTGTGCAGAGGCAGCTAGAGTGGCTTGGGCATGCGAAGTGTGATACACTTTGTACCGTGTGTAGTCTTTGAAAGACTTGCAGGGCTGATAAGGGTTACTTTTGCTTCTTGGGGGTAGGCTGAAATGGCTTCGTGATATATCAGTACTGTTTTAAGGACAGTCTGTAGTTGAATTGCTTCAGTCCTGAAGTGGATCAGATCCTTTCAGGAGTTTGTGCTCAGAGTGTGATTGCTCAGAGTGTGATTGCTCAGAGTGTGATTGCTCAGAGTGTGATTGCTCAGAGTGTGATTGCTCAGAGTGTGATTCTTTTATAACTTAGATGAATGAGGTTGTTCTCTGACATCTCTTCAAAGTGTTTACTCCTCCAGATATGCAAGTACATTTGTCTTCCTTTTAATTCTAGTTATCTGGAGATCCATGTTCCATAGAACCCAAGAAACCAAAACGGTCGGGAGAAATGTGTGCCTTCAATAAAGTGCTAGCTCATATTGTAGCCATGTGTGACACAAATATGCCATTTATAGGGCTTCGGATAGAGGTATGTGTTAAAGAATATTTTATTTCCTCCCTCCCCTCTACTGCTCCTGATTCTTGTGTCTAGATGAGACTATTTGGCCAGCTTGTGATCATGTGCTCACTCTGGAGTTCCCCTGCCAGCTGAGCTTCAGTGACTCAGTGTTCTGCACTGGATTTCTCTAGTCTTGTTAGAGCTGGTCCTCTAATACCAAGCGCTGCAAAAAGCTTGAAAAGTTGAGAGAAAAGGGAAAAGGAGGACGAAAGGCACACTTGCAAGTGGGGTTGGGAGACAGTTTTATACCAGATTTACACAGACTGTTTTTTTGGCTTTCCTGTGCTTGAGGATGTGAAACATCTGTCAGCCCTTGGGGAGGGGGGGAATCCTTAAACAAGTTACAGTTTTTTTGCTTGACATAACATTTTTCTTCTTCATTCCTAGTTATCTAATATGGACATTCCTCACCAGGGAGTACAAGTAGAAGGAGATGGCTTCAGCCATGCAATACGTTTATTAAAGTAAGAGGATATTCCTCTGTGTTTCATTTTATTACTGTACATACACTTGAGAGAAAAAAAGGGTTGTTTGGAGAGTAACACTAAAAGCAGGAGAACTGGGGCAGGATTTTTGTGGGGTTTGGTGGGTTTTTTTGTTTGGTTTGGGGCTTTTTGGTTTGTTGGGGGTTTTTGTTTGTTTTTTGGCTTGGTTTGGGGTTTGGGTTTTGTTGATTGGTTGGGGTTTTTTAATTATTTATCTAATTACTTGCATGTGAAGTAGGGCTGTAAAAAGAGGAAAATAAGAGTAGACAGAGAGCCTACTGTAATTGTTTCTTTCATGAACCTAAACAGGGGAGCTCTGAAAACGGTATGACCGGCCTCAATCCTAAAATCCAGGCAGTGCTAAGGAAGATACAGTGATGATTCATGAACATGCAATTTTAGATCAGATCAGAGGCCTACATACTCCATATGTTATTTAACAATTATATGATACTGCAGGGAAAAAGTGCAAGGAATCCCAGAAAAAAACAATTGCATGGTAAAGAACTTGTAGAGGAAACATCTGAGAATCGTACAGTAATTTAAGAGGGGAAGGGACTTGTGGAGGTCATCTGTTCCACCCTGCTCAAAGCGGAGCTGATCAGCTGCATTTCCCAACCTCCATGGGTCATTTGGATTGCAGCCCTGTCCTCTAGCTTTCTTCAGTTTGGCATCATCTGCAAAATTGCTATTCGTTTGTATCATGGAGGCTGTTGAAATCATTATATTGAAATTTCTAATAGCAGGCCGACAGTACTGGCCTCTGTGAATGCTAAGGAATGCCAGCCACAGTCAGCCACGAACTGGACCTGCAGCAAATCAGTTTAAAAGAAAAACCCACAGAACCCAGATACCTTCTAGAGTAAAACCTTCATAACTCCTTTTATGCTGCAGAAATGTTTAGTGACATAAAGGTATAAGTCTCTAAATGCATCAGGCCCTCCCTTTTTAACTTTGCACAGGAGCAGAGACCTTGTGAGCTGAAGTTAAGGCTGGAACATGAAATTCCTGGATAGATCCTCAAGGGATTTGAAAAAAGAGTTTGGCATGTTTTTACTTAAGCTTTATTTAAGTCTGTCCCCTGAGCTCAATTCACACTTTGGGATATGAATAAATTAGTGAGTACTAAGAGAACTGCCAGGTTGTTCTTTGCATTTACAGCAAGCTTGTTCTGGAAGGCGAATGAGTTTAACTTGCCACAGAACTTACTGATTTTCATCTTTTTTGGCTTGTTTCTCTGTATAAGAGCTTCGTATTGGTGGGCTCTTAATTCATCAGGAGATAAGGGCAGTTCAACAGATCCCTTAAAAGTTTATAATTTGTAGGTGTTGAACCCATATAAAAATTGGTCCTAAGTCAGAGTACTGTTGTGACACTTACTGCAGTCCTTGAAGAGGAATAGGATATCTCACTGAGCAGTCTAGTTGTCTTTGCTGTTGATATGTTCATTCTTTCATGTCCAGACTTGGAAGTCCTTTAGGAAATATTAGAAGGTACTACTGTTACTTTTGTAAGTGTCCTGTATAACTGAGGTTTTGTTTTTCATCTTGCATAGAATTCCTCCCTGTAAAGGTGTAAATGAGGAAACGCAGAAGGCTCTGGACCGATCTCTTCTTGATTGCACTTTCCGATTACAAGGTAGAAATAATCGCACATGGGTGGCTGAGCTGGTGTTTGCAAACTGCCCGCTTAATAGCACTTCATCCAGGGAGCAAGGCAAGTTTTATTGAGGAAGTCTGGTAATTTTTTGTTTCTTTGCGCTTTGTGTTGTCTCTTTCAGTAGTTTTAACATCTTGGAGTTCCTTGTCAGCTGTCTGCTCCTACGATTTCTAAAAAACCACAGTGTACCTGAATCAAAATTTTTATTGCTGAGTTGGTGCATTTTTGTTATTTAAATGTTCTTCATGGTTGCTAGCTACAGTTCACTCATAGCCTGTAAGCCACAGTTCAGGAACCACTAGTTTGATCAGTATTTACCATCTCCTAACACTGCAGGGCCAACCCGTCACGTTTACCTGACGTATGAAAACCAGTTGTCTGAACCAGTTGGAGGTCGCAAAGTTGTTGAGATGTTCCTTAATGACTGGAACAGCATCGCTCGGCTCTACGAATGTGTCCTGGAGTTTGCACGGTCCTTACCAGGTACAGAAATCACCTCCTTTTTGTTAAAATGATAGTTTACACATTACTGTGGTTTTCTCACTCTCTTTTCCCTCCTCTCTTCAAAGACATACCCAACCACTTAAACATTTTTTCAGAAGTTCGTATCTACAATTACCGAAAACTTATCCTTTGTTACGGAACTACCAAGGGGAGCTCAGTAAGTAACTCCTGAATGCACTTCAAATGTATGTTTGAAAACAGAATAGGTAGGTTTAATTTTGCTACAGAATATTGCCTTTTATTACATTATTATGGAATTAATATAGATGAATGAAGACAGAAATAGATGATGTTGCATTGCTAATTTGCTGGGTTGCTAGAAGTTCATAATTTTTGATAATTTCTGTAAGATGCTTTATATTGTTGGAGGGACAGTTACGTGCTTCTGATTGTGAAAGCTGGTTTGGCAGCCTTTTTCTGGCAGACTCATTGTAAGTGTTGCTACTGGTCACTGCTTTACTAGGATATATGGATAGTTCTGCCTTAGAGGACTCTGTAACAAAGTTTTAAATACAGTACTGTGCTTTCAAATGAGGTGGTCCTTAATTATTTTGTAGCGGTTCTGTTCCCTTGTTCAGAAGTCTAGCTTCCTCTGTAGTATTTGAATTTACAGATTATTAATTGTTTTGGTAACTGACTACTTGCTCCTGCCCTTGCCTTAAATGCAGGGTAGAGGAGGAGTAAGTGCACATTTGTTACAGACTCATTTTGTGTGCAACTGGTGCAAAGTAGCTGAGGCATTTGAAATTTCCTTCATGGAAAGACTTTTTGTTCATGTCCTAAGTTGAATTTTTAATGTGAATTTTATTAGGAATTGTGTGTATGTGTGTATATATATGTATACACAGACACATATATATCTAAGTAGCCAGAGCAGCAGTGTGGATTTTGCAGGTAACTTACTTACAGAGTACTATGCCCAATTCTGATTTTTGTGTGACACGATTTAAGAAAATGAGTCCACCTCCAGCAGCTCATTAATCAGTTCTCTACAGCATGGATCACTCGAGTTTAATTTTCTCCATCTCACCTTTGGCAGAAAAGACTTTTCGTTTTGGTTGACTTGCTAATATAATTGCCCAATTCTGTAGTTGCCAACAATCCAGCTGGCTAAATGGATGGTGAAGCTAATGATGCCCTTTTTTTTTGTCATGACAACCTCAGCAACTTTTAAGGAAGGTGAATTAGGAATCTGTTGGGGTTTGATGAAAAATGGGGGGAAGAATTAAATCAGACCAGCTTTCTTGTTACAATCTCTTGTTATAACCTCTTGTTATTACAACCTAGTTGTTCTAGCTCCCAAGACCATTTTATGTTTATGACATTGCAGATCAGCATTCAGTGGAACTCCATACTCCAGAAGTTCCACATTTCACTGGGAACTGTTGGCCCAAACTCAGGTTGCAGTAACTGTCACAACACAATTCTGCACCAGCTCCAGGAGATGTTTAACAAAACGCCAAACGTAGTACAGTTGTTACAGGTAATGTTCTAAAAAACCTTTCTCAAGCAAATTGCAAGATATTTAAGAGCTGAGTTCTGATTAAACTGTTCTTTTCAAAATTACGTATGTGTTATGATTGTTTTTGGATGTCATTGCCAGAAGGTGTCTTGAGGAAGATTGTTTTTCTTGTCCTTTACTTTTAGGTAAAGCTACTTGATCTCTCAATATCTGTTGTCCCTCAGGTTTTGTTTGACACTCAGGCTCCATTAAATGCCATCAACAAACTTCCAACTGTGCCCATGCTGGGTCTGACTCAACGCACCAACACTGCCTATCAGTGTTTCTCCATCCTGCCACAGTCCCCCACACACATCAGGCTGGCTTTTAGGAACATGTATTGCATCGACATCTACTGCCGGAGCCGCGGTGTGGTGGCCATTCGGGACGGGGCTTACAGTCTCTTTGACAACAGCAAAATAGTTGAAGGCTTTTACCCTGCACCTGGACTAAAGGTGATTGTTTCTCTGTTTTCTGGCATGTTGTAAATATATGACCTTCTAACTTCAAGTATGGGTTTGATGTGAAGAGCTTCATGAAGCTTGTTTTGTGAAGGGCTGCAGTCCCTCCAAAGTTCTGAGCAGAGAAGGAAATTTTTGATTTATCAGTCAATTTGTTGATTAGTTTGAATTAAAATACTTCCTTTCAGAAAACTAACATCAAGTGCTAGGGTTTGGGGTGTTTTTTCTTACCTGTATAATACATTAACTTAGAGGCTGCTTCAGGCATCCTTATGTTAAAACTTGCTGAAGCTTTGTGACTAGGCTCTGTACGTTCTCCAGGATTACCAACAGCTGTTCCTCACAGACTGGATGTGTGGCAGTACAGTGCTCATATTTGCAGATGAAACAATGCTCCATGACTGATGATTCCGGACAGAAACTTCTTTTTTAAAATAGTCCCCATCAGTTTGTGGCAGCCTCTGGCTTTGCTTCTAAATACAGTGCTGGTCTGCTCTTCCTGAAAAATGAATCTGTGTACACTGACAAAATACCCGAGGGCAGCTTGTACTAGTACTTGTTATACTGAAATGTTGGAAAGTGGCACACGTTGAGAAACAGGTTATTTTGCTAATTTTTTCCTCTGACAGTTGCATCTGAATACTGATTCTCTGGCACTGCATTGAACTGGTCCTGAACATCTATCTCTTTCATGAATTCCAAGTGGCAAGCTAATGGGAAGAGGAAAGGGATTGTAGATATCAGTGGAAAGTATAAGAGAATTAAATTGGGAAGGTAGAGGAGGAGTAATTCCAGAGAGTTGACAAGTTCCTCTGGGTAAAGAGAATGCTGTGGAGGAGGTGACCTGGGTGTTCTTACCCAAACAGGGTGGTTGTATATGTGATACAGAAGGTTCTGGATACTGATGACTTGTTCTGGAACAGCTGTCTCCAGGTGTAGGGTCTTCCTTACTTTTAAGGAGAAAAGAAAAATGTTAGTATTTCAGTTTACTGGAGATACTTCATGTTA
The DNA here is from genome assembly GCA_035221455.1 of Xenops minutus. Taxonomy (NCBI): domain Eukaryota; kingdom Metazoa; phylum Chordata; class Aves; order Passeriformes; family Furnariidae; genus Xenops; species Xenops minutus. The sequence continues at coordinate 111,850,686 of JAWWEE010000001.1, read as the reverse complement.
ATGAGCACGGTATCTCTGTTTATGAATTGATGTATTTTGCAAACTAATTATACTGTAATTAATGAATGCCCTCTAGTAGTTAGTTCAAGAGACTTGCCTGTCTCTTACGTGCTGTAGCTAATAAAGATACTGTTAAAGCTCAGCAAATACTGTGTTCATTTACGTAATAAATTTTAAACATGGAAATTGCTAACAAAAGTGTCTTTTCCACAGACCTTCCTGAACATGTTTGTGGACAGCAATCAGGATGCACGGAGGCGATCTGTAAATGAAGACGATAACCCACCTTCTCCTATCGGAGGAGACATGATGGATTCTTTGATATCACAGCTTCAACCCCAGCAGCCACCACAGCAACCACAACAACAGGTACCCTTCAGGCAAAATAAATGTTTATTGTCTTCCACAACGGTATGTTTCTAAGAACTTTATGTTCTAAAAGGATTAGCAGTAACAGAATGGAAATGGAGACTGTAAACCTGCTCTTCTGTGGAATTCCCCTTCAGGCAAAACATATTAATTTATTTTGCCATTTCTCATTCCAGTGTAAACAGCCCATAGCATATGAACAGCAGCTTTGAAAAGGTCACGTGAGACTTGCTGCCTAGAAGCAAAGGACTGAGGGAGGGGAAACAATTGTCTAAGATAAAAGATGGGAGAGGGCTTTGCTGTTACAGGGTGGCAGATGAAAGGAATGAGGTGTAAATAATAGCAAGCACTGAACAAGGTGATACAGAAAACCAAACAATTATGTTGATAGACCTATAAGACCCAGCTCTCATTAGTCTTCTGCACATGCTTAACTTCAGTTTTCATACAAAATGATCAAAAATTTTCTTTGTCCTGTGTTGACAATTTCAGCCGTTTGCAAAACAGGCAGGAGCATCAGGAGCGTATCCTCTCACTTCACCACCCACCTCCTACCACAACACAGTGACGCCATCCCCGTCCATGATGCACACCCAGTCACCAGGTAGGATGGTTGGGAGTCTGTGTGCTGATCATGTGCTACAAATACACCTGCAGCTCTTTGTGCACGCATGTTTTTTCTGTTATTTGAGGTGTGTTTAGCCCCAAGGTAGCCAAGAGAATGCACCTTACACTGTGGAGGGGGGGAAAAAAACCCCAAACAAAAAAGAAACACCAAAAAAAGCAAAGTCCTGGCATGTGTATTTTGGAAAGTACATTTTGAAGCTAAAAAACCCCACAAAAACATTAAGTGAAATTGCCATCTTTAGCTGTGTAATATTGGTACTGTTTCATTCTTACAGCTTGTAACTTGCTAAGGCAAAAACCTGTTAATTTTCAATACCTGCTTCTTCAGAAAAGCTTTTCATCACTAAAGCTTTCTGCTCCCAGCTGTTGTAGCACACCAGCTGAAAAATATTTAAATCTGGGGAAGGCCAGAGCAGGGGGGAAATGCCATTCTTCAACTCAAATATTTTGGGAAGTTTCTTTTTGTGTGGTAAATCAATTAAAAAATACAACACTCGTGTATGTACAAAATAAATAAAGCCTTTGCAGAAACAAATTCTCTTGAATCTTGTTTGCTCTCTCCTTAAAATGGAGGGAGCAGTTGTTAGAAAAAATTAGAACAGAAAGGTGGGAAATGTGTATGTCAAGTGACATGATGTCTTTGATCAGGAAATTTGCATGCTGCAAGCTCACCTAGCGGGGCTTTAAGAGCACCGTCACCAGCATCCTTTGGTCCAACTCCTTCACCTTCCTCTCTTGGAATCACAATGGGACAAACAGCTAACTTTGCCAGCCCACATGGTGAGTTCTTTACTAACAGGTGTATGTGTAGTTACAGGGAGGGCAGTCTTGCTGCTTGAAATCTCAGGCAGATTTAAGTTAATTGAGAAAAATTCATGTTTTGTAATTGGCTCAAGTAGCTCTTTTCATATATGTGGGTGTAACTCTTAACAGTAGTCAAAAGAAGCTGCATGGCATGTTGAAGTGTTCCTAACGTTTAAAAATTGACTATCAGTCACTCCTTTCTGCTTACTAATGTGGGGAAATTCTATGTGGTCTTGTAGCAGAACAGTGGCTGCAGCTTTTAATGAGCATTGTCTCATGTTAGATTAGTTAATGGATTTTCACTGCTTACATTTCCTGGAAAATAACTGGAACTGGTTAGAAATTCAAATACTTGCATTTTGAAAACGTTGTCAAAGTCTGGCTGGTTTGACATACATATATGTGAGCAACATGCCTTTCAGTTGTTTCCTTTATTAATTAAGTTGGTTTTTTTGGAAAGCTGCCAAAACAATTGTTTGTGTAATCACGGTGCATTGGAAACAGTTCTATAGATCACAATAAATGAACAGTTCAGCTGGTAATTTTGGCACACCAATGTAACTGTTAAAATGAACTAAGTGAGATAGATTTACAACAGACTGTTTAAGGAGCTTGTTCTGATCAGTCTCTGTAGCAGAAAACAAAGCCCAAGATACTTTTGCAGAGATAACTGCAAGATACTGAATAAATGAGGAACAGTCTCGCTGAGGCTTCCATTTACTAAGGAGCAGTAGAAGTCCAAGTCTGTAGGCAAGAGCTCCGTTTAGTTTCAAACATGTTATGTGTCAAACAGCACAATTTTCCTTAAGATTCAATTGTATTTTACTTTTTTAAAAAAACCCTGAAAACACTTGAATCTGTATCTGTATTTTTACTCCATTCCCCCCACTAATGTTTTTTTATGCGGTTGTAAAATGTAGTCTAAAAGCTTGCAGGCACTTTCATACTTTACAAATTTTGGTAAGAACTTTTTTAGATTTCTCTATTTTACTTTTTAAAAGAAATAACAATCCTCTTGTAACATCTGTAGGTACCATAGACCCAAGCTCACCATACACCATGATGTCACCCAGTCAGCGTGCAGGGAATTGGCCAGGATCTCCCCAGGTCTCTGGTCCATCACCAGCAGCACGGATGCCTGGAATGTCACCAGCCAACCCTTCCCTTCATTCACCTGTCCCCGATGCCTCTCATTCCCCACGAGCTGGAACAAGTAGGCTTCTTTATCAGTGTTATAACCATGAAACACTCATATTTAATGTTTTTTCTATTTCTGTTCCTTTTGGTAGTTGTGTGTCAGCTTAACAGTCCTTTTTGCAGTAAAATATTGAAGGAAATAAGCCTTCCGTTGCAGTGTAGAAATCAGTCTGAAAATTTAACTCTGTGACTGAGAGAAAAGTCTTCAGAGTGAAAGCAATGATAAGGCACATTTGCCCACCCAAATACTAACTTTTCACATCATAGACTTGTAATGCTGCTCTTGCACGACTGATTTAGCCATCTTTACGTCTCATTGAGTTTGTTGTGCCAACCTGCTGTGTCTGCTGGCATGCTGCAGAGAGAGAAAAGGGGAGTAGGTTTTTAATGTTGCTGAGGTTCTTTGCATGGGTGGAGGGTCCAAACTAACGCTTTGTCTATCTGATGCCTATCACTAGGCAGCCAAACTCTTAAATGATTAAGCTTTGACCCACAGAACTCGTTGATGTATAGTGACACCAATTTAAGTGAACACGTCTTGTGTTTCAGCTTAAATCCCTCCTTACTGTAAGTCCTTTGTGTGCACCAGCAGGTTCCCAAGCCCTGCCGACTAGCATGCCTCCACCTCGGAAACTACCTCAGCGCTCTTGGGCTGCATCCATTCCTACAATCCTCACCCACAGTGCCTTGAATATTTTGCTGTTGCCCTCTCCTACCCCCGGGCTTGTGCCAGGACTAGCTGGCAGCTATCTGTGCTCCCCTCTTGAGCGATTCCTTGGATCAGTTATTATGAGGAGGCACCTTCAGAGGATCATACAGCAGGAAACGGTATGGTTTAATATTGACCTGTGAGTGTGACTTCCCAACTGTTTTTTTCATGCTTCTGTACTCCCTGTCTTTCATATCAGGCACAAACTGAAATGCATCAAATGTAATAACTATTTGCTGTTAGATGGCAAAATTCAGACATATAGCTCAAGTCTAAAGGGTCAAAATTTAGAAAAATAATTTAGTTCTGCTTCTTTTTCACACAAATTGGAAGTGGAAAACCTGTTTGGTGAGGTGAAATTTGGTAACTGGTATGATGGCAAGACTATGACCAGATTTTCAGATGCCATGGCTTCTGTGAGTTTAGCATGTCCTTTGGGAATTAAGTGGAAGAGCCACAGGGTTACTGTGGAAGCCACTGCCTGGCAGGATTGCCCAGGACATGAGTTACTAGTTGACATTAACTGAACTACTCAGTCGGGAATGTTGCTTTATGATTTGGGACAGACAATGTGTGCCTCTTCTCTTCTTTGGCATGGATTCAGCGTCAGAGGAAGAAGCCAAATCTTGCGTAAGCTTAATTCTCAAGGCAATTTTCCCTGTATACCAATATCATATGTTTCTGGAAAGAGGTTGATCACTGCACTCTGGGGAGGGATTGAGAGAGTACGTGTGTGTGTGAGTTCATGCTATTTAATGAGTGACTAATTGACTGTGATTCTTTTTATGCAGCTACAGTTAATAAACTCCAATGAACCAGGTGTAATTATGTTTAAGACAGAGGCACTGAAGTGCAGGGTTGCTCTCAATCCTAAAACCAACCAGACCTTGCAATTGAAAGTAACACCTGAAAATACAGGACAGTGGAAATCAGAGGAGTTGCAAGTGTTGGAAAAGTTCTTTGAAACAAGGGTATGTACTCAAATCACGAATGTTTAAATTTTTGTGCACTGCTTTTAATCTCTGGTGGTGTTTTGAGTGGTACTGCTGATCACTGGCATGTGTAAGAGCTGCAAAGTATAAAATCAACATCTGTGCATGCTGGTTACGTATGATACAGCTATTATCTAAACAGACACTACTAAACAGTGTTTTTCTTTAGGTTGCAGGACCACCTTTTAAAGCAAACACCCTGATAGCCTTCACAAAATTACTAGGGGCTCCCACTCATATCCTGAGGGACTGTGTACACATCATGAAACTGGAGCTGGTAAGTTAATTTAGTTCACCAAACTTATTTGTTTTTTAAAAGGTGGTGTATCTTTATCTACAAACACATGAATTACTCTAAATTTATATATACATGTTATTTAATGTTATCAAAGAAGTTTTCATTTTGCTACCAGCTCTCCTGGAAATTCCCAAAATTTCTCCCTTAAACTGATGATTTTGAGAATCTGCAGCCATGTTACTGCACAACAGGCATGTGCATAGGCTGACTGGAATTTTTCTGATTGTATTGTTGTTTGCCCCATGCTTAGTTCTTTCAGAGTTATTCTGACTTTGCCAGTCCTGGCAATATCTGCAAGTTTAGCCAAAGAGGCACATTCTGCTTTATGTTTCCCTGGTTCATAGCCATGTGTGTCACTGACATGAGATCTCTGCTGTTCTTTCCCTGTGCTGCTCTTTCTGAACAGTTCCCTGACCAGGCAAGTCAGCTGAAATGGAATGTGCAGTTTTGTTTAACAATTCCTCCCAGTGCTCCACCAATTGCACCTCCAGGAACACCTGCCGTTGTGCTGAAATCCAAAATGTTGTTTTTTGTAAGTAGAGGTACCTGTTTTAAGCTTCTGTGGGCTGCATGTCTCTGAGATCATCACGCAGTTTAGTAGCAAAACACAAGGCTACTGTATCTGACAGCTCTAATAGCTGGAAGTGTTCTGCTGCTTGGAAGCCTCGAGTTACGTGCATCTCTTGTAATGAGTGGAGTTTTTATTCCTATTCTCCTTTCTATAAAAGCTCAGCAACTTCTCGTGTTTTGTGTTCTTGGGGAGATGTTGACAATATATAAAGTTCAGCTCCCTCTGGGCTGCATCTTCAGATGCTCAACTTCTGGGTGTTTTGTTCTTCTTTGAAGCACTAACCACCTAGATTAGGTGATGTGCACATTAGTGGTGCTGGAAGAGGAGAGCAGGAATTAGATGTTTAGAACAAATCCATATTAATGTTGTCTCTGAGGCAATGTTCACTGTAGGTTGCTTTTGAGAAGAAAATAATCTCCACCTGATTGATAATTTCTCTATTACAGAATTAATGTCTGAAAAGTGAGGGGTGGAAATACATGCTGTCTGTAGTCCTGGAGTGTTTAACTGCATCAGAAGTTGCACTGAAGTATGTGGTCATTCAATTTAACACACTTTTTGGGTTTTTTCCCCACAGCTCCAGCTAACACAGAAAACAACAGTCCCACAGGAAGCTGTTAGTATTATTGTCCCAATTATTTATGATATGGCATCGGGTACAACGCAACAGGCTGACATTCCCAGGCAGCAGAACTCTTCTGTTGCTGCTCCAATGCTGGTTAGCAATATTCTAAAGAGGTTTGCTGAACTGAATTCACCACGACCAGGTACTGTACATGTCCAGTAGATATATTCTCTTCACCCAGACATCTGTGACAAATCTCCAGTGTAAAACTAAACCTCTCTTAAGTCTGAATTCTTCTTGGTTTCTATCTTACTTCTTTAGTAATTACAAACTCCTGATGTGACAGGCAATACATAACTTAATAGCAAGCACTGGCAACACAGCAGAAGGTTGCACTGATGATTCAGGCTGGGTTTTGCTGTTCTGCCCAAGTGATAGAATGCACCTCTTGTTGGCCCGACTTGTTGCTCAGTAGGAGTCTCTTTTTAACAAAAGGGTCCGGAGTGAGTCACAAGAAATATCCTATGGCCAAGTGTCAGTTTTCATGGTTAATTATGAAGCTATTCAGCTTAACAGTAGAATATAGAGGGATGTTAAAATAGTTATCAGAACTTGTCCATGTGCTGTGAATGATTAAAAAGTAATTGGAGTGATTGTATGCCCCTTTGTCAGTGTGTCCACTAACAGAGGGGTGTACAGCTCTGTCCACCAGATGTGCTGTGAAGTGTTTGAGCTAGGTTGTTCTGAATGTTCATTGGCCTGTAGGTAGTGCACTGTGAGCAACGTTGTGCTTTGGTTTCCCTCTTGTTTGTCATGCTGTTTATTTTTTTTAGTATCTGAAACATTGAACAACAGCAGCAGGTTCTTTGGGCAACATGTTTTCTGTAAGCAGTGGTGTGGGGTCCTAATACACAGATGGCTCATAAGAACAGTAACTTTCAGTTCTGCTGAAGAACAAAATTTTTCCAATAAGCCAGTGAATAGGTTGAAGTTGTGAATCCAGAGGCTGACTATTACTTCTGTTCTGTAGGATTATTCATCTTGTCATTATGTGGTAACTTTAATTCTGCTTGATGGATTATTTCGATTGCTAGAACATGAGCAGTGTTTATCTTAAATTGGTGTGGGTACGCATACATTTCTGAAAATCGTGATGGGATTTAGATTAACATGCTTTTTCTGTTTATTGTGTAGTAATAGTGTAGGTAAATAGGAGAGAAGAGAGCCCTGAGGGCACGTGGGGTTCCCTGTAGGAGTTCTGTATGTGGTACAGAGCTGTTGTTTGTATAGCACTTTTATTTCAAAATACGTGAACTAAACTTCGGGTGTTGCTTTTGGAAGGTGCTTCCCCACTGCGTTCCCCTGGCACGGTGAAGGGTAGATATTTGCTTTGCTGTTTGTTATTGCACTAAGTTGTGTTTTAAAGTAAACCCAGCATAGCGCGTAATAGTCAGAGCTGCTCTTGAGATCCCAGGTGAGGTGTTTACTGGTGATCATTAGATAGATAAAAATGGATAGTTGTTGTTTGTCATGCAAGTTTTGAAGCAGTTTGGGAATGCAGTACAGGGAGCAGGGTATAGACAGGGGGAAAAATGCATAGGAAAAGAGCTTGTGGCCCCAAGCAGGACCTTGTCCAGTAAAGTAAGAATGTAGCTGGCTGAGCAGAGGATGTTTTTAGTAGTCCTTCCTCTGACTGCTAAAAGAAAGAATGAGTCTGTATGGATTGATTTATTTATTTTCACCACCACCCAGCCAGAGTAGGATCTTCCATGAGGACGCTTGAAATGCAATTTCCTGTGTTCTTATTGTCAAAACATACATGATTATATCTGATGAAAGAGAACAAAATATCTTCTTTTCTTGGCCACTGAAAGCTGATAGGGGAGCCAACAGGTGAAAGTAGATAGCTGGGAGACTTTTGCAACAGCAGTACACGGGAGATCCCAGATGCATATGCCTTGTATTCTGATCCTATTGTGCCGTACCCAGGATTTTCCTACCTGTTAGCTCTTCTGCTGCACTGATTGCCATCTGCTTGGTTAAGGGAATTTTTCACTGTTGGGGTCAGGAAGGACCAGGGCCTCCCATTATGCACATACGATATTACTGGCACTTTTGTTGTAACCTGGAATCAGTGTTGCCTCATTCTGGCTGTATCTTTTTTGCCTTTCTCTCTTTGTGAGAAAGTATTTTGTATTCAGCTTAATTTTCCTCTTAATAAAATGATAGTGCCTGAAAAGTAAGTTCTCTTGGAAGAGTTTTCTTTTCAGATGTGTGGGCAAACACATTCTACTGTGTTTAACAGTAAAATGTTGACTCTTTGTGAGTACACTGTCCTTCTGAGGTCACTTTACCTATGCCTCCATGGGAAAAAATACTTTACTTTGGGAAGATAATTGTATGAACTGAGATTGAATCACTGCCCTGGAATAATAGGTTTAAACTTGAGCTGTAAGTCTACATTTTTTAGTCTGATTTTCATTGATTCAGTGGATGCTATTCAGCCCAGATTTGTAGCTTTGATATGATAATGACTTACCCAAAATAATCTTGGGAATTCCTAGTTTGGCAGTTGAGATTAGTACATCCCAACAGGCTCTGCTCTTATCTCTATGCTCACATTGTTGCTCCTTCAGCAGCAAAATTCAACATTTTCTAATTGATGTGTCTTCATATATGCAGGGAAAATTCAGTCCACAGTGACCAGGGTATGATAGTGGCTATTAATTGTATTTTCTTACCAGGAAGCAGTAGATGAAAATCACAGCTGCCTGATACTTCACCTTTTGTTGTTCTAATTAAACCCTTCTGTTTCTGTCAGTTTTAACTTCTTTCAGCTATTCAGAATGTGTGTTTTTTGTCAAGTGCTGATATTCCAAACTTGAGGTAGCTGTGACTGGTTTTTCCTCTCTGTATTAGATCTCAGCTGTTGGAAATACAGTCCATTTGCTCTGTATTTTATTTTGCAGTTTAGATGTCAAGGGTAGAGCCAGAACAATTTGGTTGAAAGAAACAGATTTCTGACTTTTGCCTAGTCTTGGAATTAGAAATGTTTCCAAGGCTAGGCTGAGGACAGAAAACACCTTCCAGCTGTGTCAGACTTGAGCTTTTTGAAATGTTTAGTTACTGCTCATAATCGATAGAAATAAAACTTGAAAAAGTTACGTTATTTTTTTTGCACGATGTGGTGCTTTTAATTAATAACATACAGAAAAATTCGGACTGCCTTAAATTCTAGTGTAGATTCGATCTGATGTTCAAAAACAATGACAAGTTCAGAGCTTATTGAAATTTCATGACCAACAAGAGCGGTCCTGCTGGGAAAGCCAGAGCTACTCCAGCTAAGAGCTGTTGCAAATCCCGACGTCCTTGGAGGTGTCTAGGATTTGGGAATCACAGGCACCTGCGTGGTGCACCCTCAGCCCCTGCCCCGTGGGGTCCCGGGGGGTGTCAGGGTGAGGAAGGGCTGTCGGGGCGTGGGGCTAACCTGTCTCTTTTCCCTGTTCCAGAGTGAGGAAGGGCTGTCCGGGGCGCGGTGCTAACCTGTCTCTTTTCCCTGTTCCAGGTGAATGCACAATATTTGCAGCCGTTCGTGATTTGATGGTTAATCTTACGCTGCCCCCTGGGGGGCGTCCCTAGACACTTTTAAAAGAAGGCTGAGAGTGAGACAAAACAGCAAAAAAAAATATATTAAAAAAAAAATAAAGCCTTCGGTTAAAAGAGGACGTTTTACCTTTTTTTCTAAGAGCTAAATATAAACTGGCAAACTTTCAGGGATGCACTTTCATCACATGAGTATCACCACGACTTTTGTATAGTGCTGTTGTATAGTGTGTTTTAATGGGAGACACTTCAGACTAGGTAATAGATTGAAGTATCAGCTTGCTGGTAATAGATTTAATATTCTGTTTTATACTATAAAGATTATGAAAATGCCAAACTTGTTTGTTTTTCTGTTTTTCTTATGTTTTGGTGTAATAGTCTTTTTTTAAGGCAGGTCTGTCATTTTTGAATACTGTAAAACTGTGACAAACTTTATATTGAAACTGTATTTTAATATGACTGCTTTGAATCCTTAAACAATTTATTTGGGCTTGTTGTAAACATGTCCCCAAAAAGCAATATTTAATAAACTGGATTAAAAAATCTTAAACTGGATGTTGTATAATCTTAAAATTTATTCCTCTCTGCTATAGCCACTGGCCAGATCTCGTGTTCACACTTGACTATCTCTGTATGTGACCTTGCTTTCACACACACATGTGATACTAATACTAACTTAAAAAACCAAACAAACCCTTATTTATTTATTCTGCAGATTTGATTTGTTCCAAGTCAGAGTAGAACAGAGGTTGTTCATTTTCCCTGTTGTACAAATAATCAGTAATTATTTCAGTGCTTCATTTCTTACAGTCACAGGGAACTACATCTGTTCTGCCCCAAAAGCAAAGTTTAGTGGAAGAAACAACCTTTTTTCATCTGTAATAACAGATTCTTATTTGTAGAGGCAGGTAAGGTAGGAGCTGGAACTGCATACCACAAAACTGGAGAGGCTGATCCAAAAAAGAAACAACCTAACATTTAACTTTCTGAAGGCTCTTCTAATTGAATACAATTTCCATCTTTCGGAATCACTCTGTCCTCATGGATCAGTATTCCCAAATGTTTGTCGAGTTGGCTTCCTGAATTCCTGCAAGAGTGGCTTTCTGCTGTGTTGTTTCACTCCCTCTGCAGAGCTCTGTCAGCTCCCTGCTCAGCTGAAGGATGCTTTAAACTAATTTTAAGTATCTTCAGGTGCATGTATTCCAGCCTGCCTTGCTGTCTTTAAGGCTCCCCATTGCCCCTACAACTGTCACAGTACTTTTTTTCTCTGTGAATGAGTCTCTTTAAAAGCTCTTGCATTAGAAAGCACGTTTTTGTTGGTGCCCACTTTAGATTTCAGCCTTGAACCTGTGTTTCTGAATCACTGCTTCTCTCACCTGTGTGTATTTAACAGATGGTTATGCAGTTTCTGCTTCTGAAATACAAAACTCATTCCCTGGAGTGAAAGCCTACAGTTTTTAAGTGTTCTTGGTGACACCAAGGTGGAAAGAGTCTGTATTCCTGTCTTTTCACAACTAAACCAGTGTTTTGAAATTAACAGATGATACTTGTATGTCTGAAAAAGACTGGCTGTTATGCTGGTCGCTGGTCTGGATTCACAGTCTGATCATTCCTGTGCCTAAAAGCAGATTTTTGATACACAGAAAAGTACCTGCTGCCCTTTGTGCTGAGGGGCAGGGGATTGTGGTGGTGGGCAAAGTCTACCCTGTGCCAAGAGTTGAGAGTAAAAGGGAGGGGAGAGGCCTCCCCACAGGGCAGAGAGAACAAAACATGTTTGTGCCGCCAGAGGATTATGGACTGACTTTCCCAAGGTGATGGAAAGATCGAATTTTATGTTATACACACCACTCCTAATACCACATTCTAAACCTTTCTCCTAAATAACTAAATTCCTAAGGAAAATGCTACTAGTAAAAGGAAGTATTTCCCACTGACCAGAGGCACTTATTCCTTTCAAGGCAATGACTGTATTTACAACTGCAGTTTTAAGTTTCATTTTTCATGTTTATTTACAACTGCAGTTTTAAGTTTCATTTTCCATGTGTTCAGTCCATTTCTCTGGTGGCCAGATCATGTATCCACCTGCTGCATTGGGACTGTTTGTAGGTTTTCATCCTTAAGAGAGATTGTTTGTCCATTTATTTCACTAAATGTGCTGCAGTGGCTCCACATCCTGCAGTATTTCTAGAGTACTTCTGGGTTTCTCATCAATCCACCTGTGGGACAAGGATGAGGCAACTGAATTATACAGAGGAAAAATAGCAGTTCTGATCTGATCCACAGCTCTGGCATATGGACAGTTAGCCAGATGGGAACATGTTTTAGGTATCCAAAAAGCCATCCCAGATGGCAATCACAGGCTTTCCAGGTAATAAATACTGATCCTGTTGAAGGTCTCCTCAGTATGGAAAAGAGAGGAGAAGCCTTTTTGAGCCCTGCTAACACTGAGACAGGGAGCTGAATCAAGGTGAGGTTTGGGGGTGGTTTGAAACTAAGTTTAAATTACTTGTCCTTACACATTTGAGTGTCCCACGAGTTGCCTTTGAGACTGCAAATATTTAACTGAGTTTGGAAAGGCTGCAGGAAACAAGGTCTGATAATAAACTGCTGAGACAAAACAAAGCTCCATAAAACCAGAGCTGCTTTTTTCTTTACGAGCTACAGTTTGTCTCTAACAGTTTCATCTGTCTGTTGAAAGTGCTTAGCAGGCATTTTAAAGCAAAATCTTCTGTATGAAAAATAGACTACTAGGAGAATATTTGGGTCATTTTAATCAGATTTACAATTAATCTGTTAAAGGTGTCACTTCAGAAGTTGTGCTACACTGGTTATTTTAGCTCAAGTGGTTATAATTGTTCCCCTGGCCCAAATTTTCCATCTACCACAGAATTTCCAATGTTTTTAAGGTAAAAACGCATTTCAATAAACTAACTTGTAATTGAGTTGTATTAACTGTACATAGCAGGCTGTAATTACAAAGCTGTGACTCTGTTTAACCCCATAATACCAAGATAATTGAGACTTTCACATTTAGATTAAATCACCTTGACTTCTTTTCCGGAAATGCTCCAACAGCTTCTGGTGTTTTGGCATTCAGTGGGTAGGTCGTTATTTTGGGGGAACATTTTTAAGACTTAACTTTGGCTCCAGGAGCATCACACGCCCGGGAAGCAGGTGCTGTGCTGCCCCCTCACTGCATGACCCTCTCCCCGTGTACTCCCAGCCCCTCACGTCCTTCTTCCAGAGCAGCAATTAACTTCTTTGGGAAATGGCCCCACTTAATGGGTTCGACAGGAAACGTCCAGCTGCTGCTCTGGAAGATAAGAGGTGGGGAGTGGGAAGGGTTGTGCTCCCGCTGGCTGGAGGCTGTGCAGAGCAGCACGGATGCAGAAAGCTCCAGCAGCCAAAGCCTGGACAGCTTGAATTCCTGCCCCTAGAAATGGAGTTCAGAGGGGCCTCTGGAGGCAGTGGAGGCAGAACCTCTGGAGCAGGACCATCCCCTCACACTTTGCTGGAGACCTGCTGCACACAGCCAGGAGCGACCAGCATCAGCAGCTGCTGTGGGAAAACATGTCTCTGCTATGTAGAATATGGGGGGAAAGGGGGAAAAAGATTTAGGCTTGTCATGAACTGGTTTTACTCCTCCTATGGTCCCCACCACCACATGTGGCTTTGGAAGGCCATTATTGAGGCTAAAACCACCGGAGCAGGGGGAGTTTCATTGCACTCTCTTTTGGACAACAGAGTCTGAAGGAGAAGCTTGTCAGAAACTAAAAAAAAAAGAAGGGATGGTGAAGGGGCTGCTCTGAGGTGGGGAAGGGTTTTGCTGCCATCCATCCCATGTTTTAGGGCAGGCAGCCCCCGGAGCAGAGCAGGCTCAGGCAAGAAGGGGTTCCTTCCCTCTCCTCTGCAGCACCTGGGGATGTGCCTCTCCCTTGTGCATGTCTAACCCCTCTCAAGATCTCTGCAGCTAATAAAAAATAAACGAGGAGCCTTCCTCCACCCTCTGGAAACCTGCCCTGTGGCCGTGAAGCACTTGAATCTCCACATTGCCAGGACCTGGTGCCTATGGACAGGGAAGCCCAGCACCAAAGCTCTCACCCACAGCCCCCCAGGGACCCCAGGGCCCTCTTGGGGCTCCCTCACTTGCAGCATGCTCCTTTCTGCATCTTATTTTTGAGGCTTCCTCCTTGACAAATACAGTGTTGAAAGCAGGTGGCAAGCTGGCCAAGCAGCATTTAAAAGAGACAGAGAAAAGCACTTCCATCCTTTGAAGCTGATGTTGCAGAAGAAGGGAGGGGGTGGCTGGGGGGCTGCAGGCCAGCCTTGGTCCTGCTGTGCTTTTGGAACAGATCTCTGCAATGCTGACCCTGTAAAGCAGGGACAGAGCCAGCCTGGGACAGGGCTGGGAGCTGCTGGTGGTGTCTCTGCATGTGAGCTCCTGCCTTGCTCCTCGAGATAGGATAGGTGGGACAGGACAGGCTATTTCACTTAGTACATACAAGGATCACGAAGTCCCAACTACCCGAACAGTTCATGGCTGACCAAAAGTTAAATCACGTTTTTAAGGTCCAAATGCCTCTTAAACACTGACAGGCTTGGGGCATCAACCACCTCTTCAGGAAGTCTGTCCCAGTGTTTGACTTCTCTTACTTTCTCAGTGAAGAAGTGCTTGCTAATGCCTAATCTAAACATCTCCTGATGATGCAGCTTTGAATTGTTCCCATATATCCTGTCACTGGATCCCAGGGAGAAGAGATCAGCACCTCCCTCTCCACATCCCCTCCTCAGGAAGCTGCAGAGGGCAAGGAGGTCACCTCAGCCTCCTCCAAAGGAGACCACTCCTCAGCCACTCCTCACAGGACATTGATTCCAGCCTTTTCCCCAGCTCTGTTGCCCTCCTCTGGACGCATTCAAGGACTTCAACATCTTTAGATGGTGGGGCTGGACACAGAGTGCAGTGGAATAACCACTGCTGACCATCTGGTCATGCCGTGTCTGGGGTGGGGTTTGCCCTCCTGGCTGTCAGAGCACCCACTGATGACTCTCCATGAGCAGCTGCCGACCAGCACCCCCAGATCCATCGTGCAGGGCTGCCCTCCAGCTGCTCCTCTCCCCCTTACACTTATTATCAGGCCTCTTTTTGACGTTCTGTAATCCAGGAGCACCTTGTGATTTCCATGCACAGCCGAGAAGCCCCATTGTTCACTGTGTGTGTACCCCCACAGAAGGTATTCCACAGCTCTGAACAACACTGCAATGATCACACACTGGTGCACACTTTGACTTGCTTATCTGTGTAAACATCAACAAGCAGGACAGACTGCATCTTGTATAATTCCACTTATCCTCCATCCTCCCATCAAAAGAAGGACAAGGAAAATGCAAGAAAAGAGGTGTTTGTATGCATGTGCTATCAATGAGCTTGAAGGGAAAAAAACAAACACAAAAGTAAAATGGATTTATGCCTATTTGGACAGCCTACAAAGCTGATTGATTCCTAGGGATTTGGTTATGTTAAAATAGCTATTTTAATAATTTCAGTGTGAGAATTGAAGTGTAACTTCAAATGCTGCTGAGACATCCTCCCTGTCACTGAAGCAGCTGGTTGAGCCCAGCTCAGTCACGAGTCCTGCTCAGCTGCCACCTCAGTGCCCAGAGGAGAGCTGCCAGCTCCTAGTTCAGACCTAACCTGTATTTTGAACCCAGCGCTCCCCTTTGCACCTACTCGGCACTCCTGAGTTCAAGTTCTCCCATTCACCTCTCAGTTAAAGTGTCAGGACAGGGCATGAGAAGCTGCTCACTGAGCATTCTCCCAGCAGCTGCTGCCATGGAAAAACCCCTCTCGTGTTCTCCACCATCTCAGTGCTCCAGCAGCAATGGAGGAGTCGGCTGGGAAAACCAAACTGCAGACCTTGGCTTGTTCCAGGTGGCTCCTGGGGGCCCACAGTGGTCTTGCTATGGAATTTTCTGCTTGGCAGGAATCTCCAAAGGGTGGGCTCCATTTGGGTGTGTTTTCCCCTGCTAAATAAAAGTGGGAAGATAGCGAGCTCCCCAGCTCTGTGTAGTGAGCTTGTTAGATCCACCTCTAAAGGCAAGGGTAACCCACGTTCTTGTTAATAGATCCCTTGGGGTGGATTAGAGTGAAACAACACTGGATGATCAGTGTTTATAAATAAATACATATATATATATATATATATATATATATATATGTAGGGTTTATTTTAGAACAATTTGGTTGCAATGGAAAGGAGGTATGTAGCCATCTTAGTTATTATACATTGCATAAAAATGTATATGTACAAGGGAAAAGAAAGAAAGCAAGAGAAAGAAAGGATAAGAATAGAAAGATACCACCAGCCATGGATCCCGTGACGAGGCCTGATTGTTGCAATTTTAATGACTGTTGGTCGAAGTGATGGTCACTGGATGGTCTTGATCCATCTGGGGTTGGAGGAACCCTTGAAACTCAAAGTCTGATGAGTTAACACATGTTCAGGTTCAGGTGGGAATACCCAAGCACTCTCCTCGGGTAGGAGTTTTTTACTGTGGATCTGTTCCAACACTTTTGGATTCATTCCTCTGGTGGAAGGCCCCAGAAATGACTCTGGGAGCACTTTGGGGGTCTTTGATGGTTTATGACACCTTCTACAACATGCCAGCTGCCTCTCACGTCTGTGTAGTTAAACCACTTATGCCCCACCAGAAGGGATGAACACCTTCAGTCCAACATGTGAATGTGAATGTCCCATTTGAACGGGACCTTCCCCGGGGAGAGGGGTGTAAGAGAGGACAAGTGGCATGATACAAAGCACCCACCTGTCTCCACAGGGTCTGCTTCTTATCTGGTCCAAAGCCCAGCTTGTGGCCCCTGGTGGCGGGTGTTCAACCCCCTATGTCTTGTGTGGACCAGAGGCTTTGCCACCACACACCCAAAAACTCACCTCCTCCTCCTCCTCGAGGGGTGAAAACCTGGCCCCAGCAAAGCACCACAATCGGACGATTGTTTTGAGTCATTAACCATTAACATTTCAGTCTCTCACAGAGCTCTCCACAAGCTGAATTGGCTCAGGGCTGTAGAGGTGTGTGGGCTGAGTCAGTCAGGGATCACATTCAGAATATTGTGAGTTGGAAGGGACCCACAGGGATTGTCAAATCCAACTTCTAAGTGAATGGCCTGTAGAGGGATCAAATCCACAACCTTGGTGTAATTAGCACTGTGCTCTAATCATCTGAGCTGATCTCAGGGCTATGTTTGTCCTGAGGGCCCAGGCTGGGTCCTGTCCCTCTCACATCACAGTGTAGGTGCAGTCCCTCACCTCCACGGAGCTCCATATGGAATGCACAGGCACAATAGGCACATTCAGTGTAGCTCTGGATGCTTGGAAACAATACATTCCTTTTGATTTCTGTGGGCTGCAATTTACCATGGGAGCAACTGTTGTGCTGGGCAGAGCCTTTCCTTTCATGTTATCTCACATGCAGGGACCAAGGCAAGCTTTAGAAATAGATGAATTCTGCTCTATGCTCCAGGTGCCCAGGTCGATCCATAGCTGGTCAGTCACCTTGAGTTTGTCTTAGGTCTGAAAGCATGCTTGGTAGTCCTGGAATCAGGTTTTTAAGTTGCTTTTCTCTGCACCATTCTGCATTTGTTTTTCTGCTTTGTTTTGTTGCAGGTGGCTGATTTAAAGATGAAGTTTGCCTACACGCCACCCACCTCTTCCTTGCTGCACAGCTTAGCACAGCAACTCTTACCCAAGAGTCACCTGCTCAAATAGGGAGAGATTTAAGTCTGAAGGAATCAACCTTTTATTCAAACATGCTGTTGTTTGCAGCATGCAAATAGCACATCCTGGGCATCCTGGAAAAGGATTATTCCAGTTTGTTTCATTTTTGTGTTCAGTTCTGGGCCCCTCAGTTCAGGAAAGAGGTTGAAGTGTTGGAACAGGTCCAGAAGAGAGCAACAAGGCTGGTGAAGGACTCAAGCACAAGTGCTATGAGAGGCTGAGGGAGCTGGAGTTGTTTAGTCTTGAGAAGGGGAGGCTCAGGGGTGATCTCATCACTCTCTACAACTACCTGAAGGGAGGTTGTAGCCAGGTGGGGTTTGTCTCTTCTCCCAGGCAACAAGCAATAGGACAAGAGGGCATGGGCTTAAGCTCTGCCAGGGGAGGTTTAGGTTAGACATTAGGAAGAAATTCTTTACAGAGAGAGAGAGGTGGTGGATTCACTTTCCTTGGAGGTTTTTAAGATGAGACTGATGTGGCACTTAGTGTCATGACCTGGTAAACACAGTAGTGCTGGATCAAGGGTTGGACTTGATGATCTTGGAGGTCTCTTCTAACCCAGCTGATTCTATGGTTCTATGATTTACTTCAGATGATATGACCTTGAAACATCAGTGGCATTCATGGTTGGGTAGTGACTCCAGACAGTGTTTGCAGCTGAAGCCTGAGGTGACACATCAGCCTTGTGAGTTTTGTTGTGCAGATTTACCTGGCCTCTGTGCAGAAGAAAGTTTTTGGATCAGTTTAGTGAAGCGCAGCAGTGCTGCTCCATCCTTTTAACTTTTAGGACTACCTCAGAGGCAGAATTCAGCAGAAAGTCACAGAGACCATCCTGACCAGAGTATTTCCAAAGAGTCCTCTTTTCTTTAATAACACGTAGTCCTGTCCAGCCCTACACTGTGCAGGGTATTTGTGGGCAGCAGCACCAGTGCTGAGCACTGCAGTGGCACTGCTGCTGCTCTTCACCTTCTTGGGGGACTGGAGACCCCAGTGAACTGAGTGTCCTGCAGAAATGAGTGTTTCTTCTTCCTCATGGCCTAAGGAAGGGAGGCCTGAGATTCATTCTGTGTGTTGCAGAAGTTGCCACTGCTTGTACAGCTGTAAAAGAAATGAAACAAAGGGTTCTGCTTTGCATTCCATGAGAAATGTAGGGCTGGCAGTGGCCTCCTGTGTCTCCAAACCCAGACCCATTGTAGGCAATCACGCTGTAAAATGCTGTTTATAAACTTGGCTGGTTGTGCCTTAAGGTTAAGTGCTTTAGCCTAAACTCACAAGTCCTCCCAGTATCCTCCCAGTATCCCCAGGGAGGGAGGCTCTTGGAGATCCTCACTCTGAGCATTGGGGTGCATTGCAGAGATTATGTCAGCCACAGAAAGGTGTGAGCATGAGATGGTATTTGTGTGCATCCAAGATAAAAACTGCCCTTTTCCCACCTTGTTTCTGTGCTCCAGTCCCTTTGGGCAGTTAGCCCCACAGTCAGGCAGCAGCTCTTAAGTTGTGATTTTAGAAGCATCTAGCTTCTTTCTTTTGCCAAAAGAACAACAACAAAATCCACCCAGCCACAGCTCATTCAAAGACCAATTTTGAAGTTAGGGAGGGGTGTAGGGAACTGGATGGAGGAGTGCAGCACAGATTGGTCCAGGGGTGCTCAGTATCCTGCATGATGGATAGGGGGACAGCCCCTGGATGCTTCTTCCCTCTTTTAACCATGACTTCTCTCCCAGCCCAGGTGCTGGGACACTCTCCCTACAACCTACAACTGGGAGGGAACAGAGGTGTCCTGCCTGCATCATTGTTTTGCTTCGGTGCTTTCCATACCTTAATTTTTAAGGAAAGAGATTAAAATCTGGCTCTGATTCTCTTTGCTTTTCCAAATTTTTCTCCCCATTTGAGTTGCACAAGCATTCAAATAAGTAAATATATAAATAAAAGTGACCTGCTCCATCTCATCCCAAATCTTTGCTAAAACATGGGAGCTCAGACTGGTTCAGGGATTGGCAAAAGGCAGGTTAAAGCTGATGAAATGAAGATCATGCGAACTGTGCAGGAACAGGCCAGCCCTGGAGAATTAATTCACGTCTCCTCTTCAGTGAGAGATGTCCCAAGGAGCTTGTTCCTGGCTGGCACCTGAAAGAGCACAGGAGGTGACCTGTCTTGGCAAGAACAAGGCTGGTTGCAGAGCTGGACAGAGTCCTCTTATTCACTGTAAACACTTTGACCATGGGAATGATTATATTTTATTTTTTTTAAATAAAAATATGGCTCTGAAACCAGGGGGAAAGGAAGATGTGTTTAACCCTTTAGTTTTCAGCAGTGGAAGGATGCTTAGCATACACACATATGTATATATACAATTTTTAGTTTAGGTGAACCCACTTGCTGGACATTGCAGTCTAATAATAGCTTTGACAGTGTTTTGCACAGAAAAATTTGGCCATTATTTCTTTTCCTTTGCCTGTATTTCATTCTTGCACCTCGAAGTCTTTGGGCAGAGGCTGACGTGGGAGCCTTAGAAACAAAAGGGCAAATAATAGCTGGGGTCCAATTGTGCCAACACTGCCCATGTTGGTAATTTCTGACCTCTAATTTTGGAAATGCAATTACAAAAACTGTGCCATCAGAACTCCATTTTCCAGCTCTAAATAAGACTCTGGTTTTAGCAGTCTCTGCTATTGTCTGGCTCACAGCTTCCTCCAACCCTGCTCCCTGCACAGCTCTGGGTTGTTTTCCTCCATGGACCAGGAGTTAAAAACAAGCTTTTAGCAAATGTGGCATTGCCTCCTCCTCCTCCATTCTTCTATTGCCACAGATTACTTGATAGAACGAATCTAATTTTACCTTTAGCAAGTGGGGGTTTTTTGTTGTTGTTGTTTTCTTATTGTTGTTTTAAACTGCAATTCTTATGACAGTGGAAATGTTCTTTTAAATGAAGTGTTGATTTTTCTGGGGAAAAATACCCTCCAGCCTAGCTTTCTCTGCATTACACATATTTTTCTAAAATTTGTAGTAGGTTTTCAATTTCTATGAGTACTTTTAACCTCATAGTTACTTGGGACATACCTGGATCCATAAGAAATTGAAAATAAGTATTTTTCTCTGTAACTATTTAATATATCACAGTTCTCTGGCACTGTGTATACTCAGTAGGAACACAGAAGTATCCCTTCAGATGGAATATTTTCAGTATTTTGAAACCAAGATTTTGTATGGGAGGAGTTTTCTGGTTCCACTCTCCTTGTGTTCTCTGGGGAACTGTCCACCCTGTGCATGGTCCTTCCTCCATCCCTCCCTGTCCTGACCATCAGTGCTCCTTTGCCAAAAATCAGCATTTCATAGACTTTAATCTGAAAGCTTTTGTTGTGTTTCAGAAATTATCTTTATACATTTGTTTCTGACATGGAAAATCATTTTCCTGGTACTTTCAGCACCAAAAGAAACCCTTCCAATGTTCCAGTGTTGGATACAGCAGAGATTTTATTGTCTCTCTGCTGGAACTCACACGGAACACAGAGATGTGGTCCAGCAGTGCCCCCCAGCACATACCCGATGCATAGGCTTGTCCTGCTCCCAGGAATTGCCCAGTAGTGGGATTTTCCCAAGCTGGAGCAGGTGTTCCTCAGAGCTTGTGTTCCTGCAGCCTCACTGCTCTCAAGGACAATTTGATTATACGACTGCAAACTGATTTTCTTTTGCAACACTGTGGTACAAAAGAAAACTTTGCAATCTTGGGAAATTGTTTTCTCTCAATCCCAAACATCAGATGGCAATTTATTCAGTGTTAATTTATTCTAGTTCACTAATAAGCTTCAGCAGCCTTGCTCCCACCTTTCCCGGGTGTGCAGGCAGCATGGGAGATGCCAGGGAGGGTCCAGGCTGTCCTGGGGACACAGCCAAAAACTGGGGCAAGGACAGCTGAGATTGCCCCCCTCTTCTTGGCAGGGGGACTCCACATGCAATGGTACATTCAATAACAGATGTAAACTACAAAACTGAGGTGCTGGAGTGTGTCCAGAGAGAGGCAATGGAGCTTGGAACACAAGTGCCATGAGGAGCAGCTGAGGGAGCTGGGGGTGTTTAGCCTGGAGAAAAGGGGGCTCAGGACAGAGCTGGTTGCTCTCTGCAATTCCCTGACAGGAGGTTGTAGCCAGGTGTGGGTTAGTCCCATGTCCCAGGAAACAAATGGCAGGACAAGAGGAAACAAATTGCACCAGGGGAAGTTTCAATTGGGTATTATGAAAAATTTCTTCATGGAAAGTGTTGTCAAGCACTGGAACCGGCTGGG
This sequence comes from Xenops minutus, assembly GCA_035221455.1. Lineage (NCBI taxonomy): Eukaryota > Metazoa > Chordata > Aves > Passeriformes > Furnariidae > Xenops > Xenops minutus. The sequence goes on along the minus strand of JAWWEE010000001.1, from coordinate 111,828,882 downwards.
AAGTGGTGGAATCACCATCCCTGGAGGTGTTCAAAAGATGTATAGATGTGGCACTTGAGAACGTGTTTTCGTGGTGGACTTGGAAGTGCTGGGATAACAGTTTGACTTGGTGACCTTAAAAGTCTTTTCCAACCTAAATGATTCTGTAATTCTGTGATTCTAAGTGAGATTATGAATAATTTGTGCCTTGGACATCTGGGTCAGTGCTGTGGCAAAGCAGTTGTGCAATTGGTCTGATTTTGATGGGCTGAGAATTGGATCTTTCACACTATATCCAACATCTTACCAAGCCTCTGCAGTGACAACAGCCTGGGGTAAAATGCTGCCCATGGAAATGTCCCAGAGCTGCCCATGGAAACGTCTCAGAGATGATCAGTCACAGCCTAAGTGGTTTTTCACACTGGGAGGTGTTAAACAACCTGCCAAATCTGGAACCTGGTTGTTTCAGGCGTTCCCTGTATCTTTGTCCTTTGTGGATCCCTACTCTGATTTGTAGCTTTTAAAATCATTATTTTTTTTTACTTTTTGCACTTCATGGGAGAATCCAAGACCAAAAATGTTTATTTCTGGCTAAAGAATACAGAATTTCACATTAGACATCAGATATCAGGAAAATGAAGCACTTTTTGTAGTAATATGTTGTTCCATCAGAGTATTCTTGTCTCTTTGTGCTACTCCAACACTTCCAAGAGATGCAGATCATGAAGAACTTTTTGAAGGCCAGGAGTGCAGAGGCTGCAATGCTTGGAAAAACAGAAACATGACCAAAACCAAATTTTAACAAAGACCAGAGAAGAAGAGCTTGAGGAGGGGAAAAAAAATGAAGTTAAGAATGCAGATGTGTTTATTTTCCAGCTAAGGTTGTGCTGCCTGTCACAGGGAAATTCATAAAGGAATTTGGCAGGCAAGAGTATTTAAAGACTTTAGCTTTTTAGATTTTTTTACTGCTCTGCCAAATAGTTAATTTAGACTACAGTAATGAATGGTTTCTACTCAAGACTGGAAATGATGTCAAGTAGGACTTGTTTCACCACTGCCAAAAATCTGAATATTTCGGCAGCTGCAGGATTTGTTAAGGATCAGGTCTGTGGTGTGGAAGTGGCCAAACCGGGGTGGAAAGAAGAAATAAAGGTGATTCCTGTGTTGATGAAGAGCTGGGAACCTCTGGGTTAACAGGAAAAAAAAAAAAAAAAGGAAGAAAAAAAGTAAAAAAGGAATGAAGTAAAGGAACTAAAATGCAGAATTGTCATTTGTGGTGTTTAAATTTGAACAGTGTGCTCAAGACAGGAAGCTGATCTCATGACATGACCATGACTCCTATTGCAACATGTCAGGGGCTGCTTTCCCAAGCGATGCTCCCGGGATGGAGCAGTCTGTCTGCCAGCTTCGCTGCTCCTCAGGGGCACAGCAGGCTCTGGCTCTGCCCTGGGATAGCAGGAGAGAGAGATTTTCTAAAGTTTCAGGCTTTTCACTGCCTTTTGGGCCATGGGGGAGTGTGAGGAGGCAGCATTGGGCTGGGGGCTGCCCTTTCCTTCAGTCTTGTGCCTGGTCCTCGTGGCTCCCTCTGTATTCCCTTTAGTGCTGTCTCTTCCATTCCCTTGGATAAAACAGTAGTTAAGGGACAAAGGTGAAATTAAAGTGACCACTGTGCTGCAGGTTGACACCAGGGCCTTTATGCTCCAAAAGTGCTATTTGTGCTCGTGATGCTTATTTTCCTAATTAGCTTGTGCTTATTTTTGACGGGTTATTTTGTTTTTCTCCAGAAGTAACACACATCAGAGCCAGATTCTGCTAGTCAGCATCACCTTTGGGATGTTAGTGGTATAGGCAGTTTTCCTGCAGATGATTTTACTGAACATTTTTTAGGTGAATGTATTCTTATTGATCTACTGAGTTTATAAATCCTCATATTCTTTTTACAAAATATTGAGCATACTTTTTATTTTTTTAAATCTCCTTTAAAATATGGAAAGAATTTTAAAATATTTTCACTTTTTAATAAAAACAGTGTTTTTAATGAGGGAACTTCTTCCAACATTTCATTTGTAAAGACCAGTATAAAAACTGTGTGTGTACATTCAAATGTGCAAGAAAGAGATCAAGACCATTCATATACAGAGAGAGCTTGTCTTAATTTTTGCTGTTTCCAGTTAAGCCTCCTCCCTCACCCCATCTGCTTCTCTGCATGACTGACAGCTGATTGCACGTCCTTTTTCCAGCACATTTTCCTCTCAGGTTACCCAGAGCTACGACCACACGACCAGGTTTCCCTGGAAAATACAGCCATATTCAGCCATGAAGCAAAGCCTCCCTGCTCCCAAGGACATTCCTCATACCCTAGGGCACAGCTCCCTCAAGACTTGCAGAGGGGAAAACTGCACATTCACCAGTGTGGCAGAGGTTACACAGACTCACCTGTTTGCAGAGCTGGTGATTTTCCTGGGGTTGGCTGCCCCAGTCAGAGATGCCCCAGAGTTTGCAGCTCCACTAAAGGAAGCACTGGCAGTGGAGTGTGGCTGCCTCCTCTTGGCTCTGTCAGCCAGCTGAAATACTGGGACAGGTCCATGTAAAATAATTGGTACAGCTGTTTTTATGTATTTCTTCCTCTCTTTTTTTGCTTTGTTTTGTTTTGCTACAGCAGAGACTAAAGTGACAGAAATCGATAGTTGCTTTTTTCTTTCCAAGCTGATGCTGTATCATAGTCGAGATTTTGATTGATCACTTACATGTTGGGCGTGGTTGGAGTTCCCATTTAGCTCTGCAGTGTTCCAGATGCTCTAATTTATCACTGAGGTATTGCAGCAGACTTTTTTTATATCAATTGCTTGGGTACTTTGACCATGGCATTGTAAAGAAGGACTTACAATACAGGGATTGCTCAGTAGGTTGGCAGCACTGAAATTGTTCAAGTCAGTGACTTTTCTGTGCTGACTATAAGATACCAGCTAAATTACTGTGAATTAATCTCAGCCACTGCTCCATCCCCATGGCCTAATGAAAGGCATATGCTCACTAGATTAAGCGCATGTAAATTTGTCATCATAAATTCATGCACTGAAGCATAATTAAGTGGAATTCGACTGCCTTTATAATTTTGTGCAACCGTGAACTGTTTCCCTTATGAAACATTCTAAATATTCGATGATGTGTATTCATGCCAAGAATTTAGCTAAGTATTTTTGGTGATGGGTGACATCAATAGCAATACTAAATTTGATCGCCAGGGTCCTTTAGTGTGAGTCCACTCTCCAGCAACAGAAGAATCTCTTGAAGCTCTGAAAGCACACAAGCAAGACAAGTCCCTGTTCCAGGATGGGATTTGTATTGTAAATGCTGTCCTTGACCACTACAGAATATCTTTGCAGTGCAGCATGTCTTTTTGAGCTATTATAGAAAATAATTCCTTACCATTTTGTTATAGACAGCTCTCAGAATCTCTACACTTTCAGAGCCACCACCCATTTATCCCTGGTTTTAGGCAGCCCCACCTCCTGCCTGTCACACACAGACCCGATCTGCAGCAGCTGATCCCCCAGCAGCTCAGGTGGGAGAGTGCACTGGAGGCTGTTTGGATGCTCAGCTTCTTGCCACCCACCAGTGCCTGCTGTGTCTCTCTGAAAGGAATGTGGCCATCTGGGCTCCCTGCACCCTGAACCTCAGCACTGGCCAGGCAGGACACGTGTTGCACAAGCCTGAGCAGAAAGACCAGTGTGATGATTTCACAGCTGTTCTTTGTGCCAGGGCACAGGTGTCTGAGTACGGGAGGTGCTGTAGGATCTGCCAGCTCTCCACTGACTACAGATGTTCCACCCCACAAAAGAAAGAACACAAGCTGAGCGACTCAAATGTGTCACTGGAGCAGGAGATCGCAGGTGGCACCGTCTGTGCCACCTCTGCACAAGGGGAGTTGCTGGAGTCTCTCTGATCCAGGGATGCAGCACAGAGCCCTGCTCCAGCAGGGATATGGCCTCTGTGTACTCTGGCTTGTTTTCATTAATTTCTCCTCCACCTTTCACACTCTGAGCTGTAGAAGCCCTTTACAATTTAGTTCCTCTATAGCTACACCTTGCATTAGTGGCAGAACAGGACAGGAAAAACACTTCTGGGTTTCTCATTTTTTCCAGTTTCCTTTTTTTTTCTGCTGAGATCCTATAGATCCACTTCTGTCTTCCTTGTTTTGCCTCCTTTTCTTTCCTGCAATACATGTGTGGATATCCTCTCCCCTCTATAAAGATGAACATTCTTAAGAATATGGTTCAGGGCCAGAAGATGAGAAAGTAAAAAATGCAGGACAGTCTCTAACCCTTATTTGAGTGAAAAATTTATTTTTTTTTTTAGATAATTTGTGAATTTTAGCTCAAAGCGCCCACTTCACCATAGCCAAAAATTGTGTCAGTATAGGATCCAAAATGTCATTGTGGTTATGGGGTTTTTTGTTTAGTTTTGAGACAGATGCTCATCTCCCTAAGTTACACTCTGGCACTGTCCTTGTCAGTTCCATTAAGTCTGACCTATAAATCCCAACAACCACTTCACTTGCCAGGTTGCTCAACATTTGCATTTCAGTGTGGTTTCCTCATTTCCCCTTCCTTGTTTTAGAAATGAACATTACATTTACACATTTCAGATCTGCTTTAGGCTGCTCTTGTCTGTGTGTTGCTACAGCTGGAAGAACTGTGAAAGTTGCCATATCTGCCATGGAGAATTCTAGAGAGTTGAGGAATATGCAAAGGCCAATTATACCTCCCTCTGCCAAGTTTAGACTTTGGGGGATAATCTGGAGAAAGCAGCACACTAACTCTTAAAAGAACCCTTTATTTTATGGCTTATTTTCTCTTTTCAATCTAAGTATCAAAAGCAATGGTCAGTTTTCAATTCTGACTCAGAATTTTCTCTTTCAGAGATGCCAGCACTTCCTGGAGGACAGCTACCCTGGCTCCAGGTGCTTCCCAAGCCAAATACTGGACAACATAAGACCAAGGTCAGAAGAAGACCCCAATCAAACACATCTCACCCTTTTTCCCAGATGGAAAGCTCCCCAAAGAAACTCTCTTTGGTGACCAGATGACTCATGCAGCAGTAACATCCCAAATCCCACAGACAGCACTATATGGAGCCTTTCCCAGCCTCCCTCAAAGCTGCTTGCTGCTGAATATTGTGTAATGACCCTCCTGCCCTTCTCACTTTAGGCACGGAGGATCCAAATCCAGGCTGTATTTCCCTTGCATCCCCTCCCTCCCTTGACCTCTCACTGTTGCCTTCCTTCACAGAGCTCCATGTGACAGTTTCATTGCTTTCCTTGCAGCACTGAACACAAAACCCATGATTTCTGCCCTATCACATAAATCTTTTTAAAATTTATTATTCTTGGGATGATTAAATATAAAGAGAATGATCAAGAGCAGGTCTCATGGTGCTGACAGCACTTTCATTCTAATTAACTTAATTCTAAGTACAACAAGGCTATTCCTGGCTCAGTGATCAGTATTGTAATTGCCTGTTTGATGAGCAGTTACGGACCAATATTTTACACAGTAAAACATGTCTGGCTTACCTAGTTCAAACTACAGCACAGTGGCTTAGAATGGTTTAATAAGTAGCTTGTGCTGCACAAAGCAACATGCATTTAAGACAGCACATATGGCAGTGCTCAAAAGCACCTTTAGTACCAGCTGGAAGCCTAAAACCATGAGAATCAACAAATGTGGTACTAACAGGAGAAGTTGGAATTCAAATTCACCCTTCAAAGTAGTCTAGGCTCTAAAATTAGAGCCTAAAGGAGCAGCTGGAAGAGAGCTGACAGGATGACCATCCCAACAGCAGGTCCTGTTTAAGTAAACTATACTGCCAGCTTCAGACTGAAATATAGCTTAAAAGAAACAAGCTTTAAAGACTTATCATTAATCATACAGTCACTTAAAACCAACTAGCTCCTGTAAAACTGCACCAGCATCTGAAGTTGGATTATTAATCTGACTAAACCTCTGAGTTAAGCAAACTAGGAATGTATGAATTAACACAGACCAGTAAGAAGCTCAAGCTGAAGTAAGCCCTCACCAAAGTCTACAGAATGAGTAATTTTCACTGTTTGAAATGAAGAACCCACTCCCACACAGCTTAAACATGCAAAAGCACTGGGAGTGCTAGTACTGGATGGTAGATGTGCAACGTTTTATCCTTTTTTATTTCCTTTGCTGTGACAGAACCTGGCAGTGGTTGTTCTTCCTCCTGCCACATACACCATTTTTCTAAGGGATAGCTGGAGAGGTTCTGCCACTAATTACTATCCCCTTTCTTACCCTAGATCACGATTCCTGCTGAAGTTCTGGGACACTGCCTTCCATATTGAGTGATCTCAAAGTGATCATAAAACAACATATGGACTATCACATAGTGGGTTATGTAAAACGCTAGGGCTCATGTCTATGAACCTGGACGACAGAGCTGTGTTTTAATTGCTTTGATACAGTTGTACAGCTTCACCCCATGGATTTGACCCTCATCAAAACACTGCAAGTGTGTGTGATGCAAGGAAAGATAATCATGTCATAGTGCTTCCTCCAGCACACCCTCCACTCCCTTTCAGTCTCTTGCTGGGCAATGTGGTTTATCCTAAGGTAAGAACTCCAGGTAGGAATTGCAAGAGGAACTGTCTGGATGCTTACATAATTTGTGTACTCCAGAGACAGGGGAGTTGTGGTGTTCACAACTGACTTTGGTGCCCATCAGCCTGCAGAGACTGAAGCCAACAGAACAAAAGGTCTCCTGATCTTGTAGGCAGCTTCCATCCATGTAGATCCCGCTCCTCTCCCACCCTCCCTCTCAAAGGCACATCCACCCCAAAGACAGGGAACACTCACTTTCTGATGGGTGAGTAAAAGCACCGAGATCTGGCCAAATATGGAGATAAAATCCTAAAGCAGCTACACAGGTGTTTTGGTGCTTGGCCGTTGTGAATTCTGCAAGGCCAAAGGCTGTAAACATGCACATTACTAGCTGAATTTGCTGATATTTTTACCCTTTAGGGACATGTTGTTGAGCAAATCTGAGACTGTGTGGACCTAGTGACACTGAGACTTCTCTGAGGTCAGAAAGCAAGGGGAGGGTCTCAGTGAAGCTTGTGACTCAACAGGACATGACCACGACCTGAGGGTACTATAACCCATTGTTACAGATGATAGAATTATTACTTACTGTATTAGCAATAAATCTGAACATCATCATCCACATAATCACTGTATCCCACTTCTCACACCTGGCCAAGAGCCTTCCCTTGACTGCTCTGCTACAGCACATTACACAGTGTTCAGTAATTAGAGCACAGATTCTTGTCAAAGAAACTGGCAGTGCAACTCTTCCTCTCTATCTACTGATATAAATCACCCAGATTAACTTCAAATGCCATTAAAAGGAATTTCAAATAATTGTAACATATACTGAGCTGGATTTCCTGGACTCAGGCAAAGCTGAAGAGCATTGTTCAGTTCAATGTGAATCGCTGTCCAGGATCTCCAAGACATGACAAGCTTAAGGCCACCAATTCAGACATTCCCAGTGAAGGAGAATAATTCAATGAGCAGATCTTTTCTGGAAGTGGAACAAATATCTCCTAACAGTAGGGAAGGTTGAGCCCATTAGAGGACAACAAGAAGGAAAAAGTAGTTTCCGTTCATGTTGCTGTATCTGGAAGATCTTTTACCACAAGACCAAATGAATTACTAAAAACTAGGTAGTTCTACAAAATATTCAAGCCAGAGATCAACCACTTGTTTTAACTACACTCACTATTTGGTTTAGGAAAATTTAATCAATGTAAGATGATCTTTCCTTTGAAAGACAGTTAAAACTAAACTACTACAGGAGTAAGGAGACTGTCACACATCGAATGCTGCTGGACCCTGCTCTACTCAGCTGAAAAAATACTAAACAGAACTAGCCACACCTAAAAAGACACACAACAAATGCATTCAAGAACAAGTGTTCTTTGCTTTATTGAATGGCTGAAGCAGGACTATAATCCAGGTATGCTTAAATCAAATGTTGGTCCACTCTTATCATCAAAAAGAATTGACTTTTTTATATTAACATCAACACAATTGGAAGGAATATGAACCACCATAACAGGAACTTTCAACTGTACGTGACGTTAGACCATGACCAGGTTGGTGCTACTTCAGTATTTATAGACTCCACTGGATAGACCAGCTCGGCTAGTGTTATTTACCTCCAAATCATTTAATTTCCAGGGAAAGGATCCTTCTGCATACAGCTCACCTCTGAGCCATCAACATGAGATCAAAATGCTGTTTGTGCCACAAGAGTTGTAGTCTTCTAGAAATATTTCAATATTTAGTATTTCACTAAAGAATATTTACTATCCTCTCTGAAGTTACACATAACCATTATAAATATTTACATCAAACATTTACAGCTGGTTCATAATATACAACACAACAATTTAGCTATAATTTCTAATCTTCCAGTGTAAAAGTTTCAAACAACATGTTGTTATCATAATTTCTTTTCTCTGGTTTGCACACAGTCACAGGCAGTACAGGGCTTTTCAAAAAATCATGTTACATTAAAAAAAAAATGGAATGATGTTACTTTAATAACAATTATTTCAGGGATTCTTGTTTTGTTTTCTTTAAACAAGCAGATTTCAATTTCTAAATCCCATATGGTGCTACTGCTAACATTTAAAATAGCCTTGAGAGGGAAAAAATACTTCGGAAATAAATACAACTTTAAAAAAACTTCCACAATTAACCATGTCAGAATATTTGTTTTCCACACAGTTTAAAGGAGACTTTACTCCTCTCATTATCTTCTTGTGCCAAAATACGGTGCAGTTCAATCCATTCTTATCTTCTGATTTGTCATCCTATAAATAATGCTGTCATACCCAGGATCCATGTTCCAAAGGTTGTAGGAGATAACTATCACAGCTAAAGCAAGACCTATCATCATCCACAGAATAATGTTGAAGATTACAGAATAGTTGTAGTTATATGGATAGGCAAGGTTATATGGATTTTCTTTTTCACTCTGTAATAAAGAAAATGCGTATTACTTCAAAGTGAGCTTGCACACAAAATATTCTGACTCCAGAGAAAGTCTGAGCAACCTGAATAGGGCAACTGCATCCTAGATTGTGTCTGGAGTCCTGTCAGCAAGCCAAGGAAAATGTTTTCCCACACCTGGGAGGCAGGACTCACATGCACTGCTGCAATGGGGGCAAAATGCAGAAAGGCAAATTCTAACAAGGCCTAAGGGAAAAAGTTTTCACAGTGAAAGTGGTTAAGGCTTTGGAATAAGCTGTCCAGAGAGACTGTACAACTTCTAGCCATGGACTTTTTAAGAACTTGGCTGGACAGCCTGATGTAACTCCAAAATTAATCCTACTCTGAGCAGGAGGTTGGACTAGTTGACTTCAAGAGTCCTCCTCAAGTTATTCTATGATTAAATGAACAAGACAGGTAAGTAAGCTGACCTCTTTGCACCCATGCCTAAATCATACTCAGCATTTTAGTCCTTAACAAAAAGTTAGGCTCAAGTGAAGAACTGATGCAATTTGGACCCCTTTTAATAAATGAGATATAGAAAAATGTGCCTCTCCTACCTGTGAAGACTGGAGAATGGAGCGAGTCTTCCTTATGAGGGGGGAATTAAACTCCTTGACAGCCACCACTTCTACTACTGCATTCCCACCATAGAGATTAAACATATCATCTGCAAACTGGAAAAGTAAAGGTGATTTAATTAAAAACCTACACTGTAGCCAGGAATTAGGCAGAGTTTTGTTAGCCAGATGCAGTAAAACGTAAGATGTCAGCTTCATGAACAATCGTGGTAAGCTATAAAAGTCTACACTACTTTAGAATTTCACTAAGAAAGTGCTGGTTTACAAGGCCTCTTTCAAACTCATCAGTCATTGTGGATCAGACTGTAGTTTATGCCTGCTTTCTGGCTTAGCAAACTGATGCTTTTACACTTTTCCATCATGCTTTGGAAACTCTCCAAAGTGACTGGTCTTACACAATCATTAGTTAAATTTTTATTAAGACCTTTTGAAAAATTACTTTGTGAAGCACACTGATGCATGAACAGCAGTAATTTTTAAGGCTTCAAAATTTAGACTTCTACAGCTTTGTGGGCAAGGGCAAACTAACCACTGCATCCTGGGATAAAGATATTTTCACATTTTCAAGGGCCAGTTTTTGTGAGACATACTGGTGGTTTCAAATGCAAGGTATTTATTTAAGGAAAACAAACATATCAAGTCATGTTGATACATGATTTCAATACAACCCTACTCCTTTATGCAAAATACCTAAACACACTGTAGAATCATGTCAACACTTTCTAGAGAGGCAAATTCTAACATGTGATTTTATAACTGAACAACTGCATTTTAAAAATCAAACAACAAAACCAAGCATCAGCCAAGCCATCAGTAATGAAGTGACAATTCAAAGCGTAACGTAGTCAATAAACTAACTCCCTTACATTAACATAAAAAATATTTCCTTAATATTATCATGATATTTGTTCATTAGGTAGAAAACATACCTTCTGCAGAGAGTCTACAAGAATTTGAGAAGCATCCTTGAACTGCTGAGAGTCTTCCCCATACCGTTTTCCAACCTCTTCCAAACCAGAGAGTTCCAGAGAATACAGGTCTGGAGAGTGATCTTTGGCTAAGTGCTTGTGTCGAGACAGCTTTGGCACACCATTGAGGGCAGAAAGAAATTAATTCATACACAGGTTACTTGAAAAAAACACATTTCACAAAATCTATTTACTCTTTATAATCCAGCCTCACTTTCCACAATCATATCCCATATCGATTAGAAAGCAGAATTTCCTGCCAACTTAACTAGAAGATGTCCATGACTGTTTCTGTTTTTAATTCTACAGAAGAAAGCAGACTATCACTATGTAGCCACTCTTCCTAACACAAGGTTACATACATGTAATAGAGAGCTGTACTAAAAAGAAATACTATACTGTTTCAAAAAACCTTACCAGGCTCGCAATATCACGTAGGACTTGAAGTTCTGACAGAAAAAGCAAGTCAACCTGGGGGAAGAGGCAAAAAGGGACAGGTATTTGCTTTGATGAAACCTAAGGTAGGAAAGTCGTGTTTTGTTGCAACTCTCAGTATTTTATAACAGGTCATGTCTGCTACAGCAACAGAACATGCTAGAAAGAAATAAATTTTTCAATGAAGTTACTTACAAAAAACCCTTAAAACTTAATTGCTAGAATTCCATTAAAAAAAATTAAGGGTGGGCTCTCCTAGACAAAGAAAAGGGGAAGAAAAAGGGGAAAAGAGAAAAGCACAAACTAACTTAAGAATATTGGAAAAAAGATCCTAAAAGTTCCCAGTGATTAATGGCTCTTACCTCATTGTTTCTGCTGAGGGAGTTGAGGGGGAGGGAGCTGAGGATGGAGTTGTCCTGGAATAAGCGGTTCCGCAGTTGGCGCAGTGTGACAGAAAGATCCTCAAACACGGAGTTTGCCTTGCCCACCATGTACACTCTCTGCAGGAACAGCCATTGTTCAGTGACAACAGAGGTTCCTTCTCTGTTTTTCCAGTCACACACTAATAATCAATCACATTCACAGTCTCCAAGGCAAAATTTCATATAATCAAGTGGAAAGAGGTTTAACTATTTAGAACATCTGGAATCAGAAGTCAAGCAATACTCACTTCCTCACTGGGGGCCAGCTGCAACACCACAGGCGTTTCCTCAGAGAACAAGGTATGAATAGCATTGGCAACACTGTCAAGACTGAGAGGAACAGCCTGGAAGACAAAGCCTAGTTAGATTTTTGCTAAAAGGAGATAATTATGCATGGTAAACTGGTGCAAAACAAAGTTTTCCAAGTTGGGAAGCAGCAAAATTAACTAAGTAGAAATAACCTGAAAAACAACTTATTTGGAAGGTGTTTGTGGGTTCATGCTGGACAAACAACAGCTAAACGTGACAAACTCATCCAATACTGCAGCAAACTGGATTACAGCAGACAATGTAATTATATAGGAGAAGGGAGTAGGCACTGCACAGTTACCAATATTTTGCAAGTTACTGTGGCATGTTAAAAGGTCTCTGGAAAAAGTCCTATGACAGATGAGGCAACAGGCATAAATTTGAAACTAGGCAATTTTATCTAAACACAAGAACAAAGTTTTTTTACTCTGAGGATGGTCAAATACTGGTAAAGGTTGCCCAGAAAGGTTGTGGAGTCTCCATCTGTGGAGAGACTCAAAACCTGAGTGAACATAGCCCTGTTTAGCCTGCTCTGGCTGAACCTGCTTTCAAGAGCTCCCTTCCAACCTAAGTGATTGTGGTGCTGTGTCAAGCCTGAGAAGGCTCTTAGCAAAGACAGACAGTGGTAGGGAAATATAACATTGTCTGTAGATTTCTTTTTGATGCAGTGTATTGAAATGGTGTCTCAAAGTGCTGTATTTCACAATCAAGTACTTGAGAAAAAATCAGAAGACGACTAAGAGGGTGAATCACTACATGAAAGAACCAACATCATATAAAATGTTACCACACACTCAGCTGAAGCAAAAAAAGTTAATAATTCTGGACTGTGAAATAGTAAGTTACCATGAGAAGCAGCCTCTTGCTACAAACATTAAAACTAGATGTCTTTCAAGGAGAACATGCTTTGGTCAAATAAGTTACTGAGCTCAACACAGGAGGCCCTGGGTGATCTGAAAGACCTCTCACTTTGTACAGAATTTTGACTAGATTATTGATCCATACAGCCTGATCCATCATTTCAGGGGATATGTGAACTTCAAGTGAAGTAAAAATTAAATGAACACAGAGACTACAGTAGAGAATCATGTACTTGTCATCAGACCACAAGAGTCACAGAAATCACATGACAGTTCCAAATGTGGATACTCACATTCTCAATGGGGTAAGAAAACCCTTTCACAGGCAATGCCAGCTTGTCCACCCCCTTCACAGTTATCAGCACAGTGGCTCGTGGTCTGTGAAACAGATCACCCACTGCAAGCCCAGGCCAGGGAAGGTCCTGTTACAAAATAATAAAAAAATTGTATTTCACAAGGAGTATCTCTGTGCAGGACAACCTACTGTAAACTTCATGGGGAAGTAAGTTAATATCAGACTGCTCTCATCTTGAATAATGCTGTCTCAAATCAATCATGAAGAAAGTCTTAATTTAAAAGCTGCCAGTAACTTCATAGCAGTCAACGCTAATACATAATAGATATATGAAGAGTTATCTCCCTCAATTAAATGATAAATATTTTAGTCTGCATTTAAGAAGTGAAGGCTGATTTAAAAAACTAAACAACCAAAAAAAAACCCCAAAAAAACAAACAAAAACCACTCTCCCCCATAATAAATCAAACAAACCTAAACTCTTTCACAAAACACCACAGAAAGAGGTTTAGGCACACTAAATCACTATTTTCTTGATATTTTCAGTACCAGAAAGAAACAGGGGGATAAAAACAGACAGATATTGATCATACCAACAACTTATCAATCTAAAATTTACAAATTTGCACAGAAACAAAGAGATTCCTTAGTAGCTTACTACAGCTACGAATCAGCAAGAGCACAGTGAAGGCTACCTGGCTGGTTTATTCAAGCACAAAATAATTCATCTATTTGGACTAAATGCAAACAGATTTCTCCATCTGTGTAAAAGACATAACTGCTTGTTTTTTTGAAAACCAATTTAACTGGAATTAAATGTGATTGACACTATGATCTCTATTACCTCAAAGAAACAAAAGAAAACCCTTCTAAAGCACCACCAGGGACAAAAAATGCAGTTCAGTTTTATTTCCCTTTAACAAGGGAGGAATACTGAATGCCTGTTTTTGAGAATTCCCAATGTAATGCAGTAAGAATTCCTAATTCTCTACAGTGTGCCTACTGCACTGTCAGTTTGTGTCTCTAGACTTCAGCCTTGATGTGAGCTGCAAAAGGAGTGCCCTAACCCTGCAATGCTCTCTGTAGCAGGGCTGGAAGATCACACAGTGATCTTTGCCTTCCTTAGTGACAGTGCTGAAAACTTAGTTTCAGTGCTTAACTGAATAGTAATTTAAATACTTCCTTCCCCATCTGCTTCTAGGATTTGAAATAATACTAAGAGAGAACTATCTCCAACAGACTCATCACTTTGGCAAAGGCACAAAGTACTGCAACACTTTTTTCCAGGACAACCATGACATACCTCTGGATGACCAGTAGGCCAAGTGGTCAAAATGGGCAAAACCCTGATGTTCTGCTGGGTGTCTTTACATACAACACTCACAATACTATCCAATATATTGGGTTTTTCTTGATAAAATAATAAAAATTTACTTCTTAGGCATACTGCTCTTATGAGTTTGTTACTAGTCTGATGACACAAAAAAGCGTAATTGACAGGAAGGTATTTTCAGACAAATTCCAAAACACAAGCCAGACAGACCTGCATTCAAACTAGCCTTATCAGACCTCTCCCCTAGCTGCAGACTGGAAGAAATGGGAACTGGCTGCCCTCAGCAGCACTGTGAGAATACCTCAGCCTGCAGATTTGAATATCTGGCTGTACACAGACAGTGCTAGAGATGCCTGCCTATCACACTTTCACATACTGCTTCAACAGCCATCCCTGCTGAAGCCCTGCAAAAGATTCAGTAGGCAAGACTGGAATCAATCCAAGAGCTCCTCCTCATATACTTTATTTTAATGTCACTAAAGCCATATCAAAACACTTGACGTGGGAAAACACTACCACAAATCATGTTTTTAGGTCTTTGAATTACTTTCTAAGTAATCAGCCTACTTGTTCTTACTAACTCTGCTCAGCAAACAGGTTTGCTGACCTGACAAAACACCTGCCTTGCCAAGCCATTTCTTAGTCTTCAGAGTTCTCAAGAGCAGAGCCCTGTGGAGAGCTCGTGGACAAGAAGTGACAGTGGTCACTCAGTGTGTGACCACAGATAGGGGGATACAGCACATAGTTGGGTCTCAGAGGAACTGAGGAACAGCACTGTAAAGCCTCTGCAGGCTTTCTTCTATAGCTGATGATTCAAACTAGCCAGCCAGCACAGCCTCTGGCTGCTCACATGACAGACACAGCCCTGTGCTTGGAAACCACCTCTGACAAGTCATGCATTCCTCAACACAAACAGGAGGGTATTTTATATATTCCAGCACATGATGGGAAGAGCTGCAAGCTGAGTGAGCAGGTCTGTAGTTTTAGAGGCATTCCAAAATCAAGACCTGAAACATACTTCTTCAACAGAAAAGCCCATGGTTAATGCAGCTACATCCGGGATCCGGTCGCCAGGAATGGGCCAACTTCCATCTCGGAAAACAACTGACTGAGGGGATCGTAAGATACTAAATTCATCTCCACATACACCTGAAAAACAAACACAAAAAGCTGTCAAAGTTCTTGCAAGCTTTCCCTTACATAGCACAGAAAAAGAGCATATTAGAGCTTTCTTTCATTCCTTCTTCCTCCCTCTCATGCCTATCAGTTTATGTAAAACAAGGAATGAGAATCCATCGTTTTGGTGCCCTGGAATACAAAATAAAGTTTCTATACAGCAATGACTATGGCCAAACAAATCCATATTAATGAAAGTAGGACAATTATAGAAGCAACAGCACAGTACAGTTCTGTGTACTCACTAGCAGGCTGCAAGCAGTGCTACAGTTCAGACCCAGCAAAATAAACTGTCAGTGGAGCCAGGCAGATTCCAAAATCCTGTTAAGCTCACAATGCACCAACAGCCTTGTCTGCTTCCAGGACTGCTTGGCACAACAGTTCTGCTCATGCAGACAACAGCCTGAGCCACTGAGCCCAGAGCCAGGAAGTCCAGGGGAGTCTGTCAGTGCTGGCTTAAACCAAGCAGTGCCAGGACAACCTGGATTCTGCTGAACAGCTCCTGTGTCCCTGCTCTGCCTCCCCCACCACCTGATGCTGCAAGATGCTTTTCTTCCCTTGGATGCAGTGCAGGACCTGAGCTGATTGCGTGAAGCCCCAGCCTGCAGTACTTCTCATGTTGGGTTCTCACTTATCTGGGATCCCCCTTCACTCTCTTCCCCATTACCTTGAATAGCAGAGATGACTAAAAGCGTATTTTTAAACTGGTTTATGATGAAAGTAATTTACTGTGTAACAAAGTCAGGAAGGACTCCAAAGGTATAATACCTGGCCTCTTGATTTTAAAGTCACTTAAGCATAGCTGCAATGTTGTGCACACAAAAATTGATGTAAATATATTTTAAAACTTATTTAGTGAATATAAGCAGTGATACACACAATGCAAAATTTCAGGCATATGCTCCTTAATGACCAATCTGAGAAGGTTTCCAATAGAAAACTAATCTGACAAGATATGAGAACATCAAGTAATAGAGTAACAAATATTTGCAGGCCTCTAAGTTGAAGTTCTAATTATACAATGTGTCTGACTGCATATTTCAAAATTACATTAATAATTGTCTAGAGAAAATAAAACTATTTAATCATATGATCACTGAAAACTGATTACCAAACCAAGCAGTGCCATACAATAGCTTCCCAGGGCATCTACAAATCTAAAGTCTATTTACAAAAATAATGCAAGAGTAAAATGATGTGTTGTGCAGCTAAAACCTTCCCTAAGATGACCTTGAAGATACTGTTTTAAAGCCTGGGTCGTGATCATGCATGCAAATGTTGACAGTAAATCTGAGTTATGTTATGATAAACATAGTAAAGGGCAAAGTACTGTGATGCAGGTTGGGGAAGGAGAGCAAAAGCAAGGAAACAGGGTAAACCAACCAATACATAGAAGCAAATTTTAGCATTTTTTGATGTGTTCATTGGATGGTCTGCTACCAATTTTAATGGTAACTAAAATTAGTTACAGTTCTGAAGGACAGAAATGTTTCCACAGCGATTTCTTCAAGAAGGAACTTACGAAACAGTTACAAATCTGTGGGATTTCGCACCTTGCTCTCCACCAGGCTGTAAGACAGTCACAAGTTCTGTAGGACAAACTGGCTTACTTAGGGCTGGATTGCTCAGGTGTATAAAATCAATTACATTTGCCCCACAAGCCTTATTCAAGATTCCAATGATTAAAACTGAATTTGAAGTTGGGAACACCAGCAGATTCCCTACAATCACCTGTGGAATACTTAACCAAATTCCTACCCAGCCAAAATTGCACCTCAAGCTCTCAAAATCCTTTGTGAACACCCACATCACCCAGCAGCAGATCCAGGCGCCTCTGGAACACCCCCAGGGATGGTGACTCCACCACCTTTCTGGGCAGCCTATTACAGTGCCCGACCACCCTGACAGGGAAAAAAATATTTCTCTAATGCCCAATGTGAATCTCCCCTGTCTCAGCCTATAAAACCGCATTTTAATATAATTTATATGCAATATAAATGTGTTCAGTAAAATAATATACCATGCATAATCATGTATTTGTGTTCTACATAATACATAACATAAATACGTATTCGTATTCTTACTTTTATAAGAAATCTATACAAATAGCATATTTATATAAGAAATTTGCATTATTTTTAATTTATCATAAACCAGGCCTTGGACAGAAAGTGTTCCAGCACCGAATCTGGGGGCGGGAGGGAGAAGGGGGGGCAGCGATGACAGCCCCCTGAACCTGAACCTGGGACAGACACACGGACGGACAGACACACAGACACACGGATGGACACATGGATGGACACACAGACGGACGGACGGACACACGGACAGACGGACACACAGATGGATAGACGGACACACGGACAGATACATGGACACACGGACGGACAGACGGACACACGGACAGACACCCCTCGTTCCCGCGCCCCTTCCCCAGCGCTGCGGCACAGCCCCTTTCCCCGCAGTGTCCCCCCGCAGCGGCCCTCCCCGCTGCCCCGGCCACCCACCGGTGACACAGGCCGCTGTCACCAGCGCCGCCAGGCCCAGCCTCAGGCCCAGCCTCAGGCCCAGGCCCCGGGCCGGGCCGGGCCCGCCGCTCCGCCCGCTGTCCGCCATCAGCCGCCGCCGCCGCACTCGCACTGCCACCCGCCCCGCCCGCCGTGCTGACGGACAGCCGCAACAGCCAGTCCGCGTGCGTCGTTTGGCGCGGATGGGCGGGGATTTGAGGCGCTGACCAATCGCCGGCTCGCCGCTGCTCCCTCTCTGTCAGCTGTGCCGGCTTGGGGGCGGGGCCTTAGCTTGAGTGGCATTCCGTTTGACCAATCAGATCGCGATTGGTGCCGCTGCACCATTTTTCTCCCCGCGCTGTGAACTCAGCGGGGAGCAGCGAGAGGGCGGGGCTTTGTAGCTGGTTCGACCAATCGGCGGGAGGGAGCTGTGATTGACAGGCAGGCGCACCATTCAGAGGGCAGGGCCGGCGGCCCCGCCCTGTCCGCAGCTGTGAGGGCGTGAGGGGGTGGGACCCGATGGGCCTGTCCATGGGCCTGTCCCTGTCCCTGGGCCTGTCTCTGTCCCTCAGGGTTTTCTTCCCTTAATTGTGTGAACACCGGCAGTAAAGCATTCAGTGGCTGCCCCAGCCATGCCCGTCTCCCCTCAGCTGCCCTTCTCCCTGTAATAGGTGGTGCGTGTTGGTCAGTGTGTGTGTGAGATATTCCTCAGTATAAGCAATCAAGTCACAAATATTTCCTGGCGTCTTTGCACGTCTTTAGGCTCCGGGATCTTGATGAGACCCTCTGCAAGCTGAGGCAGAAGAAACCAGACTTTTAATGGTGAATTTCATGGCATGGGGGGGGCTGAGGCCTACCATTTCATTGTATGTAAAACTGCGTTATGAGCACTTCAAATTAATACTTATTCTTTACTCTGCGTTGTGCATCACGAAACCTGCAGCACTTAATAGCTTTTGTAAAATAAATGCAAATAAATGTGTGTAAGATTACCTGATCGCAAGACATGATCAAAATAGTGGTTTCCTGCCTTGGAACAGGATTAGAAGAGCCCAGGGGAGAGGAGGCCTGGATCACTGGACAGCAAAGGCATTGAAGATGGCTTTCCAATGAGCCCCGTCTGGTTGTGCACTGAGCAAGGCCGGGTGACATTAAAAACCATCGTTTTATCTTGCAAACTGGCAGTGCTACCACAAGGCATGTGCCCATGGGTCCTGGATTAAGGTGGGTTACCTCGTTCTTGGCATTCAGTGACTCTTGGACACTTGGCTTTGCAAGTGTAGTGTGTCTATTTTAGCATCATTTCACAAAGTTCTACCTGTCTAGGAAAATACTGTTCCTGCACCTTGCAGTCTGATGTACAGGTGATCCTACCACTTCACCTATGGGTATGCACTGGTTTGCCTCGTCACAGAAGCAGCTGTAGAACTCCATTCTCCCTCTTAATCTCTCTCCCCTTCAGACTGTGTCTACACCAAAAATGTGCATGGAAATAAAGGCAAGAAGGGTCACTCAAAGAAGTGAGGTCGTGAAACTGCTCAAGGGCATTGGGTGGATGTGATTCTGTCCTAGATAGGATGGTAGTGGAAAGTGCAGAGCAGGGAGAGGAGTGTACAAGGGAAGAAGTTTCTTCATATAAACTAAGAGTTTCATAAAAATATTATATGGAAAAGAAGGTGCTAGAGTGAATAAGACTGTATTAAAGAAGATGTTTCTCTTATAATTATTACTGTCTCCCTGATTCATATCTATGCAAGTTAGCAATCTTTTCAAACTTTGTATGAATATCTTGACACTGTTTTCCATAAAGCATTCACTCTGGAAGTCCTACCATAACCAAAGGATATCATCTTAGTTTTTCCACATTTGCAGAAGGAATTGTAATTTTGAGACTTTAGCATTTGCATTCCCCTTTTCTTTTTATGAGCTCTTGGTGCTAGGAATACTATAATGTAATTTTAGAAATAAAAGAGAAATCAGAATTCTGCATTTGGATATTCTTATATGCCTTCTCTGCTACTCAAATTTCTTTTCTTCTTGAAATCACAGTACAGACATGGTTCCTGAAGAATTCTCTATCTTATGTCTTCCTGTTCTCAGCTTGGTTTCTTCTTTGGGAAAATAATAAATAGAAGCAATAAATTTTATTACAAAACAGCCAAATCTCACCAGCTCTGTATGCTGGTTTTTAGTGCCCACTGGGTATATCTGTGTGCCAGTGAAGCCCAGTATAAGAGAATAATACCATCATTTTGTAGGCTGGCAGAGTTCTAGCTATTTTCTCTAGGTTTAATTTAGATCCCAGCTGTGCTTTGAAGAGAGTGAGTTTTGTAATCCTGTAAGCAATACTTGTGACAAAATCTACATGCAGTAGAATTATTCTATTAAACTGGTTTCGTTCTGAGCTTCTGCTCAGGGCAAATGAAAAATTAAGACAACATGCACATTAGGTCAGAAATAATTTTTATAAAGCCATATACTGCTAATAGCAGTCACAAGAGCCAAGTGCCAGCTGTAGGCAAAATACCAGTATTCACTGGCTCTTTTAGTAGTGTGCTGTGCAAAAATATCTTCGGCAGGAATTGCTCATGTGGTGCTTGGATGTTGCCTTTGCCTAGAGCCCTGTCTGTACCAACAGCTTTTTGGGTGAAATAATGGTAGAAGAGGGACTATGAGGAAAAGACTGAGTCAAAGAATCTGCCATTTGTCTGTACTGGACTGCTGTGTTATCATTTGATTTCATTGTGTCACTACTAAACCTAGTGTAGTTACTAGCAGAGTAATTGTCTCCACCATCATTTCAAAAATGGTGCTTTATCTGGAAAATGTTTGCTGTGATCGCTGGGCCAGTCATATCCTATGGGAAAGAATGAAGTCCCAGTGCCAGGTGCCATTCAGAGATACCAGGTCCAGAAGCACATGGAGTGAGCAATGTCGCCTTTGGTACTAGGATTTACAGTGTCAGAAATTTTATGCACAGAAGTTAAGCATGAGCTTTTAAAATAAAATTGAGCAGATAAAACAGTTTTCTGTTCCCTGACCTTTACAGACTGATGGAACAGCTTAAACAGTACAGACACCTCTTCTCCAGGTGTGGTGGGGGAATGGGACAAGTTTGAAAGAGTCTGTTGGGCAATTAGTTTAGGGGCAGCTGACATCCTGGGAGGTGAGAGACAAGACAATTGTGCATGAGTTGGCGATTTATACTGGGTGACACAGAGGTCTCATGAAAAGTTGTTGGTCCTTCCTGATGAATTGCTTCATGGTCTCCCCTCTCCTGTCCCTGTTTGCAGACTCTATCCGTGTAAGCAGAAATGGTTGTTGTTTCTGCAAATGTGGACACCAAGGCTAAATAAATCAAAGACAGCTCAAATAATTTCTAAAGGACTCAAAAAAAACCCTTAAAAACATTAAAAAACACACCAAACCCATTTTTACTGAACTAAATTTTTGGCTGTGTTAGGTCTGGTTTTGTGAAGACTCAAACAATAAGCAAAATGTGAGTGCTGTCCTCTCTAAAAGGTGGATTTGTCTTTCATACTTTTTTGTGAAAGGAAAAGTGCCTTTCTCTTTTACTTCTGTCACTCAATAGCCATCTTAAAGAGGATTGCTAGCTTTCTCTCTGTTGGACTGAGTTACAGTTAAAGCCTCCAAATATGCACAAGAAGCCCATTTTAGTGTTCTTTTTGCTAGGTTATATATGCACATCATATAAGGACAACTATTCATCTCTTTTTTGTGTGACAGTGACAAAATTGTGATCTTGCAATGCAGCTCCTGTAGACTCTTGATATTTTCTAATAGTTCCCTCCATGACCTGGTTTATGACTTTGTCAGCTGCAGGCACCCTGGGGGGAGAGTGCCCCTGTACATGTGTTTTGTCAAAGGCAGTCCCAATCCTGCGGAGTTTGCAGTGGCTGGAACAGAGTGTTGGTGAGGTGACTGACTCACCTGAGGTCCTGTAGTGGGATTAGTGGGAAGATGAGGAGGACCTTGCCTCTGTGGCCTGTACTTCAGCCTCTGCTGCCCTCTCAGCCTATGAGGGATCTCTCTGCCTTCAGTAATCACAGATTATTTTTAGAAATGTATTTTACAGACCACACTGCAGCCCACTGAGACTGCAATTTTGATGTAACAGTTCTGAGGAAGATGGTTGCATGTAATCCACTTAATTTTAGTAGTTTCGAAGTCCTGTTAATCACTATCATTCAATTAAGTTTGCTAAATCAAAACACATTTTTAGTGTATTTTAATGATATTGAATATAGGAGGTGAGTGTGGTTTTAAGAATATCTGATGTAATTGAAGGTATGCAGCTTCTCTGTGTTAGTGTTGTAGCACTAATGAGGAATGAACCCTGGGAGAAAGAAACCCTGAAACTGTGGAGAGAAATAAAGAGATGTATGTGTGCGATGCATATGAATGGCAGTTGATTCGTTCGTTGCGTTTTCCTTCACCTTTTCCTAATGATTTCGGCAGTGAGGGCTGGAGCAGCCGCCGCGGCAGGTGGGAATGCGCATCGCTAAACCTGAGCGCTTTGGCACCATCTCGTGGTCCAGGATGCGGCTGCAGCCGCGCTCGGTTTGTACTCGGATCCTCAGACCGAAAATTAGAGGAAGCACAACCCTTTGGAAGCAATTCAGCTGTCCCCTCTGCAGCTTCTTGTCTTGTCCCACTACCCAGTCTTTCTGGGAAGCAGCGGCTGAGAGGACCACCAGAGAGCATGACAGAAATTGAGTCAGAACCAGTGCAGATGCCCAGAAGACAGGGAGTTAATGTGTGTATGTCAAGCACCGATAGCTGGATGGCTGTGGAGGCAGCCAAGGACTGTTGTTAATAACACACTGTGAGAAAGAACAGGATGTGGCTGGAGAAGGGGCCATACGGAGCTAGGGCAGCACTTTTCTGGGACAAACATTCTTGTTCTAGCTCCTGAAGATATGCACGACACAATACAGCACAAGTGCAAGAATGAGGTTGAGAAAGTGAGCATGGAATGTAGGGAGGAATCAAGACCACCAAAAAACTCTGAAGCACTCCAACCCATTTCCAGAAAGGTCTAGAAAAATGGACTGCACATGATAACTAATTTGTATAGTGAGAAACTTATCTCCAGGGTGGGGAGAACTAAGGTGAAGCTGGCATTTGCCACTTTCTTCTAGGTCAACGTAGAATTTAAATTTTGCCGTTCCATCCCACTTGTTCAAGCTTATATGGTTTCATAAGCGGTAAGAAGGCAATTCATTACAATTTATTAGCTTATTATGGGGGAACTTGCCTTCAGTCCTGCCAGGCTTAATCTTACAGGCAATCTGCAAAATCTCATAAACTGCACCATGAGTAGATTAGCACACTTTAGCTGACAACACTTGAAGCAACTCTGTTCCTAATTCTTGTTAGAGACTGAAGCTGGTACCTTAGTCGTCCAACAGCTAAAAGAAGAGCAAGAGCATTATCCCTTCTCTAAATGCAAGAGCAATACCAAGAACACCATCCCTTCTCTGGAACTGCTTAAGATTAGCATCAAAACCCAACCTGAACTTGTGAGTGTAGGCCCATCAGCCACTTGCCACACAGTTAAGTTGGAGAGTGACTCTCCAGCAGGTCAGAACTCAGCCCTGTCTGTGTCCATACCAATGCACAGCTGTGACAGCGGGGCGGGGTGCATTGGCTTCATTTTGGGGAAAGGTAAAAGCTACTTTACTCTTTCTCCATAGCTAGCAGGTTTAAGAGTTGGCTTCTGAAATTTGCTTTCATCACTTCTCCAACTGAGAAGAACAAAGGTGGTCTTTTATATTTTTGGTTAACGAGGCCTCTCTGCTATGACCTTTTGTGTTTTGCAGCCCCACGAACCTAATATCCTGTTATGACTACTCAGCCTTTCTGGAAATGCACCTCTTCTTACAGTCTGAGGAGATTTAGGATGTCATGAGAGAGAGAGAGAGTTAAATTTTACATTCTTCCCCCTATGGATGAAGAGATTTAATTGAAGTTCACCCAGGGGGGAAGTCACTACCAGCAGATAAACACCTTAGCTTGCTGTTTCTACTAAAATGGTTAACAATGGAGCAGTTAAGACTTAAAATATAATTTGTTGTCATTAAGCTTTTATGTTATCTCCATCCTGAGCTCAATAGAAACTTCTTTTGAAGAATCCAGGTGCTTTAGATATGTCCTGTAGTTTGAAGGTAATCATTGCAAGCATTAGTGTGAGGATTGCTGAGCTAAGCTTGTAGCTTCTTGTTTTTGAGAGGGGTGATGATGTTTCTATTCTCCCCCAAGTCTGGTTATCCCCCAAACCTCTGTTTTGCATTGACTTTGAATCTCCCCTCAATTTACTGAGTGGTTATTCTGATCCAGCTCTTTTGTGGAGTTGGCTTTCTTAAACTTGAGGATGCTGAACTGACTTGTTGAGAGGTGAGATGAATATCAAAGCAAGGGCAAGGGAAGAGGTAGGAGCATGTGGATGGGAGCAAGGGAAGCAGAGTCCTCCCCCTTTTGGTGGCCTTGTGGCATTTGATTAGCACAGGCTTAATTGCACCTCTTGGCTCTACATCTAAGGCCAGCTAAGGTCAGGGGCGAAGATTAAACATTTTAATTCGGTTGATGTTGCTGTTAGAAAAACTCCTGGTTCCTTCCCTCTGTTTGTGCTGTCTCCCTTGTGCTAAAGCTCGAGTTGAGGGTCACTCCTCAGCAAGCACAGCTCTGTGAGCCAGGTCATGGTGTGACTGTAGGAGCATCAACATCGCTGCAGGCAGTGAGGGAGGAGCCACTGGCTGAGGGTTTGATAACCTCAGCATCAGCATGGATTGGTACCTTAATTAGGTGACTATGTATCCATGGCTTTAAACCAGATTTTTCCTTTCTGTGCCCTTCAAATTAGGCTTCCAAATGAGAGAGCTGAATACAAATGTATTGTTTCTCCTGTGTAGTAGCAGGGTCAGTTCTGTCCAAACACAACTGTGCTGTGTCCTGGTCTCGTTTTTTACTGATACTTGTTGTAGGAGGAGTTGGCATGCTTGAGAGCTGAAGGGACAGCAGTGTAATAGTTAACATCTGTAAGGCCAAAGAGGGAACTTAAGGGAGATGATATTTTTGGTAATACACCATTTGAGAGAATGACCCTTTTCTCTTTGCATCTTACCTTATGGAATTTGAAACCACAGTGTAGCTGCAGACACCTTGGGGAGGGTAAAGAAAGATTCAGCATTTCAACTGCAAGCTACAAACAGGCTTTTTCTTTGTCTCATCTAACAAGTTCTATTAGTATTTTTGTTTCTTGCTTTGGGTATTTTCCCTAGTGGTCTCCCAAGATGATTATAGACTTGTTCAGCTGATTTCCGTCTCAGGGTTTTCTGTCTGTCACTGGGTTATTGGAGAGCTGTTGTCAGATTTAAAACAACCCTTGTGAGGGTCTCCTGTTTTTAAAAAAAAAAAAAATTGAAATTCTGTTCATAAAGTGAAAGAGAGAAACCAGTCAAAAGCACTGTGAGCTGTGGGTGAGGAAGCAGCTTGAGCAATAGAAAATGAAGGGCTTTGTCTGCGCAGTTGTGTGAAAGGGCTCTCCAAGCCCATGTGGACTTGGCATAAGACAGATAACCTCAGTGGGGTGGAATGGAGTTTACCTTTTAGTGGCTTGAAATGAAACACAAAGGTGATGCATGAAGAGTATTATTCTTATAAGCCTCTATGAAATGTCAGACAAAAATGTCTTTCATATAACAGTGCAACAGAAACTGAGAATCATGCAGAAGAAAAAAAGAGCCTTGAAGTAAACAATTCAGTTACAGGAACTATTGGAATGGAAAAGAAAAAAGTTGCAACCTGGAATAGCAAGGTAAGGGATTAAAAAATAAACCCACCAAGAACCCCATACAGCCTACTTTGTGGGTGGGTAAAAGATACTTTAGGCTGATCCCTCTGATTAAATTTTGCTTATTCTATTTCTTAAAAAAAAAAAATAACAAACCCAAACAAAAAATCCAACAGCACAATAAGACCTAGGATAACAAGAACCTTGCTCATAGAAAGCTACTTTTTTGGGGACCCTACTACACAGGCACTGTATACTTGTTTTATGTATACTAATCATGTAACAGAGATTGTCTGGTTTACATTTGCAGAATTCAATGTAATTTTTTTCTTGAATATCTATACAGACTGTTTTTGGAGCACCTTAAAAATATTTACCTTATAAGCAATTCAAAGCATGAATGAAACACAGAGAACTGTTGCACCTATTAGTGAAAAGGTAGAAGTGTCATCAACAGTGTTGAGTAGTGAAAGTGCTTTGCTATATTTCCCTGGAGCAGCCTAGTTTGCCACTGCTGCTCACTCCAGCCAGTGTTTTTACTTCAGTGTCTCCTAAGTATCAGAAAAGTTGCTTTCTCTTGACATAGAACAAGGAACTTTGTTCAAGTAAAGGTTGCCCCCAAAACTATGCTGTCTTTCTTTGGAAAACTTCTGCCTAGAACATTCTTGTGTCAATAAACATGACATTCCAACATAGTGAAGCTGCGGTGACACTGCATTGCTCTGTACTGCATTTGGCTCTTAAAAGGGGACATTGTAGTGTGAATAAATCACAGTACTTGTCCCAAACACAAGAGCTCATAAAATTCTTGCGATGAGGTCTTAGGCCAATGCTCTGGAACACTGCAGCGATTTTGAAAAGCTGCTGTGGTATTAGTTCATCTGAAAATTACTTGTTCTGAGATGGCATTTTTGTAAAACTTATGCACTAAAAATTAAATAATGACAATATTTTTTAAAAGAGAGGTATTAAAAGTGCCCTGTTCTGCAGACCAAAGGAAAAATATGTTGGGCAGCATCAAAGCATTAAACAAGATGCTTTGCATCATTAACATTAAATGAAATGGCTTAACAAGCCAATAAATGATGAGAATAAACCAAAGTTATCACACAATGCAGTTTCTGAAAGTGCCAGAAACAGATTTTCTGAAGCAAATAATTTTCCAATAAAACTAGATGGAATTAAAAGGAACATGGTTTTCTGATTACTGAATGCAAGATCAGTTAAATACTATTTTGCGTGTTCAGAGTACTGTGTGTATGGTTTTCGTAACATCCCAGTGAAACAGAAAGGAAGAGTGTGAGCATCATTTTATTTTGTAAAACACGGAAATAAAGGAATCACATCAGGAATACTGGAGAAAGTTTTGCCTCACTATGAAATCCATATGGTAGCCAAATGTTGAAGTCCTGCTTTTTCTTTTTTTTCTAAGTCTGCAAAAAGCCTTTACACATTGCCTTCCATAGGCAAAGCTATGGACAGAACAGTACTTATAAAAGAGTGGGCCATTTTGAAACCTATTGTGTTCCACTATGGAAATTTTAATTTTTACAGTGTGACATATATGTGTGTTAGACTTTACAGTTACAGACAAGAAGGTACATTTTGTACTCCACAAAGCTTTGTCTAGGGCAAGGATGGGAAAATTTGCTGTTGGCTGGCTGTGAGCTATGACTTAATTTCATGTTGTGGGATTCTTTAAATTTTTAGATAAGGTAAGAGGTAATGGGGCTGGACAGGTCTCTCTGACCCCCAGTGAGGAAGAGCCCATCCCTAGGCTAATAGAAAGTTGGTCAGATTAACATGCTTCTCAGTTCTACTTCATATCTGCATGCACAGCTACACTCCTGGGAGCTAAATATTTTTCAGATCCAAAATTTATTACTCTTCCTTTGGAAGATATTTTTCCCTGTGCTGCTAAAGAGTACAGGATGGCACAGATGAACCTGAGAGATTTTATCAAACTCATTACTGCAGAACCTGCACACAGCATTCTCAGACGAGAATATATCTCAGTATACTAATTCTGTCCTTTTGACATTCTTGTGCTTTTAAAACAAACCCTTCACATATGTGCATGCCCAGCCAAATTCAGCCATGGCAGTGCCAGGCCTTCTCCAGTGACTTCAGTAGGTTATAATTAGCATTCAACTGTTATATACCATTTTCTCTTCCAAACTCTGATTAGGGAAAACACTTGTGGTAATTATGAGCATCTGTTGAAGTCCATGGTATAAGCCCACAATCTCTTCTTCATAAGCAGGACAGTGGGGAATATTTCTTTTTTTACTAAAGTAATTTCCTGAGGGGGAAAAAAAAGTATTTTGGCCCATTACTAGAATAGAAAAATGGGAATAGGTTGGGTATGGTGGTTTCTTGGGTCAAGCAAGCAATAAATCCATACAAAGAAGTAGCTGAAAAGACTCTTGGGGAGTTCATGGATTATACTTGCCTTCAGTTAATTTTTATTTTATTTAACTTTACATTAAGTACCTGCTTAATGTTTTTATGAACTGGTGTTCCCATCAGATATTATTTCTCTCTCAACACATTGCATTGAAAGGAATTTTGAGACAAGCCCCTCATAATTCCTGAAACTCCTCCAAGTGCTGGTCATACATAATTTGACTGATTTTGATTGCTCATAGCTTCCTTCTTGCAGCAAACCCCACCCTCCTTTTCTGATGGCCAGAGAATGCTCCAGAGTCCTTTCCCCTGACAGAAATAAGACTTAGAAAATAATGAGTGAAAATTCCCCTCTCCCTCTCGCTGCCATTGAGTGGAGCAATGGGCTGCTCCATTCCTCCACCGGGAGATGACTTTAACAGAAGTGCAGATCCAGTGGTGAGAGTTTGGAGTTATTCCTCTTGCTGCAGGGGAAATCCCCATCGTGGTGGTGACTTTCTTTGCAGAGAAGTCCCACTGGAAACTGCTGTTTCCCATGGATGAGTTCAGACAATAAATATTTTTTTCTTCCTTGTATCTTGCTCTGAACTGTCCTCGTGATGCCAAGCACTTTTTTCCCCTTTATTTATGAGGAGAAGCTGCAGTCTTTCTCTGAGGGGTCTAAGAACCGTAGAGGTGGATTTGGGCAAGTCTGTGATGGATGCTCCTTGCAACCAAGTGTGATGATGCTTCATGCTCTAAGGTCTGGGTCACAGGTACAAGCAGTGAAATTTCAAGCAATTATAAAGGGCTACAAGCAAAATTAAAACTAATATGAAAAATAAAGCTTTAGAAAACAGTCTTCCACGTGAAACTCGGCAATTTATTGTGTTTTACAGTATTTTAATTGATGTTTTCTCAAAGACACATCACAGACCTACACCACCAACCCCTACAGCAATGGCATTTTCTCTCTGATTACAGGGGGAGCTTTGAGTCAGGCCCTAAAGCTTTGAACCTGCTCTTGCCTGTCTTTAAAACAAAATGATGGATCAGTTGTCAAAATGAAGAACAAAACAACTGGGACTTTTGCAGGTCCCTTTCCACCCTGAATTAATCTTCCAGAGGTGCTCAGCTCCTGCTGGTCCCTGTGCATTGTGGTCAATGCTTTCATTGCAGTGTCTGTACTCTCTTCATATTTTGGTGATTTCTCCATTGGTGAGTGCAGTTGAGCTTGATTTTGTAAATGCTTTTAGGATCTTGGAGCATTGTTGGACAGCCTTCAACAGTATGTATATGACAGCATGAGCATCTGGAGGGTTTGTGTGCAGATAAAGCATCTGTGATGTTGGGAAATCACTGTAGTGTTTTTGCCAAAATGAAGTTGAAATGTCCATATCTAATTGAATGGCAGCTTTTGAATCACAAACTGGAACTTTCAATGCTACAAACACACACACGGATCTTATGGCAGAAAGAATAGTTTCCAAATCAACACAGGGAAATTATGCAGCTAACTCCCTAGCACAATTAGAGAGTACTAAAGGCATGTGAAAACAAAAGTCATTTTTAAAGCTAACAAAATAATCGCAGGTTGAGGTTTTCCATAGCTTTACAAAATGAAGCCAAGGATCATTTCTGTGCCAGGTAAAAGTTTCGGTCCATAAAGAGCAGCTGTGTTGTGCTACTTTACACAAAACAAATAAGCCAGTAAAGTTTTACAGGACATGGTTGTACCAGACTCAACATGCCTAACAAAGAGGTTCTACTAAAGAAAAAAAAAATATTTTTTTACCTAAAAGGACTTGTGTGTCTCCATGCTTTAGGGAAGATGATTTAAGGGCTGATGTCTTCTTGGTTATGCTGCAAGTTCAATGATCTGAGAGACAATATAAGTGGAGAGACTGTATGTCAGCTGATGGATGAAGCTGATGTAATTAAATTCAGGTCATCATAATGTAAAAAGAGTTTCATTGAGATAAATAGTGTCTGCATACCTCAGCCTTGCGGATTGTTGATAATACATCCCCTAAAGTGCTAATCCCAGCCCTCGTTCTATCTGGAGATCTGTGGAGTGACTGAAAAGGCAATCATACTTAAAAATTGGACACCCTTTGTGAATTAGCAATGGCTTGCCCATAAATCATCCATAGGAGCTTTCTGCAAAGTGTCTGGCCCTTTCCAGCTTCTGTCTGTAAAATATTTAAGTTTAATTGTGTTTGGTAGAAATTGGGTACATGGGGAAGAATTGTAGAGACTGCACTTGAAATCCAGGCTTATCTGAACTTCAGCAGCAGTATTGCAGTACTCCTGCATTTAGGATGGATCAAAGTGGGAAACTCCAAGGTCTGTCTAGCTGTTTTGAGTGCTAAACAACAATCAAGGCTGGTTCTCGAGTTCCTCATTGCTTTTGGGCTGGTCACTCTGGCAATGGGAAATTCTCAACAAGCCAAGGGAAATGAAGCTGGAGAGATGGCGAAACTCCACTCTCATGGTACTTCACTGGCTCCAGCCCTGCAGGGACCCTTCCAGTTCTCACGAGTTCAAGGACCCCATGACGAGAGAGGCTGGGTGAGGGCCAGCATCATCCGAGAATCAGCACAGGCTTACTAGCATCCCATCCCTTCTCCTGGGCTTAACATATCTTGGAACAGTGAGCAATCTGGCCCCCTCCTCAGAAAGCTCATGTCATTTCTTCCATGTCCTGTGTTGTCTGAGTCCCTCCCAAGTGAGCAGGCGGGTCAGCTTTGCACAGTGCAAGCCATTTTCACTGGGTTTCTCAGAGAGAGACTGTGTTTCAGCTGAATTTAAAGCAGCTGGACAGTCAGGAAAAAACATTTCTTCTTGTCCCTCGTGTCTGTCTAGATCTGGCAGTCAGCATTTTAGCACATTATTATCTTTTAATTCCCATAGTTATTGGGCATTGTCCAATTCATAAAATGCAGACTTATTTGTATCTTGGGGTAAGTATGGTGAAAACATGAAGAAAGACAGCTGAGGGGAAAGGTTCTCATTTTTCCCAAACTGTAGGAAGTTATTTCAGGTTTGGAATAAAGGTTTCAGATGATTCATTTATTGTCCAAGTGCTGGGGAGGGGGAGGAGTCTTGTGTTGGGCCATTTCACAGAATTTATTTTACTGCAATTGATGTAAACTTTTAATTCTTAGTCCAGTATTGATAAATACAGCAGACAAACACTCAGGGAAAATACCACTTCACTCTGTGAGACCTTCCTTCCCTCACTGCACACCATGCTTCATCCCCTTGATGAGACAATGGGCATCAAAGAAGGTGGTGACCAATGCTGGTTTTTCCTTTTCTTTTTCACTGCTCCTAGTTTCTTACTCAAATGCTCTGATGAGGTTCCTCCATGGGCCGCAGTCCCCATAGAGGTGTACCTGCTCCAGAAACTCCTCACCCTTGCTCCAGCCTCTCCTCTTTCTCTGCTAGTGCTCTACCCTGGATCAGGCTCCTCTTGTTCCTCCTTTTTCTCCAGCATCTCCCCTGCACTGGTTTCTCTTGCCCCTGCTTAGGCACCTCTTCTTATTCTGTGCCTGCTTTGGCATCCCTCCTTCCCTGGCATCTCTTCTTGTTTAGTGGCTGCCACCTTTCTTAAATATGTTTTTGCAGAGACACCATATGCTCCTCTTGTTGGTTTGATCTTGATGCACAAGTGGGTCAGTGTTGTCTGCTGCAAAACCAACTGGAAATGTCTGTGACCAGCACAGGGCAACCCCTCATCTCCCACACAGGTCATCCCTGCAGCCCCTTGTCCTGCCAAAACCTTACAGTTATGCCCAGTATAGTGAATCATTCCAATTATATCTCTCTTTAATGTATATTACACTGATTTCTGTGAGCACATTCATTCTCTTGTCTTCAAGTGCATCTAGCTATGGTGCTTAGCAGCTTTCAGAGTTGAGCCCTGAGTGAAAATTATAATAATTGTAGCAATTCTGTCTAATAATTTATCCTGCATGTACACATACTTAGGCACTTTATTTGCTGGCAAAGAAACCTGGGAATTATCCATAAATAAGCTCAAATAAATTAGAATATATAAAGCAATTTAACACAAATATGAGTATTTTTGAGGTTTGGAGAAATGTGGCTAATTTTCAACATTAATTTTTCACAATCCTCTAGTTTCTTCATCTGTTTGTGACTTTAAAAGGCAGTGAACATCACTGTGACATTTCTATGAAATAAGAAATCTATCATATGTGCTATTACACACAATATAAAATACTAGTTTATAAAGTTGAACTCTGGGTTATTTGATCAGTTCAGACTTGAATCTCTGTGTTGAACACAAGCCAGATTGCTAGGTCTGTGTGTAAATAAATACCTAAACTATTTCTGGGTGATGAGGTACCTGGGTGCCACATGTGCATTCAGCAAGCTTTGTGATCTGCTCACATCTCCAGTTGCTGAAAATCTGTTTATAAGTTCCAGTGATCCTGTCTAGTGTCCTCTTTTCTCCCTGTTACTTCGATTATGGCACAGTCTGGGGCATGGATGTACCTGACAAAGAAAAAAGGAGTTTGTGCAGACCTTAATGAAGGCAAGAAGCCATAAGCTATGTGTGTGCCCCATGTGCTCTTTATTTTATAGCTATATATTTCAAAGCTTTTATCTTTTATTGTTCCAAGGTGGGTATAAAAAAGTTAGACCTGCAGAAGGGCACAAGGCACATTAGGTGATTAAGTCTGATCTTTAGAGCCTCAGCCAGAGACTTACGGAAACAAGACTGTGTTACCACCATCACTGCTTCTTCACCACACCACTCCACTCCTGCACATGGCACTGGGTTCTCCTCTCCCTGCCTGCCACCCAGGCACCCCAGGCAGTCACCAATCCACTGTTGCCTTCCCTGGGCTTCACGCTTAAAAACACCAGCTGATAATGCTTGGTCACTCTTGGTAACTGGTAAGTCTTGAGCTACCTGAAGCTCGCAGCATTATCTATGACACTGAAAAGTGGATTTCAGTAGCTGCCAGAATTTCTGCATACTGTCACCTGAGCAGTCTACATCCCCAAATCATTTGCCTTAGAAACATAACATACAGGAATATATATATATGTGAATACATTTTTTTAAAACTCTTATGTCCCTGCCCATTGAAGGAGGTTTGGACTAGATGACCTTTAAAGGTGCTTTCCAACACAAACCATTCTACGATTCTATGATTTCTTTTCTGCTGTGGTGGAGGCAGTTGCATGCAAAGCTAGCACAGCTCTATTGTCCCAAAATAGCCCTATCCATGCTGTTACTTATTTTAGGAACACATATGGCCTCTTTCTTTAGCATTTGAACATCTCACAGTCCCAGTGAGACTATTTTGCTATTGTCTCCCATTTTATACACAGGGGACTGAGACACAGATAGGGGGTGACTTAAAATAGTGTGAGGCACTTTGCATTCCCAAGGAGTAGTCCTGCAGATAATACAAGAACTGCTCATGTGCCTCTGGTAGGACAAGGATTGGACCCTGTGCTTCCCAAGTCTGGACTTGCTGCTAAACTTCTTGACCATGTTTGTTCATGGCAAGCCATTCTTTCCCTTTAAAGATGCATCATGGATTGCCAGCAGCCACTTTATGTTTAATTTTCACCATAACGTGTAGAGCAAAAGCAACTTTACCAGATGTATTGCAGGAAAAGCATCGTAATTGCTCTGGTTAATTCCAGTTTAGAGAGTAATAGACCCTTCCTGACTAAGAAGTAATAGGCCAATCATTCCTGTCCCTTCCCTACTCCACACACATTTGCAGATGGATCTATATAAACATTTTAACTCCAAATGAAAAACCTTGGTCCCATCTTGGGCTTCCCATCTTCAGCCTTGCAGTGGAGTGTCAGCTCCAAAACCAGTGTTCTTCCTTAAGCGGTCTGATTTGTGGAGCTATAGTCCTGATGAAGTACAAGACAGGCCAGAATTTTTGACCTCTGCTTCCCCTTCCTTCAAGGTACGAGGGGCCCCTGGGCTCTTGCACAGCTCAGTGCCCCCGTGTCATGTTCCTTTCCTAGCAGGACAGCTGCAGAGCTCTCGGCTGAGCAAGACCCCGCGGCACGCGCCTGCGTTTTCCCATCAGCTTTCCATGAGAACAGTGCAGCTCCGGTTGGCAAGTGCTGGCCAGAGGCCTGGTGCTCCAATTCCCTCCCTCTGAGCAGGAGGGACCTGGCCTGCAGCCACGTTCTCATGTTCTCCCTCCCTTCCCCAGGCAAGGGAGGGCTGCTGACCTGGGAGAAAACGCTGGCCACAGACCTGGCTTCCAATGCCTTTTCTATGAGAGAAGATCACTTGAGGCCACGTCATTCCTATTCTGTGTTAAAAATCTAGAAAGCACGGTTTTATTTGTTTACAAATAGACTAAAATAGAATCCTTTGGATATGTGGAGCACTCCCATCTTTGGATCAGAAAGCACTTTGTAAAGCAATGAATTAATTAAGCTTAAGAAACACTCCAGGGATACAGAAGTATTATTACCCATATTTTAAAGATGAGGAAATGGAGACAGAAAGAGGATAAGAAACTGGTATGAGAACGCATACTGAATCACTTGTAAACTCAGAAATTAAACTTAAATTCAAGATTTTATATACTTTCCTGCTTGCAACTAGAATTGGCTAGAAAATGGCTGTTGTCATCTGTGAAGCCATATATTCCTTTCTATTATAAGTAAATTATAAACATTTTTAGTCAGAACATTTTATAGAATGGAATGTATCTATAATTTATGTAATAGTCTTTATAAACTTTCAGTACTTTTGTATCCATAAATCTGAAGTGTGTGTTCATGTCTAGATGATGAGAGGAAAGTTAGGGTACAATTTCCACCCATTCTAAATAATAGAACCATGTTCCTTGTAATAAAACCAAACCAGATAAAAGTTTATGTAGGTCTGAAAATTCAATTAAGACCTGTCAGTGCTGAGTATAAGAGCAATGGATGCTTATTTCATTTTATACCTTTGATTTCTAATTTGCTCACTTCCCAAGAGATACCTTCTCCTAATGACTTCCCTTCCTTGCTCGCATTGGCTTCAAGAATAACACCATGCTCTTTTTGGCTTGCTTATCATTGCTCATAGTAAATATACTCAAGGATATATAAATTAAATCTAGAAAATAGAAGTAGGTTTCCAGTCATCCAAATAGTGATGTTCTGGAAAAGTGTCCCAGGAAGAGTGGTGGTGGCAAAAAATTTAGTTTATTATTAGACTGTGCTTGGTAATTTTATGGAAGAGATTTTGTGATGTAGTTTCTGTGATAGACAACTTCAAATTCAATGACCCATGAGATCTTTTCTACTCCAATGTTATTAACAGAAAACTTTACTGATAAAGCAGGACTTGGGATAGAAGTGAGCTCATTTTCTCAGCTCAGAGTTTTCTCAGCTGTGCTGGAGGCATGGTGGTGAGCTGCTGCTCTTGCCTGGAAAGGGGATAGATGCATCTAAACCATGGGAACTAAGGAGGAGTCCTCACTTCTGGCTCTGAGGGCCCTGGTGCTGCCTTGACTACACATGGAGAGGAGGTATGGAAACTTGCCTCCCTTCCTGAGCCCCATGTGAGCCCATGGGCAGGGGTCAGCGATGCATTCATGGTGCTCTCCAAGAGGTCCCTTGGGAGCACCTGAGGAATCACAGTGTGCTGGTTTGGTGCACAAGGAATGAGAAAATACCATTTTTGCACAGTCTTTTTTCGTTACTGCTTTTATACTTGAAGAGTTCTCACTTTTTTGAAACCCTTAGAGATCACCAGTCAGATTAATGTTGAGGGCCATGAGCAATGTACACATTGGGGATGTTAGGTTCAGTTTCCAAAAGCAAAACTTAAGATTAGAGAGAACAGCATAAGGAATAATGATATTTGAATTTTTAAAAATAATTATTGTCTTAGAGATCTCTCTCTGAATTTTACTAATTAATTGAAGTCTTTCCACTAATGTGTATATAGAAAAAACCCACATATCAAAGTAAAGATTAGGAGATTATTACCTGTTTTAACATATAGTGCTGAAAATATTAATTTCAGCTAAAAACACTGCTGCTGTTCTCACCTTCATTACCTTTGTTCATTTGACTTAGCCTAATGTTAGAATGAAGTTAGTCCATGCTAGTGACATCATTCTATAATCAGACTTTATTACTTTAAAATTAATTTCAATTAACTGTTGGGAAAAAAGCTTTTTAGTGTCATTTCTAACTGGAAGTATGTCTTTCCTGTTGAACTATATATCTCAATTAGAAGGAAAAGTGTTGCCAAATGAGCTGGATTGTGGGCTAGACCCAACCTGTAAAATATGGATTTGAATCCAGATTTTAAATGCTGGGAAGTGTCACATTCCTGTCTATCTTCATACGAAATCTATTCATTTGAGGCTCTTAAAGGGGAAAAAATGCTACTCATTGTGAAAGGTACGAGAGTCTGGCCCAAGTGGTCAGGCTTCAGAATTTGATCCAATCCGTTAGAAAAATATGTACCACGCAAAATACAGTGCCAGGTTTAAATGTTCCAAAGGTTTGAAAGTTTTTGTGTAATGTTTGGGGTTTGAATCTAACCCTATGGGTCCATTAGAAAATGGTTTTACTTTACAGTTTCAGGACCATCTGTGTTGTGGTGAAGGGTAGCTAAAGGCAAAAAAAAATGACCTGTATTAATCTAAAGTTCAAAGCCTGAAACGCACAAGTAGGGGAGAGGAAAGATGTCGTTTTCTCCATGGTAACATGGATGTGTACGCACCTTTTCATCTGTGAAATAGAGAATGGCTTTAAATGCTTTGGAGAATCCTCCCTACTTTGGGAGCGTTCGGGCTTTCTTTTTGGAACAGTGGGCACGGATCAGTTGATTGAACCACCTTCCACCATTTCTCATTGTTAACCCTTCGTAACTTCAATTCATGTTGGGGGTGTAGAAGCGTCTCCCTCTGAGTCACTTGACACTTTTTTCCCAGCTGGTAGCCTATGTAGCTGAATGCTCCAAAAGTAAATATAATTTCTCTAGCTAACTGACCTTTCCCTGAGTGAGATCACAGGAGGGGCCATGCTGCTACTCTGCATCCTGAAGCTCAGTGAAATATCCTTTTATCATATGGTGAGGACACGATCATCGACACTTCATTTTATTTTGCAAATAATCCCACCTCTTATGTGCAACTTTCTCTGAAAACAAACCGACTGTTTATGTTCACCTTGGCAATTTGCAGGACAGAAAGCAATAAACTCATAAATTTGGATGCAAAGTTTGTGTTATATATATTGTATAGTGAAACAAACATGAGGGTTCTGTAAGCACTGTTTTCTTTTGTTCTGTGAGGTCTTGAGCCACAGTACTGCATGCTAAAGAACCCCAGTAGTTTGTGAGCAAGGAGTGTTTATTTATACTTGGTGGTGCTTTTGCAGTTATTTGTAGTTATTTCATGTTTCTGTAAACCTATAGCAGCTCACCTACATCAGGGAGGTTGGCAAGAGCAGGGAGATCTTGCATTCAGGGTATCTGCTGGCTTTTTTTCTCAAATAACCCTGCAGTCTACTGGAATGTAAGCTTGGCTGGTGTTTGTGCTCATTCCCAGCAGAGGAGATGCTATCACAAGAGCGTTGTTTCCAGCAGCATTGGTTGGCAATGCTGCCTTGTAGTCCCTTCCCTGCAGCTCAGGCTGCCTTTCATTATGTCTCACCAAATATCTTCTTGAAAATCCTAGTTGTGCTACTCTTAATTCTTTATTCTGAATGAGATCAACTGAAATCCCTGGCCTGGGAGAAGCCTGTGTTCCTGGAGTCAGAGGTCCTGAGACTAAAAATCCCAGCAGCACCATTGGTTAATGACAAGAGGTTTGGCACAGCCACTGCCTTGGATTATTCTCCATTTATGCCAAATCTGTTCCAAGAGGTGGGGGGGTCCCACACACACAC
>JAWWEE010000001.1:111747699-111790808 GCA_035221455.1 Xenops minutus | reverse complement strand
GGGAGCACCCCACCTCTTGGAGAGTCATTTCAATAAAACCACATCATCTCTTTTGAGGGAAATATTCCAGCTCATTGGCTTTTTGGTTTGAGAATTCAGCTGTTACTTCTGGATTCTCTGCCTTCAAAGAGCTATGGAAGAGGGGCTGATACATCGCATATAGAGACCAAAAAAAAAGGAGCATTCATATTCTTCAGCTGTAAGTCTTTTAGTAAACCACTATCACGTGTTTTCATATTACTTTGCTAGTTTTGTCCTATTTTCTGCTTCTTATGTATGTAGCTAAGTGCCAAAGACCCAGAAAAAATAGTTCACTTATATCAAAACTGATCCTCCCGTGTGCTGAGTACTTATTTGCTTACAGACATTTTTCCAATATCACCAAAAGAGATTAATTTAGGGATATTACTGAGCAACTGTCACCATGATATCTAAGGCCCCAATAATGAAGACATTACAGGTGAGGCAGGTAGTAACTCTTTCACTTTAGCTCATATGACACTTCCCATTATAAGTCTTTTTTCAGACCTTTTTCCAAACTTTAACTGTTGGAGTTTTAATTTTCCATTCTATATAACCTAAATTATAATAATAATAACCTATGATTATAATTTTTTTGTGGGAAGGAGACAGGACTGATGAGGTTTCGTACAAGACAGACATTTCTCAAAATCCATCTGGCTGTAATACTTTGTTTTTTCTGTGTAGAGTAAGAACTTCAGTGCACCCATGCATCCACAGCAGGAACAAAGTATTAAATGGGGGAGATCTTTCCTGTTGGCAAGGTGCACTTTTGCTGTGGGAAAGAGTCATATTTGGCCAACTTATGAACCTCTAAATGTTTTGAATTTCAGATCTGGGGTGTTCTGAAGTGTGAAAGGACACGCAACGCTGATTTTTTAATGTAAAATGTTCAGTGAAACTACTTTTCTTTTTCTATGGTTGGGGGAAATAAAATGTTTTTTCAGCCTCCTGGAAACGCTGGGCCTGCAATGTCTAGATGATAAGTAGGTAAGAATGACAGGAGAATGTAGACTATGGAAATGTCAAATTTTTAACTTATTTCAACATCAATACTTGAAATCAGTGTTTGAATGTATACTCCACTGAATTAGTGGTAGATCTGAAAAAAATAAACACAAAGATAGTATTATGATGAATTTTAGTTTATCAAATAGCTGGGAAGATAATGTTTAGGAGACCCAGCACTGACTGTTCAACTAGAAAGATGACTGCAGCTCAATGTTTTAAGGGCTAACTGAGGAGAAAGGAGAAGGGAAGAGAAGATGTTAAAAGTCTTCTTTACCCTGTAGTTGCTTTATTTTAAATATGAGGAAAACCCTATGTTGCATCAGGCTTGCCTTTGTCCCATCTGCCCCCCACCAAAGACAATTTTGTGGCACTTCTCTTGGTCATGGTAGCCAAAAAGAGATTTCTTTCTGAATATGTGATTTTTCACTGCCTCTTCTACTGCTTTCCATCTTCACCAGCAATGACATTTGCAGAAGAAAGCTCAGTGCCTTTTATCTGCCACAGGTGGGACTGCATCTCCACCATGAGAGAAGCCCCTGGCAGAGGCCAGGAGCTGTTTCCTGCCATCCTCCATGTGCAACACGCCAGAGTTCATGCACGGCCATCCAGCTGAAATCTGCTTAATGACCCAATCTGTGCCTGAACATTTCTGGCGGAGCTGAGAAAACCCTCTTTGCAAATGTGCTCTATGTGTTTGTTTACTTGGCACTACACAAAGCCACACAGAGACACCCAGAATGGTTTCCAGTAGGGCTCATTGGGCCAGGTGGAGCTTTGCAGTACTGCAGCTATGCTGCCCCTTCTGCCATGCACATGATTGCACACTCAGGCCACTGGTGTCCACAGAGAGCTTGGACTAGCAAGGAAGGGACCTTTAAAAGACTCATGACCTCCTTCAGAGGTGAGTAATGTGAGTGGTCAGAGAAGTTGGCTCTCTCCTGGCAGGGCGAAGAGTGAAAGGGCTTCCCATTGAAGTTCTGGGCAGAGAAAAGCAGTTCTTGTTCCTGCTGAGCATTGCAGGAGAGTCTGTCTGATAGAAGTCATTGAGGCAGGCAGAGTTGGGTATCCATGGGGAGCTGTGTAGACTGCCAGTGTATCTACTCACCACCTTCGGCATGCCCTCCTCCTCCTTGGCTGGCATTAGTCAGTCTGCAGGTGGTTGCTTGCCCATCCTTTATTAGGCTTGGGGTGGCTGCTAGGCTGGGATTCATGCTGATGGAGAGCAGCCTCAGTGGCATTTCAGCACATGCAACTTGTTAACACACACAGATATTGCAGTGGGGAGGGCTGGAAGATAATCTGACTATTAATCTCCTGCACACTCTCACTGTGCTGTCTGAGGCCTGAGACAACTAGTCGACAAGATCTCCATTTCTCATGGGATTTACTCTCTTTTATTATGGGAGAGTGTCAGTTTTCTGGCAATCAAATGCAGTCTGACATTTTAACCTCCTCTTTTACTGCTTTATTTGCAAGAAAACATCATTCTGGCTTTCAGAGCCGAAGGATACAGCATCAAAGAAAGTTTGAGTTGCACTCTCCCCATTTTTGCAGCCTAAAAGTTAAAAGTGAGTTATAGGTTTTTAAAATGAAGCCAGTGCTGCTCTAAGGTTGAAACAGAAGCTGATTTACATGCATGCCTCCTCAGATAATGAACTGCTTCTCTGTAGATGTCTGTACATGAAGCTGGAACTCAGAAATCACATGCATTGGAAACTGGGAGAGGTGAAAGTAGAGCTTCTCTTGGATTCCATATTCACAAATAGTATTTTCACTGCATTGTAATTTTTTTTTTAATTTCGATGTTTTTAAAACGGATGTGTTCATAATATTATGCGTGTCTTAAGCTATTACCACTCCTTTTAATTGCCCACGCATTGCTCCCCTGAAAACAAGAGAATGTAAAAGTCAGTGCTGTGCTATGCACAGAAGTGTTAACCGAGTGTTAATGAGCTGCCACATCGGCTCGGAGCCATCTCTGGAAGCCAGCACACTAAAGCAGAATTTAAAGGCTATCAAGCCCGTTTCATGGCTGCGAGTCCTGACCATGTTTTGCAGTGAAGTAGAGGTCCTTGTTATCTGGGTGCCAGGTAAAGGCTGCCAGCTCCATGTGTGCACGGGAAAAGCTTCTTTTCTGACTCTGGAGAGATTATTTTACTGTACACACCTCAGACAGCCCCCCGTCCTCGTCTGCACCACATCTGCAAACTGAAGAATAGTAAAAGCTTTTGGTTCAAGAGGAAGTAGCAGAGACCACTGGGTGCTTGATGTGAAGCAGCTACAGA
Organism: Xenops minutus; assembly: GCA_035221455.1. Classification (NCBI taxonomy): domain Eukaryota; kingdom Metazoa; phylum Chordata; class Aves; order Passeriformes; family Furnariidae; genus Xenops; species Xenops minutus. Next base: position 111,787,491 of record JAWWEE010000001.1, on the reverse strand, counting down.
ACGCAAGGAGAGAATGGCTGGCATGTGGTGGTGGCTAACAGCCTTCAATACATCTAAAAATCTCTTTTGTCTCAGTGTGGCAGAAACGTCTTTTCAACTAAAAGTGAGCCATGGAAATTCTGGGAACGGTGATAGTGAAATTAAAAAGAAGCCTCATTTACCATCAGTGTTCCCTCCACATTATACTGCTGACTGCCATGTTCACAACACAGCCATTCTGCAAAGCACTATTGAAGGCAACCATGTCTATTTTCTTGTGAATGTCTTTTCTCTTCACCTTTTTATCAAAGTGGGAGAGGTGGTAGTACTAACTTCACCAGATGGACCAGATGGTAGAAAAATAATGTAGAGAAAGGCAGTAAAAGAAAGTGGGGGTACACGAGTTGCTATTCCTGGCAGCAGGAATTAGGTAGTCATTGAGCAGGATGGTAGTAATTGCCCTTGGATCTCTTTGCAATATCTCCTTTTCCTCTTTCTTTACTAAGAAAGATATTGATATGTATTGATAAACATGTTTGAAGAACCTACATAGGATGAAATTCCCTCTTTTACTGCATGAGTTAGAAAAAGATGAAGAACTCATCTTTCTGCACTCTTCTCCTTGGGGAAGACTAACCAAAATACAGACACTTGGTGACATCGACGTACAGAGCTGTCAAATCTCAGTTTTGTTGAGGCCATCAGGTGGGCATCACTCAGAACCACATCACTGCATTGGGTGAACTGTGGATATGTGGTGGTGGACCTTCTCATTTTCCTACCACCCATATCCATTCCAGTAAAGGAAGATCAGGAAGATGTATGAGTAAGCCCTGTCTGTGCCAGCTTGTGCCCAGAAGTTGTACTGTCTTGCTGAGAGGTGAAGAGTATTTGCTTGAGCTCAGTGCCATGAAAATACAGGTGTTAGTTCTCTCTGTTAGGATGCAGCATTATCCATATTATATATATACATCATAATGTCTCAGGTCGTTTGCATCTTGGAGTTTGATGTCCTATTGCTCTGTTGCACTGTTGGGTAGGACTATTCAAGTGCCTTGGGGAGCTGAAGGAATTTGTGTTTGGGCAGCAAGTTGGATGGATGAGAAGCTGAGCCGTATCACGTGTGAGCTGACTTCTTCAACCCACTCTGAGTAAGCAGACGTGGGATGTCTGCCTGGGCTCCATGACTCTCTAAATAGCCTTTCTGGCTCTGTGCCTAATCTAGTTGGCAAATTTTATTCTGGAGGTAGTTTTTTCCTTAGTTCACTTTAGGCAGCAAGCAGACAACTTGCCTCTTAGTACCCTGTTGCTGCTACGCTGCTTGCAATAATACTATTGCAGTTTCACCTCTCTTCTGTGAAGTAGTTAAGCACATATAAAACTGACATTGAATATTCAAACTTACATATGAAGTATGGTGTTTATTCAGATCTTGTTATAAAGCTTTTTGTGTTGTCTTTCACTTCCTTGCTGTATATCCAGCAAGAAAACAATCTAGATTCAAGCACTTCCATGTAAAGGGAGCTTTGAAAGAAGAGTTGTAAAATCTGAGGTGTAAAATCCTAGATAAATACAACTGATGAAATTAATTTTTTTTATTGAGAATGGTTATGGTGCTTTACCAGTTTGGGTTGAGAAAACAACACCCTATTATGAAATCTTTCCATAAACTGAAGGATTAATCTTCCTTTCCCCTTTTAAGGAAAAAAAAATAATTCCAGCCTGAAGAACCAGTTTTTAATTCTGTGTCAATCAGAAATTTCCTACAGAAAGCAATGATTTAAGACTGCTTGCATGCACACACACACACACACAGAGGAGAAACTGGTATCATCTGGAGGACAGTAAATGAAAAATATTTATCTGCCTTTCAGCCCTTTGGGCTGTGATTTTTCCTTACCATCAAACTATAATTCTCAAATGGTTTAAGAATATAAAGCAGTTAAGAGTATGATTCAGGAAAATATTAAAGTACCTGTATGTACCTCACTGAAAACAGCTGATTTCAAGGATATTCTCAATAGGAATAGTTTTAGACCTGTGCTTGGGCACAGTACTGAATTAGGGCCCCAGCCTCATTTACATAGGACATTCAACTTAATTAGTCCAAATTCACTTAAATTATAAATTGAAAAATGGATTAAGCTTTATACAAAGCTGAATTAAGACTACTTTAATTTTGAAAAGTCTTTACAGGGTTAAACGCACTTTAACTAATCTGCTTTAAATTAAGCCTTTAGTTAATTTGGATTAATTTTCCTGAACATCTTTGTGAAGACCAGCTCACAGTTAGGATCCAGTCCTGCAAATACTCACAGAAATACCTCACATTAAAGGAATTATTGCAGTACAAAAAGTTAAGAATGTGCATAATGTTAGGTATGCAGCAGAGTCAACACAAGCTTAAAGAGCCATGCACATCTCTGCAGCATGCAGTGACTTGAGACCAACTCAAATGTCTGATGGAGTTTTCACCATAACTGATAAGTTTATCCAGTATTAGCAAACACTATATAGTCAAATTCCTTGTTTCTTAACTGTTCAAACACATGTACAAATACTTGGGCTCTCAGCCTGTTTGGTGTCATTTCCAGTGTCATTGAAATTGGACCTGGATAGCTGTATTGGAATATTTGCTGTATCTTAATTTTATATTGCCTTTTGATGTTCAGATGTTTGTGATAATAGAGCATTTAATTTCTAATCCTTACTAGTGATTAGTTTATTTCAAATATTTTTTAAAACTCCCCAACCTTGTGACCATGTTCTTGATATGACTGATATATTCTTGGGCTGTTTGCTGTGTTTGACAGAAAGAATGATTTCTGTTTCCATTAAAGTGTTTCTATTGAAAATATCCCAACAGAAGGATTCCCATGAATACTTTTTGGTCCACAGTTCATCAGTAAGAAGAAGATGTCAAAAAGATTTGCTCCTAGCTAGTTTTGCTTTGAGCAAAACTATGAGCAAATATGTCATTTTCATGCTTGGGCTTAAAAGGGATCTAAGTTCTGCAGTCAAGAGTCCTGGGCAAGTAATTCTTTCCTATTTCCAATAGGTGACATAACTGTCCAGTAAAATGATGTTTTTCTGCAGTGGGGGGAAGCTTCCATTCTGTTTCCTTCTTTAAGAACAGTAGAGAGATGAGGAATCATTCTCTGCACCCACCTGAAGATCCCCATGCCTTGAAAGGGAAGAATATGTCCCTGTTCTTGGAAGTGCATCTTCTTGACTTTCAGGTTTGGGCTCATCAATTACTCCCCAGGGAAAGTGGGAAGCACAGTCATCTTTAGGAAATCATATTCCCTGCATTTCAGGAGGCAGAGAGCTGCTGCACTAACCTCAAGGCAAGACAGTTTGCCATCCCATGCTTTTGGCTGCTCTTGATCTTTGTGGCAAACCCGATTCCAGCTCTCCTGCTGGAGGCTGCACAGCCTTGCAGTGCACGTGCTGCAAAGCAGGTAGAGAGCCTGCAAACAGCAATGGAGAGGGAGCTTTGGGAAGGACCAGGAAGGGCAGGGAAAGGAGAGCCCCAGTGCCTTCCAGCAGAGAGGCACCCTTCCATAAGGGTGGCGAGCTCTGTGCCAAACTGGGCAAGGTGCAAACTGTGTGTCCTCTGGTCTCACTGGGCATGGCTTTGCTGCCTCTTGGAAAGGATCCTGCACAGCCACATGGTCAGATTTTGCTGCCAGTGCTGAGGGTGAAGCTGGAAGTGTTCCTTCGGTGTGTGTGCCCTGCAGCACTGCATCTCCAGGTGTTGGAGCTGTGTTACCCCAGTGGATGCACCCAAATTTGGGGCTTTTTGGGCTGCCCACAGTGCTCTGCACATCTTTGTTGGTTTGCCTGTGGAACAGCCACACATGGGAAGAGCTGGAGCCTGGGAGACAACATCATACTTGAGGCTTGAGGCTCCACTGAGGGCACCTCCAAGGGCTGAGATCCTACAGTTCCTGGGGAGGAGAGTGGGACACATCAGGCCCTACATCCTGGTGGTTTCCTGCAGGTTCTGGCAGTGAACCTGTCGCAGTTTGCATGCAGAGTACAGGGTTTAGGTTGTCCTTGCAGTGAAAAGGGTGGAAGTGCAATTAAAAACTAAATGGAGATGCCAGAGCACAGTTGCATAGGAACGATTTTTACAGCTGCGGGACTGCAGAATGTATGTATGTGACACTCGTTCTAGTGAAATTGTAGCTGGCTTTGCATCAGAAATTGTATCAGTTAAGCTGTCTGGAGCATTTAAAGTCCAGTTCTGATTGACAGATGCAGTGAAATGCTGATTTTCCATCACCTGATGGACTTGATGTGCATCCTCCATACAGGAGGGACTCTTGCTGGAAGCTGCCACCCCTTCTGTTTGTTTGGGCAGTTCTTTGCCTTTCTGCCTGAACTGTTAGTGAGTTCAATGCAGTGTGGACCATACCGAGGTCATATGCACAGAAACTCACACAGGGCAGCCAGGAGCAAAGGAGAACAGAGAGAAGGAAAAGTCATTGCCATCTGTTTGAGGTGAAAGAGAGGAGGATCTGTGGTAACTCATTCCCTAGGAAGAGACAAGATTTGGCTCTGGTTGATGGTTGTGTGGCTGCCAATGCTGCACCAACTGTGTCTGGAAGGATCCTGCCTTCGCTCCTGCAGTGAAGATGCAGGACTGCTCCTGATTCCATGAAGTTCAGTGTTTTCTCTCTGGGATGAGGAGGGAATGAGGAGAGAAAAAGGCAGTTCGCTCTCATGTATGGCCTAACCACATGTATCTCATGTATGGCCTAACTACTGAGAACCAGCATCACCAGCATCTCCTCCAGTAACTGCTCACAGCTGCAGAAGCAAACAACCCCAACTATTCCTTCTAATACCTGACAGATCACATACCCAAATTCGCACAAGGTTCGTAAAAATTCTATAGGAAGATATTGTCAGGAAAGGTATTATGGGATGTTTCAGTTTATGTTTTTGTGACAAAAAACATTTATATTTCACAGTCACAGAGTATGCTGAGTTGGAAGGGACCCACGAGGATCACAGAGTCCAACCCTTAGCTCTGCACAGAATCATCCCCAAGAGTCACACGATGTGCCTGAGAGCATTGTCCAAGCTCCTCTTGAGCTCTGTTAGGCTTGGTGCTGTGACCCCTTCCCTGAGGAGCCTGTTCCAGTGTCCAGCCACCATCTGGGTGAAGAGCCTTTGTCTAATATTCAACCTAAACGATCCCTGGAACCTGTCGCTGTGAGCAGGATATATTTGTATATGTAGCTCTGGTGCTGACTGGTAAACAGCACATGTTTTTTCCAAGTGAAGGTTTTCAGGTTGTGCAACAAAATCTGCAGCTTTTATTTGAGAGTCTGTATTGATAAGCCACTTCGTGCTGAAAAAATATGGAGTGATATCCTGGTTACAGGTGAAAGCAAGGAGATTATCATGTTTCTGGATTTCTAGAGCCTACCAAATTCCCACCCCACAACCTTGTAGGCCATATGTATTTAACTTGGCTTACTTAAATGGAATTACACAAGCCTACAATTTGCTACACTGCTTCTTTTCTAAAACCTGAAATGCTCACACACTTTTTTTTCTTTGCTCTCTAAGAGAGAAACAGTTTTACTCTTGTGGATTTTGAAGGCCTTTTATGAAATTGATGATACAGAAGAAAAGATTATTTTTATAAAGCCAGAGTCCCTTGTGTTGCTCTGGTTTTGATTAGTCTGTGAGCTTTGAGACAGACTTCATAGTGAGTGACTTGTTTAAATGCTACTTAGTTTTTAATATTTCATTTGTTGCCTTTAGAGAAAGTGAGATGTTCATAGGAACTACGATTAACATTCTTTACTGTGTTCCCAAAGGTTTACTTCTATAAGAGAGATTATTGATTGTGACTCTTTGAAGGAGAATTGGCCAAAAATAATCCTTCTTGACAGGATTTCTTCTTGGGATAGGACCTGAGAGGGGGCAGTTTAACAAAATAACAAATGCAGTTACAAACGAAACAGAATTTGTTTCAATCTCATGAAGGAATTCTGTGGATTTTGCTAGTTCTAATAATACATCACCTTGCTGTGCAAAGTCTGCTTCTCGCCACAGGGTGGTAGGGGAAAAGCTGCTTTTTTCATACCAGGAGCCTTTTACATCTGCAAGCAGACAATATTGTGTTCCTTAAGACTTAGCGTTTTGGTGGGTTGACACGGAAAAGAGGGGGATTAAAGTTCTGTGTTTAAGGACAAGGTCTGCTTTCATGAATCACGAATTGTGGTAGATTGGCATAATTGGCTGATGAAGCAGAGGGACAATATTCAGAGCATTCCGTTCATTTTCATATGTCATTATGTGTCTGCAGTGGAGATTGTTTTCAGGGATCTGTTCAGTGTAGACAGAGTTCTTCCTTCAAAAGCACACAGGAATGAGAGAGTTGGGGTTTTTCCTTCAAAGGACACAGAGGACTGCCAAAATGGTGAACAAAGCCAAACCACTTGAGACAAAAGGAGGCACAGCTTCCCAATTTCTTAACATGATGTGCATTTCTGAAACAGCAAAATCAGGAGACACTGTGGAATTAAAACCCTGACTTCTGGGTCCTGAGCCGGGCTAGCACCATTATAGTGATTTCTCTATACTTATAAATACCACCTCAGATATTAATCTTCCTACCTCTACCTTTTCAAATATCTGCAATAGATAGTACAAGAAAAGTGCCGCAAGTCACAAGCTATTTTAAGCCTTTTGTGACATCCACAGGGAGGAAGAGAGGAGGAAATCCAGGCACATGTGGAGGTGTAGTTTCCTCAAGTTCAGTTTAGGTACCTTCAGTGAGAATTAAACACTGCTGTGAATAGAAGAACAGAGAACTCCAAACATCACTCCTGTACCCTGGGCATTCGACTTCACAGTCCTATATAGAGATGAATTTGGGTACAACTGGAGCTGTGATGCAGGAGCCACTGTTTTCTGAGAGCAGATCACAAAAGGTGCTAATAAGAGTGGCAGGCCATTGATTACAGACTCTGAGCTTGAGTGTTTTCAAGGATTGTCCTCCCAGTGCAAAAGTCTCTGAGAGAAAAAACTGTGCCCTGTGGGTTCCTCACATTGTCCTTCCCGTGCAAAGATGGGTTTCCAGGAGTTCACTGAGCATTACAAAAATCCATAATTCAGAGCTTGAGAGATAAAAAGTGAAGCATCTTCTTCACAAGCCAGTATTTTTTAGTGGGACTGTATACCATTAACTTAGTCTATTGCAGACTCTGCTAAAGCAGGTTTTTTGATTAAAACCCATTTTTCTGAGCACACATGTTTTAGATAAGAAACTGTCCAGTGAACATTGCTGAATGGTTATGATGAAAATTAGTCATTCCCACAGATCCAGTAAGTGCAGTGATTTCCAAACCCAGGCCTGCAGAGGTTTTCTAAAGGTAAATATTTGCCTCTCATTTGCATGGATTTAGGTTAATATTTACTCTCCGTTGGCATCAGAGCACAATGGAGGGAAGCAGATGCTGTGCATGTATCTGAGGTCTTTTTATCCTGGGCACAACAAAAAGAAGAAAAAAAAATTAATGTTCCAAAGGACAGCTCACTTCCAGACCCCATCAGAGACCTCATCACAGCAAAGGCTTCAGCGTGCCATGGTATCTCTGCTTTTGCTCAGGAAGTACTTGCTTCACCTGCCCTCACATAATCCATTTTTCAGTTGTTTTATGAAAACCTGGATCTTGTTTCTTCCTGATTCTTTGCTATTACCCACCCCCTCATTCTCTCAGTAACATACAGTGCTTTTTGGCGAAGGTCATATTGTTTATTTTGGATAAACAGCATTCAGCTATTCTGCTCCCAAAGATCTTTCCCATTTAACCTTTTCTCTCTGCATTATAACTTCCTTCTTTTCTGCTTTAAGTCACTCCATGAATCCTGTGGAAAAATCTGTTGAAGGGAGGAAAAGGAATAATTTGTTCACCAAATCTGGGCTGGGGGGGCCGGGGGGGGGGGGATATAAGGGTTTAAAATTGTAGGAGCAGAGATTTCCTCCCAGCCTCATGGTAAGAGCTCAGGACAGCACTAGTTTACTTAGGGAGATAGGTCTAGAAAGACAGAATAATACAAAAATTAAAAAAAAATTAAAAAAACATACCCAGAAATATTTGTAATTTTGATTCTTAGTTCAAGTACAGATCCCTAGTGGTCTTCTCTTCAGTCCTATTTTCTGTAAATCCATAATTTATCCAGAAACTTTCTCCTTCTTCTCACCTGCTATAACTTCTTTTTTGTGCTTTTCCCCAATACCTTGTTGACTATTCAGTGTATATTTATGGCATAGTGACTGTATCTATATGGTCTTATGGATTTATTATTATATATCCTTGTATGGGACTAATACGTATAATACAAAGCATTTATATCTGTGAGCACCAGATCTTTGATTGATCAAGACAATAGCAAGATATGTTACAGAAAGAAGAAAATCTTTCTTTTGGTAGAGATATTTCTGTGGTTTTTTATAAAATATTTGAGACTTTTCATCACTGGCAATAAAATTCTAATCTACTTGTCTTTTAAAAAAGAAGCACTTTAAAAAGATCAAATTAGCAAAATCCTTTTTTACTTTCCATTGACAGAGCCAATCTCTTTACATACACTTTTCTTGAAATTTATTGCTTCAACGTTTCTCATATTCTGGAGTCTTCACCTAAAGCTGCTTCAGAATATTTGTGATCAAAATAACACTAGAATTATACTGAAGTATGAGAGGATCAAGCAGTGAGTATTTTATATGCATATATGCAATTTTAAAATAGTTATGTGTACATAATATCTGTAGGACAGTATGGCATGGTGATGTATGATATTGTATAACAATAGTTAAATACAGTGTATTTTCCTAAGTTATTTTACTACATTTTATTACATTTACAGAAGGTTTGTGTAAAGCTGATATACCTATTTGATCCTTGGATCTTGTCCCTGTTGTCATTTATACTTCGCAGAGGTATAATCCTTACTCCACTGAAAATAGGAATTTTTGCTCAGTTTTATTCAGATGTTTAAAATCTATTTTCACTTGGACTAAGGATGAAAACTGAACTGGAATTAATTTTTCAGTGGGACAGAATGTCCTGAAGAAATCAAATTTGAAGTCTCTAATTTCAAAAAGTCTTGATATTCCTAATCTGAAATGCTTGCTTTGCACTTGGTGAAGGAAGAGGACCTGTTGCCATTGAGTTCTCCGTGACATTAATCTGTCTGTCTGGCAAGCTATGGGACCCCATGGGACATGTACTGAGTATCAGAAGCTGAAGTTCTCTCTTAAGCACTTGGCTCTGGGCAGGACAGTGTGTCCCTCCTTGCAGTGCCTTGGACTCTGATGCAGTGCAAAATCAGCATCACAGCTCACGTTACCATGTGGGAGGTGCAGCCTGGCCAGCCTGTGACAGTTCGATGTGTGGTGGCCTGGCTGGGTCAGGGAACCATTCTCAGGTAGAAATTTATTTTTTTTTTCATTCCATTGGGTTTTTTTTAACTCATACCTGTTCTTCACTCTGATTTACATCATGGCCCCATGAGCAGCTGTTCTAGCACAGTCATGACACAGCATGGTATAGGAGTGAGCAGCAAGGTGAGGGAGCTGCCTACATTGGCACTGAGGCTGAAGGAAATGCCCATCAAACTATGGCAAGGGTTTCCTTTTCACCCTGACTTTGCTGTCAGCCATGAGGAAGCTGGATTAAGTGAGAATCTAAATAAAGGGTATAAGCTATGCTTAAAACCATGCCCAGGTGCCAAGAACAAGACCTGACACTGCACTGGCAGATTAAGTTCCTGCCAGTTGTTTGTATGATATGTAGGAGAGTTAAAGGAGGTTAACTTCAACTTGAACAATGGCTAGAGTACTAAAATGTTACAATAAATAAGTGAATGACAACTTCTGAGTCACTCCTAATCCCATCCCATGTCTTGACTGGACCTAGGAGCTAAAAGAGGATGTGGTGGTGGTCTTTGATCACATTTTTACATTCTTCACACCTTGCAGAACACATTCCCACTCACTGAGTAAGAGGGTGTGCTGTGCCAGGCACAGGAAAGCATACAAACAGTATCAGTGAGCTTCTTAATCCCATGGTAGGTGTGATGAGATCAGTGTTTCCCTGAAGTCAGTGTAGTGAACCAAGTGCATGAGAACAATGCAAGCCATCTGCAGAGTGGTGTTTCATCTTGGTTTCCTTTGGCTTCTCAGTATTGGTGGTCAGCTGTGGAGCCAAGGTGACAGTCAGAGCAGAGGGATCTGGAGTAAGAGACTGTCCTCCTATTCCTTGCCTATGTTCTTCCCAAAGGCTGGGAAGCAGAGAAAGAGAAAAGCCTTCCAGAGAACAACAAGGAATTGCCTTTAAAAAGACAACTCTCTGAAGTCTGGAAGTTTGGCAAATATTTGCTTTTGTACCTCAAGATCAGTGATGTTTAAAATGTTAAAATGTTTTTCTTACCCTGAGGCCAATGAAGTTTGTGCTTTGATTTAAGCATTCATTCTGGTCTGTGTTTAAGCCACCACAAAGTAAACTATCACACAAGCAGGGCTCTTGAAAACACTCATTGTGCATCCACCCTCTGGCTTCTATTTTATCACAAGTGATGAAGGATTGGAATTTAATAAGGGATAAGCTGTAGAGCTGGCCCAGAGGGTTAACACAGCCACCTGGGCTCAGAGTCTCTGGTAAAGGACTTTCTCCCAGCAGGTTTTTCTAAGGTTTGGAAAGCCTACATCACTGTGCAGCACTCAAGAAGCAACACAGATAAGCTCCCTAGGGAGCCTCCTGCAGACCCTCACAGCCAAGGCAGATTGCTATGAAGAGAAGCCTTTGGGGGAAAAGAAGCCTTTTCCAGCCAAACAGATCCCATCAAACAGTAACGTGTTTGGCCATTCCACTGAGTCCTCCTGCAAACCTGAAAAGTGAGAAGATCCATTTTTCATACACACTCCATCTGCCTTTCTGAGGAGCTCCAGAGCAATAAATATGGGCTACAGCTTGTGAGTTGCTCTGGGGTTTATTGACCTTAAAGAAATCCCATTGACTTCAGTTGTGATGTCAAGTGAGTGCTGTAATTTCAAAACCCTTTGTGAATGTACCTCTGCATTCCTGAGACTGTAGCCTTGTCTAATGGTTATAGTAATATCTGTATGTCAAAACTGAAGTGTTTTATAGGTCATCTATCATGAGCAACTGTGGGACTGAGTCTCTTCCTCTACCACAGCATGTCCATTTTTAAAATGGGTAATATTTAGTTACATCAGAAAATGGTTTTGCAGAACTGATAAAATGTCTGCAAGCAGTGCAGAATCTTAAAAAAGAAAGATTGCTCTTTTTTTTTTTTATTAAGCTGTTATTAACAATTATTCCAACCTGTGACCCAACCTTTCTCTCCCCTTCCCCTGAAATTAATGATTTAACTTTTTAATTTAAATTAGTATTTGACTGGATGTGGTTATTCTTTGCCCTCATTAGAGCTGAAAAGTTGCACACAAGTAACTATATCAGTTGTGAAGGTGGCTTTCCACCAATTTTGTTGTATCTGTAAAAATGCCATTGTACGTGTAGATACACATACACAGTAAGTGGCACTGCTGTTCCTTGTCCCCTAAGGGAACACCTCTACTAGAGCACATCTGAATACCAGCAAGACCCTGTCTCCAGAAAGGAGCATGTACTGTTTTGCAGGTTTCTTACACTAACTGGAGGAAGCAGGAAGTGAAGGGGAATCATCATGCAGTGGTGAAGCCTTTCACCATCACCAGCCTGGGATACCCTACACTGGCTGATATTGGTATTGTATCCCTTTTAAATCCATGCAACTGGGAAATCACAGCTGATCTTATACAGCTTAAAAGTATGTTCAGATGAACTCTTAAATTGTTTTTGAAACAATTGGTAGTAATAAGTATTTTAATCTAAGGGGTTTCTGGCTTGAGTTAAATGGATACCAGCCATTCTCAAATTGGAATTGAAAGTGCGTGTACTGGGTGGAAGAAACAATGTTTGGCTTTCTTAGACCACTGATGAAAATTTGTTTGGGAATCACCATAAGACATGATGCTTTTTGAAAACATACAGATACAGGTGTGGGATGTAGCCCCAACCACCTAAAGCACTGAGGCTTAGCACTCAAAGCAACTGGGTAAATGAGAAGATATTTCTGAGCATCACACCAGCTGTAGGCGTGTTGCTGTCTGTGTGGATTTGGAGACTGCTAACAAAGCCAAGAGAGAACAAAATACTGTTCTTAGGTGTCAGCTCACTTGGAATTGAGAAAATGGAAAGGCACAGATTATACCACCTTACTTCACCAATGACAGTTTTCAGTCTTTATATATATGCTTTATGAACTGTCATTTTGCAGATTTCTGTGGCTGCCTGTGCCTGTAGCCATACTTTTCTTTTATGGTGTATTGTTCTGCTTCTCTTCTTTCTTTCTTGCTGTCCTGCAGCAATTCTAATGTGTGCTGGTCCCATGATTTGGAGGTTCCATCTGCTGCCTGTGAAATTCTGGGATCACAGAATCTGTCCTATACTAAAAGATGAATTTGGAAGGTAACTGGACAACAGATTGATTGTTAAACAGTGTTCAAAAGCTATACACACTATTTTAGGTCACTGTTAAAATAGTCAAGTACCAATTGCTGTGGCTTTTCTTTGCCGCAGTCACTTATTTAAGTGCAATTCAGAGGTATACCCAGTCCTCTAATGCCAATAACCCAGAGGTTCTGAGTGTAAAAACGTCACTGCAGTCTCAAATACCAGCATATATTTATAGCATCCATCTCAGCAGAGTTTCCTTTCTTCCCTACAATTATTTGAAGGCTGTAAGCCAACTCCAACACCCACAGAGAACTAATTTAAATCAAGATTTAAATCAAGTAGGAAATCTTGGTTTAAATAATACATTTGATCTCTTTCTGCAGTAGCAAGTTATGCTAGATATTTTTTGAAATAAAAGTTAGCTTTCATGGGCTGGTAACCATTAGAACACCTAAAGGGGGCCAACAAGAAAGCTGGAGAGTGGCTTTTTACAAGGGCATGTAAGGATAGGACAAGGGGAAATGGCTTTAAACTGAAAGAGGGTAGATTTAGATCAGGTATTAGGAAAAAATTCTCCACTGTGAGGGTGGTGAGGCACTGGAATAGATTGCCCAGAGAAGCTCCATCAATGGGAGTGTTGGATGGGGCTTTGAGAAACCTGGTTTAGTGGAAGGTGTCCCTGTCTGTGGTGGGGGTGTTGGAATTAGATGATCTGTCACTTCCAGCCCAAACCATTCTGAGGTTCTATGATTCATAACAAAAGATAGTACCCCAAAAGATCTTTCTTCTGTTAACCAAAAGTATTTACCTATGAATATTTATTATGCTGATAAATTAATAATCACTTTATCATATTCTTAATTTTGTTGTATTTTTAATTGGAAAACAAAGGATGGTTCATTTATTTCCAGGGGTTTTTTCTTGCTTTTATGAATCTATATTTGAATGAAAACTAGCATTCAATAAAAATTCCACAAATAGCCTAATATTCTCTTTGTTACCTAAATAAATGATATTAAGTGATAACTCAAAACAAACTAAAAAAAATATTTTCTTAGTTTAAAAGCAACTAACTCATTTGTCACTATGAATAATTAAGTTATCAATCACTGAAATAAGTCAGAGCAGAGAAATTGAAGAACTCATTGTACCCATTTTTATTCATAGATTGGAGAAGGAAAACCAAGTCTTCTCTTTTTCTTTTCTTTAATTCTTTATTGTTTCACAACTTGAAATAAACTTTTTATATAGAGCTAACTGAATAAAATAAAAATAGTAAGTATTTTATATGTGTAAGCAGGCTGCTGCTTCCAAATATTCTACTTCAGCAAATTCTTGTCCCAGGGAACCCACCTAGTTCTCCTGATTACAACCCACCTAGTGCAGCTGACCAGAACTTCAGCGTAATAATATGTTGTTTAATGTTATTTGAATAAGCTCTATCATTTTAGACCTTCATATGAATTGGTTCAATTTCACATTTCATTTAAATATGGGGGGGTTTTTTAAACAAGTGTTTATTTCATGTAATGTTGTTTAGTTTTTAAGTGACTGGAGTTTTTTTGCCCACGATGTCAACTACCAGGGAGGTTAAAGAAGGGAGTGGCTTGTATTTTGCATAGAGCCCCACTAATTTAAATTATGCAGGTTGTGAATTGGCACAAATTTTGTGCTCTCATAACCTTAAAACTGCATGAAAATGACCTGGAAAACTCATTCTCCAGATGGAGGAGGGTATTTTGAGCTCCTGGTCTGACCAGAAATTCCCTGGGCTGAGAAATATCCAGGAGCAGCATCTGGCATCATCCCTGCTCAAGATCTTTTTCTGCTCTGTATAACAGTAGAAAGAAGGGGGTAGAGGTCATAGCAGCAAATAAGAGTTGAGGCATAGGGCATTTCCCAGGGAATTAATGGCAGGCTGGGGTTAATGGCCTCCCAGTTTGCTTTGGGCCATCAACTCTCCCAGCTCCTCATTAATCCCTAGGAAATGCCCTGTGACTCACTCATTGCTTAAGCGGGTAATATGAATCAACAATATTCTGCATCTGGTCTAGGTATTTAAGAAAAGAAAGGAAGGTAGTCTACTTGCTTTCATTGTGAAAATCTGCTGCATTTTCATCCAGAAAACTGTAGTTCTTCCTGTTAGCATTGATCAAATGTGCTAAAAAACAATTCCTCCATCAGTAAAGTGACGTCAAAGGCTTTCAGGATCCAGATGAAACGTCTCACCCCTTCACTGCAAGGCCTTTTTGCTTTAGCTTTTCCACCCCCAGCAGCCCATTTGCAGGTTGTTTTATACCTGAGTGGATTATTGAACATGTTCAGTTCTTCATGTTAACTAGTGGGAAGTCATTCAGCAGGTAGGTGGGTATTATGTTCTAGACAGGTGTTGCTTAGCAAGTGTCACACTCACATCATCTGTCTGCTTTGCTGTTGGACAGGCCCAGAAGTACTAAAGTATGAGCAGAAAACTCCACTGACACAAGTCAAAAGGAAGATGAGAAGTGATATGCCTCTCTGAACAAGTGTCTTTGCTGCAAGAAAAGAAATGTCTGAATAGATATAATCAAGACTAAATTGTTTGTAGAGCAAGTAATATATATGTAGAAGGACACAATGTATCTTCATTGGGGATAACACTGTATTTTGGCTCTTTACCTGTCATTTTTGAGTTGTGCATTGCAGGTGTTAGACACAACACACCCCGAGCTCCACTGTAAATTGCAGTCCCTGCCGCCTGAGATAAGCTGAATTCAAAACTTTATATATGCATATTCTAATTTTGGCATGCACAGATTCTGCATGTAACTTACCATGGTATGAAACCATAATGTTCCAGTGGAAGAAATCATTTTGAACTAGCCATACATGCTGCAAAAATCAATATTTTTTCCCCTGTAGCTCTTATTTATAGGGAGACAGGTTCTAGCTGGCACTTCACCCATCCTTATATGGATGAGTTCTGTGAGTTTGCTCAGAGATTGTGTGTTTTGTCTTAGGCGTGGTGTCTGCAGGCAACCCCCTTGTTCCTGAGTGGAATAGCAGCACACCTCAACAGAACTGAACAGCAGAGCTGACTCGCTCCCAGACCAGAGACTGACTGGTTTGGTCTGAATGCATGTCAAAGAGTTCAGAGGAGGCTGGATCTGCACAGATGGGTGCTGGAAAAAGCGTTCACAGACACGCTCTGAGCCACCTCCAGAGCCCCATTCTGGGGGAGAAGACTGGGTGATGAAGAGTGAGAGCTAAAAGCAGATACCATGTCTACCTCCTTTTGAAAAGGATTTGGAAAATTTGTTCTTTCTTGTTCCCAGCACACTGGGAATGGTTGCCCGGTGTTGTTCTCTCTAGGCCAGTTGCTCACCCGTCTGAACAGACAATTCTCAAATAAAATATTTTTTTTTTCTTTTTTTTTAATTCAGTTTGTGGGCCATTCTACGAGAACAACATGGATCACTGTCCTTTTTGGCAGAGGTTCCAAGCCAAACTCTGACAGCCTGGGACTGGCTCACTCTTGGGTTCTGTATGTTGCAGACAGAGCCTAAAACAAAGTGTTCCCTGTCCAGTGCCTTGAGCCACTTCTGCAGAGGTCATGAGACCAGTGGGAATGCTGTTCTTGGGGAACTGATCGTATATTCTTACCTGCATCATGATTCACTCTCCCACCTCCACCAGCCCAATGCAGTGTTGTGAGTTTCAAAAGCCTCATATGACTCCTCTGGCACTTCCACAGCCTACAACAGTTGAGGCAGCTGAGGAAGGAGGAAAGCAAAGACAGAGAAGTTACATATGTGGGAAGGCAGTAGAATTCTCATGAAAGAGGTATTTGACATACATCTTTGGAGAATTTGTCTCAAATATCAGTTGCTTTGATTTAAGTCCACGGTCCCCCAAACTAAGGTAGACAGACTGTCTTTGAACAAAAGGTCAGGCATGACCACATTCCTGTTACAACAGACTATTCATACAAAGCAATGTCTGGTGGAGTCTGAGAAAATTAATGCTGGTCTGTGGTCAAAATTTTCTGCAAACATGGGGATATGTTGTTCATCATCCTTATGGGAATCCAGTAGTACCTTGTTCCATTTTTTGATACCACACTTTCACAGTGGGCTTGTATGCAGAGGAAACCATCTTGTTGTAAAGGAAAAGTTTTTATTTTAAAAACAAAGCCAATCCTAGTATCTTCAGCAGTTTCCACATGCTCAGCAATACACTCTCCTCGTGTGTTGTGAAATTAGCTGTCATGCTGGCGACATGGGCAATGATCATCTGAGGAACCTTCTTATGTTTGTCTTTGGGTCTCATGTAGATTGAATTTTTAAATGGTTTCTTTTGCTGTATTTCACTATGCCTTTCAGGGACTGTTGAAGAAATAACAACTTCTCTTTACCTTTCTCTTCTGAGGTTTGCACCTCTCACTCTTCTGCTGTCACCTTCCCACTTGTACGTGCACCAGGGTCTTACAAATCTCTGCGTTTTTGGGAAGGAAGAACATTCTGTGCATGCTTCCCTAATAAGCCTGGATGAGCTGCTTGCTGTGCAGATACCACAGGAGAATCCCTGGGGGCAAGTGCAGCACTGTGATATAAGCCACACCTTGACCTGTAAATAGGGAAGTTGCTTCTGCACTCAATGGCCAGCAAACGAACAGCTACGAGTTGTTTCCTTGGTCCCTGGCTCTTGCAAGGCAGCACTGATGCCTTTGATTTTGGGAACCTGGGGTGTAAGGGAAGAAGCTGGGATCTGCAGCAGACTCCCCATGGGCCTTTGGCAAGGTCCACTCTTGGAAATTGTAAGTAGCAGTGCATTGTCTCTTTGTTTCAAGAACATCATTTCTTCAGGAGGTGTAGGTAAAAGCAGAGCAGTGTTGTTTTTCCAAGGCTCTGGGTAAGAGCATCTTCCTGCTCCAAACCCTGCATCCGTGTGTAGAGGGTCTCGTGATGGCTTATAATCTATGGAACAAATATCAAATCCACAACCTCACAGCAGGCTCTTCCAGTCCACCTTTTGTTTTTCAGCAATAATGTTGTTTCAGTAGTTAAAAATATGTGGTGTATGTGTTTTGAGGAGGCAATTCCAAGACAAATCACAAAAGACAGACCCTGACTGTTGGCAGTTCTCAGAGTTTACCACTTTTCACCTCTGCTCCCTTGTATAAACAGCAAAGCTTTAGATTTTCTTTCATATCAGAACGTAAGAGTTCTTTCATTTTTTAAAAAAAATAAATTATTTAAAATTTCTCTGCAGTCAGCATTTTCAATAACTTAATAAAACACAGTTTTCTCTCTGCAAGTCTCAAATCAAAAGCTGTTCCTTCCCCCTGTATTCCTGAGCTCTAAGTTTAAAATAAAAATTAATGTATTGAATTTGAAGGATGGTTGAGCTGAATTTTACTACAAGGCTTAAACCAACACATATATGATTTTAATATCTGAAAATGTGTGGGTTTATTTTATCAGTTATGTAATACTGTGTTATTAGCTATTCTGTTTCAGTGCTAGACTGGGATACATTTATGAAATTCCTTAAGGTGAACTGAATAAAAAAGAAAGTACAATGGACTAAGATGTAATGGTTGTGTGCCATAAACAGCAAATTAGTTCACAGAGTCTGAGAGTTTTAAAAACCCATGCTATTTAGGGATGTTTTGAGTGAATATTGGTGTTGTGTTAAAAACGTGGGCTCATTGCCCCAACTTTGCTGTCAGGCTCACAACATCCTCCAAATACAGGCTCTCAGATCACAGCAGTAAATAAATGTTCAGCAGATAGTCTTTCATGTGAAAAAAAAAAAAATACAACAACTCAAGACAGATTTTGGTTTCTGTTTATTTTTTAAAAGCTACAGAAAGATGTTTCTATAGAAGCCATATGAATTTTATTCATACACAGTCCCCTCCCGAGCATTGCCTGGGCTATAGACAAAGGGCTGTGTTGCTTAGCAACCCCCCTAAAGCTCATCAACACAGCCTGGGTATTAATATTTATTCCCCCCCCACCCTCAAAAAACCCTTACTCTGAAATTTGAAATGGGATCTATCCTCCCTCTCTTTTGTGCAATTAAAGCAATACTGCTCACTTTCTCCAATTAATGTTACTGGTTAACCAAACAATTTGTGCCAGGAGGACCAAATCCAGCTCTTGGATGACTGATAGAAACAAAAGTTACATCAGGGATGAATTTCTGTAGCCCAGTGTGTCTTCTGCTATCAGTGTTTTGTAGTTTCTCTTTCCATTAGATCACCTACATCCATAATTCCCATCTTCCCAGCCATTTTTGAGTCCTCTTCCTCCACACCTTTATTGAGGGGCTCCCTCCTGGCTTCATGCTCCTCACTACCTCCAGCAGGGCTGTCTCAGTGGGGCACAAGGGTGGGCAGAAGGGATTTCCCTGCAGCCTCTGAGAGCACCCAGGCACCAGGACAGGTGCTGAACAAACCAGGGCGAAAAGAATCCACTGAACAAGACTAAAAGCTCAACTACCCACACTAGGACTAACCAAGGCCCAGCTGTTCCTTGACAAATGCTTCTCTGTGTCAACAAGAGCCCTTTGCACTACAAGAGTCCCCTTTGCAGCCCATTTCTGAGAATTTCAGTGGAATGTAATTAGCACATAGGCTGAAAACAGTGCTGAATGAAAACATCTCTGGAGGGAGCAAAGCAAATTATTCAATGCCATGGAAATATTCTGGGTCAGCTCTGGCTTTCTGTTTGTGTTAAATGGCCATGAGATCTATGGATATTCACTTTTCTGCCCTCCAGCCTTTCCAGAGAAGTACCATCACAGGATGCAGAAATACAGATCTGAGCCTACCAGGCAGTGTATACTCCTGCAATTGAATCAAAACACTGTGATTACAATGGGACTTGTATGGAAAAGAGGGGCAGAATGGAGAGAAGTCAGCTGGAGCTATGACACAACTATGCACTGCTGAAAGAAGGGCACTTACACAAGTGCCTAAATATGGGCTTGGTGCTTGAAGTTTTGATCACGTTCACTTTCTTCAAAATCTTGGCCACAAAATGTGATGCTCTGCAAGGCACAGATTCTTTCTGGAATAAACTGGAATGTATGAGACTGCTGCCAAAGACACTGAGGGATGAGAAAAGAACTGTGATTCTGGAAGCAATTTCTGTAGAAAATAATTTTCTTTTGGGAATGGAGAAGAAATTATTTGATGGTCAGGAGCAGATGTGTATGGAAACCTAAGTACAAATGTGATAAAGGAAGAGAGGTGCAGGGTCCTTCAAACAGAAGCAGCAACTCTGTGACTTCAGGCTCCAGCCATGTCTTAATATTATGCTTATTTTTTTCCCCCATAATTTCTCCCCCTTCTCTTATGCAGAGCAACAGTAAGGACTGTTTGCCAATATCAGTGAGACATGAGACCACAAACCCTTATGCTTATTAGGCTAGTCCAGCACGGGGAGAACATTGTGCAGATGCCTCACAGCCAGTTTCAGTCTGCTCTTCCCAGATGTGAATATGGAGCATATCTCAGGCCCATGCTTTCCCTGGAAGGTCACACCAGCACCTGTCACGTGGACTTTTCTCAGCCTGTAAACTGATGCAGGGTTCTTTAGAACAATGTTAATTCCAGATCCTCCGCTGGAGTCAGCCAATACATCCCATGCTTTCATCATCTACACTAGCTGTGACAGCCAGGAATGATCAGCTCCTTATATCTAAAAACTTCCTTTCTTAGAAGTCCTGAAATCTGAAAGCTTCTTACTTTTGATTGGATTAGCCTCCATTCGAGAGAAAATCAGCTTTCATCCTCTGTAAACTGGACCTCCTTTTGATTCCTCTCATTTTTCACTTTGCCCTTGTGAACCTCCTTTAGGAATACTCCTGACTTACACTGATATAAGAACAGGAATATAGAGGACCACTAAGTGCCCCTGGCATTTAGAGCCAAAATGTGTGTATCCATCAAGGTGCAGGTACATCTCAGCACAGTGGGTGGAAATACAGGAAAGGAAAGAAGTGGGAGGGGGCAGATGTGAGCAATCCGAGTGACAGCTGTGCATGGGGCTGTCCCACTGTGAAAATGGTAGAGAACTGCAACACCAGTATCTCCTCTTTTGCCAGTTGTTCATGATACAGCCTCACCTTTGCTAGCTCTCACATCATTTGGGCTACAGTCAGACACCATCTTTTTGATCCAGTTGTGGCAGTGAGGAAGCGATGTACTCCTTAGCATCTTGCTGATGGACTTGAAAACCCTTCCTCACAGGTTTTCCAGGAAAACATGTTGCACAAACTTTCCCCATTTTACTTCGGGAGAAATAAGTAGGCAACTCAGCCTAGGTATGCCTGACCTTACCTGCTGTGCGCTAGAAAGTGTACACAAGGGCTACTCCTTTAGCACAGCTGAGAAAACCACATGGCAATGGGAAGACCTGAGGGTAATGATGCCTCCCAGAGACTTTACTACAGCAGAAGAGACTGGCTGGTTGGCGCTGTAGATGCCCTGTTAATGCTGCCTTTATGCTCAGTCAGCTGCAGCATCTGGAGAAGCTGGAGAACAGCACTTCCAAAGATAGCGTAATTGGCCTTGTCCTGCTAAGTTTACCTTCTCAGCACCTTAGGAGAGCTGTTCCTTTTAATGTACTTCCTCCCTTACTTTTTTTTTTTTTTTGGGGCAGGATCTAGTGCTGCTGCTCATCCTGATCTTCTGAGCAGATTCTTATCTTTGTCATGACAAGAGATCCTTTTGTGCTCTGGGCATTTACTTTTGAATGATTTAAATTGAAAACATTGCTGGTCAGAAACAGGAGGAATAGCTATGTGATCCTGCCTTTAATCCCAAAGCCTGGATCTAGCCTAGGCAGGGAAAGTGCAAATCTCCTTACATTTCCTTGGTGTCTCTCAAAAGCACACCTGAGGCAGCACTGAGTTTGTTTCTTCTTCTGAAAGTCCAACTGGGATAGTGTATTTTTCACTGGGACTAGTAAAGTCCGTGCTATGCCTATTGCCAGACTGACGGGATTCCGAAGCCATCAGACAATCAGGATAGCTGGCTGCTGACTCCACTGGGCTTGAGCCAGGAACCAAGGAAGACAGCCCATTTGTCCACTACATGCTGCTCATTTTCACCTCCTCTGGCTTCCAAAGGGCTGAAATGTTTTGTGTTTGCAAAGCTTTCCCTCTTATAGTGATCTCCCTTCCTCAGCATTCAAACATCCTGCTGGTTTGGAGTTAGCCAGTATCCTCAGCTTTTATTGTCTTTATGTTTGAGCTTTAAAAGCACTTGTGTAAAGCAGAGGGAGGGGGTTTTTTGTCCCAAAGAAACAATACTTAGCATGTGTAAAATGCTTTTCACCTTTCTAACAAACTCAGTTAACTAATTAATCCTTGCAATATCCCTGGAAGGAAAGTAAACGTTATCTCGGTTTTACACACGGGGAAACTAAGGCAGAAAGGTGAAGGGAATTGCTCAGGGCTAGTGAAAGATTTAGTGCTGCAGTCAGTTTTATAAACACAGGGGTTTTCTGGCTCCTGGTTCTGCATGCAGGCAATTAGACCAAGCCTCCAGTGGATAAAACAGGCTACGAGGCATGACCTTCCCCTTGAAGCGGTAGCATTGCTCTGGAGTCTCGGAGAGGCTGAGGCTCAGAACTAGGGAGAGGTGAGGCAGGGGCAAGCACTGACCTGGTTTGAGCCCCTGTGCCCCATCACTGTCCCAAAGATAAAACAAGCTGCATAACATGTACAGCAAGCGGAGCTGCAGAATGCTGCAAGAGTTCAAAGGAGTTTGGGGTCAGCTCTGACAAGTCAGCGTAATTTGGACACAGTGTGGAAGACGTGAGTGCTGCGCCTCCTGCAAAGGAGCCTCCGTGTGATGGAGATACGATGTGCTATGCGTGTCATCAGGGGCGATAAATAAGAATATCTGCCCGCCTATCTTACGGGTTTTTCATCTCAGGAAAGGCTGTGAGCAACTTTCCTGATAAGTATTTTGTGATGGTGTTGTGGTCATTCTGCTTAAAACAGTTCCACTTAGTCCAGAATTACACTGAACAAGCAAGCAGCCTTATCACAGAACCAGACAAGGAGCCAGATGCCAGTACCAGTGACAACAGTATAAACAGAGAAGTTAACTCAACTTCAGAGGAACTGCTCGAGCTTTCTGCTGCTGGTTCTGTGCACTGGACTGGCCAGAAATATCTGCTGCTGGACCAACTGAGAGAGAAAATTATAGGCTCTGTGCAGCAAGGAAACTTTGCTATGTCATCAGCCAGCACAATCAAAGGCACTGCTCCAGGGTAGCTTGCACTAGAGCTTCAGTCTTGTTATTAATAATGAGCATTCCTGCTTTTTCTGAGACAGAAAATTGGTGACTGAGGAATTAACACTGCCCCTCCGAACTTGCCAAACTGTTCTCCTAGTTCGGGGATCCATGCTTTATAATAAAACAAAAAGGGCTCAAAAAATATGGCGAGTGACTATAATTTTTATTTCTGCACTGAAGCAAACTGTTCCAAGCATTTTGTGAGAGGACAAGAGAGGACAATCCATCAGGGCAGAGTACATCAACATATTAAAAAAATGCAAGTAGTGGGGAAAGCTTTTAATTTGAATGATATCAGTGCCCACAAGCATGACAATAATTAAAGGTCTGCCAGCATGGCTATTATACATTCTGGTTTAGTGCATTTAATATCTCAGCTGCTTCAAATCACATCAGCCTGATGTCTGGCAAGCATGTTTCCACTCTGGATGCAAATCAAACTCTCATACACCATTCTGAAGCTACACTTTAAAGGTAGGATGTTTTTGCATCAGGACAGGACAGGCTGTCCTTCGTCCTTGCAATTCTGTAATGCTGATACACTTCCACTGCCCGAGAAAAAGGAGAATAAATTATTCTCTTTATGGTTAGACTGAAGTGATATTGTGCTCTACTCCAGGGCCATTTTTCCTGTTCTCAAAACTTTCTTTCTTCCCTGGCAGGTGTGTGTTCTGTGAACTGTCGGGGATGCTCCCTCCCTTTTGGGCTGTAATGAGGGCAGGAGGGGATGTAGTCCCTGCCTCCTCTGCAGCCCTGGGCTCGTGGCTGCCAGGACACATTGTGCTACTTTGCATTCAGCTTGGGGTGAGTGGGCTGACTGCTAAGCTGCAGCCTGGTCTGATGGGGCAAGTGGGCAACCAAGGGGTTTCTCTTGGTGCTCTGGTGCTTCCATGCTGCGTTATTCCTGCAGAGCCACAGGACCTCCTCAGGAAGCGCAGCCCGGAGCGGCGCTGGCACAGGACCAAGGTGGATGGGAACAGATGATCGCTTTTGCAAACAGTAATTTCCAACACTCCCAAAAACAAGCCAACAACTTATTTTATTTTCTCTGGGGGAAGGGGGGGGACAAAACCCCCCAAACAACAAAAAGAGAGACTGACAAGCGATGTGACTAGCATTACCATGAATACTCCACTTACATATCTCCCACTGGCTTTCCCTCTGCCTGCTTTGCCTTCAGCCCATAACCTCAGGAGGGCAGGAGCTGTCTCTCACTGGGTGTTTATGCAGATCTGAGCACAATGGGGCCTTGATCCTCCCTGGGTCCCTCTGATGCTACTGCAATACAGCTGATGGCGAGGTTTTAGACTGAGATGGCTGCTAGCTTCAGCTCATAAGAGATTGAAAGTGCCCTGGAGGTCAGGGGGGAGGTGACACATCCTGAGACCTTGGGCACATTAAGAAGTCTAACAATCAACTGGCTGGATGTTGGCAGGGAGAGTGCTGGATCTGAAGTCACCAAGCAAAAACGCGACCTTGTTAGAATTAAAAAGTGGAGAACTCAAGGGTGTACAGAAGGGAGAGTGGAAGGTCAAATAAAGGATATCGATAGACAGATACAAAGATTTAAAAAAAGAAAATCCAATGGTAGTTTTCTTTGCCAGTTTAGCATCTTCTGTTGTATCAAATCAGTCTGTTGGAAATCACATTTAAACAGTTTTTCCCCTTAAGAGACATGGTAAAGGATGGCATATGCAGTTCTAGACCATTGCAAATGCAAGGTAAAGTATGAAAGCAGTTCAAGCAAATGTTTCACTGTGATTTACAATGGACCAGGAGAGGATGAGTCACAGGTTTGTATCATATCAGCTGAAGGGAAGGAAACTCTCTCTTTTAGGGGTCAAATATTTCTTACTCTGTGCTGATTTGATCACTCAGGGCAGCTTTGTTTTGAGGGTGCTGTCATGTGTGGATTCACTCCTCCCAGAGGAGGTGTGAATTCATACTGCAGCCTTTCCTTAGTACAGCTCTGGCTCTCTGCCCCTTTGCTAACACATCTTGAAGTCTGATTAGCTTTAAAGCCTTTCATACTCTATCAAAGTGTTCAAAAGTTATTAGGAACAGGTGTCTACCTCAGCAATTTGGTGTGCTGGAGGGGTTCCTGCTATGAATTCTGCTCGTGTCCTTACTTTGAATCTTGCAGTCGCACTCGGGCATCTACTTGATCACAGCAGTGACCAGCTCAGGGCCATTTCCCACCTGTTGGAACCAAGGCTGGAGTCATGAGGTGCCCCTCAGTGTGCTGCACTTCCAGAGCAGACAGGCCAGCTGTTACTGCTCTGAATTTTGTGTGAGGGCTTGCACCACAGACTGCACAGCACAGACTTCATGTCTGGTAAAGATACAATGTGAACATGTGGGTTTGGAACTGTAATGGTGTAATGGGTGGTAAGGGTAAAAAGCCTAGAAGTTGCTTATCAAATTCTAAAACTTGTGAAGGTTTTCTTAAAGGTTTCCAAATGTTGGGCTTGTGAAGGTTTTTACTTAAAGTGTTATGTTCCATTTTTACTTGCTTAAGCAAGTAGAAGTTAAACCACAATGTTATGCACGTCGTGCTGAATAAAGGTAATAATAAAGAACAAAGAGTGGTGCGGGTGGGGAATGATGTAATAAAACAGAACCATCATGGAAAGGAGAACACTCCTAGCAACAGGACCGAACCCAGGACCAGAGTGAAGTGGACTCTGATTGGAAAATTCAAAGGAAAGCGGGATCGAGGACTGGAAAATTCAAAGGAAAGCGGGATCGAGGTGGATTTTGATTGGAGAAGAAAGGGTATAAAAACGGACTGGAGACCCGTTAAGTTTGCGGTCCGTGGCAGAGCAGGAGGCTCCCCGGCCGTCCAGCACGCTGCCTTGCTCTTTTGCCTTTAATAAAATTTTGCTGTTTCAAAATTTTATATTTGTAGTCCCTTGACTATAACACTGAAGAGCGCAGGGAGGTCTCCTCTCCGTATAGTCTCCATCTGAGCACACCAAGTGCCCTCAGTGCCCTCTCACACTTCCCCTCAGGGCCCATCTTCACTGCCCTCCTTCAGTCGTGCAATCGTTTGTCATTACTTTGTTATCCCCGGGCTGGCTTTGGGACCGCTTTTTCCCCCTCATTTGTTGTGTTTCTCCCAAAACCTCAGCTGTCAGCAGCAGTAGGTGACCAGAAATCAGCACGTAACAGAGAACAACACTGTAAAGTGTAAGTAGGGAATGACCGTACATCTGACACAGGCCACCAGAAACCACCAACAACTCACAGATCGTAAACAGTCCTGCGATTCTAAAAACCCTATAGCATTTTGAGTATTAATATAGACTGTGGGCATCTCTAAGTGACAAAAATATAGATATTATATAGAGAGAGTCATTACTACCCTACGCTTATTCCATCAATGTAGGAAAAGCAGCCGATGCTGACAAAGAGGAGTTTTGTGCTTTATGTTCCACCACAGCTGCTGAACTTTACAGCACTGATGAACAAAAGGGTAAAAAGCGCTGTTTTGCTGCAGCTCATTGTGCTCAGAGCAGGATTGATGCTGAGGAAGCATCCAGAGGTGTCCTGTCCCAGTACAGTTCATGTTAAAAACAAAAACAAAGGATAATTGTCACTTAAAATCACCATGTTCTCTTCCATTTTCTCGGCAAGGAGAACTTAATGGGTGGATGTGGAAAGACACGTCAGCTAATCCTTTTCTCTTCAAGCCAGCAGCTATGAGGGAAAGCTGCCAAAGCAGGGGAGGAACACTTCTTTCAAGGAAAGAAGGACTTTTTCACCTCAAAACTCTTTTTTCCCCTCAGGTGCTGTGACCAGAATGTCTTTTCTTTTTCTCCAAAACAACTAGAAGACTAGAGAAGACCACAACCCAGAACCATGTATTGCTAAAATGAAGTCTTTGCTTTCCAGTGCTGCCACGCTGGCTTGTGTCGTGAGTGCAAAACGTAACTGAATATAATTAAATGAACAAATTCCTTTGCACAGGAAAGGTGATCTTTTGTCCAGCTTTTTCTATCTTAACTTGTCACTTTTTGATCACATTTACAGTTTCAACAGCCTTGGCAGCTGGCTTTCATTTATTGCCTGGTTCATACATTTTTTCTTAAATTATTTTTTTTTAATTTATTTATTTATTTATTTCTGTTTTCTCTGTTTGGCTTCTGGCCATTTTTTTTTTTTTTTTTTACATAAAATCTCTGCTTTCCATGGCAGAAATTAATAAGCATATTGTTCTTCTTGGGTGTGGAGAAAAAGGAAAACATAAAACTGTAAAAATTTAAAAGACAAATCTCACAGTTTTAAAGCTCAGCACTCTATGTCTCTGTGTGTACACAGTCAGCCATGTACCTTCATATGTGTGTTACTGTTTTGGTATTATTTTTTCTCAGGAAAAATGAGATCTTTTTTCGATTTACAGAATTAATAGTATCAGTTAAATAATCTCACAATCTATTTCACCACTACAGGTATTTTTAGGTCATTATTCAGGTTGTGCTTATTTGACAGGGAAAAAAAAATAAAAGCTAAGGGAAAAAGTTACAGAAGTTGTCATTAAAGAAAGTTTTTGGATTATTCCCCAGGTTTTTCAGATTTCAGTGTGTCTATCTAGATAAGTAAGTCTGGTGAAGCAAAAGAAGAGAAAAATGTTTAGGAGAGACATTTTTGACAATAAAATTGAAGAAAGATGGTATTTCAATCAGAAATGTCACTTTATACTACTATCTCAAATTAATAACCTTACATTTATAGGTTCTCAAAATCTGCCATAGATGCAGATGGAAAGTGTTTTTCACCTTGGTGGATCCTGCACTGCTTGGAAAAGGCAGTGATGAACATACTGTACGTGTCTGGGAGTTGTTACCACGCTGCTGACAGATCCTGCCATGGGTGATGGGTGTCTGACCAGGAGCAGTGTCTGTAAATGCCACACACCTACAGCCAAGGTGGCACAGGGAAGCTGAATGGGGCCCTTTGGCACAGAGCTGCTGCCACTTCTACGTGTCCTTCAGGGTGCTCAGCATTTTTGGCAGTGTCTGTACTGATGAAAACAGCCTCCATGGGCTGCCCCCCCTGAGTCAAGTAGTCTGTGTGGCTCACATGTGCCCTTTCTTGGCTTGTCCCCTGCAGACTGGTCCATCCATATCCCAGGTGCAATAATACTTGTATTTTCTCTAAGCTTCAGTGACCACTCCTGTGGCCAAAAGACGTGACTGTTTATGTGTGTGTTTTCCAGCTCAAAGTGGCTGATGTAGTATCAAACAGCGTGTGAGGCACTTGAACAGGTTGCCCAGAGAAGTTGTGGATGCCCCATCCTTGGAAGCATTCAAGGCCAGATTGCATGTGGTTTGGAGCAACCTGGTCTAATGAAAGGTGTCCCTGCTCATGGCAGGGGGTTGAAATGGAGTGATGCTTAATGCCCCTTCCAACCCAAACCATTCTATTATTCTATGTTATAATGGTTGTCTTGCTGCCTGCAGGAAGTTTTTTATAGTGTGGCATCTGGGGCATGGCAGGAGGGCACTTTGTGGTGATTGCTTGTTTCTGTTTCTGGCCTGCTGAAGTAGGGTAGAATTACTCCAGCTGTTGGGTGTTAAGCAAGGCACATGTGTTCTCCTGTTGCTGATCTGCAGCATATCCATAACCAAACTCTCCTGGCAACTCTACTTGGGTTTCTTCTTTAAGGAGACTACTTGGTATATTCCAGAAGGGAGTCTGGGAGTGAACTAATGTGAACACTGTCGAGACAACTGCATATATATGATAGCAGGATCAAGTTCTGAAAGTGAACCAGCGTGTCAAGATTGCTGATGCTCCAAGTGCATTGTGAAGCAAATTATGACCTTCATCCTGGCAACAGAAAAAGGGGCATCTGTCCCTTCTACACTTGTGTGAAACCGAGAGCAACGTGAGGGACTAATAGGCCTTAGTGGTCACCAGTCTCCCCTACTTATGGCCCAGGACCCCATTTCAGGGAGTTGTGTGTCCCAGCAGTGCCACAGAAGTCAGTCTCCTGCTCCACCACATCCCTACAGGGTCCAGCCATGGACTCCACTGAGTCCTAGACTGAAGTCCCGTTTTTACAGAGGTGCCTGATGCCCGGGTCTGGACCTGCCCTGGCTGCCCCACAAGTCTTCCATGTTTTCTGGCAGTGGCACAAGCTCTGAAAGTCCTCCACAGCGCAGCACAGCCACACGTTCTTGTAGTGCCATAACATTTATCTGAGTGTTTGGTGTTGGAACACCAATTTAACTCAACACATGTAAGCATTTGCAATTTCTCTAAGAAATAAGTATACAAAGAGAAATCTATTTTTTTGTCACAAAGACTATCAGTAACTGGCTAGCTACACCTAGATTTAGATATTTGCTGATATCATTACATTCTTGTCATTGGAAAATACATAGCAAGCATGAGATTGACACTCTTCATTGCTTTGCTTGTGCATTAAAATCTCCCTCATCCCTTTTCTGTTTTTCAGTCTGATAGTTTGTCAAGTCCCAGAAGTCTGATGAGGTGAAGCATCAAGAAAACAGTGGGAGCAATAGAGAGGTCTGCTGCTGACACAGTTCTCTGTGGAGGGAATGGAACTATTTTTCTTGTTTTGAAGCAAAAGCATCACTTGCAGTGCATATTCGATTGATAGCCACAGAGAAATATGTACCCTCTCAATCCTACCAAGAATATATACCGTCTTCCAGAGGATGTTGGTTCCTCATATACTGTCTGTTTTCTGCTAGTAGGACTACCATGATGGACAAAGGACTGATCAGTTCAGATGTTCAACCAGGTCCCACATTCTTGGTAAAGTCTGTGTTGTCAGACTTGGTTTGTCTTTTCTGAATGTGGACATCTGTCCACTAAAAACTGGACTGAGACAAGTAGGAACTATACATAACGCTTAGTACATCTGTCGGACTGTAATGACTTTCAGTCACTAATGAACTGGAACAAAACTGACTTGGCAACTGCCTTTTTCCCTTTAGTAATATCCCAAGAAAGACTTTACATGCTGCATGTACAGCAGAGAGTGTTTCTGCTATTTGAAAACCACAGTGATGGCCAGGTTTTCAGAACCACAATGGAGAGGTGGTTAGCTTTTGGTTATTGTATGTCCTTTAAAACTGGATAACAATGGAGTTTTAGAAAAGAATGCATTTTGCCTTTCCTCAAATATATGTTTTATATTTTTTTCTGAGTGTATTAAGACGTCATTTATTCTTACCCTGTAGATAATGAATGATTTTAAGTGTCAACAAAAACCAGTTATTTTAGAGTTAAACTCAAACCTTTCAGTATCATTTGGGTCTAAAAACTAGTCCTTCTCCCAGTTCCAGTCTTGGAACAAAGCTGTCCTTCTGATGTGCTCAGAAAAACTCAGATCTAGGTGATGTGGAACAGGGAGCAAATGTCCAAAGCCTAACAGAGAGTGTTCAGCCAGCAGTATACACCCCTGTAGAGAGCTGAGGCTCTCAAAAGGGTGGCCCTGTGGTTCCTGATCCATACAACAGAAAGCCATGCCTAAAGGTCTATTTGAAAACTTGCAGTACTAATTGCTCGTGTTTATGGAATAATATTTTACCTAACAAGGTTCACTTTTCAACTGATTTTATATTTTTGCATAACTCGTGATTGTTAGATTCAGACTGAAGTTCTTTGAGAAAGAAGTCATCTGTCCTTCTGCATTTCTACCCTGCTTTGCTGTTATAGGACTTAGGACTTTTCTCCTAAACTCTTCAGTAAGTAGTAGCGTATCTTCTGTCTAATGCATGCCCAGCCTATTGTCATTAAGTGACTGTACCACTAAACAGACTTTCCCAAGTTCTTGTTTCTCCATCCTTCTGTCCAATAACAACAGCATCATTATCTGTGCTCAAATGAACCTAAGACTTGCCACCATCTCTTCACACACTCAGTCATATTTTTTTGGGATACCAGCACCAACTGTTTCAGTCTGTCTCTGCAAGTTCCACTTTACGAACAAAAAGGGTTTCAACTCCACTAAGACTGTCAGAAGGTTGTCCTAAATCCTGGTTAAAAACCACCTTTTTTATTTTGATGCAACTGTAAAAGTCTGCCTTCTCTGAGCCCAGTCCAGATTGGTGCTTCATTTAAGCTATTTTAAGGAGCCAGATCCTCACAGTCTCACATTTATCACACCAGTCAGTCAGCCCCTCCCTCATTTGCCACTGTTAGAATTTAAAACTAAAAGAATCTTTTAGATTGGAAAAGACCTTTAAGATACTCAAGTCCAACCTTTTCCTCAGCACTGCCAAGCCCTCCTCTAACCCATGTCCCCAAGTACCATATCTAAATGTCTTTAAAGTCCCTCCAGGAATAATGATACGATGGAGAACATGGCCATTCCGGTTGGTTATACAACTCAGAGTTCTCCAGGGGACAGGTAGACACAAGCAGGTGTATAATTAATGAAATACTTGATAATATTAAAGTATTTTTTCTAATCCATTAAAACAAGTTATGATTTAACCTTTTTGTGCTCAGTACCCTCAGGTTTCATCACATCATGAATAAGAAGCACTGGACTTCTTTCAACATTTAATTTCCATTGAAATTGTAACAAAGCTGTGGACTTCCCTTTTTGTTGTAGAATCAGGCTCTGCAATAACACTCTTTGGAGGAGTCCCTGAACTCATTCATCTCTATATAACTCGAACTCAGTAAAGTTGCACTAGGGAAGAGTTTGGCCCATTAACTTTAGTTTTCTAATGCTGTTTAGTCAATAAGCCATATAATTCCCAAAACAAAGAAGGAGAAGGAATAATAATAATAGAAAACATGAAATGTCAACACAGCCTATTCAGAAGGGAAAAAAAATAAAATCTAAAGCAAAATAAGAGTAGTGAGTCAGGTCATTACCTAGAGAAAATCACTGTAAGTCCAGTTAAATCAAGTAAATTATATTGGATTACCCCAGATGAAGATGTGGTGTGTCATTTTAGGTTTTTCAGTTCTTTTTTTCGCTCCCTCCCTCATAAAACTTGTTAAAAAAAAAAAAAAAAAAACGGTCTGCCAGATTTTGCAAGTTCAGTAGTCTGTTAACTGAGTAAGTAAAGATATAATGAAAGCAATAAGTGCTGAAACATCACACATGCAGTACATATCTCCAGCCAGTCCAATTTTATGCCTAAGGAGACTGGCAGAGTTCCTGCTGCGATTCAAATCTTATGTCAAATTTATAAACTTGTTTTCTCCATTCTCCTCTCCTATCCCTGTGCCCCATCAGTCAGAGCTTATACCTGCACAAAAGGCTGATCCATCATTAAGGAGACAGGTTGCAGCCAAATGTAAATTTGCACTTTAAAAAAAAAAAAAAAAAAAAAAGGAGTAATACTCATGCTGCAGGGCAGGGTCACCCTCTGACCCAAGGCAATCTGCCTCTCATTCTGCAGAACACAGGCTAAAATAATATGTCCGCCGAACAAGCAGTAAACTTTCCTGCTTCTGCCTTCTTGAAGATTCTTGGAGTTGCTGCGTCTGCCGGCTGACACTCTGTCTGACTTTTAAAATATGAAAATCTCCTCCATATGCATTGAGCTCAGTTTTCTACTTAGCATTTCAAGAGCCCTAAGGACCTTCAGGGGTAAAAAAAAAAAAAGACACAAAAAACCCCCACCATATTCTGAATTTTCAATTTTGATGACAATTTGCTTTCCCTACAGGATGTGCAGAAACACCTTGAAAAACTTGTCAGCTGTACTAAAGGAAATGTTCCTTGCCATGGGAATGAGGGCACACCACTTTCAACTAACTTGGGGAAAACAAGTTTGACTTGGCACCCCATGCTTCTCCAAAGTAGCTGAACATCTCTTTTAGGTTGTTTCAAATAAGAAGCAACAATAATAACAACTTTTAAAAAAAATAGCAAACATAAAAACCACAAACAAGTTTTGGCAATACGGTATAGACAAAATTAATTTTCCATCCATCCATCCATCCATCCATCCATCCATCCATCCATCCATCCATCCAGTTACAGAAGATTCCATTTTCCTAACATCCAAATCCAAATTAGCATTCTGGCCATAAAGAAAGGATTGTTAATATCTTTAAAATTAAATTGTTACACTGGGGGACATAATTTTACCTTGTCTGGGCTAGCCTCCCCTTTAGTTACAGTAAAGGGAAGGTGACAGTAAGATTCAAGAACAATGTAATCACACCCATCTTCAGTAGTTTTATGAGGTCAGGAGACCACCATTTGCAGTCCCGTTTTTCTCAAAAAAATTGTGAAGAGAACCTAGATGACCTACTTGTATTAAACCCTCTTTTATAAGCTAATATTAAATGAGGTGAATCCTCTCCCTTAGTTGAGATTTATGTATTTTCTCTGTAACTCCCAGGTCACTGAAAGGAAGTGTTAATTCTCTAAGCATCACACATGTCCGAATTTTTCAGGGTGTGTTGGATTTTGTAGCTTCTGTGCCACACATAAGAGATGATGGGGTACAGGTAATACGAAGGTCAATATTTCTTTGTCCAGCAGAGATTAAGGACAAAACTGTAATTGACCCTGAAGGGTTCAGGTACAAATTGTATGGGTTGCTGCTCAAAAAACTGAAGGTTACATAAATCTGGATGAAATCACTGAATTTCAATAGTCTGGATACTCAGTATTCATCCTTGATTACCTCGCTCCTGACAGATGAAACATGAGTTAGGAACGGGGGTGATTTCAGGGCCTAGATTTCAGGATTTGTGTTCCAGCCATGAGAAAGAACTTATTAATGTTTAAACTCCTGGTTTTAGAGACTGTACTGATGACAATTGTTTGATTGTTTTTTGTGGTTTGTTTGTTTTGTTGTTTTTTTTGGTTATTTTTTTTTTTTTAATATATTTTTGACATTAGCAGTGTTTCCATATTCTATGTGGGCTAGACAGAATTGTATGAACTCTATCATCATTTAGTATTTCTGCTGCTAATCCTGGTTTAGCCATGACACAGACAAATCTGGTATTAAGCAAAGAAGTTGTTGCATAACCACAGTAAATGCTGCCTCTCTTCTTTTCAGTGGACTTAGAAATTCACACCAGAGCAGTCACTGAGAATATGATATTTATACTGCAGACTATTTAAATGTTTTAAAATGGAAGTGTTCATTACAAATGCCTTCACTAACCTTTTATCCAGGGTGAGATGCAAATAAAGCAGCGACTGATAAAGTGAGACATGTAAATGAATATGTAAGCTGTATTTCTTTGCTGTTGTGGAACAAATTCTGCTCTTAGTTCCATTTAAGCATCCACTGTTGATTTCAGCGTGGTTATGAGCATGCAGCTAAGGCTAGGATAAATGCATCCATCCACCTATTGATTGGTCAAACCATATTTTTGATTACAGGTCCCATTTCCATGTAGAAGTGAAACAGGCCTTGATCTGAAGGGCAGGCTCCGCAGCATCACCACTGCAGCCATGTGACATGATTTGGGTATACACCTCACTCATGTTAGGTACAAAAAGAAAGGAGTCCACATACTGCTGCAAAATCCCAAGGACCAGACAGATACCAACAATTAGAAATTTGTTATTTCTTTTAAAAAGCATTTAATAAATAGTAGTGCTAAGGTCAAAAAAGCAAGTTGAAAATTCATAATCAATTTTGTCATTCTTGCTTTTCTTTCTTATTGGTAGGAAAAAATTATTCACTTTTCTCCGACCCTCTGATAAGACTAGGCTTTTGCACTCTATTAACCCCAGGGGCTAAAAGATAGACTGTTTTCTAACAGGTGAATTAGTGCTAGATAGCATTACCACAAATGCCAAGTCATTAAACATGTAATTGGATTTTTTTTTTTTTTGCTATCTTAACTTTTCTACATTATAAAGGATCTTTACAAATTAATGACAGAATATGAAGCTGCCCTGAGAGCTATTTGCCCATTAAAAACAGGCATGAAAAACTCCTATCCCCATCACATGAAGAACTATCCCACCAATTTCCAATTACTTCTGCCACTGACAGTTCACTGGACTGTTAAGTTATATTCTGCACCATGCTGCTTAATGTGGTTAAGTCAGGCAGGTATTTGCTGCTTTTCTTTTTTTCTTTCTTCTTATTTCTATTTTTTTTTCTCCTGATTGTGAGGCAATTAAGTTATGTCACTAATGAAAAAGCAGAATTTTAGTACTATAAAGGCACAGTTAATTTAAAGATTGATCCTGGCAATAACTGAATAAATTCTCACAGTACCCTGGTCCAAAAATGTTTCTGGAAGTTTATTCAGGATCTTCATTAAAAGCCTGTCCTATGTCTTTCACAGATATTACAAGGCAAGAAGCCTTAGTAAAAAACTAAAGAACTTACGTCTCTGTCAGGTAATGACAATGATAATATTGGTGTTAATGGTAATTAGAAGGAGAAGGATTCACTGTGTGTGTGTGTGTGTGGGGGGTTTAATTCCATTTGATGAAAACATTCAATTGAAAACGCATTAAAAAGTTGATAAATATCACTTACGTCAAGAGCCGAAAACAAACAAACAAAAACTCTAATGCTTTAGGAGCTCTGTGGTGTGGAAATCTAAGTGACAGTGTGTGTTAGCTTTATTATTAGGTGATGGAGTCTCTAAGCAGAGGCATTAGTGGTATCAGTGGGAATTGAATAAGACAGTGAAGCATCCTGTGTTCATGGATACCCTGTATGAGTTGGAGATACTGGAGCAGTTGTGCTCTGTCTGTCTTGTGTGGTTTTACCTCTCACATACAACCTCCTTGAGGTGCCCATGACACATCTAGTAAGGCATCTTCTCTCTGCAGCTTGGTGGTTAAGTAACACAATTCAGAAAATTGTTATATTCAATCTCTATGAGTTAAGTGGGAATATTTATTAAATAAAGAGTAATCCATCTCAGCATGGCCAATGGTGAGATAACCAAAATATAAATGGACTTTATAAAACAATTGGTTTGGGTTTGGGTTGATAATAAGATCCCTTTCCAACTAGTTCTGTGATATCATTCATATGCTTTGGATGAATTTTAACTTAACCATTTTTGATTTAAATAAGAGGTCATCAGTTATTATTGGGGGAAGGGAAAAACCTAGGCTTTATAGCAGCTGTGGGATGTCTGTGAATCATTAAAGGGATGCAACTAAATAAAAGGCAAGTACAAAACAGTTCTGAAAAGAACTCGCATATACTAATGACCACAAAAAAGACAAATCCAAAATGGAGTGGGTACAGACAATGACTAATAAAATTAACAAGGGAATACAGAACCTATTTTATATGGAGAGATTAAAAAGAGACTGGACTTTTATACCAAAAAGGGCAGTGGCAAGGCAGGAAAGTAGTATTATTACTGTATAATTACCTTTCCTTGTGGGAAAAAATTATATGCAATTTAAAGAAAAACAGTGAGAAATGCAGATAGGTGCAGATAAATTGCACATCTGGGTGCAGCTGTGCTCTGGCCAGAGAGTGCTGGAAGCACCCTCATGCCACTTTGAAGCATCCTCTTTGAACATCACTGTGTATTCTGGAGTACATCTTTTATCTCATACATTCCGTGTGTGTTTTTCAGTGCATCCTAATAGGTGTAATTTTTATAACTCAAAACTCCGATAAGTCTCTCAAGCAAATTAATGCTGGGATATTGCTGGGATATTGCTGGATAAGGTGGTGTTTGCACTGGAAACAGCAATTCATTCCATACTGGCCAGATTTACAGGATGTTCCCTTTGCTAGACTTCAGCTATCTCACTGTAGTCTGGTTTGATATTTTCAAAATTTACTTTGGCTGTCTGATTCTGAGGATTGAGTTTGGCTTACCCAACTAAACAGAAAAAAATATCCAACACTTTAATATGGTAAAATTCATTTTCTCCCACTGCTGGTTTTCCTCTGCTTGTATGCTGTTCCCACTCCTTTGGCTTCAAAGATCTTCAGGCAGAGGTTTGGGCTCAGGTATTCCTTCATTTTTTAATCTTGTGATTATTTACATGGGTGTGATTGCAATGTGGAATGTATTACTAAACCAAGAGAAGATGATATAACACCCCTTTGCAGGGTTCAGAATGATTTACCAAGGCTAATCATTTCAGAGATGAAATGAGGAATTACTGTTTTAAACGCCCATGCTTGGTTCAAACACTCCGTTGCTACTCTGCAGAGATGTATACAAATAGCATAATTTAATAATGAGTGGAAAACAGCCTGCTCCAACCTGCAAATTAATAGTTGAAATTTACTCTTGAGCAGACAGCGAGCGTCTGGGCCGGTTCACACCTGGTATCACTTCAGGGCTTGTGTGAAATTCAGGCAGGCCACAGGCTTTGTGCTGGGGTTTTGTGCAAGGCTATTTTCACTCTGCAACGAGCAAGTGCAGTCATATGTTTCAATAAGGGACTTATCTGTTAGCATGTGAAAATGTTACTGCTAATTTTACACCTTGAAAACAAATCAGGGTTTCACAGTTTGAAAGCAGAAACCAACCAGCTATAAACCGTCAGATTGACTGTGATCTCAGAATTGAATAGGTCTATTTGTTCTAACAAATAGTTAGGCCATTAAATTGCAAAGCCTTCCAGTGTTTGTCCAGGTAAATAAGGACACATCCAAATTGATTATCTGTTGTTCAGAGGTAATGATACATAATAAACTATTCACTCTGGGTAACAGAAATGTGCTGTAGCCCACGGATGTGCCGTATCTTCCCGTGTAAGGGCAGGATCTCCCCACTAGTCTAGCTTAAGGTCTCCACATCCCACCTTCCTGCCCCCCAACTCTGCAGGTAAAGTACATTTGCCTGATAAAGCAAACATGTATGTTATTCTTGCTCAATGACCATATGTGATGCTGCTGCTTCTGCTGATGGGGATTCCTCAGAAATCTGCATGCGGGTACATCTGCAACTCATAGAAAAAGACTTCAGGGACATTAAGTTTGATCCTGTTCTTTTCAGTGTCATTATACTCATTTGAAAAAAGAATATCTGTCATCACAGATGTCAGATCCACTGGCTGCCCAGCAATAAATCTTGTGCTCATGTCAAAATGTCTCCAGCAGAATTTCTAGGATGAAAAGTCACAGCTCAACATTAGGCAGCAATTTATGATGTATGATACAAGCAGCATGAACAGTATTCTAACACAAAAAGGGGGAATCTCTAAATTTTGTTGAATGGAAAGTAGTTAAATGATGTTTTTCTTAGAAACTTTCCTGACTTTTTAAACTACCATGTAAGAATTCTTTCCATGGACATACTCTTGGTATCTCCAGGGTTAGACTATGGCTACATGCGGATCTGTCTGGAAATCTCCAGTGTGGGGGAGAGGGAATAAGCAGCTGAGACTGAGAACCAGGGACAGAAACATTTTCTATCAGCAGCAGGACCTTCTTTATGGGATCCTGCTCTATCACTTGTGACAAACACCAAATTGAATGTTTGTGGGGACAAACTCAGAGAGGGTAATAACCCGTGCTGAGGCAGTGTGAGAATGATAAATGTTTTATTGTCTTTATTTTTCTCACATCACTTGCCAGTTAGACTTACAAGGTGAAATTAGTAACCTTCTGTGGTGGAATTTGTCTTGCCAAATTTTAGCTGACTGAAGTATTGAGTGAGCTAGAGTGTGTAAGTAAAACACTTGAATTTAGACACCTAGGGATGTTTATGCCCAGGTTGGTGTTTAGGCTGTCCTTGTAGCCAGTAAGGAGCTAGTGAGGGTTGCCTGTGGCTCCTGGGGAGCTACTGGAGCAGTCCTGGAGCCTGCAGTTGGGTGAACAGCACCATCCCCTTGCTCCAAGGGCTGCACTGACAGCTCTCCACTGCACATCATCAGAGCCTGAGCACGCCAGGATTCAACTCATCCTACCTGATTTCAGGCCCTTTGAGCTGCTGTTGTTCCCTCTGGCCCTGGTCAGGCAGAGGACAGGTCTTGCAAGGGCTCTTTCATGAGGAGCTTCACCAAACCTGGACATTGACAGCAAGGAACTGAATTGTGGTCCAGGGGCCCCACCTGACCTACACTGATGAGCTCCTTTCATAATGCCTTAAGCAACATTTTCATTTAACCTGTCATAAATGCCTGTTTTAGAATGAGGGAAAACCTGATTTCTCAAAAAAAATTGTTTGAAGGGGACTGACATTTGGAACCTTGTGCTGGAAGGGAATCACATAGATTTGGTAGAAAAGAGGAGGTCACCTCTTCCTGGTCATGGTGCAACTTCGCTGGTATCAGGGGAACAACACCATGGGTACATTTAACCAATGTGCACTGAAACAGAAAGCAAGATAACTAATCAAACAAGCGAACCGGGCTTATATCTCAGTGATCATATAACAGATGGCAGGCAATATGGAAAGGGGAACACACAAAGAGAGATATTAATTTAAGACAGGCAGATAGATGGAGCAATACTTTCAAAAGTAATAAATGGCTCAAATCGAAGGCCAATTCTCAAGTGCATATTCAGAGACATATGGGT
Source organism: Xenops minutus (assembly GCA_035221455.1). NCBI lineage: Eukaryota > Metazoa > Chordata > Aves > Passeriformes > Furnariidae > Xenops > Xenops minutus. Next base: position 111,748,234 of record JAWWEE010000001.1, on the reverse strand, counting down.
TGAGCTCTTAATGGAAAAAAAAATCTTTTATTTTTTAAATATATAAGGTAATGCAGAATCATGAGTTGACATTTATTTTCTGTCTCTAAAGAAAAAAAAGACACATGTACATTTTTCTTGAGCCCTTCTTTTCTCTGAATTTGGTCCCAGTGGGACTGAGACAAGGTGGGTAAAAAGACATGAAGATTTTCCTTTCTTTTAAAAAGGGGACAAATCATAACTGGAGGAGTGTTTCTTTTTATTTAATTTCAGAAAATGATAAGACTAGATCATCTCTAAACGATACAGAAATCTGAATCCAAAGATGCTCCAAAAACAGAAATGCAAATATATTTGTAACCACTAGATGGTACTTAAAGAACAGGGTTGGAATGAGCTGCTCTGCTCCAAAATGTGTAGTGAGGGTACCAGTGTTAGAGGCTTAGCAAAGTCGAGGCTGTTTTTATTTTCTCCATAACCAGGAGGACGGGGGTGCGGGGGGAGGGGGGGGGGGGGCGCCGGGGAAATTAAAATAAGAAAAAAAAAAAAAAAACAA
>JAWWEE010000001.1:111683230-111744543 GCA_035221455.1 Xenops minutus | reverse complement strand
TTTCTTTCTTTCTTTCTTTCTTTCTTTCTTTCTTTCTTTCTTTCTTTCTTTCTTTCTTTCTTTCTTTCTTTCTTTCCTTTTCCTTCTTTTCTTTCTTTTCCTTCTTTTCCTTCTTTTCTCTCCCCACTCCCCCCATGATTTTGCTCCAACAAGTAGTTCTAAAAGCTAACTAAGAGTCTGAAGAGTCTTCTTGTACAGATTAGTTTAATTTCTTAAATCCCTTCATTTATTTCTAAAGGTCACTAAATAAAAATTAAGATCATCTAGGGTTGCTTTCCCATTAGACAGGCATATTCAAATATTTCATGTACAGCTTAAAGCACTCAAGCACTGTCTTTAGATCAGCCTCTTCATGCCTAGACCTGTACAATCTACATCTCTGTTTCATAGCAATGCTTGAAGAAACACTCCAGATTTGTTTATTTCACAGATTATCAGCAAGTTTATACTGAAGTCCAGACGTTTGAAACATGCTGTCCAGGCCAGCTTCCATCCAGCTGTACCCAAGAGTGAAACTGTGATTGCTATTTCCCTGAGAATTTGTGCCAAAAGCAAAATAAAAGTCCAGTCCTCAAATTCCTGACATTTTTCTGGATTATGGTACAATTGCAGTATAGATTAAAAGTATTTGTTACCTTTATTGTTTATTTTATGGGCTAGATTAATGTCACTATGTCAGTTATTTTGCCAAATTGAACAGCCAGTTCAAAACTCCAAAGCAGGCATGTGAAAAATGCTCAGTAGAGTATTTTCTACCTGAGATTAAATTTTACACTATCATCCAGGGTTAATTTAGGACCATTAATTATGCGTGGGTTGGACAAAAGTTTTCAGGCATGTATTATTTTATTACCTGATCACATAATTAAAATGTCACATATCAAGGGACAAATTTTAATGAAGTTAAAAGCACCTTGATGACATATTATTATCTGACCTGTTATATAAGAGGATTATTTCTTGCCTGCTACTGATTGAGTTTCTTTGACAGCATGAAAATCACTGGGTTTCAATTAGCTATTTCTTCAGAGAGGGGCCAAAGCCACATACTACATCCTTCTTATTGCTTCCAAGACCCCCTCTCGCTGAGGTATGCTGAGAAGATCCTCTGCTTTTACACTTTGAGCTCATCAGCTTGTTCAGCTGTTAAACAAAGGGTAAATGTTGTTAGTCTGTGTTAAAATGTGTGCAAAGAGGGTGAGGAGGAGGTTATAATTACAATGATATCTGCTGAAGGTCACTCAAACTGAGCTCGGTTCAGCTGGGACTGGAGGAACTAAGAATACAAGAGAAAAATGTAAATTTCAACAAAGTGACAGCTGGGAGAGTGACAAAATAACATACAACACACTTCTGAAGTATGTAAATATCCCTGAAAAGATGGGGCAAGATGTTCTAGTGAAGGATAATGAAGAGGAACTAGAAAAGTGCTGGTTTACCAGCAGGTGCTTCCTGCTGGTCCCACTGAGGGGACAGACGAGCGGGGCTGGGCGGGAAGGGGTTTGCTGCTGCTCAGTGGTCACAAACTGGGTGGGTCATTGCCATGCCAGGTTCTGAAGCCTGGCAAACCCTTTTATTCAGGCAGGTGCTCAAAAGTGTTCATTGTGAGTTTGCTCACAGGAGAACCTGACATAATTTGCCAGGGTTTTGCCAGTATTGCTAATGCCAGAGAGCTTGCCTGCTGGCAGCAGTAACACCCTGTGCTAGATGTTTTCTAGGATCTAGAAGCGACATGGGAGAAGGAATGGGACAGTTCCTTACAGCAACACACATTCCTACATTCCCTTCTCAGCCTCATCCTGGAAGAGATCACTCACTTCTGAAGATACTAATAAGAATTCACTTGTTGATGTGGAAGGAACCAGGGCCAAAATAAAGCATTTTTGAGGGTGAAACAGGAACTGTGGAGTTAATGCTAAGGAGACAAAATGTAAGATTAACTAATAACAAAATCAAAAACATTCCCTCTGGAGAGTCCTGCTAAGATTCCAGATAATCTCTGAGAGTAGAAGTTCTGTCATTTCAGACACTTAAAAAATAAACAACAAAGCACTAGTGGGACTTGCTAAGCTACTATCCATCATGTTTGAGAAGGCATGATAGTCCAGTGAAGATCACACTGATTGGGGAAAAAAATAACTTCCATTTTTTAAAAAGGGAAAAAAGGAAAATTAGGGCAAATACAGGCTGGTCAGTCTCACCTGTGTGTCCAGGAAGATCGTAGAGCAGATTCTCCTGGAAAATATGCTAAGGCATATGGAAAGTAAGGAGGAGACTGGTGACATCCAACACAGCTTCACTAAGAGCAGATCATGCCTGACAAATTTGGTGACCTTCTGTGATGGGGTACCAGTGCTGGTGAATGAGGGAAGAGAGACTGACATCATCTGCTCAGACCTGTGGGAAAGCATTTGACTCTGTTCCACACAACATACTTGTCTCTAAACTGGAGGAGGGTAGGTTTAGATTAGATATTAGGCAGAAATTCTTGACTGTGAATCTGGTGAGACACTGGAACAGGTTACCTAGGACTGTGGATGCCCCATCCCTGGAAGTGTTCAGGACCAGGCTGGATGTGACTTTGGGCAGCCTGACCTAGTGGAAGGTGTCCCTGCCTATGGCAGAGGGTTGGAAGAAGATAATCTTTAAGCTCCTTTCCAATCCAAACCATTCTGTGATTCTGTGACTTAGGAAGGAAAGAAGCTACAATGGACAGAACATGGAGGAGATTAACTAATTCTTTTTTTATCCCAGTTTATGATCTTGAGACTAGGCAGATTGTATTGCAGTTACATAGCCTCCAAATTACAAACTTGTACATTATACCAGTCAGGCCCACTGTAGAAAAGAAGGAATACAGGAGCTTTGAGCTACAGCTGTGACTGCTTCCTTCAGTCTCATAGCAGGGGTGAAGGAGAGGTGCCTTTTTAGGCCACCATCGTAGCCCAGATTGAAAGTACAACCTTGCTGAGAGGTGCAGGGATAATCCTCGAATTTGTCCCTAGACCAAAGGTTCCAGAGTTTGGTTTCTTTAGTAGATGGAGCACAGCAGTGGGGGATCAGGTAACAAAAGTCATTTGCAGTGCAATAAATACTTCTGTGTCTATCTGGCTCAGTGACAACAGCATAAATTCATGATTTTTCTTTGTTTATATTGGACCAGAGTTCAGCCCAGGGCTGAGCACTACCTTGGTCTGACCTGTGCTGCATCTCACAGGAAAAGCCCTGACCACTGGATGCTCCAGCCCCTAGACAATTCAACCCCCCACTTCCCTGAGAAGGGAGCATCAGGCTCTTCATGTCCCATTCTTCCCTGTGAAAGCTCTGAGTCCACTAAGCCTCAGTGGAGTGGCACCCACGAGACAAGCCCTGCAAGGGTTTCCCACTGCCAGGTAAAATGTGCCCGGGATTGTGGAGGAGCAGTGAGGAGCAGGAACACACTGCTGCAGGATGCTCTGAGCTCTGGTAACTCCAGGGATCTGGGCTGAGTTGAGCTCCAACGCTGGAGTGATAGGACACTCATCCCAGGGCAGCCCCTTGTCTGCTGCTGCCAGGCAGAATCTCCACAGCCTTGAAAATTTCCTGGCTCTTGGCCACAGATGTGAAATCCCTCTGTCTGTCTGCATGTAAAAGTTTGGTGGGCTGCAGCTGGCCAAAAGCCAGGCTTCCCCTCAGTTTACCAGCCCCACTATGACCTCAGCTAGACTAAGCTCAAGCTATTTTGCTTCTACATGTCTCCTCTGCTCACATAAAAAGGTAAAATTTGGATGCTCTGTTAGCCACAGTAATACAAAGTTTGATGAAAGACCTCATCCTGTGTTCCAGTTCCTTTCAGAGCCCTGAGACCTACATTGCACAAAAAGGAGCAAGGGCGGGGAACCACCTACAGCCACTTATTACACATTATCGATTTCTTTCCATTGTGAAAAACACTCCCTTTTTCAAAAAGCCACCTTCCACCCCCTCCCTCGTAGCTATTGATTTCATAGACCAAAACAATAATGTGCACCTTGCTGCACTGAACTCATGAATGTCTAATTTTGAACAGGAAAATGTCAGAGACCTCCACTCACAGGCAGGGCTTTGAACTGAGATGTATATCCTGTCTCTTCATCCGTGGTTTCCTGCAGGGGTACATTTACTCCCTCCAAAATTCGCTATTAATTTAAGTATTGTTAATGATACCCAGCCTCTTGCTGGCAGAGAGAGGAGGATGCAATTGTCCATTTTGTTTCCCAGGAGGTCCTTGAATGGCTGTGACAAGCACCAATAATAGGACTTAGATAAAAAGAGAAGTTGCTAACTTTGTCCCAATGTATCATAGTTATAATTTCCTTGAAAGATGAAAGGATTGTTAAACTGACTGGGAATACAAAGTAACTCTCCTCAGATAGAACTGAATCATCTTTGCCCATTTCAGCTGTATTGTTCCTTTTCTTATCTGCGTATTGTAGAGTCCTAACGTTTCTTGCAAGTAACTTACTCTCAAACCCATCCCCTCAGTGACACAGGTGCCGGTTTGTATGAGCTGGAGGTGCCAAGAGAACATGATCCTTTTAAATACTTAGATGCATAAGGATGTAGAGATGCCCAGGGACATTTTTCTCACATGCTCAGGGTTACAAATCCTCCTGCAATACCCTTTCCCATATAAGAAAGTTTAACTGCCAGTAGGATTCTGACCACAGTTGCTCTCATAGTAGGCTATACCATTTTTTAAGAAAGTTTCTATAATATTATATTCTTATTGTACATTACTGAATAAGTCTGGATTTTAGCCAATTTAAAATCCTCAGATTACTATCAGAAAATAAACTCATCCCAATTATAGGGCTTTACAATATGACCACTATGGTTTCTTTTAGAAGATTGCCATGAAGATTGATTCTGCTGAAGAACCTGTGTGGACAGGGAGAAATTTCCCCTTAGCCACTTCAACAAGTCTTATTTTATAACAATTAGGAGTTTTTAACAGAGGATATTAAACAAATAAGAGACATTTTGTATTCACTGTTATTTTCTATTTTCAGCTTTAGACAAAGGCATTCTTGGCATGGCATCTTTCAACCATGCAGGATGTAGCACCAGAGGATGCTGACAAGGGAAATTGCCAGTGTAGGAAATTTTCTTTTCCCAGGGAGAGGAAGCCAATGGGAAAAAAGTTTACATTTTGTGTCTTTGCAATAGCAGAGCAAGAAAAGACTTGTGCTAGGGTAGAGAAATTAAGTGAGTCCTTAAAAGAAGTAGGCTAAGGGATCTTCTTTGGGTCATGTGAAAATTTGTAGCCTCTGCATAACAGAATTAAAGACACAAGAAATTGTCAGGCAGGAGCTTGGAAACAGCAGGAGAAAATGGGGTAAGAAAAAGACAATGCAGGAAAATGGTTTGGTTTAACTGTTGTGGAAGTAAAATGTGGCAGGTATTCCTGGCAAAAGCAGCAATTGAAGTCAGAGGAATTCACTATGATGTTAGTTTGGAGCCTGTAATAATTTTTGTGTTCCCATGAAAGACGCATGATCAGAGCAAACTGATGCAGCTTGTCTTACTTCATGGATAATTTCTTCACATTTAATTGCTTATTTCACTGCTTGAAGACACATTTTCTCTCCCTGGTATTTATATGGGATTGTCACTGCGTTAAAAAGTTGTACAGATTTCCAAAAGAAGGCTGTGCATCTGTGTGCATGCTGTGTTTATGGGTAGGTACACTTATCTGGATTAAATTTGTTATCATGCAGACTAAATTCAAAATACATTGGAGAAAGACATTATTCAACGACTAATAGATGTTATACCATCAACATATTCTAATAGGCTGATTAGCAATTTTATTGTATTCAATTTGCAGCGTGGCAATTCCGTGTCAGGTGGAAGAGCTATCAAAATGAAAAACTGCATTAAAATTAAAAACCAATAGCCCAAGTTTCAGTCTGAATGAGCTTCGTGGTGGAATGATGAAGTGTGGGTATATGTGAGTCTGCCCTGGATACCTGGTAAAAATAGGCTATTGAAATCCTCAGATAAAGGTGGAGAAATTAGTAAATATGTCACTGGGGTTTCAGAGTTTCTTTGTTTAATCCTCTGTGTTCCCTCATGAGAATAACACTGAAGATTCATGTCCCTGCACCTTTCTTTTGGGAGGATCTTTTGTCCTGCATTCAAGAACTGTTTGGCTTGTCTACTGCTTTCTGAAATACAAGGATGGAAGTAATAGTTTGCTGTCCTTTGCCTCTCATTTTCACACCTATAAAGTGCACACCTCTTAACTTGCTGCAAAAAAATACGTGCATGGGGATTTTTCATGTATCCTTCTCAGTCCTTCCCATAGCCTGGGCAAAGGAAAAGCTCCTGCATGAAGGCCAGCTTGGATCTTGAAGGGAGTGGGTAACACCAACTTTGCACACCCAAATGTGAGAGGGAAGCCTCTTCCCTCCTGAATCACTGCAGAGCCCCCATGTTGTTGCTGGTGGCCCTCGTGGTGCTCTGGCTCATGTGTCCCATGTCCTCATAGCTTGCTTCTGTGCTGTTTGCACTGATGCAACTGTCTGTGAAGCTGCACTTTGACATCTTGGGGCACTGAGATGATCCTGTTAAAAATAGCCCCCTGCCCCCAAAAGAAAGAAGCAAGAAGATGGATGTGCAGCAGGTGCAGACAGTGCTGCCATCCTCTGCCCTTCTCTCTCTTTCAGGTGAAGCATCTTCTTCCCTTAGCAGAGGCATTGACAATTTGCTACAGCACTGCCAGCCCCAGGGTGCTAAGGCAAACCAAAAATTAACAGGGAGCTTAAATTAGTGCTCGAGCTGTCAAATATGACTTTGCTGTCAGCTTAGCTGAACTATTGACTAAGGGACTAATAAAATGAAGAGTGTCCACTTCTCCCAGCCATGATCTCCTGCCACCCCCAGGGTGGGACAAGGTGCCTTGTTGACCTGGTGGAAAAAAGATCTTTTTGCTCCTTTTGCCAGGTGAGCTTTCAGGTCCATGAGCACCCAGTTCCCATTCCCAGTGGGCTGCAGGGTCAGCAGCACTGGTGGGGGCAGGCAGTGGGAAATAACAGCCAAGACATCCCTTTGGGAGGTAATGTGGGTTTAGGTCAGTTTAATCCAATCGCAGGGCTGTGTTTTGAGAAAGTTTTGGACAGAACAACCAGCCTGCTCACCAAGCTCTGCTGAGTGATGATGACTGCCAGCTTAAGGCCATGGCAGACACATGGGACAAGAACTCCCCCAGTCCTGGCCATTTAACCCATTGGGAGTAATAGGACAGGTCCCCAGGCATGCACAAAAGCACCCACGAAGATGAAGGGGTTGTTTGTGTCACCGAAATTCTTCCACTGTATGTCTTTGCAAATGCGCACGCTGTTGGGATTTTAACTTGTAAAGGCAGCGGAGAAGCATCCCAGCTGACACATCTGTGGCTTCTAGGAAAGAAAATCTTTTGGCCCCCATGCCTGGCTGAGCCCTGCCGAGCCGGGCTGCCCTCAGCAGGATGAGGGCAGTGGGAAACGCTGCCCGGTGTGAGCGGCGCTGCTTTACACCCCCTTAGGAAGTGGCAGCAGGGGCAGCAGTGCCGGAGCATCGTCCTCTGTGCCTGGGGAAAGCCTCAGGTGACGGGGGAGCTGGCATGTCTGAACACACACACAGACACAGTCTTGCTACAGTCCTAGCTCTGCAAAAGCAGAAGTAGCAACAAACTGCAGGACAAATTCTGTGAGCCAAAGTACGCTGAATATCATGTGGCATCCTTTTAATTCTTGTTTGGAACGATAATATTCTTTTTTTTTTTTTCCCCCTCACAACAAAAAAAGTGTTCTATTGTTACTTAAATAGCATATATTTCTGTAATAGCCTTTTAATGCAGAGCTGTTTTTCTTTAGGGCCTTGAATGTATGAAAATGGAAATGAAGAAGCGAGCTGAAGTAGAAAGGAAGCACAGTAGTCTGGAAAAAAACAGAGGGGTGAGTGAGTCTAAAGATCAATGGGCAAAGCAAGCTGATTAGGCTTTTGGGGAAGAAGTGGGGGTTATTATCATGTCTCATCCTAAGTGAATATAACTGCCTTATTGCAGCGATGCTGCAGAAGTCAGAACATGGGAAGGAAGCAACCTCCACTGAGATAAGTGATACAAATCAGAACGTTTCCATTCCCTCAGCTGTGATGCCATTCGACTCCAAAAGCACTGTTTAAATATGAATGGCATCCTGTTTATGTGCGTATTAGCAATATGTATGCCCGTAAAGACCTGCAGAAATGCAAATATTGCTCTGCACACAAGTGTCTCCCACTGAGGCTGCCTGGAAAAATAGCATCAGGACACAAATTGGTAACAATAAGTACAGCTGAAGCCAATAATGAGGTGAAATACATATGTATGTATGAGGGGTGTAAAACCCTGGCTCTGAATCATATGCCTCTTAGTGTCTAGTGATACCAATTCCCCAGTGCCTTTGCCCCTCTGTCCTTGGTTGCAGGTGTGATCAGGGGATCCCTCCTTCTGCTTCCAACACCTTGGATGAGTGTCCATTTTATGTGACAGAGGCTGCCAGAGCAGATGGGCTGAGAATGGCTTTGTTGCACATGTGCAGGTTTAAGCAAATATAGTGATTATGCTAAAATTTGCTTGAAATGAAAATGCTGCTGAAACATGGGAAAGGGTGCACAAGCAGCAACCTGCACTGCAGCATTGCGTGGATACATTCTGTCTGATCAATGAATGCATTAGTGCTCCCCAGTTTACAACAATATCCTAAGCATGTGCTTTTAAGGAAGAGCTCAAGGAGGGACAGTTCCCATGTTTTTGTGCTTAGTTATTTCTGTCATGTAATCACTGGGATGGTCATGGAAGGTCCCTGTATGTAAGGTGTGCTTTATCCAACTCATCAGCTGTTTTAGTCTAGTGGTCATAGCTGTGCTGGAAATTCTGACTAAATAGATTTTGTTCCAGCCAAGAAGTCTCCAAAGCATTATTTGTGGACAGTCATTCAGAGAAAACCTTAATATTTGCTTATAGTTGTTTTTCAGCAGCATTGGCACAAGTGATACCACTGTGTTTGCCAGAGCGTTGGTGGAAAACAAAAGCCTTGCAAGGGTTCATGTGAAAGTGTCTGCGTGCAAGTTCACAGAAGAGGTTTTACCCTTCCCCTAATCTCTTTTACTGGTTTTGCCATAGAAAGGCTAGAAATTGATCCTCAGCAAACATGCTCAGCAGGGGATTTCTTCGTATCACATATCTCTGAATTCTCACCACCACCTCCCAAACTGCAGTAGAATACTAGTCCTCTGCCCTTGTGCCAACTTTCTACTGAAGTTCTCCCAGCCTTCAGAAACATGTTGGAAAGAGGTCATTAGACCCCTTCCATAACAGTGAGAAGTGTCATGCTTTTCTGGTTTAGCAGATAATACTTAACCAAGAGAAAGTCTTCCGAGTGACTATTTTTTGGAGAACTCCCTAAAATCACTTGTCTTCTAAGCATTGGTAATCTCAGCCAGAAAGCTGAACCTATGAAGGTCCAGGAGCTTTTTGTACAAAGAGAGAAGTTAAACTATTTGCAGTTAAGATTCCAACACTTACAAGCCAAACTAGTAACAGAGGATAGAGATGCAGCACTTTTTAATTAATCTCTGTCTGTATCAGTCTGTATTTGATCTCTGTACAACAAACCATTGTCTAACCCACAGTGGGGAATCTTCTGGGTTTTGCAATGACAAGAATCTTTCTGCCATAACTTTTGTTGTTTACCTCTGAAATTTTAATGAAATGGAAATTTGAGGGTAGTGGGTGGAGGCAGGTTGGGTTTTTTTTCCCTTAAGCGTTATCTTACTACCTTGATTCAGAAAACTTCCAAATTGTGCATATCTCCTGAAGACAGAATTAATAATCATATGATCTATCATGGGGAATTGACTGTCACTTTGACAAATGAGATATTAAGCTCTGCCAGGCTGTAGAGCTGAGAGGGTTTGGTGAGTTAGCAGCTACAGAATGCTCCCCTTGCTTTCTTCCCCAGTGTTTTTCAACCCAGTCTCCAAAAGGTCCACCCCAGTGGGGGTGAATCAGGCAAAATACCCATGCAGCTGAGCAGGAGCTTTTCCCAAGAACAGCAGGATCTGAAATGATGTAGGCCTGTGCCACCTAGGATTCAGATGTATGTCCAGCTCTAAAGAGGCCAGATATTACAGTTTAGATGCTGCACTGTAAAGAGACACAGGTAGGGCTACCTTTACCTGGAGGCCATGTGTTCTATATTCTCATATAGCTATGTTTCATAACCCTGCTGCATCCTAGAACTTATACATTATGCAGTAACTTGACTATATAATGTTTCTCCTTGTGTTGAAAGAAGCCTTTAACAGTTTATGATAAACATGAATGCCTGGGGAGGAACTTCCTGAGTGGGGCTTTAAGGATGCAATAATACTTGGAGCATTTATTCTCTCTGTTATTACCACAGATTGTGTTTAGGTGATTTTCTCCTTGCCTAAGTATATTGGTATATTTGTTGCAAAGCAGTAACAGGACATGTGAAGGATGGTAGGGTGCCTGACATCATGGAGGTGCATGGGATGGGGTGAGAGGGCAGGGTCCAACATATTTACCAAGCACTGGTTAGTCTCAAGCAAAGAAAATGTGTCACTATCCTGAGCCAGATCCTTTCCCAGGCTAACTCCTCTCATTCTTTCACTTATCTTTGGTTCAGTTTCACAGCTAGCCAAACTCTACATCCCTAAGCATGCTCTGCCACTCAGAACACCTGCATCACCTGTTCACATTGCTCTCTCACGTTTGGCACTTTTATGGGGATAGTGGCAGCAACAACAGCATTTTCTGCCCCCAAGCCTTGGACATCCACCAAGGACCAGAGCTGCAGCACTTTGTGAGACTGGAAAGCTGGGGTGTCCAAGGTTCACAGGCTGGGAAAGAAGCTGTACTCACACCCAAAGCTGAGCCCATTTAATGGGGCAGAAGCTGGACTACTGGTTCATTGCAATGGGTCTGGGAGCTTGCACTTGCCTGTTCTGACATCCTACCTTGGGCAGGTCACTCTCTTTGGAATGCACAGAGCCTGCTTGATCAGGTGCTGCTGAATCAGGAGACAGCCACCTCTCAAACTGCTGCTCTCATTTCCATCCCACCCAAAACTTCACCTAATTCCCCAGAAGCCTGGCTGCATTTTTGGCCAGGAGCACAGCAGGTAACAGCTGCACCAAGTCTGTCTCCAAACACACACAGGACTTTATCAAAGCATCCATTAATAACAAAGCCCTGCTGATTTTCTGCCATTGTGGGGTGGTTTTTTTCCAATTAAAATGAGCTTATGTTCTTTGGGGCACTCAGTGAGAAAGATTTCGATATTCCCTGGGAAAATGGAGCTTTTCCAAGGTCTTTTCTCAAGTTTTGGTCATGGATGGGATTGGGCTTCTGCTTTATTAACCAGCAGATGTGTCTGGCAGGGCAATGAGTTTACCATGATCCTATAGGCAGTGTTGCTGTGGGTGTGAAGTGGGGCTGGATCCTTGCTGGCTGCTGCATCCAGTCATTTTACTGACTGCTTTCATGTGGTGTTATCTCATCTCTTTCACTGCAGATTTTTATCCCAATTTGAGGTAAGGCTAAAACTCTGAAAGCTGAAATGATTTAATTACAGCTGTATAGACAGCAAATGAGAGTGTGTTCTCGGTCACAACCCCTGCAGTTGAGATAATAAGAGAATTTCCATTATCCCCTTCTTTTCTGTCTTAGGAAAGTCTGAGTAAAATCTTTCACTCTCTTTGAATAGCTGTAATTAAATCAGCACAGCTTTCAGGATTTTAGCTGTACCCCAAATTGAGGGGCAGTCTCTGCAGAGACCATTCTTACCTCTGAAAGCTACTGTCCTGGAGCTAATACTTTCTGAATACCAAAATGATCAATATACAATATACACTGGCATATCACTCCTCATGGAACACCTGCATGAAATACTGAATCTAATCAGCCACTGGAAAATCAGCTTATAATTCGTGTCTAGGTTGTAATAAAACCAAAACTTCAGACAACATGTGATGACTTTAAATGGTCGATCCAGTTGTCAAACATTTGGTAAACATGCAATGATTAAGAAACAAAGAGTATTTGTTTGCTTTCATCTGAACACCTCTACTTTCTCTGTTGCCTGTCCCATGCTTTGAAGAAATTCCAATTCAACTATTAATCTAACCTCTCAAATTCCAGGCTCAAATCTGTTTTCTGGTGGTCATAAACTTCTGTAAAACAGTCTTTATTCATCCTTTGGTTTTCCAGAGTTAAGGAGGTGAAATCAGCCAGGTTGGATGGGGCCCTGAGAAACCTGATATAGTCAATGTCATCCCTGCCCATGACAGGGGGGTTAGAGATAGATGATCTTTAAGCTCCCTTCCAACACCATCCTATGGCTGTATGAGTCCATGATTCTACCATCAGCCACCTGTGGATGTGCTGGTCTCTCAGGTACCAGCCTGCACACCTGCCATGGTGATCCGGCACCCTCAGGCCTTGTGGGGAGGTCCTCAGGACTGACCTCTGCCTTGTTTGCATGTTTGTTTTATACTAAGTGTGGAGAAGCTGGGAAGAGGCATAGGTTGCTGAGGGCTGTTGTGGTTGCTGGTTCTGCCCTGCCATGGACACTCTGTCTACCCCTGCCATGGTTATCCCAACACAGGATATTGTCACTAGGACTGCAACATGGCCATACTAACTTTATTTTTTCATTAAACTAAACAAATTAGTCTCAAAAGATACATTAGGATCCAAAAGGGGCATTATGATTTTTTAGCCAATTTTCTTATTGCTACTGTAAAAGTATGAGGAGATGCATTATAGGGATATAGTTTAAAACTGTGCCAGCAGAAGAATTTAGATGTTGTCCAAAATTAACAAATCCAAGTGTTATTTCTCCCAGAGGTTAGATGGTATAATTTTTATATTTTTTCCCATCATGTCTAGGTAGCACCTTCTATAAAATCTGCAGCCAAGGAAACTCTTGAAACATTTTAGCTGTTATTAAATTTAATTTTAGAGACAATTATCAAAGCATGATTAACACATATAGCAGGGTGAGGGTTTAGTGTACTTTTATTGGACAGATAGGAGCTGGTGTTTATTTTTCTGAGATTATAAGAGTCTGGGTCTCAGTCGTGCAGACATGCCTGTGAACACTTTTGTTCTCAGGAACCTGCTGTGGGGTCTCTTGTGTGTTCCTGGATGTCTGCAGAATTTGTGCTGTGGCACATAATGACGTGACAGAGGGAAAAGCACCACTTGCTTCAGGTACACCGACGGGTGAGGACAAGGGGCAGGGAGCTCAAACCTCTGCATGGGGCTGTCTGTGCCAAGGCAGCCGGAGGGGTAAGAGCCATGCTCACTCCCTAAGCCAGCACAGCAGGCAGCTCGCCACTTTATCTCATTAGCAACACCAGTATTAATGCTCCTTTGAACTAAAGCAAAGTGGAAAATGCAAACTGCATGTGGGCACCACTCTGCCAAACGTGCAGATGAACAGTCTGTTCCTGCCCTCCCCGCCTGCATCCAGCCCACGGGGCTCTGGGAGTTTCAGAAATGTCCAGTTATTTCCTGAGATTTGCTACCAATATCGTCTGCAGGGGACATTCTCTGTATACTCTTCAAACATCTGGGGACAGTTTTGCCACTCCAGCTGTGCAGGGGAAGTCCTCTGTGCATGTGCATGTCCATGGATGTAGCATGCACTGGGACTGCTGCAGCCTGACTAGGAAGGTGCTGATGGCTCCATCAAAAGCAGGGACCAAGCCACGTGGCACTAAACATATCTAAATTAAGGAGCAAATGGAAGGGGGAATAAACTTACCTTTGTAAAGCTGTTCTTACATGTGAGAAAACAGATGACAATACATCTGACGCCACCCATGCTGTTCACAGCTCTGTTTTCACTTGAAGTTTTCAGTTAGGTGGGTGCAGCAGTTTCTCACTCCTGAAATAAAAAAAGTTAATCTCAAACTTCATCCCATCTCCAGCTCCAAAATTTTGTCATGTGTCAGCATGTGAGTGACCAAAGCACTACTTGTCAGGGTACAAGAAGGGCAGGAGGATGGTAAATTGAAATTCTGTTTCTAAATGCCAAAATGCTTTCCCCTCTGCTTACCTTGTTTTGACAATGGGTGGTTTATGTCAGATGAAAGGACTCTGAGGATACATCAGCATCTTACCTTTTTCTCTTCAAGCAAGTGTGTTGGCAAGTCAGTTTATGCAGGGTAAATTATAAGCAGTAGACCAGAAATGGAAAAGTCTTTATTAGATAAAACAGGCAATGCAGGGTACAGCTCTCTCCTGAGAACTTATCTGATGCCAGGCTGACAGTATTCCTGCCTGGCGGAAATTATTAGACTTTGAAAGGAGTATGTAGTGAAACACATTAAAAATGGCAGCAGAAAAGATGCCTGTCTGCTCAACAGTTATCACAGGTAGCTGTACCACACTGTGTGACAACTGTGGAGGAAACCCACCCGGAGCTGGAGATGTGCCAGCCTTTAGGACAGATCACAGAGCATATCTGATGACAGTGCCATATTTCCTATAGGTGGATGTGACTAATCATAGAACTAGGTATGCAGGATGGCAACAGCATAATTAGTTTTCAAAACTCTCAGCGGTCACTGAGTGTACCTACACAATTTTATTCAATTAACTAAAATTAGTTTTGTACATTGCGTGCCAGGGGTTTTTCTAAGGCTCTAGGGGTGTAGACTGGAATGATCTCTCTGATTCAGCAGGCTGCTAGGGTTTGAAGCCCTGATTTAGCAAGGTACTTCAGCACATGCATAAATCTGAGCATTTGAGAAGTCCTGTTGTTGACAGTGGGACTACTTAGGTGCTTCAAGCTGAATAACTGCTTAAATGTTTTGCTGAATATGACAATGTTGAGTTAATGTGGAAGTGCTCTAGAGCTTTTAAATGTCATGTCAGGCAGAGCAAACACTGTTAATGAACACCAAGCATCTGTCAAAAGGGAACTTTGTCCTGCTTCTCCAGGGCAAAGGAAATTTTGAAGTGATGCTACCGTGTGGGAGCAAAGTCAGATCTCACTGTTTTTCACTGCACACTTACCTTTCCTTGCTACAGAGACTGCTTCTCATCTCTTCTTTGGTAGCAGCTTCTTATTAGAAACAAACTCCCCAAAAGTGGCTCACAATCTAGGTTCAAATTCATGCGATTCTTGTGCAGTTTCATGCAAATTAGGGGCCATCATCATGTCCAAGATGTATTTATCTGCTGAGGAACCTCAAAGGCTGCAAAACCCAATGATGATTCATTTTTTGTTTCAGCAGATTGAGTCAGAAGCCGGGGAGGGGCAGGGTGGAACATTCCCATGGCTGATATTGCATTCATGAATCCAGCCCTTTGTTTGGCTGGAGGCTGCACGCTGACAAACGTGCTGCTTCCTGAAAGCTGTAGCATCTTTGTCCAGGGTCCAGGTGTGGGAAGTAAGGTACAGACTGGGGCAGCCGGCTTCTAGAAAGGTTTGAGAGGATTTTTTTAAAGTTTTAAGATTAAGAAAGCAACACAAAGTCTCAAGTCATGCTTAAGATTGAAAGGGCTCCAGCCCAAGAACATATCAGAGCCTCTTTTCATCCCACTGCTATCCATCTTTCTCTGCTACTGAAGCCTAGTTGAATCAGCTATTATCTATCCCTTTTCAGAGATTCTGCCTTGTTTTTTCTTTCTGAAATCTTTATGGACACTAAGTGTACTGCGTGCTGCAGATTACGTAGTTATGTGTGTTTGGACATAGTGTGTCAGCCTTCTCCTTGGCTGTGACAGACACAAGGCAAGACTCATGACACCGTTACTTAGTCAAGAATTGGAATACCCTGAATGCTGAGTTCTCACATATTGTAGCATTAGATCATTTCACCCTTGAACTGCCTCAAGACCCAAGCTAGCACCCAGTGGGCCTATCAGTTTCATACAGCAGGTCCCAGCTTCAAAACCAACAGGAGGTAAGCAGAGGGTGGTAGGGTCCCATGGAGTGTGACAGCTTAGTACTGAAGCACAGCGCACACCTCTTAGAAGGAAAATGTGGGGCTTGCTTGCAATAAATATCACTTCTTCTGTGCAGTGTTAGACCTTAAAAATTGAAGGAAAAATACTTGAGATTGACCTAGTAATCTTTTTTTAGAGAACAAAAGGTTCTTTTGGGGTGTTTTAAATAAGACTGGTGGAGATTAGAAACAAAATACTACATCACAAGTCTTAGACTTTAGCTTAGACACTGCTCATAAAGCTAGTGAGGAAAAGCTGTTCTTCTCTCTCCGTCTTAGTCTGTTCATCCACACTGCAGAAAGCCATTTGTCTGACTGTCTCCTGATTCAGACTCCATGGGCACTGCCCATCAGTGACCTGCAGGGCACCAGTCCATGTCTGAGCTCTCCAGCTCTCGGACCAACAAGTCAATTTTTTTACCACTGTCTTATAAAGTTTGTTGTTGACGGGTTTTTTTTCTTCCAATTAAAATGGAGGTTCAAATGTTTCTTTCTGCTGGGCACCATAGCTCTGCCAGGACATGGAGAGCACATCCCTCTGGACACCTGGTGACTTAGAGCTGCACCTGGCAGGGAGAAGACTCTGGTTATAATTATTATTCCAAAATAACCAGGTAAATTTGTAATATACTGAAGCATTCCACACTCTGGGATCGTACTTTATCCTTTCAGCCATCATGGACCAAAGGCTACTCCATGAAAAATATAAAGATAGCTTGGATATGTCAAAATTTCAACATTCCCTCTTTTTTTTTAAAAAAAAAGTCGTATCTATTTCTCAAATTCAACTTGAAATAGAAAATGGTTTCCTTTGATCTGAAACTTCATTCCTCTGCAAATATGCTTTTTTATTGTTAGTAGAAAAAAACAGGCCTACAGAGAAACAACTAATGTGTTTTTACAGCTGCACCTATTAAAGGACATATTCACAGCCCAGGCAGGATGAAGCCGACACAAAGCCACTGAATTAAATGGGCCTTAGACAAGCCATGAAACTCTCTGAAGGTAGCATGTAATTGGATATCAGAAATACAATTTAACCAATGGTAAATCACAGCAAAAGATAAAATCACACTACTGTTTCACCACTTAGTTTCTGACCAGCCTTGGAGGAACAGACTCTATGTGAAGGTGACAGGAATTGCGGGGCTGTAACTCCACTGCAATCCAGATGTTCTGGACAGAGGTTATTAAACTGTCATGGCCACCTGTGACACTCATAACTTCCTTAAATGCCTTCTCTGGAAGAAACCATGCATACAGTCCTTGTGTTCTCAGCATCCTTCTTCCACCCTTCAAGGATGAGGAGAACAGAGCAAAGATGGCCCAGCACCTGAACAAATTTTGAATGTATTCCCTGAATACTGTCCATTTTCCTTCTAATAAGATGCCACGATGTCATACCTCCACACAGCTGTTGTCATTCACTGGTCTTGTGCACAGATGTTTCTTAGGTACTGTAAGAGTTAAATCTTGGAACTGGTATGTTACAGGACAGCCTGCTGCAGTGGGAGAGGATGCTCTGCTATGCAGATGGTTGCCATTAGATGTCTCCAGCCCCCTGGTCTTGGAAATGGAGGGAGTCAAGCATGACAGTCAGTGGTTGGTAGCAGAAGCGGGAAGTGGTCATTCATCCTCCCATTTAGCAAGTAAGGGCTCATATGAAGTGTCCATTTGCTTGGGAAGGAGGTCTTGGACTGCAAACTAAACTTCTAAATCAACTCTCCAACCTCTGGTGGACCTGAACTTTCTGAACTGCTCTGGTGGAAATAGAAGCAGTGGTGGAAAGTGTGCTGAAATCAGGATGCTCTGCAAGTTATAAATGTGGGCCTACAGAATTTGCTTCTCAGTTGTTGAGAAGGCTGCAGTTATTTTCCTCCATTAATTTACTTGTTTAAATAACACAATAGATTTTGCCTATGTGATTAACAGGGATTTTTCAAAACATTTCCAGAACTTAACCCTGCTAAGCAAAGCCCAGCTGTATCTTAATTGGGGCTGGAATGGAACTTCAATATGCATCAGTTTGCTATTTCCATTTTCCATATGAATAAAACAGCCCAGAGCAAAGTGAAATGACTTGCCAAGGCCACTGTTCAAGTTAGTGGCAGAGTCGGAATTTGACTAAATGCTCTATCTGGTCAGTTTTTTCTCTTTTTAATATTTTCATGCAGCTGATCCCAGAAGAGAATGATGTCTTCTCTTTGCTGTGGGCTCACTGAAAGTAATTAAGAATGGCAATGGGTGTAAAGGTGAAATAAGATCTTGAAGGTAGAGACATAAATAGGAAAAACTGAAAAGCACTGATTACATTAATTGTGATCAATTAGAGAAAACTGTCTCCTCTGAGTAGAAAAGTTTTGGAGGACTTGCATCATGAGCCATGTCTGGTGCTCAACAAAACTGTCTGAGGCCAAAGCTAGTTGGAAGAGCCAAAGCAGCAAAACTAGACCAGCAGCAGACGTATGAATGGCTCCACCTCCACCACCTCAAAGCACAAGTCCGTGTCCCTGAGAGTGCCCAAAATTAGAGGCCTGGAGTTGGGTGTAAGCCCCTGGCAAAGGTCTGCTCCCTTCCAGAAGGCTCTCCTCCTGCTCTGCCTGCTGGTGCCTGGCTGTTCCCAGGCAAAGGGGATGTTCACACCTGGGCATTCACACTGCATCTGTCCATACCATTCACCTGGGCTCTCCAGCCCTCACTCACACAACCACCACAGGCAGTAGTAACCCTGCTAAGGCTCAGGCCAGTCATGCTGTGTTTGACTGAATTAAACTTTAAATCACTAGCCATGAACAGCTGCAGAGCCACATTAATAAATGAGAATTTCAAAATTTTCTGATAGTTGCTGAACTTCTGTAAAAAAAGAGCTAACAAAGATAAATGAAGCAAATGCTGTTTGAGATTTATGGGATACATGATGACCTTCCCTTGGAACTGCTTCAGTGTCATTCCCCTTGCTGGCTGAGTGCACACACACACACTGTCTCTGCAACTCTCCCAAGCCATTTCTCCCTGGTTTCACTTCTTCTCCACCCTGATTTATAAGGATATGTCCTATCTTCATGTCTCAGAGAACACATCGGACTTTCAGTAAACATATACAATGCAGTTCCTTTAGAACACATTGGACTTTCAATAAACATACACAATGCAGTTCCTTTTTCGCCAAGAGGCAAAAGGAAAAGGCTCCTCCCCACAAGATAAACAACCCACCCATTCCCTCAAGCAAATATACAGGAGAAAAGATGACTAGCTTTGCAGTGTGTCCTGTAGGTTTTCAGGCTGCCACCTTCTGCACTGAAATGCTCCATCAGTGAGGGCTTTCTCTTGAGAGAGCCTTGCCATGGGTCATCCCAGGTGAGATCTGGGACTCTCATGCCCAGCAGTACATGATGCCTGGCTGCTCTGTTAGCCCTTTGCCAGAAAGACAGGTATTTTCCACAAGGGAGAGATGATGCCCCAGGATCCAGGCAGGACAGACTGCACTCCACAGTCTGCAGGAGCTGATCCCATTCCTGTTGAACTGGTATCAAGTGATTTCTATGGCTGATGGCTGAAATGTCATTTTAAACTAATAGTGTGGGGTGATTTTGATATAAAAAAATAAAAATCCATTGACCTAGGGACCTTGAAACTTGTCAAATTTGTCTTACAACCTGACCCAAATACCATTAAAGTCAGTTTAAAGTCCCCCTTTGATTCCATCGAACTTTAGATTGGCCCTTGGCAAATGTTTCAATTAACCTCTGCCAGGTTCCATGTTGGTAATGAAATCTGAATTCATGTTAGTTTTGTGCAGTTCCCATTTTTATAACGAATGTTCTTCACCACCTTGTTTCCAACAAAGAGATGTCTTCAGACAACACAGGCCAAGTAGAGCCTTAGAAGGTAACTCAGTGTCCACATGGGACCTACGTTTTAGAAAGATGCCATACTAATGTCAAAAACACAGTGGTTATTTATCAGAAGGTTCACAAACCACTTGTCACCACAGGACACTCTGCTTATCCCTTTACCCTCTGTACAGAAACAGTCCTGTTATTGGAGAGCAACACTGGCCTCACTGACTTGCTCACCTGAGGAGGGAGGAAAGAAATGCATCAACGTAAGAAAAACCTTTGTGGCCAAAATATAGGCAATGACACAGTCATCCAGGCTTAAACACAGAAACAAGAGAGCACAGGAGAGCCAGGTGCCACCAGACAACTCTCCCCACGAGTGCTCCTAGGCTACAGAAAATATGAGGTCATTCATGGTAGCATAGACCTGTTTCATCTTCCACAGAGGATGCAGAGATCTCAAATTATGCCACACATGCCACCATGCAAATCATCAGGGACAGTTGCCATGGATCAGCAGACACCTGATAACTTGTTGCCCAAGAGGAAGCTCTTCATGTGTTCAAACTCATGATCTCTCTTGGGTCTGAAAGGTTCTTTGCAATGTTTTACTTTCTGCCTAGCACTCAGATGCTGTTTACTTCTCTTTGATGTCCCTTTACTGTTATTTATTTCTAAGAATGTACTCAGAGTTGCAGTTTCTGTATTTTTTATTAACAGGAATTTCTTTTTATTTGCCTGCTGAGTGGAGTGATTATTTCAGAATACCCTTAGTGCTTGCCCCTCTCCTCACTGCAGTTTGAGGACTATCTCTTTGGAATCTCCTTGTTTCTGGAATGGCTGTGTTTTGTGGTATCTCTGAGTGGGGAAAAATCACTTCCAGATGGGCTGTGAAAACTCGTCCTTCAAAATACCAATAATAAATCAGTCTACAGCACTTATCTTGTGTATTGCAGTTGCTTGTCTCCCTCATCCCACCAGAACCAAGAGAGCTTAAATTAGCTTTCAAGGACACAAGTTCTATATCATATTCACTTCCATTCAATTTTGTTTACTTCCTCAACAGTGTTGGCTCAATAATACCCTGGTATTCCTTTCTAGTGCTTGCTCAAGATCAGTCTGCAAAGCACATCCTCTGATGACAACTTGGGTTTCCCATTTGTAGTCCACAACAGGCCATGATGTCAAAGTGGTAACAAGTTTGGTGTCTTCTAGAATAAAACCTGTGGCAGGAGCCACAGGATGTGTCAGCATATCTGAGCAGAAAGGAAGGATGAATAGCAGAGAGCATATGAGAGACCTAGAGAAGTGGATTTGGCACAATTTTGGCTTCCAATGCAACAGGCAGCAGTGTCTACTCCTTGGGGCATGTTAGCCAAGGAACCTTCTTCTGCTGATGTGATGCTCAGATCTCACCAGCACACGGGAGTCTTCTGAGGGAGAAAGCAGCGTGGCACTTCAGTTGACATCATCACCCTTCTTCTTTCGTGCCATTCCAGTCCCGTGTGCAGTGTCTAGCATGGGTTTCCACAGAAATAACAGTACATGCTAATAATCAAAGCACGATGGTCTGCATGTTCTACAGAAAGATGACTGAATACACTGGAGTCCCTTGCTGAGCTGCAGTTTGGGTGCCTTTCATTATCTGGCAGTCAACTGCATATCCTGATTTAACACAGATAAGCTCAGCTGAACAAAAATTCCTTCCACTCAGAGTTTAAGGCCCCAATTCGTGAAGAGCTATACAAATGTGTACTAAAAAGAGAAGTCTTATCCAAAAGTATAAGCTATCTTAGCTGGTAACACACCGCAAAAGATGGATTTAAGAAATATATGGTATTATTTACAAACTCCAAAATAATTGTGTTGTGTTGTAATGTGTTAGAGAATTCCTCCCAAGAAAAGGATGGGCTTGATATAAGGCAGATCCTTATGTCTGACTCAGGGTGGTTAAAACAACAACAAAACCCCTATAAAGCAATAATTAGAAGGACAAGCAGGAGCAGAGACCAAAAGCGAATGCAAAACATACAGAGCCTTGGAAAGCACAAGAAAGCAGAAAAAGCCTATAAATACTTATGTCAATAATGCAAGCCACTGGTCCTCATTTAATTAGCAATTTTTATTAACAGGGGTTTGTTTACTACTGCAGTGTTTACCTAGGGCCCACATAAAAAGCATTACCATCAGGAGATAGTGGCATTTTAATCCCTCTATTCCCAGCGTGGAAATGAAAGTGCTAAAGTGGTCATTTGTGTCCATCAATAGATGAGGGCAGAGAGATCACTAATCTTTGTATTTTCCTTGGGAGTCAGGATGCAGAAGGATATACCCACGGGCCCAGGGGCCCAGCTGAGCTGCAGCTCACAGGGAGGCAAGGGGTAAAATGACTTTGTCCGATGTCGTTTCATCTGTTGCATATGGACTCCTAATACCGCAGCCAGCAAAACAACTGCTGGTTCCCAGATACATCTTTTCCTGCTAGTGGTGTAGCAGGATATAAGCCCGAGGTCATATATTTTGTTTTCAGTCTTTGAACTCAAAACTCATTAATTAGAAATCTAAAGTCTTGTCAACATCTAAAATGTAGAATTCCATTCCAGCACGGCAAACCTGCTGGAGGCTTTGGGTTGGAGATAAGGGGCCAAGACCCACCTCACCAGTTTATTTACTGCTGTGCTGCGTTCTGGAGTGATCCTCCTCACTCTATCTGTTGACAAAATGGGAAACATGTTTGTCCATGATAATTTGTTGGGGTTTTTTTTCAGATGGTCCTTTCTGTAATTCAGAAAACATTGCTCTGTGCCCTGTTTCTTCTTCCCTTAATCTGAGGTCAGGCAGGGGCTGAGCCACATCCAGGAATGTCTTTAAAGGGTCAAAATGAAGTGTTAGAGGGGGGTTGTTTAGAATCACCCCAAGGGATCAGCGCACCACTGAGGCTTTCTGGTGCCTCACCACTCTTTCTTATTACCCTGTGCCTGCCCAGAAAGGTCTGTGCTGCCAGGGGCAGGGAGCTGGTGACAGGGAGCTGGTGACATTGGCCCTGGGTACAGGGAAGGCTTCCCCTCCACCCTCTCTGTCCCAGGGGAACTCAGCCAGAGCTGGGTGTCTGGATGGTGTAGGTAGTAGCCAGGATATTGTTTGCAGCCCTGGCCTAGACCCAGCAGTGGATCATCCCCATTGCTGCTGGATCCTCATCCTGCTGCATGGACTGGAGGTATTTGTGCAGGGAAGGTTGGGGTGGCAGGAATGCAACCTGTCCAGGCTACAGAGGATGCAACCCCTAATTACAGTCAGATACTTCCAAGTCAGACAGCAGTGACTAAAGAGGTGTGGGCTGGGATCCATTTCCTGGTGAATCAGTCGGGCTCCAAGGGGGCTGGATTGTGGCTGGGATGGCATAAAGCAGACAGGTCCCTGCCAGCTGTCAGGCAGCTAACTGATGTGTCATAGGGGGTTTCTTGTGCCTGCTGCATCCCAGCTCTCCTCCTCCCACCCCACAGCATGCTGAGATTGGGCTTTCTGGCCAAATCCAGCAAGGACTCACCTTGACATCTGCTGGGCTGAGGCCACCAGCAGAGTCAGTGATTCCTGGCTTTGCCTCAGATTGTGAACTCACAGGTGGCACAGCCCTGGGATCTCTGCCTCTGGACCCACTGGCATAGCTCAGCCATGCCTTCAGCCATCCTTCAGCAGGCATCCATCCTGCCTCTTCGCAAGGTCACCCTCTGGTTGATGCTGACTTATTTCCACTGCCTCAAATAGCAGAACAACTCCCCCACTCAGCCCACTGCAGTGAGCAGTGAAAAAATCCTGAGCTTTTCTTCCAGTTTATATTTTTCTCAAAAATGAAGTAGACTGAGTTGTCCAGGGTGCGGAATGTCAGGATCTCTGTTTTGCTGCTGCTGTAGCTGTGCTGGGTGTGAGGTATACCTGGTGGCTGATGGCATTAATGACCTTTATCTCCAGGAGTGGGGAGAGGAGGGATAATTCACAGTGGCTTTAATGGCTGCCCATAAATATAATGGGAGATCCACAATCACATAATTATCTGTCTAATCCATCCATCTGTTGTACACATACTTTATTGATTATACGCAAACACACATAACATATATCTGCAATATGTATATATATTTGCAAAACGCTTAACAAATCATCCACGGACTGGAAGATTTATCCTACTTGTCGCAACTGTTTAGGCTGCCATTTCCATTATAGCTATTCTTTTCCAGTGTGTCTAACTTTCTACAGCACAGCACTTTTGTACTCTCACTTAAATATTGTTTCAGCAGAGTCTGAAAGGAAAAATAGGAAGAGACCTCGTTTGACCACTTCTATATTCAGTAAAAATGAAAAATTACTTTTTGCACATTTCTGTGTTAATAAAAAACTTCTCTGCTCCACCTGACTGATGATGAGACAATTTACCTGGGAGGCATTGTGATTCTCTCAGCAAGACAAAGCAAGGAACTTCTGTAACTCTCCCTGGTCCTTACAGCCTCAGGGGAAAGGAAAGGGGAAAAAAACAAATAAAACTATTTCTTTCCAGGGCAAGGGAAAAAAAAAATGCATGAAAAAGAAAAAATAA
The DNA here is from genome assembly GCA_035221455.1 of Xenops minutus. Taxonomy (NCBI): domain Eukaryota; kingdom Metazoa; phylum Chordata; class Aves; order Passeriformes; family Furnariidae; genus Xenops; species Xenops minutus. The sequence goes on along the minus strand of JAWWEE010000001.1, from coordinate 111,720,081 downwards.
AAAAACCTTTATGTGTGTGTCTGTCAGCATTATTTGTAAATATTCTCCAAGCTTGAAGCTTTTTCCTTCCTCTTTTTCAATAAGAAAAAGTGTGGGCAGGGATTTTCTCTTGTTCCATGAGAATTGAGCTCCTTCTTTGCAGATGGGAGTGCCATTTCCCTGCTAACCCACTGCTGCAGCAAGGTTTTGCCGCACAGAAGGTGAGCTGTGTGGGGTGTGAGAGGAGGGTGACACTTCCCCAGGCCACCGCCTGCCAGGTAGGACCCACGGGGCAGCATTCAGCTGCTATCCAAGTAACTCACCTCAAGAAACAAGAAGGATACTTGTTCCCCTTCTCACCTGGCACGAAAGAACAAGTGACAAAATATCTGCCCTAAACTGAAATTTTGAGATGGCACAGTTTCAAAAGGTTTGGCTGTATATAAAGGAAAGAAACACTGATTTAGGTGATGTATTTCTTTTTTGTTGCCAGTACGAACAGAAGTGTGTGGAAGCAGGGGTACAAAGAGCACCACCTGTGGTGTGCTGCTCTCTGTCCTGCCTTGTGCAGGAGCTCAGAGGGATGCTCAGGCAGTCTGCCTGGGCTGGAGAGCTTCAGGTCCAAAAGGTGTACCTGGGAAAGAACTACAAGCAGTGCCTGTGGCCAAGATAACATTGTCCTAGAGCCTTAGCTCTTGTATTTCCCAACTTAACGTTTGCAAGTTAATAGTGTAAGCTAATAACTCCATGGACATCCTGTTTTGGTAAGACAGGGTAAGGAAGGGCAGTGCAGGACGGGGAAGGGAAGGTCAGGGAAGAGAAGGGAGGGGAAGGAAAAGGGAAAGAAGAAAAAGGGTTCTAAAGAATGGTGAGAGTAACCAAACTTTATTACAAAAAGATGTGAAAGTCACCTTTGGCACACGGAGCCAAGGTATAGAGTGCTTCTGAAACCAGTCTTGACCTAAATGTCCCAAAACCCTGGGAACGTGGGAGCACACTGAGGAAAGTGGTACTCCTCTTATGTGTAATCATGGCCCCCTGTGCTCTGGCAGCACCGGGGGGCTGGTGTACTTGGCAGTGACCTCTGCAGTGGTGGTAAGGTTGGCTACCAGAGGGTTCTCTCATTTAGGACAAATCTGACCTTTGTATTCTGTAACAATGCCTTACTGTCATCCTCCATTTGACACAAAAACCCTCTCCGGTAACTGATAGCCAGATACGCCAAGACAGTACCTGTAAGGCAGGAGATATTGAGCCAAAGTTTGCTTTGTTTCTAAGTGTGGAATCACCCTGTGCATGTGCAGCACTTGCAATCCTCCCTGTGCAGCTGTGGCCAGCTGCTGATGAAGGCAAGACAATAGGTTAGAGTAGAATAGAATAGAATAGTGTATTTCAGTTGGAAGGGACCTGCAATGATCATCTAGTCCAAGTGCCTGACCAGTTCAGACGGATCTCTGATATGACCTGACACAACAGGTCTCATTTTCCGAGATGTTATCTGTCAAACTTAGTCCCTCATTCTTTAGGTATATTACAGTATACAAGGTGCCTGCCCAGTGCTTTTTAAATGCATTGGAAAGCTGTGAAATTTCCTAAACTCCTATCTGGGGAAAACACAGTAATGGTACTGCTGCTGCCCTATGTGCCAGGCATCTGCCAGTGGTTGGAATCAGGACATTGGTCTTCACACCAGCCTACAGATGTTGGAAGCAAGGCTGGGGAAGAGGAGGTCTGGGGGCTTTGAAGGCAGCATGATATCAGTGTAGAAGGTATGTGAGAGCTGAGGGTGGATCGATAGTGAATTCGGGCTTTGCTGGTGATTGCAAGATGTTGAAGGATTGCCCTGATAAGAAAGGTGTTTCTGTGAGCAAGAACAGATTGGATTTTTTTTTTTTTTTTTTTAATAATTGGGCTTTCCTGGCTGGAGCATATATATCAATCTTTCTGTGGTGTCAATTAGTCTTAGCTGGTGATTTAGACCCACCAAAGGCCCTGTGCCCAAACAGTGCAGCCAAGGTGCAGGGATTGCACAGCTTGGCATGGGTGGATTGGATGGAATAGCTGCCTGCTTCTGGGCCTGGGATGGGCTGGAACAGGAGATAGAAGGGCCAGCACCCATCCCATCAGGGCTTCTGTCCCTATGATGCTGCATGATGAAGTAGTGAAACTCCAAGGTTCAAGATGCTTGCCCCAAAACCTGACATCTCCTGATTGTCTCTGCCATAACAGCAGCACTATCAAGAAGGGTGCAAGTCCCATCATGCCACCTGGGTACCAAACTGTGGCCCTCTTCTGAAACAGTGCTCCCTTCCCACCCGGGCTGTGGGTGGTCAATTGGCCTTGCCAGCCTGGGCAGCACACACTGGCAGCTCCTGAGAGCCACTGGGGATGGAGCAGGGAGAGACAAGGGCTGAGGCAGTAAAACAGTACCTCGTGGGTTTTGGGGTTCTCTGCTGCATGGGCAGCAAGATCCCTGGGCGTGCCAGCAGCCCACACCCCATCTGTGGGATTTGGGACTGCCCAGCAGCTTGCCTTGCATGCCCCGGTGCTGGCCACGTACATAATCCCTGGGCAGGAGCCGTGCTTGAACTGCATGTGAACCGTAAATCCCCGCTCCTAAAGCTGAGGGCAGTTCCCGCTGGCACGCCTGCTGTGGAGGCTCAGCCTGGTCCCCAGCACTGCTGCCCAGAGCAGCCGTCTCATTTAAATTGCTTTATAAATGGGCCAAAGAACTCTGGCTCCAGCCTTCATCTGAGTAATAAATACACAATAAAGCAGCCTCACTGGCTGAGGGAGGCCAAACAATCAACACTTCCAAAACTGGGAGGATGATCTTTCTGAAAAGAGGTCAGCTTTTGTAATGTTTTAGCCCTTTTCTGCCCCTTTTAGGGATTCCTCCTGGAGGAGATGGAGTAGAGGCTATGTTTTGCCAGCTGCATGCCCAGATGGTCACAATACTTATGAACACCATCCCTTAGGAATAATTGTATTAAGTCTTCTTTGGATTTTATACTCTCAGGGTTTAAAAAAAAAAAAAAAACAAGAAAAAAAGATTCTCTAGAATTAATGGTTTGGCACTTCTGCATTTGATTACTGTATTAAGAAAGTAGCCAGCACCTGACAGGTTTTTTGTAGCCACCTCCAAACAGGAGACATCACACAGAACTGTGACTTCTTAATGAAAAGCTGGGAAGTCTATAACTGAGGCTGAAGTAGGGTGTGCTGACATATCAGAAAGGACAGCTGAACCCTGTTATACCAGTATGCCCACATGGGTTAAACTCCATATTCACTAGCTGGACGAGGAGCTCTTCTTGCACAGACAAGAAGAGCCAGAGAACAGTTTTCAGCCTCCTGTTAAGCGGTGCACATGGGAATGAATGTGTGTTCTATTTGGCTTGCAAATTTTACATCACCTATTGCTTTCCACTCACTTCTTTCTTTGGGGAGAAAGAAAAGAAAGCAACCAAAGAAAAGAAAGCAACAAACAAGGGAAATCAACGAACCATGGCAGAGCACTCTGCTGCATACACACTTCAGACCCGCCTTGGGAGAAGGCAGGGAAGGGTAGGGGGACAAGGGGATGAATGAAGGTCGTGCCACACAGCTCAGTTAAGGAATGTGCTGAGAGATGAGAGTGATGATGGCAATGTAAAAACTTTTCAGGGAGACCATTTGAAAGGGTAGGTAAGTTTTAAAAACTAACATGCAGTTTGCTGGTATATCCCAGTGGATTGTGAAGTGCTTGGCAAGGAACAGCACTGCCCTTTTGTTACCAAACTCCTGTCTCATGACATACCCATTTTACAGGCAGGAGCACTGAGAAGTTAACCAGTTTCTTCAAGGAGAAATCGTAGACAGATAACACTAGTGATTGCAGAGGTCTACCTATGATGGTCAGGAGGTTTTCTTGCCCAAAGACTTATATTTCTACTTATTACTGCAGTGTTAGAAAAGCCATGACATAAAAAGGGTCTGCAAAATATCCACCACACACACCTGGTTCACCAACATTTCCCTGCAATCCACTACAAACTAGTCAACAGCCTGCAGCCATAAGTGTTATATTCCATAAAAAGCAGCTGGACAGGGCAAAACTGGTGGTCTGGGTCCTTGTGATAGCAGGGAATGTACAAAATTACTGAAACAGAAATGGAGACTGCCTATTGTTCCTGGTCTAGTGAGCTCTGAGTGTCACAGGCAATTCTTACCAGGGGTGTCCTGCATGGGGAGCTTCCCCAAATCCATCATAGTCCACAGAACACAACATGTAATATAAACAGCTGTTTTTATTACTGGGCCAGGAGATCCCAGGAGCAGCCAGCTGTCTGGTGTGAGAGGAAAGGGGGCATTGCTCTTCACCTCGTGTTTGGTAGTTGGTTTCTGAAAAGTGGCTGCTGCAGGACTGCTTGGGCTTGGGTGCAACTGTCCCTCATCCCTGAAAGGCTGGTCTAGAGGCTGAGAATAACAAGCCTGTAGCAATGTCCTCGGTATGGCCCATTAGTCCCCCCTGTGGCCTTTGTTTGGATGCTGGGGGGGCAGCTTGGGAGATGTGATTCCTGCTCAGCTGCTCCATTCCTTATGACCCTGGTGAAATAGTTTTGCTGCTCCTTCTCTATTCCTGCACCACTGCAGGAAGCTACAGCAAACCCAGTAACTGAGGCTCCTGGCATTATCCTCCTACTACACACAGGATTCCTGTCTCTAAAACAGAGCAGGGATGAGATTAGCATCTTCTCCCTCTCTTGCTGTGCCAGATTTTGACAGACAGGGAGATGGGGGAGTAGAAAATGGTGTAAAGATGGAGCTGTGAGTTTTGATAGAAATTGTCATCACCCTGATAGCAGTAAGGTCATGTGGGGACAAGGTGGCTCTGACCTACTGCAAGCTGCTGGCTGGAGGAAAGGGTGGCAGAGGAGCACAACACAGTGTGAAGGGGCTCTGCTTCAGCACAAACCATGGAGTGAATGGGGGTAACAAACCTCTGCCTCTGCCAGTATCATAATCATGTAATGCGTAAGACACTACAGACTCAAGTCACACAGTTCATCCTACTGCAATCACTGCCACAGCCCACAGGATCAGGCATGTACCTTAAGCTCTTTTTAATGTATCACTCAGGAATAAATCAGGTTGCTTTTACTTGTCTCTTAGAAGACACATTTTTTCATTATATATGCTCCAAGTAGAGGCTAAAGATCCAGAAACTGCGGCTATGGAGTTTTGGCGTTCCTCTCATCAGTTTGGTTAATTGCTCATTTCATTTACTAGCTTAGATTTTAACTTTCCTACGGATCACTTGGCTCTTGAAATTCCATAAGTACTGGAAGTCAGCAAATTTTGGAAAGTGTTCTCTGGAGGAAAGTCCTGGAACCCTTACAACAGGCATAATTTTCATTTGTGCAGGTTTAGTGCTCTCACAGAATAAATAAGCATTAACTACCCCACAACTGCGCCAAAATGCAGTCAGTTTGTAGCCTGCCGTGTGCTGCACTAGAAGCCTAAGCATTTTACCTTGCAGACTAAATGCCTCTGTGAACAGAAATTGCAATCATTACTCAGGAGATACCTTCCAGATGAAACCTCGCTCAAAAATAGCTACGTCTGGATTTAATACATGTAATACCAAGGCGGTGGTATTTGCATTTAAGTGGTTACTTCAGTGCGAGGGAAATCGTGAGGGGGAAAGGTACATTCCTGACTAACCCTTCTAGCCACTGGGTGCCACTAGCGACTTTGGGTTGAGGGAACAGCAGCTATCCTGCAACTTTAGGGGAACAACACTTGCAATGCATTGATAATACATAGGAATTTCACTTTCAACCTATTCCATTTTCTTAATAAGCCTCTACTCTGCATGTGTCTGATTTCTCTCTGTTCTAATTCTCAGCGGCCATATTCGAGTGCCAAGGTATCATTTAAGGTGATTGTTTAGGAGCTGCATAACCAGCTCTTGGAAAGCCTGATGAAGCAAGCAAAGCACTCAAGTTTATGCTTATGTTTATGACAACTGAGTAGTGCCTTTGCAATCAGTGAAACTGCTCATGTGCTTACAGACAAGCACATATTCGACTGGATTAGTGCATAAAGTGACTGAAACCGAAGGCATGGTCAGCAAAGAAGCCCTCCAAGCTATTGCTTTTGCTGCTGGTTATCCTCCCCAGATTCATTCTTTGCAATGCAGACATAATTCCATATCCTCACATAAGATACATATAACAACTGCTATTAATTCCTAGCAGGAGGCAAGATCACACTCCTGGGCTTAGTGGTCTGCTTTTTATCTCTGTAATCCCCATCCCATCTCTCATTCTGCTTTTCACTTCAAAATATCTTTTCCTGCCTCCTCTTCTTCCATTTGTATTGTTCTGATGTTCCCTGCCACGATTTCTCCAAAGGTGGGATGGTGAAGTGGTTCAGCCTGAACAGTCCATTTCCACAAATAGGCACACACAGGTTGAAATATGTATATGAGTTTATTCTACACCTGAAAATATAATTGACAAAATAACACCCTGGGATCTACTTGAACACTGTACCTACAGAGATGTCTCCACTGTTTTCCTATTTGATTTAAAGTGATATAAATTCTGTGTAGGGAGAAATCTTAATGAGCCAGTAATTTTCAGATGCACATTAAACCTGAACAAACCAGGTTTAAATTGAAACTGGACCCTTGAATAAGAAATCCAACAGAGGAACGCGCTTCTGAGGGGGAGTGACACAACTACTGTATGTTATCTACACTGGGGTAACTGGCTGGTTGCAAATACCCTAAGCCAGTGACACCCCTCGTGACAGTCCTGCTTCACACACCTCCAGAGTGAGAGCAGGCACACAGACATTGTGTTGGACTGGCTGATGTGCTGTAGATCCTCATGCTGCTGTATCTCACAATAAAAGTGCCCACAGACTCCAGTTCACCTTCTTTTTTCTTTCCTGCAGTGCCAGGTATATCCAAAGTCCGCCGACGGCTCCGCTTACCCTTCCTGTGGTCCCCCTCCCCTTACTGCTGCTGCTCCAGCCACAGGGGCTGCCTGCTCCCATGCTCCCATTTGTATGTCACTCACGCATCTCTCCCCACTTAGAGCTGTCTTCTGTTTCCTGCTGCCAAGAGCTGTCTCTATTTGAGACTCCCTTTCAAACCCATGATTACCAGAAGCCTTCCTCTCATCTCATCTCATCTCTCTTCAGCTCTTCCTTACTATTCACTTCTCGGTCTGCATTTTATTTTGGTGTGTGAGTGTGTGCTCTGGGGCAGGGAAGCCCCACGTGTACTCAGCACCCTGCAGAAATGATGTGCAGGCATGCTCATCGCTGTGCAGAAGTGGCCTGGAGAAAAAGGCACTTTGTTGTCTGAGGGCAGACAGAACGGTGTCCTGACGAATTTTTAACTATTATCCCTAATTCAATAGTCAGGAAAACTCCCATGTCTTCTTCCTGCCGGTGAGGCAGCCTTCTGCATCAAGAGGGAGGGAGAAGAGGAGAGGAGGTGTCACACAACTGCCCACAAGTCTCAGCTGATCCACCCTCCTCTGGGCCATCTTCTAGCATAGGCCAGAGACCAGGCTCAGAACAGTTTGGCGTGTCAGGCTACAGAGGAGCATCCTGACCAGAAGCTGTGGGTGCAGAGAGACTGGACAAGAAAGCAAAAAGGTTAAACCGGAGTTTTGTTTCCAGTAGCTGTACTGTGTAAATAAGGCAAGGACACAGATGGGTAATATGTATGGCTAAGGCCAAGTCCATGCACCATGTTCAACTGCTCATACTGGCTAGGACTCCCTTTTTAATTAATAAATATTTTCTCCTTCAGATGCTTTAAAAATTACTCAAATGGCTCCTTCGAGCTGCAGGTTTCACACAGAAAAAGGGTTGCAAGGAATCACCATTTAATTAAATAAATATCTCTTTGAACGATGACCCTTCTCCAAACTTGGAACCTCCTTGCCATCATTAGAGCCCCGCATAAACTGTAGCAGCTAGCAGTCTGCTCCGGGATTACAGTGTTCCTAGCAAGAGAAATTGCTCCTGAGATCATTTAACCTCCCTGGGGAGATGACAGGAAGGAATTAATCTTCCGCTGCTAATCCGCCCTGTGCTGCTGGATCAAAAATTGGCATCGATGGGGGTGCCTGTGTAGGGGAGCCTGCAGTGGCATTTACCATCCGTATATGCTCCCTCCCACCTCCTCCTCAAGCACGGCTGAGGAAACAGGGGGCAGCTATTTCAGGAAGTCTACGTAACATACTATTAAACCATTTGTGCTGGCTGGGAAGGAGGTTTGGTTTCCAGCGGTACCCTCCAGTCCTAGCTATGTCAGCAAGGTGAATGCTACAGAAGGGCTTTCACTTCAGTCCCAGGAATCACTCTTCTCATTACTTTTGCCCCTACTTGCCATCTCTTTTATTTTATATTTATTTATTTTATATTATTATTGTTATTATATTTATTAGTGTTTTATCCAGATTATTCACCAGTGCCCAGGTACATCAGTTTTTTATCTCCCATAGTGTTTGTAGGAAATAAACTGTGCTGGCATTTCCCTGTGCCCATGAGAGCCTTTGCAGCTCTGCATGGAATGAAAATCTCTATTTTTACTTGTTGTTTTTTTTTTTTTTTTTTTTCCTGGTTACTAAAATGGATCCAAGGAACAATTCAATATGTTTGTGGACAATCTATGAGCAGAGTGAGGGTTCTGGTTTACAGACCTGAGGTGGGACCAGTCCTGGAACAGGGACTGTTTCTTGGGATACAGCACCCAACCATACAGCAAGAATAGCAGGTAACAAATGCCCTTAGCAACTGGCTTGTGGAAAAAAATTAATTTGCTAAAGAGCATCAGTACTAAGTCACCTTGAAGAGTCATAAATCACAAGCCTGTACAAAGCAAAACCTGCCCCTGCATAGTCTGTGAGCAGAGACAAACCATTATGATGGATCTGACTATTCCTAACTAATAGGAACTTAATAGAAAGAGTTCAGAAAATACTAGGCTTGTCCAAATCAAAGTCCAATCTCTTGCTGATGTTGGCAGAAGCAGGATAGGACCCAATGAGCACCTTTTTCATGGTAAGGGGCAGCTGCCTGTTTCCTTCTTCACAACATTCAGGTTTTCAGCCCAGGTTCAGATGCCTCTGCTGAGACCCCGCACTCCCACAGCTCCCAGCTCAGCAGGAAAGCAGGACCGAGGGATGGGAGTAGCTCAGGCCCTGTCCCTGGCACAGAAGGTGCTGTGAATAGGAAAGCCAAGCTCAGTGCAGGACAAAGCGGCAGCGAGGGCTCTCAGAAAGGCTCTCACCAGCTGGAGGAAGGGACTGCACAGTGTGGGAGCAAAGTCAGTCCCTTCTACTGCTAAAGTGAGCCCTGACACAGGCTCTTTTCTCCCCTGACTGATCCAAACACTTGCAAAAGACAGGTTTTCTTTTCACTAGCAGCACACCACCAAATGGGATTTGCAGCAAGGAGGTGTGAGGGATAACAGCCCATCCCTCAAACCCGACAGAGCCTGCAGGCTTCTTTTGCTGCTTTCAAGTTTCCCTTGCATTAATCCCCACAATAACACACGATCAACAGAAAAACCTTGGGAAATAGGGGGCAGGGGGATATGGGCACTTTTCAGAGAGAAATGTATAAAAGGAAAAAAAGAACATTCACAATAGAAAGACGTAGGTAATTTGCTCTTCCATTTTTCTGTCCAATGGTGATTAGAAAAGAAAATGTTCTTTCTGTACCAGTCAGGAAAGGAAGAAACATGTTCCACTTCTCTCAAGGAAAAAAAAAATATCCAATGAACTAAGAGTGATACTATTTCTCTAACTCAGAGAAGTAAAGCAGTCTTGAGAGGTCTGTGAATGTTTGTGAAGGTGCCCTTGCAGTTCTTGTGTTGAACACTGAAGAAAGCTTGTTTCCTAAATGTGTAGGGTGGCACAGATGACCCAGAAAGATGCTTGTCAGTTCTTGGGTATCCTCAGCTACCCAAACCTGCCTCCAGTGTCTCCCATCTGCAGTTTTGGAAAGTTTTCTGGTGGTTTCCTGCTGATTGTGCACCTCTCCGAAACTGCTCCCCCATCTCTCTGAAGATGTCATTAAGCCTCACCAATGCTGGTCCTGGTGTGGCTTGCTCTCACTGTACCCTCCAGGAAACCAAGGTTCCCTCTGAACGGATCTTTTGTCTTTTCTGCTCCACAATAGGAAGCTGCAGGTAGGAGCTGGGATATACAGAAATATGCTTGTGGAACACACAAACTTCGATGTTCTTTATGTCTGGTCTGGGATCATAGGTTATTGTATTCTAAAACAAACAATAGTTCAAATGACATAAACACACATTTCTAGCTCACCTAACAAGTACATTTCTAGTTCACCTCTTTCTCTCAGTGTTTCTGCATCATGATGCTTTTTTTGTACAATGAGCATTTTCATTTAAGCGAAAAATAATGTCTGGGTGTGTTTAGGATAATTCTATTCTGCATTTTGTTTCAAGGAGAGCACATCTACATATGTGAAGGCAAGTCCAAAGAGCCTATTGGTAGAAGGACTGGGGTAATGAGCACCATGAAACGAGCATGTCACTACACTCCTGTGGCAGGCACAGACTGGAGCTGCCTGGTTAGACCTCCCGAATAGCCATGTCACCCCTGCAGGCTCTGGCACTACACTTCAGGAAGTGCCCAGCCATGGCCTGCCCTGGTCTTGTAGGTGCTTTAGTTTTGTGGGTGCTGTTGATACGCACCAGGCACAATATGGTCTGATCTAATACCACTTCACACGAGGAGTCATTCAGGATAGCAGCTGTAAAAGGCTATTCGGCGTGGCCCTTTGACAGTCAATTCATGTTTCCCATCTAACACAATATGGTTAAGAACAACCAACCCACCCAGGTTAAAACATAAGTATCTGCAGCAGAATATATATTTTTACATTAAAAACTACTTACAGTGATAGATGATAGCACAGTACAATCCAGAAACCAGCTGCCTATATTATGCATTATATCAATATTTATTTTAATCCTAAAGAACTGTAGTTTGGGGACTTTTACTAAAATAGGCACTGCAAATGGTATCCTGATGGATTATACTTCACTCCAAAGTAACTCTACTTGGACATCTCTGAATTCTGTTTGTCACTTGCTCTTCTCTCAGTTTTCCAGCATGCTGAAAAAAGAAATGATAGAATAAAAATAGAGCTGTGTATCTGAGGTGAGAATTATCTTCCCTGGCAATGGAGCGCAATTGGTCTCCAGTTGTAATTACTGCCTTCCTTACACTCTAACAATAGATCTGAAATTGTGTTTTGGGGGTACAGGCCATTCCTTCACCGAGCCATTGCTGTGTGATTCTCTATGTTAAGTGTCCGTGCTTTTTCCCTTCCCCCCTTAAACCTTTCCCAGCACTAGTAACATACTGCCTGTGCAAATACCACACACACACAGCATATTGCTGCATGCAGAACGTATCGCCTCAGCACACAGCCCAAGCTGAGGCTCTGCCAACGCTGCTGACGCGAACTCCACTGGGAGCAAAGGGAGCCCAGGCAGTGCCGAGCACGGCCGGCAGCAGCCACAGAGCCCTGCGTGCACAGGAGCTTGTGCTGCCTCACAGTGACACGGTGGTAGCAGTTCTCTGGGGCCACTTCTCTTACAAGTCAGGGACTCAACATTCACAAGCCTCAAAGACCATAATGAATAATATATTTTACCATATCACTGATCTGCAAGATTTTTCTCCTGCTTTTCCCTTGCAGAACCAAAGGTGAGGTATTGTAGAAAACACCATTCAGAAGGTATCAAAAAGGAAAATGGACAATTTTCATAACTTGAAAATGTGTTTATATTTTTATGTCACCTTCAATGCATAGTTGCCTTTTTGGTGAGTGGCACGGCTAAAATGTAGCATTCATGTCTACTAGATTTGGAAACAGTGAGCTATTTCTTTGGTGAAGCCCTGTTTATCTGCAAATGATTGATACCTAGAATGCAGAAGTTATCAAATGAGAAGAAACAATATCTTTCCTGAAGCTTCAACTTTTTTTCTGGAAGCACTTGAACCCCAGAGCACTTTCTCTGAGCGTTTTCTCAGTCCTGTCACAAGTGGTGCTATCCTTATTCTTTGCTTGATGAATTTCCTGAAGCTGTCCATGTGGTTTCTCTTATTTGTCATACATAAAAGCATCCTCTACTACCTATTTCCATAGCTACCCATTTCAGTTTAGTCAGTCTCTTAAATGAAAGATGGTGGTTACACATTTCATTTTCCTTATAACTGGATCAGCCAGGTTAATGATAATATTTAAGACCCAGCACTGTGTTGGGGATATTCAAATCAATGATCATTGCATTGTAATTTCTGCAATAATCCAGAATCACAAAATCATTAAAATGGGTCAGGTTGGAAGGGACCACAGTGGGTGATCTGGTCCAACCTCTCTATTCAAGCAGGGCCATCCCAGAGCACATGGCACAGGGTTGTGTCCAGATGGTTCTGGGACATCTCCAGTGAGGGAGACTCCACAACCTCTCTGGGCAATCTGTTCCAGTGCTGGGTCACTAACCAGTAAAGAATTTCTTCCTCATGTTCAGGTGGAACTTCCTGGGCATCACTTTCTGCCTGTTGCCTCTTGTCCTATTGTTCAGCACCACCAACCAAAGCCTGGATCCAGCCTCTTGACACCCTCCCTTCAGATATTTGTGTACATTCATGAGGTCGCCTCTCAGTCATCTCTTCTTGAGACTGAAGAGGCCCAGCTCTCTGAACCTTTCATCATAAGAGAGATGTTCCAGTCCCTTAACCATCTTTGTCACTTCCACTGGATCAGCTCCAGGAGCTCTGTGTCTCTCTTGTCCTGAGGAGTCCAGAACTGGGCACAGCACTCCAGGTGATCCCCACTGGGGCTGAGTAGAGGGGCAGGATCACCTCCCTTGACCTGCTGGCAATGCTCTTCCTAATGCATCCAAATCATTCAAACCAAATCCCTTTGGGACACTGCTTCAGAGAAAAGCAGCCACTGCCTATGCTTTACTCAGTCTGTGTTCTCCACTCTTACCCAGGCTGACTCCTATGCACAGTATAGTACCAATATCCTGCTCCTTGTTCAGGTCTGAGCCCTTAGACTGCTGCTCCATGGGAAGCTAGGGCAGGACTGACCAGGATGCTATTCCCCTCCCCAGCATGGGAGGAGGAAGGGCCCACCACGAAAAAGGCTGCTTTACTGGGAGATCCCAAGTGCCTCAGTTGCAGGGAATGAAGTGCCTCAGTTGCAGGGAATGACTCTGAGGCAGATGCATGTGGTGGGATACAATTTTATCTTGGGTAGCTTGAAGCAGGCCCATAACAAGCTCAGACCCAAAATGAAATCTTTCATCATCTTCAGACTGCTGGCTCCAACAATGACTGTTTCTAAGACTCTGGAGTTGATAAGATGTCTAATCTCCCAGCAAATCTAAGGAAATCAATCCCACCTCAAAAACAAGTTAACCAAAATGTTATGCTGCTTTTATTGACATTAAACGGCAGCCAAAATTTTACTAGGGGGTGCTCAGTAGTGACAAGGCTTTTTCTGCACTTGCATTATTTAAAGATTAAAAGTAGTAGGATGTATTGCTTAAGATATAGGACAATATATATCTAAGGTTAATGATTCTTCAAAGAGTAAGCCCTGAAAAGGGCTGTGTAGGTGTAGCCTAAGGAATGACATAAACATCAACCAATTATTTTTACATTTTTTTCTTTCTTAGTGTAAGCTTCAGCAGCTGGGTCCCATATGAATATGTCATGATAGATGACAGTGATATGAGCAGATGAACCCCAAGGCAACCCGCTATCCTGTCAAGAAGAGGGCAGAGCTAGGTCCCCTAAATATGCATAGGCTATGTCACTGACAGCAATTTACCATTGTGGTCAGGTGCCTGGAGTCCATATTCTTCCCTAAGAAGCAGGATTTAAAATATTTTTAGACATGAATACCATTAAAGTTTGTCTTCAGTAAGAATCACTGAGAAAGGAGAGCCCAATATTCCACAAACTGGTTAAATTGCACTTTTTTTTTTTAATCTGGCATTTAAAACGATTCTTAACTAAGCCCTGCCAGCTGCCCTACCTGCCTTACCTAGCAACATTAAGCTGTAGAGAGAGGAAAAAGGTTACTGGAATGATTTGTCATAAATGTTTACATTATAAGTGGGCTTACACCTGTGTTTTGTCTGGCTTTGACCATGTGGTTCAAAACATTGAAGATGGGGGCAAATTAACAGTTTTTTCTTTTAAGATGAGGTCATAAACAATTTCAGCATCAGTAGGGTGCAAAAGGAGTAGCCAATGCATTACCTCCATTAGGAGCTGTATAAACAAACCAGCCACCCTGTGATGCTGATAACATACAGCCTGTTACTCAAAAGCTGGATCAGTTCCTCTTCTGGTTTGCACCACAAAGAAAACACAGTTACCATTGCAGAGTGTGTATGACAGCGCAAAGCAAGGGCTGAATCTTGCTCCTGGTGCCTCTGTAATGGGAGGAATTCAGAGCCTCCTTTAAATATTAAATCTTGCCTTTTCCATGCCCCACTTTCAGAAGTGTTCTCCATTTCAAATACCTTCTCTGCTCTCAAGCAGTGACCAAAAGCTTTCCATGGCATTTTTAAGGGATGTTAGTGATTTCTTACAGCAGGGATTCATATTAAGGGAAGCTGGTGTGCATACTGCTAAAATAAACTGTGCTCAATCAAATAAAAGGGAGGATGTCAGTGCTGAGGTCACAGTTAAAGCTAGTCTTGAAATTGCAGCCAAAAGAGGAATCAAATCCCTCTGTATCGAACTTTCCTGACTGAGTTTAATCACAAGATTTTAGATACTAGGTCTTACATAAAGCAGGGAGGGGTTAACATTGTTTTCTGGCATATCTACTCATTTCTAAATGATGCTCATTTTCTTTTTCATTTATTTTTAAATAATTGTAAATACCAGATTTTACAGATGGAAGATCTGATGGCACCTTAAGGTTTCTGTTGCTTTGTACCTTGGGAATTTCAGGCACTACAAATCATTCCTCCTGCTCCAGGTGGCAGATCCGAATCATGCTGAGTTTAGCCAACAGGACAGATTGGGTTTGCCAGCAACGTGAGTGTAAAAGCCTTCCACCTCTTGCCTCGCTCACCTGATAATAGAAATTACGGAGGTGGATTTTCAAGGTAACAGGGGAGTGAGATGTGTGGGATATGTGTGCGTGCGCACATGATGTGACGAGCAAGTGACAGCACTGGATGTACGTGGTTAAGCCCCACTAAACCCCAAGTACTCCAGTGTCTCTGCAGTAGAGGAGAAATGGGTTGAGCCCCGGGCCCTGAGGTACTGCAACAGATCAGCAGTGCTTGGGCAGCTCTCCTTGCAGAAGTCTTGCCCATGTCACCTTTTACTCTTCTGTGCTCAACTCATGCCTAAGGAGCTGCACCTCTGCACTGCTTGCCAGCCTTTACTGCACCACAGGGCTCAGGCAAAAGTGAGGGACTCCCCTCTGAAGGCTGACCCCACTGTGGTACAGGCTGCTGGGCTCTTACCCCTGCAGGAACCCAGCCCTGCCTCTGCTCCCTCAGTCTCTCCCCCTGGCATACTGTTTAGCTGCACCATGGGCAGCTCGGCTGGCAGGGGCAGAGGGGTTGCAGGCAGCTGCAGCAGTAGGATCGGTGGGGCAGCATGGAAAGGGAGGGAGAGCTTACAGGAGAGATGTTCAGGGTAGAGGGGCTGCCCAGGCTTTTTCAGCTCACAGTTCCTCTGTTTCTCCCTGCTCAGGTCCAGATTGGCTACAAAGCCAGTTTTCTCACATCTCCCTCCCCCTTGGAGCTTGTCAGTCCTGCAAACCCACAGAGCTCATTACAGACAAGCCCGCACCTACACTTCAATATCTTTACCACCTCTTCTCATGCTGCCCTCCTTATTGTCCCACACATATCCTCTTTCTCCTACTATGCTCCCTTACCACCTTAATTTTTTTCTAGGTGCCTGTAATATATCAACTCATATGGCTATCTCCACTAATTCTGTATAAATGTGCAGTGAAAGAGCTGACCAAGGAGTTAGAAAATAGGAGAAAAGGGTTAGTCTGGGCTCTCGGAATAGCAGAATATAGAATTAATCCAGGACATGGTCCATAAAAGGAGTCAGGGAAGGGGAGTCAAGTAAAAAGGTCATACAGAAAGTGGGGTGATAAGTGAAGATTTAGGGCTTTGCAAGACACTAGGAGAGGAACAGAGATGAAAATACATGAGCTACCCATGCCATCTGTCATTGTTTGCACAGAAATCCCACCAAACCAAAAATATTGTTTAAAATCCGTTAAAGTTGCTCATTGCACATCCCACCAACAAAAACATTAGAAAGCCATGAAGTCCTTGGCCAAGCCTTCACCCAGGTTTTGAAGCCCTCAACCAATTTCACCTTCAGCACATCACCCCATCAGGTTCTAGAATCCACAGGCTTCCTCCCTCCCTTCCCACTTGAAACCTTTAACCTGAAACCTGCATGCAAACTTCTCCTGCAGAGAATACAAAATGCAACATCATACTTCCTCAGCACACCACCTAACTCACACACTAGCATGGGGAGTAGTTCTCAAAACCATGAACCTCTCCCACAACAGCTTCCCACAAGCAAACAAAACATTTGCATCACCTTACATAGATCCCTTCCACCAGCTGCTGAGACCATATACCCTGAACTCCCACTGCTTCACAGGACACCACAGATCCACAGAACTGCTCCTCTTGCAAACCACCCTATGCAATTTGAGCCTACTGTTACACAGCTTGTGTGGGGATGGAGGGAGGAGGTGTGTAGGTTGTGGGTGGTGGATGTGGCTGATGTAACGTGGAGAAGGTGAAATTGTGCTCGCAGATTGCAAGGGCTGGCAGAAGGCTACACTAGCAAATTCATTGGTTATTTCTATGGCTCTGGAAGTGCCTGGTATAGGTAAGACACTCTTTTTTTCCCTCTCTTTTCAGTAAATTTTGAGAGAGGGTGACAGTGATGATGAGGAGTAACCACTAAAACATAACAATTGTCCTTTGTTGTTTTGTCGACACATTAAGGTCACAACTATTGGCTTCACTCTGCCACTTCTTTCCTCTTGTTGATGTGAATACATGAGAGTGCTTTTCTGTGTTGGCCAAGACATGGCCCTTGTGCCTCATGAAACTCAGGGATGCTGCTGGATTGGGTAGGAGGAGCAGATGGCTTGAGATGGCAGTCATTGGTTAAAAACCAGAAATCAACTGTACTTAGCAAAAGTAGTAAATTATTCAAAAATCGGTAGTTTCATAATGCAGAAACAGTTAGAAATATCTTAAAATGCATCCTCTGCTCACAGTTTTCACCATCCTCCAACATTACTGCACCTGCATGTCTTAACATTTTTGTCTATTTTTGGCCAGCCAGAATTAACCTAGAAATTTTTTTAATAGCTGCTTGTTGCAAGTGAGCCCTCTTTTGCTTATGGGCTGTAGCTGAGTGCCCAGAAATTAAGGTCTTTGCAATCAGTGGCTATTTCTGAAAGTGTTTCCCATGAGATACCTACCCAGTGCACTGGACTCTCTCTTCAGAGTACTTACAACATGGGGAGAGAGCAAGAGGACCCTTTTTGTCCTGATTCAGTATCTGTAATAAGCATTGCAATTTGTTTTAAACTGAACAAGAGAAGGTTTAGAGCATAGCATCCTGTGACTAGGGAAGACCTGGATCCTCTTTACACTATTATAAAAGAATCAAATATGATATATCACTATTTAGTAGGGTACAGTCTTAAATTGTTGGCAGCAACGAGAGTGGGAAAGAGCAGAGCTTGTTTAGACAGAAAGAGCAAAAGCCCCTGCTGAAACCTGGCAGCCCTGCTCTTTGCCAGTCAGGCTGGCCAGGAGCTCTCCTCTGGCAGCCAGATTGATTCTTCCAGCCAGACCCTGCGTTCAGAGGAGCACTTCCCAGCAAATCGCAAGGCTCCAAGAGAATCTCTTTGCTGATCAAATGCTTGGGGGTTTATGCCAAGGTTTTCCCAAAAGATATCCATTGTGATTACACTGAATCCCCAGCTCAACTTCGCTCATTTAACAGAAAACAGAGGTTTAAAAAACTTTAACATAATCATGGACATGAACTTAGCAGGGCAGAGGTTAGAAATTACCCTCTGTAAGATTTGCTGTTTTGATGGCCTCTGAGAGCTGATATAAATCTTTTCAGCAACCAGGACAGATTCCTGTGAGACTTTGGATCATGCCAAGAAATCTTACATCCTGAGATGTTACTCACAAGGTGCCAAATACTGTGTTGGTATTGCCAGGGCTGGATCATTATGCACAGGAGAGGAACAGTCCACTGTTTTGAAGTTAGTGTTTGACCAGGCCTCCCAGCTGCACCGGTGGCCAGACATGATGGTGATAGAGAAGAGCATTAGAACTAAGTGACTGGCATGGTTGCCACTGACAGACAATAAAAAAAATAAAATAAAATAAAATAAAATAAAATAAAATAAAATAAAATAAAAATAAAACTATGACATAGCATAAAGCCATGTAACATAAAATAAAATATAAAATGAAATCTCTCGGATGCAGTGAGGGTTTCCTAACCAGCAAGAAATCATTTCTCCAATAGGAGGAGCTCTTTGCTTTGGTGAGGCGATGTCAAAGGCGTGCCCACTGTTTTACTCCAAATCCCCTCCTCCTCCTTCCCCTCTCGCCTCCGTTTTATACGAGAGCGGCAGCTTAATTGATTTGATAACAAAATAAACAGCAGCCGAGGGCTGCCCGCGGGAGACGGCAGAGGAAGGTGATGGATGCTCGTCGTACGATTTTCCCAGGCCGCCACTCTGCGGCCCCGGGGAGGAGGGAGGTGCGAGATGTCCCTGTGCATCCCAGCACCCGCTTCCCCACGCCTGGCACACCGCAGGGGCTCCCCTTGCTCCTGGCTCCGAGCGGCTTCGCAGCCCTCCCGGCGGGCTACAGCTGCGCGGAGCCGGTCACAAGGCTTTCCCTGCCATTCCCCCGAAGAAGAGCGGGGATGCCTTGCAAAGGGGATGGCAGACTCGGGATCAAGTCGTGCCCTGGGGCTCCTGAGCGGAGCGAAGGGTCAAAGCTTGGGCTCTATCCCGGCGCCAAGTGCGGGTGGTGGTTTTGTGTGCTTGGGTCCCCTCGCTGCTAGGGAACTTCGGGGGGAATAACAGGCAGCACTGCCCGCACGTCCTATTAGGCTGGGGGTGGCTGTCCGACCTCAGCTTGCAGGGTAACTCTTGCCTTCAGGCCGGGCGCTGCTGTCGCCTTCCACAACCCAAACTCAGGGCGGGGGGAAGCTGCCTCCAGCCCGGGGGTCGCCTCGCTAAGCCCCGACCCCTCTAAGCACGGGCACCGCAGGGAGCGCAGCCGGCATCGCGTCTCCCGCCTCGTTTCCCACCCGTGAAACACCCCCCCTGCCGCAGCCGCCCCAAGCGACAGTGGCTAAATTTGCAGCACAAATGGAGCTGCTGGCCGCTAAGGCACTTCACTATATTCCTGGGAACTAACCCGCCGAGAGCCCGCATAAAAAGGTTGCCACGGAGGGAAACCACCGTGGGGGCTGAGCCTGCCCGCGGGGCATGTTGTGACGGGGACAAGCGGTTCCAGAGCAGCCGCAGCAGCAGAAGGAAAACCTGCCGAAATAGCTGCGCTAAGCGGCGCTCGGCCACAGCCATTCCCTCCGGCCGGGGCTGTCCGTGACCCTCGCCGCCCGCGGGCACCGTGGGTTTGCGCTCGCCCTCCCAGAAAGATCCCCACGCTGTCCCTCGGGACCCCGTCCCTGCCGCAGGAGGGTCATTGTGCCTGTCCCCTCCACACCCTCTGGTGTCCCTTGGGCAACAGCAGAGCAGTTCGGAGCTCGCCGACCTCGGCCGGGGGCTGGCGGGGCTCCCCGCGGCTGCCTCGCCCGTGGGACGCAGAGGGCAGAGCTGTGGGCAAGGCATCGATCCGCTCTCGCCTTTGGGACTAGCGCAGCCTCGAGAAGCAGCGGCGGCGTGGAGTTTCCAGCGCCTTGTCCGCAGTTTCAGTTTGTTTTTCTTCCTAATTATTTTTTAAAGACTCGATGACTTCTCTGTGTGGGCTGTGTTTTTTTGGTTGGTTGGGGTTTTTTGGTTGAATTTTTTTTTGGGGGGGTGATGGGTTGCTGGGTTTTTTTCTTCTGGTTTTTGTCTGCTCTCTGCGCTGCAATGGGGATTTTGAGCTGTAGAACCCGAAACCAGGAACCGTGACTAATTTAGGGGTGTATTTCATCAGTGCATTAATTTTAAGACAGTAAAACTTAAAAGATGGAGTGGAGGGGCTATGAAAGGGAGAGAGGCGGGAGCGCACTGCTGGGGCTCTGAGTGAAGTTTCATACACCCTGAGACACGTACAGTGGTGGTCGGTGTGTGGGGCTGGGGGCGCGGGGGAGGGGACACGCACCCGGTAACAAGCGGATTGCCGTATGATTTAGAGCGATGATGAGGTTTATCATTTGAACACTGATGAATTCAGGGAACTTGAGAGCTGCAATTGACATTCCTAAAAACAATTAAATCGGTGGGGAGTACTGCTGGAAAATCGATACGGCCCAATGTAATACGGTTTGACTATAAACAGATTCCTCCCGTAGTAATAAACCACGAAGTGAGTGTGAAGTACCGCGATTCCCTGGCTGAAAAGAGGTCTTTTCCCTTCAGCGTCCCAGAACACATCCCCCCTCGCCCTCGGCAATGGTCCCCGGCTCCTGCTGCGCGTCCTGGGGAGCCGGGACTACGGTACTGAATACCTTCGTGAAATTCTCCAGCAGCAAACGTTCATAATCCCGAGGGGAGGCTGGGGGAGGTATTTAAATAGCTTCCCGAATAAGTAGCGAGAGCCTTTGGTCTAGGACGAAAATAAACTGGGAGCTAAGCTTTAAATATCCAAGATTGATTTAAGAGCAAGATGCAATCGGCTGAGTGCGCTCTCGGGGTGGCCCCCCGGGGGGCGGGGGGGCAGGGAAGGAAGGGGAAAGGCAACTGTGAAGGGACGGGAGGGAAACGGGGAAGGATGAGAAATGGAAGGGAAAGGAGGCCCCCGGGCCCTGCTCGGGCTGTGCCGCCCACGCTGCTGCCGCTGAGCGCGAAGGCGATGTTTCCTGCGTCCCTTCGGTCGGAATGGTGGCGTGCGGGGGACCCCGCCACCGCAGCGGCCCCGCACCGCAGGGATGTTTCCAACAGAGGGCAAGGGAAGCCCGGCTGGGCTCCGCGGCCGCGCAGGGACCCCGCGGGAGCGCGGTCGGCACGGGGGCCGGGGGCAGCTCGTCTCCCCGGGACCGCCCTCCCGCACCGCTGCCTGCTTCCAATGCAGAGTGGCTAGCCCATCCGCGGTGGCTGCGGGGAGGGGAAGGGGAAGGCGACGACAGGCAAACCCCGGGGGCGTTCGCGGAGCTGGCTTTCATTTCTGCTTTGGCTGGCGAGCGGAGCGCCCGGGGCCGCCGGGCCCCGCTGTGCCCGCGGCTTGGCAGGGGCAGGCAGTGCCGGCTGCCAGCGCCGCCCTCCGCGGGCCGCGGCCGTGCGGTTTGCAAAGCAGCGGCCGCACGCCGGGGGCCCCCGCCCGCAGGAGGGAGCCGGGAGGCGGCCAAGCCCCGCCGGGGACGCCTGACAGGGCCCGGGGGCCGCCAGCGCCGGGCGGGGAGCGCCCGCTTCCCTCGGGGCCGCAGCTCTGCGCCGCCTGCGAGGGAAACAGGATCCCGCTGCCGTGCGCTGCACGGGAGCCTGTTCCTGGCAGCCGCCGGCTTCCCGGTGCCTCCACGGAAGAGGATACAAGTTGAATATTGTTTGTGCGGCCGGGACAAAATATCCAGGGCTGACGCGAAAGGGGAGGGGGGGAGGGATTGTGTTCGTCCGCCCGTGATGAATAATCCGGGCCGGCCTCCCGGCTGTGGCGGCCAAATCGCTCTTGGATCTGCCAAGAGATCAGCCGCTACCTCTGCCCGCGCCTCGGGCGCTGTTGGCCTTTCCCCGGCTGGTTCTGGCAGCGTGCACATCGCAGCCGCCGAGCGCACGGCGCTGCCCCCGCCGGGACCACCTCGGCATCAGCCCGGGACGGGGGTCGAGTGGGTTGTAAAGAGATATAAATGACAGCGAAGTTGGCAGCAGAGTGGGGGTTTGCCGGGCCGAGGATGCCCTGGGCAGGTGGAGGCTGCGCCGCTGCCCCATGCAGCCTGGGGCGGGGGGCACGGCGGGGCGCGGAGCCCCGGGCTGCGCGGCGCGGGACCTGCTGACCCTTCCTCCCCCCGCCCGCCCGGCCGTCTGGTGGGAACAAACACAAGCTGTTCCGGACCGGGGCCGCGCAGCTGGCCCGGCGGTGGCGGCGGAGCGCTGCCAAAGGGGCCGCAGGGAAGGTCCTCGGGTTTCCCGCAAGCGCACACGCGCGGCCGCCCGGGCGCGGCGCTGGGACCGCTCCCAGCGAGCGTGAGCGGCGGGGGCCCCGTGTGTGGATGGGGGGGTGTTGTGGGTGTGGGGGGGTGTGTGCCCGGAGAGCAGCCGGGGACGGAGGGCGGCTCCGTGTGTGGAAGCCCGCGGCGGCGAGTGCCTGCGAGACGATGTGCGTGGGGGGACCGGGAGCGGGATGCGAGGGAAGCGGCGCGCGTGTGCCTGCGTGGGAAACCCTGAGCGTGTGCGATCGCGTGTGCGGGTCAGCGTGAGTGCGTGTGGCTGTGACGGAGCCCGGGTGTGAGAAAGGGAACGTGTGGCTGCATGCGAGCTTCTCGGCGTGTGTCCCGGCTGAGAGAGGCAGCGAATGTGTGAGAGCTGGCGTGCTTCCCCGGAGGATGCCGTGCCCGTGCGAGGGGGGCAGCGAGTGCGCGTGGGAATCAGTGTGCGTGTGACACGGAAGGCGTGCGTGACACGGCGCGATGGAGAAGAAGGCAGTGTGTGTGCCACACGGAGCGTATGCGTGACACGGTGTGCGAGAGGCAGCGCGCCCGTGTGACTCAGCGCGACCGTGTGAGTGCACGCGTGGGCGAGAGCTGCCGAGCCGCGCGGGGGGCGGACGCGCTGCGGGGACGAGCAAACCGGGCAGAAGGAAGCTCTGCCCCGCCGCCGTGCCGGCGCCCTGCCCGGGCGACCCCCGCTCCCCGGACCGCCCGCGGAGGCTGCTTCCAGCCGGCGGTCGCAGCCCCTCGCCGGACGGAGTCCCCCGGGCCCATCCGCCTCCGCGCAGCGCAGCGCGGCCGGCGCCCGCCGGAGGAGGGAGCTCCCGGGGCAAGAGCCGCGGCTGGGCGGGCAGCGGGCCATGGAGGAGGGACCCCACGCCCTTCCCCTCCCGCGCAGCGCTGAGGGCCGCTCTGCCCGTCCCCACCTTGTTTATGTGCGGCAGGAACTGGGATTTTCCATCTGCCTGCTCCGCTGGTCGTGACCTCCGAGCAGAGCTCGCAGGCACCGGCCCTCGTGAGCGGGGGCAGCGGGAGCTGCTGCCGCCACCCCGGCGGAGGATGCTAATCCTCACATGGGCTCCCGGTCTGAAAAGGGGGCGATGGCACCAGCAGAGGGAAGGGATGAAGCTGGCGGTGGGAGGCCCTGGAGATCTGCCCTTCCCAGGGAACCCTGCCAGTCTTGTCCTGCCTCTGCATGTCCAACCACTTCGGCACAAGTTTGCGCTTTCCCTGCCCCGGCCCTATCCCTCCTGCCAGGGACACCGTAAGCCCTTAAAGGGGTTTCGGGGGGAGGGAATTCCCAGCTTACTCACACCATAGGGAGTAAGCGACCCCGCTGTGGCTGTTGAAGCGCCGCCGGGAGCAAGGCCCTCGGTTCGGCGCGGGGTTTGCTCCTGCTCCGCTGGATCCCAGAAACATGAGTTAACTGCATGGGAAAGATGCTCTGCCGACACGGGCGCCTGTTCCCACTTGCAGCTGTGTGACCCTCGCCTGAATGGGGAGGCAGAGGGGGTTGGGACACGGACATGGGTCCTGCTTCCTCTGGCGGCGGGGGGAGTGCGGGCGCCGAGGAGCCGTGCGGCCTCAGCGCTGTGCCGGTCTTGGATCCTGCCGTCCTTTCCCGCTCCCGGATACGGACGAGCGGGCGCTGTCCCGCCGCTGGGCTCACCTCTGGAGGGGAGGGGGATGCCGGCGGGATCCGCATGGAGGCGGCACAGAAACAGCGCTGCGAGAGAGCCATGGCTCTCCTCCTCCTGCGCTATAGAGCAGAGCCTGGCTCCCTCTGAGCAGCCAGCAGTGATAAGAGCTGATTTACAGGTAGGGGTGAAACGTGCTCTGAAAACCTCGTGACACTTTCCTCCGGTGGATTCAAATAATATATAAAGACCATGAGGTGGCGATCTCCCGGGTAGCTCCTAGGATGCGTGGCGTTGTTGTTAACACATGTTTCAATTTTGGATTGAGACTGTCAATTACCCGCTGAGCTGCGAGTCTTAGCCTCAGGCGGGCTGGGGAGAGGGGACGGGTGTATTTATTAACCTCTCAAGCCTGGCGAAGCTGCGCTTCCAGCCTCTCGCTCGGGCTTTCTCGCACCTTCCCTCTGTCCCAGCAGGTGCCACCCGGGCTGCCCCGGCGGCCTCCGCTGCCCGTGGCAGCCGTACTTTGCCTCCTCCGGCCCCCACAGAGAAGGATCTCAGTCCTCACGCCGTCACAGCATCGCGCTGAGCCCCACAGCTGCGGGGCGGCGGGAGGGGCGAGGAGGCGGCTCGCCCCGGCGGAGCCAGAGGTGGCTGTTTTGGCCAAAACGGCCCCGGACGGAGCAGGGAAATAGACGGACAGCGTTTCCCCTCGCTCTCCAAATGCACTCTCTTTCTCGGTCGGAAAAACAGGCCAGGTCTCCTTGGCATTGTCGATTTGGTCTAGGGTTTTGTTCCCCGAGCGGAAGAGACCCCCGGCTGCCCAGAAGCATAAGCAAACAGCACCGAGAGCCCGCTCCAGAGGCAGAAGCGGAAGGGCTGACAATTAACATTTCCTCTGGTAGCAGAGATCTGCAGGCAAATCGCTCGGGAAGCGCATCGCCCCCTCCCGCGGCATGCCCTCGCCGCATCTCACGGTGCCTGCTAAGCACCCAGCGCCTTTTCGAGAGATTTCTGCCTGGAAGAGCCCGCCCGCTGCCCCCGACCCTGCCCCGGGGGTGCTCCGCCCGAGCAGCCCGGAGAGGCCCCCAGCACCGCGGTTTGTCCTATTTGCGTCTCCGCCGCTTCCCCTGTAGTCACCTGAAAACAAGCCACCCTAACCCGCTCAACGCGGCGCCTCTACAGCTTGCTTTTCCTTTTCCTTTCCCTCTGTCTCGCCTCCCTGACCTCCCAAACTTCGCTGGTCGGGGCCGAGCCGAGCCCGGCGACCCTCGCTCGGCCCCGTACGCCTCTCTGTGCTGGGAGCCGCGAGTGCGCCTCTCCGCACCAAGCCTCCGTGACGAGAAAGGCATCGTAGGCAGCCTATAAATAATTTCCATTATGTTCAGCTGACAGCGCGAGGCGATTAATTTTAATAGCTGTATATTTGCCTGTTTCTCCTAATGCTCTGTAATGAGATGAGAAGCCATCCAACCCCAGATGGCTCCAGCCGCCTCGTTATTTATTTATTTTGTGTGTGCGTGTGTGCAAAAGAGGGGCGAAGGGGAGGAGGGGTAGCGGTTCTGCAGGATCGGCAGCCCCCACCCCCGGAGCTGCCCGCGCCCCCGTCGCTCCCTGTATCGCCCCCGGTAATACCCGTGGGCCGTGGGAGCCATCATCACACTGCACACTGAGCCTCCGGGGACCGGCCACTCGCGGGCAGGGCTGGGGGCCGCCACCGGCCCTGTGTTTCGGGGGTATTTATTCATTCTCCCCGGTCGCGCAGAGCGTGACTGCGGGAGCGCCAAGGGCCGATCGGCGCGGGAGTAAATGCAGCGGATCGATGTCGTTCGGGGTGAGGGGCGGGCGAAGGGGACCACGGATCAAAGCCCATCCTATTAACCTAAATTTCGGCTCTGCGTGGCCTGCGGTCCGGGGGCCGGCGGGAGGGAAGCGCTTTGTGGGAGCCGGGAAAGCGAACACGCCGCCCGCTGCCGGCACCAGCCAGCGACGTGGTGGTGTGTGTGTGGCGGTGTGACAAAGCCTCGCCGCGCTGAGCAAGCTGTCCCTCAGCCCAGGCGGCGGGCGGGGGAAGGGGAGGGTGCAGGAAGGTTTCGCCATGTAGGAACGGCGGAGCGAGTCCCAGATTTGGGGACTCCAAAGGTGGGGGTGGGGAGGGGGTATTCGCTCGTAGGACGAGGCTGCTTAACCAGGTGGAACAGCACCGAGGCGAGCACCTGTGTCTTTTTCTAAAAGGCGTGTACTGATAATTACGAGAGTTAATTGCGTTGCTTTGAAGGTCATTTGAAGTTACAGGGCTGTGTTTTCTTTTCAGGCTCGCAGACAATGCCCGTGCACTGTTTTAAATGTAAATCAGAGGGTATCCGCATAAACCTGTATTGTAGGATCGAGGCGTAATGGATTCACTCCGGCTGTGCCTGAGCTCGCCACAATACAGCTGAGCAGCCGAGCTGGGAGCGCGCCGGGGTTTCTCTGCGGAAACGCAGTTGCCGAAGAACATGAAAAGCATTAAATCGTGACGGGAAGGGGGCGGCGGCGGTGGGGGGCAATGCGTTTACGCTCGGGGGGGAAATCTCGGGACCGAAGGATGCGTTGTCGGCTGCGCAGCCACCCGTCGCTGGCAGCCGGGAAGTTTCTCACCCCGAAGAGACACGGGCTGAGCGTGTCACGCACCGTGGCACCGGCGGGGACGGCCCTGGCATCGCTCCTCCTGAGGGCGTGAGGGGGCATCCTCCTTTGTACCCCGCCGCCTCTCACCTCGGACACGGCTTTTCTCTCGTGTGGAGGGCCGGGGGAGAAGGGCAAGTCCTTGTGGACCTTGTCCTGACCGTCCCTTCCCAGGACAGGGGCAAATCCCGGCCCGGTCCGATCCGAAGGAATGTGGCATAAGGAGGACCGGCCAGCAGCCCATCCCCACTTCCTGAGCCTTCCTTAATCGCACCGCCCGGGGCCGCGGCGTACCGCCGAGCTGGCCTGCCATGCGATTAGCCTGACGCCCCAGGGTACGGCTCTTCCCGGCGGCGCTGGCAGCCAGACCGGCCCCCTCTGCCCCCGCTCCGGCACCTGCGGGCAGCTCCGCCGGAGGCGAGGACGTGCAGCACTGATCCCGCAGAGAGCCTTCCCCTTTTCCCCTTTCCTCACTAATACCAGGGCATCGCTCAGAAAGGCGGTCGCGCCGCACGCCCTCATTGATTTCCACCGCCAGGCTGCGGAGGGAAGCGGAGAGCCGGGCAGCCGTGCCGCGCTCCCGGCCTCGCAACCGAGGGGGCATGAACCGGGGAGGGACCCGACGGCACCACAGAGGGCAGGGTATTCGCATGTCCCGGGCGCCGCCCGTGGAGAGGACATTCCTTCTCCCCAAGGACGTGCCGGTGACCTGGGGCTGCCTCCCGGACGGACGGAGGGGACGCGAGAGCGACGGCCGCGAGAGATGCGGTCTGTCCCTCCCCGCGGTACCGGGCCACCCTCATGCTGATCGCGCTGTGTCACCTCCCTGATGGCAACCACCACCCGCCTCTCCAGAAAAGTCGTCAGCCCGGTACCGCCGCTTCCCCCGTTGTCCACGGCAACCGGCGTATCTGATTGAACCTCGTTGTAGGCAGTGACACCCGCGTAATGGATCATCCTGTCAGTGCTTTTTTATCACACGCATTTATTTTGGTCACGGCTGGTGATAACTTTGGTGTTTATCCCTTGTGTCGTTACGGGCCCTGCCGCGATCTCCCTTCCGCCTCCCCCTCCCTGTCGGGTGTGCCGGGGGGACGGGCTACTCCCGGACGGAGGGGACGGCGGCCCCCCCCCGACCCTCTGGGCGCCGCTGCCAGGGGCGCCCCGATACACCCCCGTCCCGCCCCGGGCTCCCTCGGCCCCGGTTGGGGACGGATCGATCTGTTTGGTTTGGTTTAAGCGCCCTCCCCCGCTCGCCCCGGCCTCCCCGGGGCCGGGTTATCTTGGGTCATGCTGGCGCGGAGCTCCGGGTGCGGTAAGAGGCTCCGGCGGAGCCCTGGTGCAGGAGGGAGCCGGGGGAAGAAAGTGCTGTCCGCAGTTCTCCATCAATCCAGACACTTCAAAAGTAAATAAAGCAGGGCAGGGAAGGGCCTCCAGGGAGGGGAGAGAAGAGGCCTCTGACAGGCGATTGTCCAGGGCGGAGTCTGGGCTATTTCCAGCCCGGGAATAACAACACTTTGGCTGCGGTGGCTCCGACCCGCGTGTCCAGGAAAGACCGGATCGGGGTGTTCGTTTTGCTTTTAATTATTATTTTGACGGCGGGCTGGCGCAGCCCTGGCAAACAATAACCCCAAGCCGTCCGAGAGAGGCACCGAGGGGCAGCGCCCCAGCCCGGGGGGGAAAGAGCCCAGCGAGGGGGCGGGAGCGGGGCCAGGTTTGTTGCCTCCCGCGGAGGTCGGGGCCGGAGCCGTGGGGCCGGGAGGACCCCGGTGGTGCTGGGGCGGTGGGCCGGGGGCGGCCCCGCAAGGAGGCAGCGGGAGGCGGCGCGGCGGGCAGCGAGGGCTGCTGAGAAGCCCGACCGGGGCCCCCGGCGCGCTTGCGGGCGGGGGTGTGGGGGGAGGTCGCCGCGCTTATCTGGGTCACTGGGGTTAGAGGGAGCAGCTGATAGAAACAGAGGAGCTGAGCTCCCGCTGCTGCAAAGATAGAGCCGCGATATGGGCCAGGCAGGCACCGAGCTGGAGGAAGGGCGGGAGGGAGGGAGGGAAAGAGGGAGGAGGAGGCGGCGGCTCGTTCCGGCTCCCGAGCCGAGCCCAGGTGCGCTGTGGTTTCCCTGCGCTCAGCGCTGTGCTCGGCGGCCCCCCTTCCCTCGCTCCCCATCCCCCGTCCTCCTCCCCGTCTCCCTCCAACGTTTAACCCTTTCCCACCTCCGCGGGGCTGGAGGCTGAGGCGTGCGCTGGCCCGGCCGCGTCCCCCGCGGTTCCCCACTCCCTCCGTGGCAGAGACTGATCACGGTAGGGGAGAAGCGGGGGGGCAGGGGGGGTTGGCCTTGTACTGCCGAGCACCGCCCTCGGGCAGCTCCCGGGACCCGGCTTTGTACGCATACACACACACACACTCACACTCACTCACGCACACACACACATACACACCCAGCTGCGCCGAGCCGAGCCAGCCCCGGGGCCAGCCCCCGCCTGCCGCCGCTAGCGCGGCCGGTCTCGGTTACAGCCAGTCACCCAGCGGGGTTTGCTGCTGCTGCAGCCACCGCCTTTCTCCTCCTCCCCGGTCTCCGCCGCCCTTTTCCTTCCTGCTCGGGTTGAGCTGCCCCGGAGCTCCCCTGGCTCGCCGGCGGCGGCCAGTCCCCGCTCCAGGGGCCGCTGCTGGCGGGGAGAGGGATGCGAAGCGACTGGGTAGGGAAAGGGCTCTCCGAGCGCCCCCATCGCGCACCCAGCCCTTTAATCAATTTCACCCTATTAATTATTAATTTTACGCCAGTCAAGCTTGCCCAGGAGGAGCGAGGAGGGGGAGGGGAGGCTGATGTCAGTCGGAGGCGGTGGCGGCGGGGCCGTGTGCCAGGCTCCCCGCTCAGCCCCGGCCCAGCAACTTTCGACTCCGCTGGGTCGGGCAGCTCCGCTCGTCGAGAACCGGGGGAGGCGGCGATTCCCATTCCGGTGAATGATGCGGTTCCCCCCCCGCCCCGCACACACATCCACACACTCCACACACGGTCTCCCTTCTCTCTTTCCCGTTCCCTCCCCTTGTCTCCCCACCCGCCCCTCTTGTAGACACATCCATACAAGGGCCCATTGCATCGTAGCGATGATGGATCGTGCCTAGCGGGGGTGATTTGGTGTTGATCGCATATTATCACGGGCAGGTTGGACTGGTTGCTGATGGACGGCTTTCTAGCAAGCCGCTCCTTCCGACGCTCGGGGAAGCAGCTCGATCGAAAAAGCAGCTTGCTTTTAACTCCTTCTCTCACCAGCACGCGTAGGGCAAAGCTTAGCATCTGTCACAACAGCTCTCCGGATAGCACTTTTTCCTCCTCCCACTCCATTTTCGCCGCGGCAGCCCCGCCGCCGGCTCGTTCTCCCCAGCACCGGGCGAGCACCGGGCAGGGTTGGGGGGCGCTGGTGACGGGGGCTACCCCGGGTCTTCTGCGGGCGAGCTGCCTGCAGAGCTGCGCGGTGGCCCGGCTCGTGGGGATACCCACACCCGGAGAGAGCCCCCCAGCCTACCGCCCGGGCTTGCTCCTAGCCTGAGGAGAGCTGCTCTCTCTCCCTCGCCTCCTTCTCGCCTATTTTTTGTGTAAGTTTCTGCAGATACAAAGGCGCTTTCGTAATTCCTCGCGTCTGCGAGGACCGGGGACCTTGGCTAACCTTTCGATAAACTGATTGCAAGTGCCTGGTATAGTGGGCCCGCACTGACCGCACAGGGCACCAGGGGAGGGTCAGCGTTTCGGTGGCAAGCACCGAGGTAGCCATGGATCCACCGTGAAAGGCCTGCTCGCAGCCTGCCTCCCCAGAAACGCTTCGTGAGAGCGCTTATTCTCTGGCGAGAGAGGAGGGCGGTGGAGGGGAGGCTTAACCCTTTCGCTCCTCTCCTCCAGCCGCCTCCCAGCCGCCCGCCTGCTCCGAGCCGCGCCGGCCAGCCCGTGGCTCGGGGCAGCGCCCGCCGGGGCCGGGTCGGGAGCTGCCCTGGGATAAACTACTTCTTGTCCTCGTGATGGTGCACGACGGGGATCCGCAAATTGCAATTTTATTTTTTTTTATTTGTTTTTATTTTCTGTTCTTTCTTTCTTTAAACACAGGACTCGGAGGCGATGGTGCAGGGAGCTGTCTCCTTATCTCGCTCTTCGCTGCCAGTTTAACTCCTTCCGCCAGCCCCAGCACAGGTTCCTTGGGCCGGGGATTGTTTTCTGTTTGGAAACCGGAGAAGGGGGGAGGCTATCGGCAGGGAAGCAATAGCTCGCTCTCTCTGGAGAGCTGCTCTCCAACAGGCAGCGCCTTGAAATCTATTTAAAGAGAGGGAAAGGCGGGGGGGGGGGGGGGAAGAACAAAGGGGGAGGAGGAGGGGGCCGAACCAGAGCCAGCGAGAGAGGGAGAAAGCGGTGGATCAGCCGGTTTGCAGTGTACATCAAGCTATCACATCTGTATATGCTCCGATCGATGAAAAGGATGGATAATATTTGTCAGCTGCAGACCTTTTTCTTCTCACTTCCCAAGGAAAGGACGGGGGTGGGGGAAAGAGAGGTAATAGGGTGCTTCAAGGCCAGAGGCACTTCCTGGTACAGCCAAATAGAAAAGAAATGCTGGGGAGTATTATTAATTATTTTTATTATTCTACAGCAGTCAAAGGGACGATCAGGGGAGAACGCAGCCTTCTCTGCCCACTTCTTCATGCTCTCACTCCTTCCCCACCGCCTTTTTTTTTTTTTTCTTTTCTCTCTTTTTTTTTGTATCCTGAAACTAAGTTTCCTAGCAGGGCTGCAAACATTTAACCCTTTGCTTGAGGCTTGAGGTGGGTGAGCACAAAAGCAGATCGCGAAAGCCTTGCATTGGAAAAAAAAAACACAACCCCAATACGAGCCCAGCGAGAAGTCAGTAAAATGCACCGTTACACACACAGCGACGTGGTTTGGCTTTAGGGAAGACGGGGAGGGGGGGCGTGGGGGAAGCTCGAGAGAGATGTAGCCTCTCTCCACCGCCCCCCGGCTCTGCCAGCCCCTCGCCTGGTGCCTGCAGTTGCACTCTGAGTAAATAGTTCCCACACATGGTCCACATTTTGCACAGCAGCAGCGTGTTTCCTCTCGGTCTCTCGTTGCTGCTCTCCCAGCAAAGAGGAAAAGAAAAAGAGAGAGAGAGGTTTAGAGGAAGTTAAAAATCAGACGAGCTGAGAAAAGACTCTGTGTTACACACATCCTGAATGAAAGCGAAAGCGCAGCATTTCGGCCCTCCGAGCGCCAAGCTCTCACCTCCTTAGTAATGTCACTAACATACATGTTGGACATACCACAGTAATTGCTTACACCCGGCGAGACGGGCTCTCGGGCGCTCACAATAGCCGGGCTGGCTGCGGAGCCCGCCGGGGGAGGCCGTCCGGCTGCCCGCTCGCCTCCTGCTCGCTGCCGGCTGCATCTGCACCGAGGGAGCGCCCCGGGCAGCCGGGCTCCTTCCTAGCTGGGGGATTCCTCTTTTCTGGAGATGGGGGTGCCCGGCAGCCAAGCCGTGTGGGCAGAAATGGCGATGTCCTATACCCGCCCGGCATTTGCTTTCCTAGCGCACCGAGTGTCCCTAGAGAGGCAGCGGGACGGGAGCAGTGGGAATGCTGGGTGTGCCCCAGCCCTACTTGGGTTGCTACCATTCCCTGCGCTCGGGTCTACCTCGGGCCTGGGAATCACCGTGCGTGGGGAGCTGGAAGGCAGGATACCAGAGCGGTGTGTGCCGCTGGAAAACCATTATCCTGCGTCCTCCTTTTCTTTCCCCTCCAGGCCCCGACTCCGTCCCCACCCGCCCCTGAGCCGGGATCAGCCAGATGATCCTCAGGCCGTCGGCTGAGTGGCAGCCGCATCGTGGGTAGCATTAGGGCTCGGCCACTCCGCGCTCCCGTGACCCCGCCGTGTCTCTCTCCCTCCATCGCGGCCTCTCCGAAGCCCAGTGCCCCATCAGCTCTCGCTGTGTGATATTTAAAAGAAGGGTTGCATTCTCCCCAATAGAAGCCCACTCGTTTCCTTGTTGCCAGGAACAAAGCGTACATTCAGAGGGGTGGCTGTTGACGGCTCCCTCTGTATAGCACTGGAAAGCGGGTGGCCTTTGGTTACTGGCAAGGAAAATTCTAATCAGGGTGCTTGTAAGCGGAGCTTTATAGAAGCTTAGTTACAAAAGGCTTACACCAGAGTAATGCAATAACTATAATAACAGCCAGGGAGCCCTAAAGAGGGTGGAATGTGCTTGTGTCTGGATGATTTTCCCCGCTCGCACAGAGAGGGACTGTTTACCGCGAGTGCCATTAAGTATCGCTGGAAACTCACCAACCGCAGACTTATTTCAATATACTTTATTGTTGTATCTGCTCTAAAAGCAGCTTGCTTCGGACGACTTTTAGATCGTCCTAGAAGAGGTGGGGAGAGAGGCTGCCCTCGGGTATCGGAGAAGGCTGGGAGTAGAGGGGTAGTGCCAAGGGTGAGGGAGATGCGAGCCGGGCCCCAGCCGAGCAGGCTGGCCGGAGCGCGTCCCGGCTGGCAGGGCCGCCGCAGAACAAAGCGGCGAGGCGAAAGGGCCCCCCTCGCCCAGCTGCACAAAGCCGTCGGGCTCCTGCTCCCGGGGGCGGGTGCGCAGCGACCTCCCCTCCGCCGCCCTCCTCGGCCGAAGCGACCGACAAGGGCAAGGGGACCCCGAGGCGGACACCGAGGAGGAGGGGGCGAGCATCGCCCTCCTGCCGCTCCGGCCGGCGCCCCGAGGCGCCCCTGGCAGCGGTGACCCCGCTGTTCCGGCTCAGCCGCTCCGGCTCGACGCGGCTAATGGGATCAGTCCCTGCCCTCCGCCACCGCTGCCGCGTGTTGATTTTTCCAGCCTCTTCGCCCGGCCGCGCTGCCCGCCGTCCCCAAGCCAGACCCAGCTACCGCTTGGCCGCCGGCGAGGGGCCGCGGCTTCGGAGGGCAGGAAATGGCTTGGCCGGGGAGCCGGGGCGGTCACCCCGCCCTGCCGCGATCCCGGGGCACAGCGACGGCCGGCGGGGGCTGCGCCGGGAGGCGCCCCGGAGACCGCGGTGGCCCCGGGCGGGACCGCCACCCCCATTGCCACCCTCCCCCGGCACCCCCGAGCAGACTTTGCATCGCTCTTTATGTTAACGGAACAACGGAGCGCGGCGAGAGAACTGCTGCTCCGCGCAGGGCAAGAAAAATGGGTTTTTAATAGGCAAGGTCGGCGTGCTTGGCAGCCGGCCACCGCGGCCGGGGAAATAAACAAACAGAGGAGCTGCGACTTCAGGTCGGAGCAGAAGTTGCGCTCCCGGAGAGATGAGCCCGCGGCACGGTCCGCGGGGCGAGCGTGCAGCCCCGCACAGAGCCACGGCGGCGAGCATCCCCCGGCCGCCCAGCTCGCCTCGCCTCGGCTCCGGGGACGGCGCGCCCGTGTCCCGCAGCCCCGGGACGGGAGCGGGGCCGGTGCGAGCTGCGTCCCTGCGCTGCCGGGCTGGCAGTGGGAGGAGGGCGGCTGGCCGCCCTTGTTTATCGCGTTCCGGCGGCGCTGCACGCCCAGCCGCTGCTGTGCGGCGCGGCCGGCCCCGGGGAGGCAGGAGGGGAGAGTTGGGGGGAGCGGGAGCAGAGCCTGCCGATCGCGAAGCGGCAAGACGGCCGCCTGCAGGAGGGTTTCCAGTGGTGCCCGCGGGGCTCCCGCTCCGGGGCTCGGCGGTGCCGGCCCCGCTGGCCGCACCGCGGGGGCGCCGCGCTCCCGCTCTGGCGGCGCGTTCCGGGCTCGCTGCCGAGCCCTCCCGGCTGCCGCGCATCAGCCTCCCGCCGCCGCCGCGCTCACTCCCGGCTCTGCAGGCGGCGGGGGAGAGCTGATCCCGCAGTCTTCCCAATGGCATTGGCCCCCGACTGGCCTTTACGTCTTGCCGCCGCTCGGGGAAGAGCCCGGGGAAGGGGTGGAGGGGCGAGGGGTCCGCTCCTCCGCTCGCCCTTCCCAAACCTCTCCGGAGCGCCGGCCGCCGCAGGCCCACACGGGGCGAAAGGCGGCCCCCGTCTGAGCAGGGCCTGTGCAGCCCCTCTGCTCGCGGAGTGCTCGGCGGGGACATCGCTTTAGCACCCAGACACTAACCCGGCCGGAGAAACCCCGACGCCCCTGGGGTGAGGGAGGGACTGGCCCTGCGTGCCCTCAGCAGAGGAGGGCGAAGGGAGCTGTGTCAGGAGACCCGAGAGCCAAGTCCAAGCCTGGGGAAGCTGGACGAGAGCTCGGGAAGAGGCCGGTAGCACTCGCCCCGGCGGTCACAGACCCTTCCCTCTCGCCGCTGCCATGGCTCCCACTGGAGC
Source organism: Xenops minutus (assembly GCA_035221455.1). Lineage (NCBI taxonomy): Eukaryota > Metazoa > Chordata > Aves > Passeriformes > Furnariidae > Xenops > Xenops minutus. Next base: position 111,685,066 of record JAWWEE010000001.1, on the reverse strand, counting down.
ACGGCCCGAGCTGGGGCCCCGGTACGCTGGGAGGAGACACGGCGGCGAGCCGTGCCCCCCGAGTTCCCACGGAGCAGCGGCCTGGGCTCCTAGCGCAGCTACACCGTCACCATCATCTCTCGGTCACATCGCGGCAGAGGGGAGAGCCACCCCCGGTCCCGTCCCGTCCCCACAGATGGGAGAGGACACAACGGGGGCTGCGACCCGGGCAGGGCGGCGGCCGCTGCCAGCAGCGCTCCTGCTCCTCGCCGTCCGGGCAGCTGCCAGGTTTTTGGCATATCGCTCTGCAGACGGCTCCCAAGGACTCCTGCAAAGGGCTGAGACGGGTCACGGGGAATAGCTGAATAGTGCGAGAGGCCAGGCTAAAGGAAAGCAGAGTCGAGCTAGGGAGAAGAGGGGACCGGCCAAATTGCCGTGGAGGGGGGAACTACAGGCACAGCCACCGGCCTGCAAAGTGCTGAGTCGGCAGCGTTGTCGAGAAGCTGGGGAGCACTGCGGTCCCGACAGGCATGGGAAGGGGTAAGGAAGAGGCAGACTGAATGGGGCAACGATTGTCTCTTACAGACCTGGTGTGACCTATCGTTTTAAAAATCTGGCTTCGCCTTCTAGTGCCAGGGTGTACCTGCAGGGTAATTTCTGCCTTTCTGTCTCTCGTCCCATTATTCCAGTACAATCTAATCCTTCTGTTGTGACCTACAGCAGCGCTCTGATTTATTTTTAATGCGTTCCGATTCCTGTTCCGTTGTCAAGAGATGCATTGAGATTCATTTTCCAACCCCTGCTTTTCATACTTCTGTTCTGCTGGAGGGACCCGCCAATAGAGTTTAATTCGATTTGATATGATTTAATGAACACCTTTATCTTTTGTTTTTAGCAGAAGAATAAAGAATACAACTGCATTCAGCTTTTGCTAAATCAGACATGTTTCCCACTGAAATCCTATCTGGTGACACACGCTCCCTGTAACATTTCATTAACAACCCCCTTGATATATTGATTTTTAATATTTGTATTAAATGTTGTGTAAAATTGAACTCAGGCGTTAGAAGAGATTGTGCAAGTCACAAGACATGACTCCTACTTAATTGTTATTTTTTTCGGTCTTGGAACAACAGTTGGAAAAAGGCCAGCAGGAGGGGAAAAAAAAAATTAAAAATAAATTCTCCAGGGGCGTTCAGGGGAATAAAGGACAGTGCCCGGGAGAGTGCGGAGGAGATGGGGAGAAAGCGCAGCCCTTCGGGAGGGCAAGCAGCAGGGCCTGGCCGACGGCCCACCCAGCCCCCCCATCCTCTGCAGGCCCCTCCGGGGCCGTCCCCTCCTGCCCCAGCGCCCTGGGCCGAGGCGGCCGCCCGGCTCTCTGCTGCTTCCCCTGCTCTCCTGGCTCACTCGCTCGGTGTCGCCTCCCTCCCTCCTGCTCCATATGGTTTCTCCCCTCCTCCTCTTCCTCTCCCCTCTCCATGTTGCCTCCATGACTCTCCCCGCTCCACGTTACGCCTCCGTTCCCCTGGGCAGCGTTTCCCCGCCGTGGCGTGAAGGGGCCCCGCCGAGCGGCCCGGCCCGGCCCGAAGGTCTGAGGGGCTCAGTCGGGTCATCATGCAGCGCGGACAGGCGAGGGGGAAGACTGGGGGTCAGGAGAGGGCCGTGAGGAAGGGTGCCAGCCAAAACTCCCGGCCAGAGAGAGTTTCCCGGGTGTGAGGGCGAAGACCTTGAAGAAGTTCATCTCCCCCACGCTCCCCCCTTGTTTTCTTTCTCTCTCCTCCCGTTCTTTCCCGCGGGGGGGGGGGGGGGGGGGGGGGGGGGGGGGGGGGGGGGGGGGGGGGGGGGGGGGGGGGGGGG
>JAWWEE010000001.1:111666019-111681612 GCA_035221455.1 Xenops minutus | reverse complement strand
CTTCATCCTCATCCCCACCCATCTCCATCCGCATCCCCACCCCACCCCCCCCCCCCCCCCCCCCCGCCCGCCACCTCTCCCGGGGGATGTTTCCGACCACACAGCAGCCCCGCAGCCCTCCCGTGCTCGCTCCCCCTCCCGTAAGCGGCTGCAGCCCCGCTGCAATGGCTCGGCTCGGCACGGCTCGGCGCGGAGCCCCGCCGGGGGAGGGGGAAAAGTCTCTGCTGAAATACTTTCGGCAGGCTGCGACTTTGCCAGGAGAGGTCTTAGCGTCGGATCTTTTGTCTTGGGGCCTAGGGCTGCGTGCCCCGGGGTGCCTGGCGGCTCTCCCGGGAAGAGGCTCCAAGGAAAGCGCTGGGGAGTCCCGGGCTGCGCCGCGGGCAGCAGCGCCCCGGCCCCCGCTGCCAGCGCCCAGCCGGCACTTCTGCAGGCTCGCCCGCCCCCGGGTTCCCCTTTCCCGCCGCAGGAGCCAAGGGGTTCGGGCTGAGCCCTGCCCTGCAGAGCCGCGTCCTGCCCACGCCGCCCCTTCGAGTGGTGAGCGTGACAGCGGCCCCGCGGGTGGGTGTGCGGGCAGAGTGTGCCACCCGCCAGCCGCGGTGCTCCCCTCCACCGGCCACCCTGGATAGAGGACCAGGGGACAACTCCGGTCGCCAGGGTGCTACTTTCCAGCTGGCCCCCTTCCCCGTGTCCTGCGGCCAGACACGTGCGCTCCGGAGCCCCCCGGGCAACTCTCGGCGCTGCCTTCCCCCTGGGCACCGGGGAGCGCCACATCCTTCGCGGGCTCCTGCGAGCGCCTCGGCGTGAGGCGAGCCCGCACTTTGTTTTTGTTTCATCACCCCTTTCCTCCCCTCCCGCCCCAGCCCGGGCCGAGCCGGTGTGCGTGTGTGCGAGACGAGGTTATCGCCAGCCCGAGTCATTATTTCCAGGCCGGCTGCCGCGGGAGTCTCTCCCAGGTGGAGCCGGTGCGGGAGGCCGATACCCGGGAAGACAAAGGCGGGAGCCCGGGGTGGACCGGAGCCCTGCGGCACGGACAAGTGCGGGCTCGGCCGGTCCCGGCTCGCTCCTCCCGGCACCAGCGGGGCTGTGTCGGGGCCGTGGGGCGCTGCCAGCGCCCCGGGGAGCCAGGACCAGGGTTTTCCGAGTTACATTTGTTGCATTTCCGAGTTGTATTTTCAGTTATACTGAATCTACTTTTAGGCGATTGTTTTCCCTTTCCACTTGTTTGTCTCCTGCTAGCCTCGTAAACTGCCTCATGATTTATTACCTAGGCTAAGTGCTTAATTTGTGAATATGAAACAGATTAAAAGGAGATCGGCGTATTTTAGCAGGCAGGCCAGAGCAAAGCCCGGCAGCTGTTTCGAGTTTGTAGGCATCTCCAACCTCGTGTTAAGCAGCCCAGCCTGCCAGTGATCAAGGGGTATCCCCGGGCTCTCTCCGACAGGCCCACTGCCGCCGGCTCCCCGGGAGCACGGCTGGTGCGGAGACCGGCCACGGGATGGACGCTGTGGGCTTTTGGGGGGGACAAACACACGACTGATGCCGTCCATCAAAGTGACACCCGCGGCTCTGCGATTCAGGATCCGCTGCGTCCCCGCCGCAGGCGGGGTCTGCCGGCGGAGGGCCCAGCAGGCACGCAGGGGGTTAACGACGACTCTGCCCTCTCCTTCAAAGGACTCACTCGAGATAGAGTAAATACGGTCGGGGCGGGGGGGATGTGTGTGTGTATGCCTCTCAGGCCACATGATGCAAAAGTAAGACAAGCACACTCCGGAGAACAAAGGCTTCCTACCCCCTTCCTCCCCCTCCCCCCAAAATCCGTCTTAATTCTGGAAGTAAACTTGAGCAGCTATAAAACAAAGGCGAACGATGAAAGTTATAGCCAAAGGACAATCAAAATAAATACCTTTGATGCAGTCCAAGCACGCGCTTGGTATTTTCTGGAGCTCCCCACTACCCTCAGCCAGGCAGGACATCGCAGGCTTTCTCCAGGACAGGAATGATGTGCACTGCCGGGGTCGTGGCTCGGGCTGTTGTAGGCCACCTTCTGTAGCCCGGCAAACACCCGCTGCCCGCGGCCAGCACAACTTCGTAGCCCTGGGGGAGGCAGGCAGGGCCGGACCGGCCTGCACGGCCGGGTCTGGGGCCGGGGACAGCAGCAGCGGGACAGGACTTCTGAGGGGCTAGCTCGTCCTGAGACGTCCGGGTGAGGAGTGCCCGGGTCGTCGAGGAGGCCCTGCAATACACTGTGGGGCTGGGAGCGGTGTCTGGCTCGGCTGTGAACTGTGCCCCTGCCCCGTGGGAGCCCGACAAGAGCCAGCCAGGGTGGTTTGCCCCCCGACCCGGTGATGGCCCCAGCCCCAGGTCATGCAAATGACACCTCCCAGCCCTTGCCCCCCTGCTCCAAGCTGCCCTGCATTTGGAGAGCAGATCAGCTGCCTTCATGCTTGTCACCAGCACACTGGAGCAATTCCCAGACCCAATGTCCCTCAGAACCTGCCTTCTCCCTCTGCCACCCCCTCCCTTGGCCCTTGGAGAAGGTTTTAATGGATCAGGGACAGCAGAGGAAATGAAGGGGCACAGCAGCAAGCCAGCTGCCTGTGCAGCCCAGCAGACGGCGAGGTCTGATGAGTACAAAGTACTGCTGCTAAGCTCAGAAGTCAGAGAGAGGCAAAAATCTATAACCTGTCCTGTACCTCTGAGTGCTTCTTAGGAAGCAGGAGCCAGAGCACTGTGCTACTCCTGTTGGAGCACAGCAGAGAGGGCTGACTAGGAGGTAAATGATTCATGTGCCCTTGTTGCATCAGAGCAGTGGCTTTGGTGTTGCAGATGTGGCTGGTGTTGGCGCAGTGAAAGGAGCAGGAGATGGGGACCAACTCTGGGCAGGGAATGTGGACAAGGTGTGGTGTGGCACGTCTGGGCAGGCTGAACCCTGGTCTGCCTGGGAGCAGGAGAGCACGTGGCATTCAGAAAGATCCCTCTGTGTGTGCATGTGTGAAAATGTCAGAGTAACCCTTGTCTGGAGAAAAGTCAACACAAGCTGTGGTTGGGAAGAAGTCCTGTAGGTATGTGTGAGGGCTTGGGGACATCCCTTGCCATGGCAAGGAAGCACCTGAAGGAAGAGTTCAAGAACAACAGTGGATATGTGTGTCAATGCAACTGTTCCAGGTTGGCTCAAGACAAGGTCCTTCTTCTGTATTTGGGGTAAGGTTTGTGGCAAACCAATACTAGAACTCATTTCCCAAGGGCCTGATGGGGTTTAGGTGCAGTTGCTTGGTCTCTGCCTTGTGATGGGAGAGGTATTGCATAGGTATTATATATCACCACTGTTCCTTGCCCTGGGCCTTGTTCACTGTCTGAAGGTAGGACTGAAACTTTTGAGCAACCTGAAGAGCAGCAGGCAAAAATGGCCTCAGGGTCTTCACATGCCCCTGTAGGTTCTGCACAGAGCTGTTTTCTGACTAGGTACATCCAGCAGTTTAGAACAGAGAGAAAAACACAGGCTTATGTCATGATGGTTACACACATCACTTCTCAAGTACTATGCATAACAAGAAGCCATAAAACAAGACAGTAGCAATGGAAAAGAAAAACAATCCTTTCCAACTTGTTGGCTTGGCCTTTGCAGTCATCCCTACCTCAGGGAGGACCAGGGTCACAGTATTAAGCCTTAGTTATGCTGCTGAAATTCACCATGCTAAAAGTTACCTGTTCCCTTGAGCACTCTCCTAAAGCACTCCAAGGCCCCAAAGAAAATGGTTTGTGTGTACTTAAAACTATGTGGATTTGCTTCCAACTGCTCATAATGCCAGTTTCAGCCCAATCATGTCTGGCATTCACTGAATTAATGCCTATATGGATCTCAGTCCCAATGTTTCAGACCAAAGTGGTTCAGATAGTGCTCCTGCTGCTGTCCCTCACTGCCCCAAAGGCATTTTAATATCTCTTTGGAAGTGCTGTTACATGGTGATGGCTAAGCTTCAGAAACAAAGAGTGGAGAACACTACTAGCTCAGAATGGGCAAACCCTGATGGCTTGGAGCAGTTGGCTGGGTCACCAAAGGTATGACAGTGGCTTCAGACTGAGCACAGGTGCACCCCAAGCCCCTCTTCTAACCCCAGCCCCCTCTTCTAACCCCAGCCCTTTGCTGCCAGCAGTAGTGGGCTGCAGGCACCCTGTCCCCACCAGCGTACAGGCCTTCTTACAACCAGCCTTACTTCTTTGGGATTTTGTCAAGTCACAACATCTCTCTTTTTCACCACTTCCTAACATCTCACCACCTTCAGAACACTCCTGAGAAGGGGAAAAACATTTTCAAAAGTCCTGTCACCAAAAATTCTTAAAGACCACTGCATGACCACCTAAATGATATCTTCATATTCTTATAGTCTGTTTATGCTGTCTGTTTGGGCTCTGTTTTATTTGTAAGGTCTTTGGTGTAGACTCTGCCTTACATCATCTAATGAACTGCTCCTATCATCTAAACACACAACAGTGGGGAGAAGTTTTGGACTAGGGTAAGACTCAGGACATGCAGAGATAAACAGGGGGATCGACATATGCTAAATTTCAGTAATATTTTATATTTTCAGGTTCACAAATATTGTGTTACCTGCCAACAGCTTTAGTGTGCTGGGCACTCCGTAGGCACAGAAGGCAGATGGCTCCTGCCTGCCCAAAAAGTGGAAGCAAAATCATAAAATCTACAGCGGCAGATGACCATGCTGGTGGTACAGGGAGGCAGGTGAGCTTCTGGACTTAGTCATGGGCTCCTTTGCTGTAGCTCTCCAAGGCCACCACTCCCAAAGTCTGTGTCCTGTGGCTAGAAGGGAACAGTGTGTGTTTGTACGTGTGTGTTCATGTGAATGTAATTGCATTTCTACATAATGTGGATTACCTTTCTTTTGGCAGCAAATCTGTTCAGGGGGTTTAGATAAAAAGATAAATCCTGCAGCCATTCCCTCCCCGGGAAAGGGAATGTCTTCCGTCACTTTTTCTGCTCTTTTTTCTGAGTGATCCCCAAACATGCTTTTTCCTAGCTCAGCAACTGATATCACCTTGAGAGCCTGCCCACTCTCAGCATGACACATTCCCACATGGGGAACTGGGGGAAAACACATGGAACAAGGCACAGCAGGTGAGGTGTTTCTCAGATGAATGTGAGGAGAAAGGAACGGGGTGGGGGGGCACAGAAGTAACCCCAACAGCGTTGCCTCATGTGGAGCTAACGTGATGGTTACATTTCCACAGCTTCCCAGGAAGTCCTCCTGGCAGGGAGATTAGGTGCAGGACACCTAACAGGCCCCCTTCTTCTGAACCCTTGTAGAGCCGCTTGGCTTTACAAAGTGTGAAGGCAACCCTGTCGGGAAAGAGAGCTCCATTGATTTAAATGCAAAATTACCCTCCTGCAGTTCTAATTTCCCAGGCGAGGGCTGTGCAGGCTCTGAAAACATGAAAGTTGTTGATGTATTGGTTCAATTAATTTTTAAAACAAGTTTGAATGCCATTTGTTTCAAATTTGATAGGAAAGTGGTGTAGATTTTTGCAAGCAAAGACTGAGGTGAGCATGGATGGGATGTGTATTTCACATAGCCTTGAAAAGAGGGGTTAAATGTTGCATTCATTTAGTACCAGGCCTCTGTGCAGGGGTGAGTGAGACCCATGGTGAAAGAAAAAGACCTGAACGTCTGTATTTGCTAAGTGGCACCCGGCAGCAGTCAGCCAGCTCACAGAGAAGAGCAGACATGCGGGTGGGAGGCTCAGCAGAGACTGCTGAGTCCCTGGTGCTTTTAAAAGGAAATAATAGCTTGTGGGGGAACCCATTCTGGTGGCCTTGGCTCCCGTGACCCCCCTCTGATGTATGATATTTAAACAAGGAAATGTCAATATTAGTTTTCCACATACAGCCTCGTTCTGCTCTCCATGAAAACTGATGACAAACCCCTTAGAGGGTTGGAGGAGAGCAGACCCCAAAACAGTCGCTCAGACCCCAGTACTGTTGGCTGCAGCAGCCTGGAAGAAAGGAAGGAAGGAAGGAAGGAAGTACAGGTTGTCATGAGTGGCTAGGCGACGTGTGCTTGCAGGTAAATTAGACAGAAGAGAAGCAATCCCATCCTGCGGTATGCAGTGCCTCAAAGCTGCAGGTCTGATGGTTTGAATGATTATTGCTTTTTGAAATTATAAATTGCATTTTTGTACAGCAAGTGAGGATAATGTGCTGCTTACTAGAATTAAGTGCAAATCAAGGGTGTTTTATTATAACAAAGGTGACTTCTCTGTGCTTGCTTTTTCATGACTGGGTCTAGCAAAAAATTTGATTTGAACCTGATGGCTATCTAGCAGTGGGTTTGGAAAGGAGTAATGCCCATAGTATGAGAAGATATCCATAAACTGGGCCATCAGATGTGTCTTCTGATATATGTGTCCTCTGAGGTAGGAAAGTCTAAGTCATAGGAAGAGAGGGCAAGTGTGTCTGACTCATAGTAAAACGAGGGCATGTGGAAAGTATAAACGAAGGGAGGGCTGCTAGTAGTAGGACATGAAGGCTGTGCTATATGTCATGGGACAAATAATTTAATCTCATGGATAATTTAAGCTTAAAGGGGCAGTTGTGGTGCAACTGCATGGTGCAGGATGTGAGGTGAGGCATAAGCATAAAAGAAACTTAACCCTTGATCCTGTGCTGCCCCCATCTTGGTGTTGGTTTATGCAGGCTGGGCCTAGACAGGTGTTGCAGCAGCAGCTTCAAGGTCCTCTAACATAATGGGAACTTCATCACAGTTCACCTCAGGGTAAAAAGTGTAGTTGCACAAGCTTTATGCTCTGGCACCACATCCTCAGAGGGAGTAGCAGAATAAGTGGTGTACAAGTCCCTTAAGCAGCTTTGTACAATGGAGCTTTGTACATTCCTACATGGGGACCAGCTTTTCTGGGCAGGTGATAGCTGCTTTCCCACTAGAAGGTGTCCATGGTGCAGGTCCACTAAGCTCACCAGGTCTCCAGCACGTACCATGACCTCCGTTAGAGCAGAGATCTCAGTAGGAACAGCACAGGGAACCAAATGAGCTAGAAGATGCCATGTGTCAGTCCGATTGGCTTTGGCAGGAAAAGCACCTTTGGTCTGATGCATGACCATGACTAACATGAATCTCCAACTATGAAAAAAGACCTATCATTTGGGAGGAAAACAAGTAAAGGAGTGTTGCTCTGGTATGACTCTTGCTAGGAAGCACAGAGATCGTGTGTGAAGCTGAGGCTCAGTCATTTCCAAGAATGTGTGTGTACTACATGATTTTCAGCTTTTGAGAGTACAAATGATACGGAAAGAGTTTGTTGGATCACAGAATGTTTCATCCTTGCTATACAAGGCCCAGCACAGTGCAGTCCTAGGTACAGCTGAGGCTTTTGGGAGACTGTCTTACTCAAACAATCCAGGGCATTCTGGCTTCAACTCAGGCACCTCTTTTGCAGTACCTGACACACTGGCACACATTGTATGCAATGTTCTCTGGTGTAGCCCAAGAAGATCAATGCTTCTCTAACACCTCAGTCCTCAAAGATCCTGCTGTTTTATGCTGCACAGCACAGCTATCTCAGAAACTGAGACAGAGTGAAAAATGGATGGGCACCACCAGGATGGTCAGAGGAAGGACAATTCCTATTTCTTTATCAGATGTTTCATCTGGTATCTAGTAGGACAGCTCTACTCTGCTTAATGACCGTCTTTTGGAGCAGACATTCATGAGAAGGTGAATGGGGAATAGGTTTGGGTGTGAAAGCAGACCCTTTCACACGACTGAAGAAGCCCTCCTGGAAGCTCTCTGTGAGCTATCTGGAGAAGAGTCTCAAAACTGAGCCCCATCACTAACACTGACAGGGCTGAACCACCCTGAGACTTATGGGAACTTGACTAGGGCTTTGGCATTGCAAGAGAGGAAGAAGGAAAAGAGCGGATGGTGTAGTGGAGCTCTGTCTATGCACTTCTCTGTTACTGCACAGCCAGGGTTAGTGCCATTGTGAGAATATGCAGCAGTTGCTTCTTACAGACAAAAGAAAAAAAATATGAAACCCTACTGAAGGGTAGGGCTGATGGAGCACTAAAAAAGCCCCAGGTAGGAAAACGAAGCTAGCTCTGCATTTTGGTCAAGCAGTGCTCAGCATTGTGAATTTGATGAACAGCATTAGCCTGCATGAAGACGGGTGACTTTTTAAATGGGGTTTTAATAAAGACAGCATTGCTAAGGCTATCTATAAAGGTAATCTGCATAGGGTTTTAAACAAGTAAACTTAATGATGCCATTAATGCTTTTGACATGAGTGAGACCACTGCTGGAATACTGTCCAGCTCTGTTGTGGTGTTTGCATGTTAAAAGTGCATTGGCAAATTAATATGGGATCAGAAGAGAGCTAGAAGAGTGATTCAAGGTCTGGGAATCGCATCTTATTGCAAAAGACTAAAGAAATCCCATCTATTAATTTATCCAAGAGGAGGCTATGACTTGGTTTGATCATAGTCTTTAAGTGCCCTAAGTGTCTCTATGGGGAGATTTCTGATAGTCAAGATCTCTTTAATGTGGCAGACAAAGGCATAATGAGATCCTATGTTGGAAAATGAAGCTCTATGAATTCTGAGCAGAAATAGGTGCTTTTTTTTTTTTTTTTAAATGGTGAGGGGACATAACCACTGGAACAACTGAGGCAAGCAGTGGTTTTTCCTGTTACTTAGAAGTCTTCAGAGCAAGACTGGATGCCAGGTTAAAAGCTCAGGCAGAATTTATGAGTCTGATACAAGAATGTCTGGCTGAAATTCACTGGCCCATGATATGTAGCAGGTCAGACCAGCTGATCATAACAGTCCGTTCTTGGTTTAAAAAAAATCTATGAATTAGGTATTTCAAGTCCCCTGAGCCCCGATATTACTGGAGGTCTTGAGGGAATGCATTATAAGCTGTCACCATTTAATTGTAAGCAAGCAGGGGCACTGCATTTTTCCTTTTTTTTTTTTATTAAACTTCTTTTCCAAGGACTCATTAGACACCAGAGTTGCGCAGCTGTTAGCAAACATGACAACATTTTAGAAACAGTTCAAATAATTCTCCTTCTCCCATTTGCTCAGCTTTGTTTTCCAGCAGCACAATTTCACTCATGCTGCACCTACCAATGCTTTTCTAGATGAAATAGCAAATTTCAGCAAAATGTGAAAAAGCAACCTTCTTACTCGGGGTAGGCTCCCTACATTATGTCCTCTTTCATTTACATCCCATAGACTCAAAGACACATTGCAGGCTTTCTTTCAGCACCGTGCATGAGCAGAACAGGGAAGGAGTCCATCCGTTTTCTAGTGCAGGCCCCTCAGATAGGTAGAAATCCATTGTCTGTCACAGGAGTGCTTGGCCTACAGAGCTCCTGGTTTATCTGAATAAATGGCAGAGAAGGAGAAAAAGGTATTAAGGAGACACCTGGTATTCATGAAATTATGTAAGCTATTAACCTCCTTGAGGTTTCATAAAATGGCCTCCAGCAAATGGTCAGAATGTTTTTCTTACACGGGAGGAGTAGTTTTCAAGACAGCATAAACTTTCTTAGTATCTCTTCAAAGTGGAAAAAAAAAGAAAAGAAAAGAAAAAAAGAAGAAGAAAGAAAATAAGATAACAGAAAATCCCATCCATGGCTCTCGGGAGTCTTGAAAATCATATCCACGGTTGCGTAGACATTCTAAACCTCTGATACATTCAGTGCCTCGTTAGCCTGAGTTATCAAAACTGAAACAAGAGGTGGTAAAGGAGCGCAGCAAAAGATGGAGTTTAAAGTCGCTCGAGGACTGCACTCCCGTCGGCGGGAGTCCTCATCCCCTCCCTCCGCCTGCGCTCGGAGCCCCGCAGCGTTTGATATGCAGGCAGTGAGTCAGAGGGACGAGGCTCGGCGGGGCGGACGGGGCGGGGGGCGCCGCCGCTGCCTCCCCGGGGCGCGGGCGGGGAGGTCGGCGGGGAGCCGAGCAGCGGGGGGAAAGGTGAACCCGGAGCCGAGCGGGGCACAAACCCATTAGTCGCACATAACTTGGGAAGACGCTCGGCCTCGCCATGACAACCGGCGGCCCGCGCTGCTCCCACGTCCCGCCGCCTCTCCCGGGAGCCCCTTTCCGTCCCCTTTCCCGGCGCTTGGGGAATGCGGGGCTGGAGAGACGAGCCCGGTGCGGGTAACAAAAGGGGATGAAAGGAGCTCTGTAGCTCACTTTACACGTCCGAGAGGCATTTTCGTACCCCGTAATGAGAAGGGATCATTCCGAGGAAGTTCAGATCAAAGGGGAGAGCATCCCGAGCATTTGCATAATTGCCGGATTTCGGAGCCCAGGCTGCAACCTGCGCACCGCACCGGGGGCTGCTCCTCGCTCGCACGGGGGCTCCGGGGAGGCCCGGAGAGAGGGGAGGCTGCAGCTCGTGCTCCCGCGGGGAGGGAACCGAGGCCTGCCCCGGGAACAGGATACGGAGGCCCCGAGGGGGGTGATGCTGGGGCACGGCTGCCCGACGGCAGGGAGCCCTCGGGGGGCTCCGAGAGGCGCGGTGCCCCGGTGCGCGGCCAAGCGGTGCCCGGGGGCTGCTGCCGTGCTGGAGGTGGTGCCGCTGGGGGATCGGCTCCCTGCTCCCACCCGGCGACATCTGCGGCGCCGAGCCAGCGCGTCGCCTCCCCGGCGGCTGCCGGGTGGCTCCCGGCCCGGTGGCTCGCACCGCCACCAGCGAGCGGGGATAAAGGGATTAAACGGCACGCTCGTTCCGCCGGGCGGGAGGTGGGGGGGCACTTGGCCGGCTCCAGCCCCCGGCTGCCCCCGAGAGCCTCCCCCGCCGCCCCCGGCCCCGCGGCGCTGCCCCCGGCCGGCCCCTGCAGCGGGAGGCACCGGGCGCACCCGCGGGGCTTCATTGTTCCCGCAACCAGCCGGGGCCGCCGCGGTGCTCGGGGCGATGGGGTTCGCCGCTGCTGCTACCGGGAAGGGGATGCCCGGGGACACCCTTTTCAGCCATTTTAAAACAGCGAAGCTGGCGTGTCACCGCGGGTGCCCCGATCCCCCCCCATCTCTCTTCGGAGCCCATTCCACGCCCGTACGACCCTGACGGCGATGCGGGGGTTCCCTCCGCTCTGAAGCCGGCACCACGCACACACGCCCCGCACCTGCGGTCCCCGGGAGAAACTCCACCCTGCGGGAGCACCGTGCTCCCCCCGAGCCCTGTCCTGGGCATGCGGCCAGCCCTGGCCCCCGCTCCCGCTCGGGTGCAGCCAGCTCCCGCTCCAGCCCCGAGCCGGGATGCAGCCGGACGCTGCCCGTGCCTTGGCTTGGGCTGCTGCCAGCCCCAGGTCGGGGTGCAGTGTCCTCACGGGAGCCACGGCTTCTCCCCGCACGGCCGGGCCCGGGCCGGCTGGCTGGGCGCCAGGGAGGTGAGGTTAACCTCGGAGCTGGCTGGTGGATGGCATGTTATTGTGAAAAGCGAGCGGGGAAGGCAAATAGGAGCATGGCACCGTATAGGCTCGCCACGTGACCGAAATGTGTTTATCTCGCCCCGGAGAAGCCCGGGCTGCCTGCGGAGGCCAACTCTGCCTTCATGGCACAGGCACAACTCCCGTGGCCACGGACAGGGCTGGGCCCTGCGAGAGACCACTTCTGTTTGCTTTTGCTGTCGCTTCGGCTCTTATCATTTGCCTTGTCATTCATCATCAACCTCTCCCGGGCTCCCTCCCCCTTGCTCCCCCCCCCCTCCTCCGCCTCCCTCAGGGTCAGTCGGGAAAAGACTGGGAATCCATCTGAGGAGTGAGACGTGGGAAGAAGGCTCGGATGATGATGTGGCTGGGTGGGGGGCGGAGGGGTGTGTGTGTATGTAAAAGCAGCTGCATGCAGAACAAAGGTGCTGGAGGGTGGCTTTTGGTAGTGGAGCAGAACCTCGTAAATGGGAGATTTCCGTTCACAAGACTCCGCTTGCACAGTTTCTGTCCTGCCCTTGAACTGACAAGTGAATATCTGCATTGCAACCAGAAAGTAAATCATACCGAGCCTGGCTCGGGGAGGGCGCGCACGGCTCCTCAGTCGGTTGCTAAGTGCGAAAAAGTGGAAGATTTTCAGCTTCCCAGCGCAGCCCCGCTCCTCCGATACAATATTTACTTTGGGAGCCCAGTGAAACGCGCTCGGTGTTTATTACGGAGAGTGCCGGGGCAAGCTCGCATTTGCGTGATTAGGAGCAAGCGGAGGAGCGGCCGTGGCGCGGAATATCAAAGCGAGACCGCCTTGGCAGGGCTCCCAGGCAGGGCTTTACTGGCACCCGCGGGATTCCGCGGGGCAGGGCGAGCGCGGCCCGGGCGGCGGCGGCTGCCGCTCCCCAATCCCCAATCCCCGCTCCCGGGGCACGGGGGGAGCCGGCCGCCCTTCGCGGGAGGCCAAAAGCAAACCTGGATCCTGCCCTGGGCTCCGCGCTAACGAGGCAGGCCTGGGCTGGGCTCTGCCCACTGGCTCGGCGCGTCCCGGCCCCAGCCGCCCGGTAATCTCATTAGTGCCGTCGCGTTTGGGGAGGAAAACGCCCGCCGTCCCCGCCCGGCCTCGGGAGAGTAGACAAAGGTCTGCGAAGCAAGGCCCCGCGGTCGTGCCACGCCGGGCCGACCCTGTTAATGTTCAATCGGGAGCCGGAGGGCCGTGTCTCTCCTCCTCGCCCCGGGCTGGGGGGCGCCGACCCCCGCCCGCCACTGCAGGGCAGCCCGCGACGAGGCCGCCTCAACGCGGCACGCCTCGCCGCCTTGCCCCGCCGGGATATTTTCTCCCTGGAAGTTATGCTAAAATAACATTTGTGTGCACGTTAATGATTTATTTATGTGGCTAATAACGCTCGCATTCTCGCTGATATTTGTCTAGGCGAAAGACCAGCTGCGAAATGCCCCGCAGCTGTAGCCAGTGCTAGAACAGAGTGCCTTGGAACCAGAAATCAATGCTCCTGAAATGAACAAGTGGACAACTTATTAGGCTCAGTCACTCGACTCGCCATCCCCTGATAACAAATAGATGAAGTAGGCGCCGGAGAGGGGACAAGCCTGGGAAGGCCACACATACCCACTTCTCAGCGAGGCTGGTAACACCGCGGGGCACAACCGGCCGCACGGACGTCCCCGGGCAGGCCAGGGGCCGCGACACGGCATTAGCGGGCTGCCAGGGGTTAGATTGCGATAAATACGGCGAACGCCCAGGAGAACGGCTCCGGGAGTCATTGATAAAGGTGTCCGGTTTCCCTGCTGCTCCAGAAAGCACAACCGACAGGTTCAGCGAGATCACGTAACCGTGGCTTCTCTGCCTAGAAACAGTCACGCTAATTTTGCATTTTACCATCCATGGGGAAAGAAAAATACCTGTCGTCCCGCAATGCAAATCCTTACGCAAATAGATCTGCGGGTGGATAGGGAGCTGCTGCCAGCCTGACCTGCCAGCTGAGAGTCACTGGCCCCGAGTTCAGAGGTGCTGCCCTGCAGCAGCACACCCCGAAAGCACAGGGCTCTTGCAGACACTCTGTTAGCCCCTCGGAACTCGCTGCTGCCTCAGAAAAGTCCGAGAAAAGAGCCTGCGGTTAATCTCCGAGGCCTTCATGCATCCCTGGCGAGCAGCGCCCCAGCGCTAAGTGCAATTAACATAACAGACACTAAAATAGGAGAGCGGCGCTGAATTTAATTTGCAGGCTTTAAAGGAAAAAAAAAAAAACAACTTAGCACTTGGAGCGGTCTGGTGCTGAACGCAAGAAGCGATGTGGAAGGCGGCGGAGTAGCCCTCCTGCCTCGGAGAGGGGTCGCGGCCAGTTCCGCGGACCCTCTCCGGGAGCCGGGACCACCTTAGTGCGCGCAGCACCGTACAACATTTCTAGACGGGTAAACTCCTCCGACGGGGATGCCTCCCGCCGCACCGCTCCAGCGCACCTCCTGCCGCTCCCCCCACCGCCCAGCGCTCCCGTGGCGGCGGGGGCAACCACGGCGCGACCAGGTCGCTGGCACGGGCAGGCACCTCCCTGAGCCTCCTTGCTGCCCGCCCCGACACGCACACACCTAGATCCGGCTCACTCTGCTGCCCCCGCTGCCTCGGGGGAGAGGGAGGAAATGGATGGGGGGGAGAAGCAGCGGGGTAACCCCCTCCCCGCTTTTCCTTCCCCTCCTCCCCCCGCCTCCTGCAAACTGCCGCTGAAGTTCACAAAAGAGCGAGACATAAAGAGATCGAGGTTTCCGAGAAAAGGGAGAGGCGAAAAGGGAGAGGTAAAGATAAAAAAAAAAAAAAATTAGAAATTGTCGCAACAGAGGACCCCACCGAGCGGCTGGGAAGCTAGTGGTATCCGGCCGGGGGAGAGGGGGGGAAGGAAGGAGCAAAGAGGGCTTTAAAAAACTGGAAGGCAAAAGCTGTTGGGGAGGAAGTGTAAACCGAGAGGGAGGCTGGGGGAGGGGAGAGAGCGCCATCTTTTCATGTCACAGTCACAGAGACAGCGCTGGGCTCGGCCACAGTGTCTCGGTTTCTTTTTAACAGCGGAAAACGTGCGATTAGCAGGCAGACGGGCGGAGACTACGAGCCCTGCGCGCACACACAGCCCGCAGCTCTGTCTCCGCGCCGTGTAATCCCAGCGCTCAGCCCTTCTGCACCCCCTCATTAAAAACCCGGAGATTTCCTCCTCCTCCTTCGCTCTCCGAGGAAAACAACGCCTGCCACTGCCTGAACCCGGGCAGCGCCGCCCGCCCGGAGGCCGCCCAGGGGCCCCGTGTTCCCCACCGCCCTGCACGGCGAGCTGCGCGGTCCGTGTCGCTCGGCCCCTGCTCCCCCTCGGGAGGCTGATGCTCATCCCCCCCATCCCAAAGGGCCGCCCCCGAGGGGACGCACGGCGGAGGCCGTGGGGGGAGACAGCTGGCTACAGACCACCCCCCCCGTCTCCCGTCCCCAGGGGCTGCTGCTCCCCCGCTGCCAGGGCGGCTGCTCGCTTCCCACTCCGCGCCCTCCCTTTATCTCTCCCAAGGGCGAGGGTGGGGTGCGCCGAGCCGGAGCTCCCCGCACTGGGGCCGGCGGCGGGGAGCAGCGGCGGGATCCCCCAGGATCCAGCGATCCCACGGCGGAACCGGGCACCGCCGCCCACGGCCCCATGAACGGCGCTTTATTCCGCAGCGCTCAAACCCCTCATTGTGTTTGGCAGAATCACCTGCCTCCTCCGGAGCCGGGCGATTAATTTAATGCGATACAGAGTGCGCTCCCTCCCGGCCCCTCCTCAGCGGGGAGATCTCCGCCGGGCGCTCCGCGCCGCGGAGGAGGGGCACGGCACGGCACGGCACGACGGGGCACGGCACGGCACCGCGAGACGGGCTGACATCCTCCGAGCACCGGCTCTCCCGGCGGCGCTCGGGGAAAACCTTCCCCGCCCGGTAGCGGTGGAGCGGCAGCTCCGATCGGAGCCGCACACAAGCATCCGCCGCGCAGACCTGCTCGGTGCCCGGGGGGGGCTGGGGGGCGTTTTGTGGGGCCTCCCTGGGGTGTCTGTGGGGCATCCCTCCATGGGGCATCCCGGGGACAGCCGTGGGGTGTCTGTGGGTCCGTGCTGGGCAGGGCTGGG
>JAWWEE010000001.1:111582596-111658142 GCA_035221455.1 Xenops minutus | reverse complement strand
TCCTTCCTTCCTTCCTTCCTTCCTTCCTTCCTTCCTTCCTTCCTTCCTTCCTTCCTTCCTTCCTTCCTTCCTTCCATCCATCCATCCATCCATCCATCCATCCATCCATCCATCCATCTTGTTGTCAGCTGTAGCTTCTCTCCAGCCTAGGAGAGCCAAAATGCTGGTTCAGTCTGTAGTTATATCAGTCTTGTTCCTAAGATAATTTACATGAGACACTAATGCACAGGGCAGACTGTTCCCTCCCACCAGCAGCATCACCACAGCTGAAGAAGTCATGTCTATAGCTCAGATCAGGTGGCTGGAGGACACAGGAGCACAAGTCCTTTCTTGAACTTATGACCCTCAGGCCCTGCCCTGCAATGTGCTAAATGCTGCTGAAAAGTCACCTCAGAGGAATTTGAACAGGGCTTCATTTGAATAAAGAAATATGGCACACAGCACACTATGGTCTAATAAATCACAGTTTAGTTTTATTTTGCTAGTACAACTCTGCCTTATTTTTTTCTGTATTGGACTTTTCTCCAAATTACATTTCCCAGTTGTGCACTTTTGTTCTTTTTACTATGTGACAAATGGAGGTGCTGTTTATTATTTATTCTTTGGCTTTAATGTTGTGCAAGCTAGATCAATTCAGTTTTTGATAAATAAGTCTGCTTTTTGCAGAAATTACCTACTTGGATCAGTACTCTTTTGTTCTTTCTCTGCAAAGGCTGACCTCTAACCCTGTCTCTTCTACGGTGAAACTCCATTTATCCAGGCCACTTTTAAACTCTGTCTTGGTAAAATCTAGACCAAGTCCTCTACTCTGACCCCTGTATCAAATACCAGCCTAGTCCACTTTTATGGAAATAATTCATAATGTTCTCCATACCAGTGGTTAAACAGAGCGAGCTCATGCTTTGGATTGACAGCTCATACCTTGGAGAAAAAAGTTTTATTCTGAGTAAAAGTAACTTACAGCAGATGGCTAAAAATACATGCAGGGAGAGTAGGACAGAAGGTTTGGGCTACATGAGATAGACCTGGGCCATGATGTGAGGTGCTATTTGTGAAGAGAGACTTTAGAAAAGGGTAAGGATGCTTTCTGTGTGCTAAGGCCTGCCTTCAGTTTGATATTTTCTTGCATCTGAAGACAACTGTGTTCACTGTGTTATTTGACACAATATTAGACATTGCTTTGGGTCACAGTCAGCAAGGAAAAAGTATTTTGGACGTTTACCTGTTGTCTGTGTTTGAGTCACTGTCTTATAGTACTGCCAAGTCCAACTACTGTAAAATCAGAAGTCCAGTTTCTCCCTGAGTCATGAGATAAAAAAATTTCAGTGAGGAAGGGGGTGTTTTCCTATATTTTGAAACATTAAAGTTCACAAAGTCAGGAAGCTGTATGAGGTAGACAAGAAGAAGACACAAAGAAGTATATCTGGAAAAGAGACTGAGGTGACACTCTTGTGTACCCAGATCTTGAAACACAGGCTTTAAAGAGTCTTTAGCATCACAAGGTCTTTGGTAAAATTATTAGACTTGACAACACAGAGGTTAAAATTGATCTTGCTTGGCTCTTGCCTGCAATAAAGCCAAGATTTTTTTCAGTTGTAGTGTTGTTTTTTTTTGGTGGTGATCATGTTTAAACACAGTTACACGATGTAGTAGGACTAATCCTATGGACTTTTCTTGTCTGTATTTTGAATCCATATGCCTGTATGCTGTTCAGAAGAGCTACAGGCTGTCATGAAATAGACACTGGCCTCACCAGCTCTCACTAGAACTTCAGCAGTAGTAGGAACAGTGGGAGCTGGAAGGAGCTGATCTGTGACCCTCTTCTGCAATTCGGTTGGGATGTGAACCATATCCTTGTGCTCAATGGAGAGAGCAGGTGGTGGGTAATGCCAGTGAAGTACTGGACACCTTTCCTTTTCTTCTGCTAGTGTTAGTGGACCAGGTGGTCTGAGGGTCTCAGGTGGGGAAGGGTCTCAGGCAGCAGGGTCAAATGTATTCTGTGGAGAAGGCCATGGCTGTGGAGTGGAAGGGATGAGCATACTGGGGAGGAACAGCTTTTGGAGTTCTGACTGCAGATTGTGCCTCTCCACTTAGCTCAAGGGATTTTCTCCCCACCCACCTCTTTCCTTAAACAGCAAGAGGCTGTGTTCCTTTCTGGCAGGAGCAGTCTAGAGCCTGTTCCCTGGAGGTGGAAGTGGCAGAAGAAGCAGGATGGGGAGCGTGGGTGAGGATGATATCCAGGTCTGGTGAGACTTTTGTTGGAAAGCTTGGCCACAGCAGTAGAAACCCTGTGAGAGAGGGGATGATAGGGCCCTAGGAGACTACATGGCAGTGCCTGGAGGAAACCAGGAGGAAGGGGACAAGTAGCCTGATCCTTTCCTACCTAGGACAGCAGCGATCTTATGGGAGAACCCGAGACTGTACTGCTCTTGGTCAAGAAGATTGTCAGGGAGGACGTGCTGGAGCAAAAGGAGTTTTAAAATTTGATGGGGATGGAATGTTTCTGTAAGGGAAGAACCCTGGATCAAATCAGTGGGAAGCCCAAGGGCCTGCAAACCAGAGGATGACAGAAGCTTCTTGCAACCCTGTATCTCTGAAAGCTGCCTCTGCTCCAGTTCAAGATGAGCAATGGCAGCTCCAGGAAGAGGGGGAGAGGGTGTTGCCCTATAACCGGAGGCAGGATCAGTCTGTAGGGTAGAGGTGGTCTCCTGCCTTACATTCCTGAAACACTTCACTTGCCTGTGTGCAGTGGGTGCAAATGTCTTGATGCCCAGGGGCTGAAAGAGTTCAGGCACCATGTTATAAAGGCAAGGGGATATAGGGTTCATGCATCAGTAGATGGCTGTTCTGGATTTCTGTTCCAGTGGCTGGAGGTTAGGGATGAGAGGCAAGGGGAAGCTAGACATGTTTAATTGTCTGTAACTAATCAGGCATGTACACTCATCCTTCCCCTCCTTGTACTTCTGAAAAAGTACCCTCTCACACTCTCTCCTGATTCCTGTGGAGCCAGCGATGAGGCAGCTTATAGGGACACAGATAGTAAAGCACAGAACATTGCTGGCCTCGTGCTCAGTCCCTGCAGTCAGGCTGGATCATTAGGACTGGCACCATCAGGATGGTCATAATTTCTGTGCCCTCTCAGTAAAATGAATAGCAGATTTAACAACACTCAGGAATCGTTAAGAGAAGAACCAAGATCTATTTATCATAAAATCGCATAGTATTGCTGGGGTATAGTTTTTGCTGAGACCCTGAGGTAGGAAAAAGATGTAGGATGAAGGGGTATTTGTTCATAGCAGGAGCCTAAAATGATGTGCATTGAGTTCCTTCATACTTAATATTGGCTTTGAGCATCTTGCTACCTGGATTTTCAGTGGAAATAATTAACTATGACAAACTGCAAATTTTAAATCAAGTTGGACAGAGGTAATTCTAGATAAAATGGGAGCTGTTCTTCACAGGAAAAATGTTGATGGCACAATTCCCAGTCCTTGTAGTGACAGTGAGCAAAAGGCAATTAAAAAAAGTTCTGGGGGAACACTCATGGCACCCATTCACATATTTAGCTGATTCTTTAAAGACATCACAGTTTCTCAGCAGAAGGGATGCCTCCCCAGCATGCACACCTTCATCAGGAACCCATCACAACTGCTGCTGCCTGGAAGGAAGCAGTGGGCAAATCTCTGTTCGTCCTCTCTAGCTCTGAGCTGGCTGCTCCTCTGAGTCACTGTTCTGGGAAGGTTGAACCCCTGGGCTTATGGCAGTGATCACGATCCCCCGATTGAGGGTGAGACTCTGGCTCAGAGTGAGACACGAAAAGCAAACACACAGCGCTGCCCTAGGGAGTCGGGCTGGTTGGCAGCATTAGCAGTTAGGTGGCTATATTAGCATTTTAATCAAATAACTAGATATCCTAGAATTATATGTTTGAATCTCTGTGGGCTAAACATAGCTTCAGAGGCAAATAATTTCCATGTAATTTTAGGGTGGAGAGTGTCCTTTGGGTAACAGCTGCCTGCTCTGCATGGGCATTAAAAATCCTGTGGCACTTTATTGAAAGCAGAGGTTTGTCTCACAGGCCTTGCTTAAAACATCCCTCAGCATGCTGGCTGTCTGCCTGGCTGCAGTCCTGACACCCACGAGGGCATGCAGTTCAGGGGGAGGTACTGCAGGTCCTGTTCACTACATTGTTTGTAGGGTGTCCTGGGAGCCTTGATATAAACATGGACAGCTTGCCCAGGTCACAGCAGGAATGACCTTGTTGGCATTGGTCTGAGCATATTTGCTTATGTGGTACAGTGGGTGTCCAAGCCCTGGGAAGAGTAAGATCTTTGAGGACGGGAAAACAGATTGAGCAGTCACAGGCTGGCCCAAATCCTGCCTTGTCAGCAAGGTCTGATGGCTGGTTCTATTGACCTGGGGCAGTCCACTGGTTCCTGCAATGGACACGCATCCATAGACTCAGGCTTGGTATGAAAAGCTTTCAGGAGGGCATCCAGGCTGTGCTAGAAGTAACCTTACACATTTTTTCCTATTTTTTTTTTTTTTTTCTCATATCACCAGAGATTAAAAAAGTTCTAATGATGAACCATCTGGAATAGGTTTCTTTTCAAAAGAAAAGAATGAAATAGATGTGAGTTGGCAGGAGCTTTCAGAGATTTTCCCCCACCCCCCTCTGTTTATATATTATGCAGAGAACTCTACAGGAAAATGGGATAGATGAAGTTGAGCATTTCATGACAAGTTGTCACATTCTGTGCATAAATTTCTCTAAAGTGTTAGGTACCAGTGGTGGGAGGAGATATTAGGTCACTCATTGCTAATCCCAGAAAATTTAGGGGACTTTACATGTCCTTTGAGAGTATCCCTTGGATGGAACAAACATCACCTGTCCAGAATTATTTCTTGTAGTGCATCTATCCATTTATTTGATAGAAGGACCCATAAAAAACCAGAAATGACCCAACAACACTGCCAACAGTAACATCAGTTCTATCCTGCTCTTCATCTTTATATCATCTTGCTTTCTACTGTGTGAAGTAATGAAGAACTAAAACTAATAGTTTTCCTCTGAAAAGCACATTGCAAATACTAACCTTAATTTCTCTTTTGCCTGTTTCCAGAAGGTTAAATAAGAGCCTTTTAGAGGATTTAAGGATCCGTGGTGCATTTGAGGGTCTTTAGTGACAGATGTTAGGAACCTCTGAACATCTGAGTCCTATTAACTATTCCCTAGGAGCATGTGAAGGACATACTAGAATCAGCAACAGAATTTGGACAGTCCCGGCTCCAAACTGTGGTCTAATCACACTTGTCTCTTTCAGGTGCTCTTCTTAGATGATGGCAGAAGGGCATCACATTTTTGATGACCCAGCATCTGCAGGGGAGACTTGCTTCAGGACATAGGTCTTCTACAATTATATGCTACTGCGTTACTCCAGCATTATTCTTACATGGCATCATCATCTTTGATCCCTGGGATGAGGGTAATACTGGATCAAGTACTGCTATAAGGGGTTAGTGGGAAAAAAATCGATTTTTTTTTTCTCTTAGCAGTGTTAGGACACAATTTCAGCCTCTAATTTCTCAAACCCCCTTCCCTTGCTCCTCCATTTCATGTAAACCTCTCATGAAAGCAATAGTCTTTCTGAAGGTGTGTTTGGAGTGTTATTGCTTAAGCCCACAGGGAGAGCACATCCCTCACATAAATTGTGGTTGATGGTGAATCTGGACAGTGCTTGTACTGTTGCACAGGCTGTCTACATGCAGGTGCATGCAGGTGTGAATTGCTAAGGTCCCCAAACCTGCAGTTTGCCCAGACGTTTTTAATGGTATCCTCAGAAGGCAGTAAGTACTGATAAAACTTGGAACGCTGCTCTGTAGAGCCCAGGATGTGTTTCCCTTCTACTCTATAAACCCCGTCAGGTAGAACTGCCCTGAGGAAACCTCTCTGTGATAAGAGCCCTCTCCACAGCCTGCCCAGATGTTGAAAAGTTCCTGGAGTAGGGGACTGCCCAGAGCATGAACAACAATTCTCACCCAGCCTCTTCTTGGTGAGAAGAAGTGCTCTAGTCACCACAGAAACAAAGTCAAACACTCTTGGTCAGCTAGTTTGTTCCCACTCAAGCCTCAATCATAATATTAAATCTACCCCTGTGCTTCTGCCCTGCTGTATTTTCTAGGTGAGGAGGAAAGGAGAGACTTTGTTTTCATTCCCTTCAAAGTAATTAGAGACTGGTGTGAGGGGAGAACTCATCCAGACACTGACAGGGGTTATTGTGTTTCATAACTGCATCTAACTAAGGATGAGTTGTGCAGAATTCAGAGTCAACAAGAGTCTCTGGTATCAGGGTCAAGTCAGTACATCCTCTGCAACCAACGCAATTCACCTCAGAATGATACCTGTGTGGGAGAAAGGGCTGGGTGGCCCTTCAGACTTGCTGCTCTGTGAGAAGACTGGTTACTTTACTGGCATACACAGCAGTCCTTTCCAAATTTGAATTCTCAGTGCTACATTTTCTCTTTGCATATGTCTTATCATGAATGCAAGTGGTTAAGCTTTCCTTCTCCCTTTTAAAGATCACATTTAATTTTTCTTTTTTGCTCTAATGATTTAGATGAAATATTTAAGCTCACTGCTGCAAATCCCCTTGGGGCACCTGCCAGGAGGTTGTGAAACCTGGGTGAGGGATGGTGGAGGGGTGTATGCTGTTAATTAGTGGAGGTTGGCAACCCCCTAACACTTCAGCTCATGCTCTTGTCGATGGCTCTGGGATCTGGCTTTGCAGGAGCCGATTCATGCAGGCATTTGGAAATAACCGGACTCTGGCAGCAACTCACACTCTGACAGAAGAGACCATGACAGCCAGCAACCAGTTTAATAGGTTGCTGCAGCCAGCAAAGTCCTCCGGTGAGGAGCAGTGAAGTGAAGAAAAACAAAGCTCATTCCAACCGCTGCCACAGCAGACAACAATTGAGAGCAAAGAATCATTTTATTGCATACAGAGTGTGGGAATGAGGAAAAGTAAAGGGAATGAGATGGTATTTTTTACAGATAAGGGTTTAATGGTTTCTTTCCTTTTCTCCCTTCCCACAAAACAGGACAAAGATACACAGAGAGAAAATTCTACAGATTTTTATTCTTCTTGTAAGAAAGGACGGCACAGCCGAAGCATCTTCCTTGCATTAAGTTTTCAGAAGGGAAGTCTGTTCCCCTTTCTCTGGCTCTTCATAGCAGCATTTTTCTGGCTCCAGCAACCTAATAGGTTGATTGCTGAGCCTCTTCTGTTTCAATTACTTTTGATTGATTCTCAGGTCTATGTTAGCCACTCGGTGCAGTCACCATCCCAGGAACAAATCTGCAGCAGCTGAAGATGAAAATAGCTTCCATGACCACTTAAGAGGGGAGTTCAAGCATCTTTTCTAAGCTTGAGGTTGCTGTAGCCTTCCCTCAAAATCATCTTTCTGGCCAGGACTGCTCATGATGAGGTCTCTGTTCCTGATGGCTCGCTGAGCTGTGCTTACCCTCAGCTGCAGCGAGAGAGGAGGGTGAAAGCAGCTTTAATATCATCAGGCTGCTCAACTTGCAGTTGCTGAAGGCACTGACATTAACTTCCCAGGAGAGGGGTTGTGGCAGAAGTGGGGAGTGGACAGGGACACAGAGCCTGTAAGATGAGTCCTGTGGGCTTGTTTTCTTGTTTGGGTACTTACTGAAGGAGTAAGAGAGAGGGAAGGGAGAGAAAGGGAGGTGGGAAACAGAGAGGTGATGGTTATTGGTTCCTCACAGAAAAAGCCAGCCCCTGCACTTGTTTTAGCTCTTACTCTTTTCTCAACAGCAGCAGCCTCAAGCCTTCAGACTGGCAGGAGTAGTGAGGACAGATCTGTACTGCTGCCCTGGCTGAGAGCTAGTCTGGCTTCCTGTGTAAGTCAGAGCAGACTGAGAATGAAAGCAGTCTGGAGAACTGGGGCTATTTGTGTCAACAGTAGGATTATCTTTCTGTATTTTTAGTTTCCTACTGTTGATGTCCAATTCAACTCAGCATGGGGTCACGGCAAAATTCAGGCTGGACCCTGAGAGACTCAGAGCAGAGTCACCCCCAGACCAGACCAGGCCAGGCTGCTCAGGGCTGTGTCTGGTCCAGGCTTGAAACCTCCCAGGATGGAGCCTGTGGAACCTCCTGGGCTGCCTGCTCCACTGCTAGACTGTGCTCATAGTGAATTTTCCCCCTTCCATCCAGTCTAAATCTCTCATTTGAATCTATGCCTGTTGTCTCTAATTATCCTGCCACATGCACCAGTGAAGTTCCCAGTTCCCTTTTCTGGATGACTTTCTTATAGGTATGGGCAGGCCCCACATGCCTTTAGTTGTCAGGGAAACAACTGTCTTTTGAAAATATTGGAAAGAGACTGTGTAAGGACATGGGCCAACACTCTTGGATGAAACTTTTAGTCCCATGCACTTGACGAGACCAAGATCTCTCCGGCAATTCCTGAGTCAATACCTCTCTTCTTGCTGGAAGTTTTCCTCTGAGCCAGAGTCCTGGAGATCTCATTGATGAAGACTGAAGATAGAGAAGGCTTTGAGTATCTTAGCCTTCTCTGTGCCCTGTGCCATTAATTCACTTTCCCTGTTCAGCAAGGGGCCTACATTTCTCTTTTTAGCCTTTATTGCTAATGCAGTGGCAGAAGCTCTTCTTGTCATCCTTGATGTTCCCTCCGAGTGACAGCTCTGGGTGAGCTTTGAATCAAAGGCAGCTATGGGGGACCCTCCAAAAGGCAACCAGCTCATCACATTAAGAGCTGAGCTTCTAGTCCCAGCCTGAGGTGGGCTAATGCGATCGGGTGCTGCTTCAAGTGACCCCTGGGGAGAACTTGCACCATTGTCTAAAGCAGCAGGTGTGCAGTGGTAAAAGATTTCCTGTAGGAAAACCTGGTGCACCCAGAGCTTGAGCAGCTCTGTCAGGGACCTGTCTGTCTCCCAGTGTGTTGTCCTCAGCAATCCAGCAGGAGAGGCATGTTCCTCTGCCTCCTGACTGGTGGGATGGACAGGTTCTGGGAGGCACGGGTTCTCTTTACAGTTAATGTGTCTTCTAGAAATACCCCCTCGTGTTCTGGTGGGAGGATCTGGTGTAAGGCAGCAGAGTAGAATTTGCGGCGTGGGCTGACAGATCTCACTGGGGCCTCTTTCCTCCCACCCTGAAAAGAGGCAGCTGTGGTGCCATAAGGTGATCCAGCCCTACACTCCTGTCCATGCCCCAGGAGTGCTGTGCTACCAGGGACCCCGGGGTCCCTCTGCAGGTGAACAGCCAGAGACAAGGCACTCCCTCCACTCCTGCCCCTCCTGTACCCAGGGGTGGCAAGGAGGGAACAGACTGCAAGGGCAGGCTAATATGAAAGGACATGCTGTGAAAAATGGATACTAAATTATCCCCTGATCCAATAAACCTCTCAACCCACGTTCTCAGAAAAGCCTCGGTGAGTAGACAGGCCTCACGAGTTGCTCAGCAGCTCAATAAAATCTGTCTCTGCCCTGTCAGATTGAAAAGGGAAACAAATGGCAGAATTTGGGGCCCTCCTCCAAGGAAGCCTTGCTGAATTAGTGGCTCTGCCTGCAATGCCAGCTCTCTCCCTGAAGCCTGAGGCTACCACATCCCAGGCAGCTGCCCACAACAGGACTTTGAGACACTGAGAGTTTCCTTCCTTTCTCCTTGGCTTTCAGGTGTTGTCACAGAGAGGGATTTCATCCACACCGTGTAATTGCTTTGAGGTGCTGAGCCCTCAGAGCCTTTGCAGCCAACCCCAGAAAAGAGACTGCACCAGGGGTGAGTGGATGGAGGGTCAGCCCCCTCCACCACACCACACCACACCACACCACACCACACCACACCACACCACACCACACCACACCACACCACACCACACCACACCAGCTCTGCCACTCACCCCAGGTGGCTCAGTTGTCTGAGAGCAGCTGCCTGGGATGGGAAGACCCTTACAGGTCTTTGTTTGCCCTTGCAGGGGGCTACAGTCAGTGTCCTGCCTGCAGAAAGGGCTTGATCCTGTTACACCATCATTTTCTTCTGCTGTCTCTGATGGGGGCCATTACACCACTGCACACAAGTATAGGATGATTCATGAGCATGCATGTGTGTTGGATCTGCACTCAGGTTGTGCTAATCCTGTTTAGTCATTTTTCAGAGGATTTCATTTAGATACTGGGCTGGGGCTCTGCATGCCCTTGACAATACTGAGCAGCACCATTGCTCATATTTAAACTCTCTGACATAGATAGTGATGGTGAAATTAAAAGAGACAATGACATAAAACTCTCACCCAGCAGCAGTTTCCCTCCTGCCAATCACTGCTCTTGTATTTTCCCTCCCTTGCTGAAACCCAAGGATAAGGGACAGATTTTGCAGCTTACCTGGAAGACCATCAGGTCTGAGTTCTTCTGGACTGACCTGCGTGCCCAGGCTGCTCCAGCTAAACCCGCAGAGCACAGAGGAGGACCGGGCACCATGTGCAGTGAAAACCCTCTGTGAAGCCACAGCAAAAGTAAAGCAGGTGATTTGTGCCAGCAAAAACTTCCAGCCTCGCTTCTGTGAGTGGCTCACTCATGCTCACCCAGCCAGTGGCAGAGCCAGAAATAGCCTGGGCTGCTGGGGCACAGCCCCCAGCTCTCACCTCTGGTCCATGGCTGGTCTCCAGCTCTGACTGTACTCACCAGTTTGCTGTTGTGGCCCCTCTTCCTGGCCAGTGGAAAGAGAGCACTGCTCCCTGAAATGGCAGCTGAAGACACAGATGTTCTGTGTTTTATTCCGTGGCTTTTGATACAAAGCAAATAAATCACACTTGGTTTGCCACACTTTTTTTTTTTTTTTCTTTTTCTGTTATCAGAACTGAAAATACATCTGCAATTAACATTGTGGCAATGAGAAGGAAAGGCTTGTCCTGCAGTTCTGGTTTAAAAATAAAAACAACAACTACAGAGAAACATTTTGTGCCCCTTGGGAGTAGATATAGGCTTTAATTTCATCTCATGTTTCTACCATCATAACGCTTGACAGCAAGTGTTGTAGTCACAAGGATCTAGATTTGGAAGTGCATTCATAGTGTCTACTTTTCATTGGTTTTAGTGAGCAGAAGGTGCCTAAAAACCTTTACTGTCTGGTCTAGGATTTCTGTGACTAAGAAACTGCTTCTTTCTATTAGATACATCATTTCCTTTACTGTGTTTAAAGACTACTATAGAAACACGGCTTTGTGAAACTTAGCAAGTAACAGTAACTGGCCATAACGTCTAAGTAATTATTAGCTACCCACAGAATAAATGAAAGATTAAAAGGCAGTAATCTTCTTTCCTCTTTGTTGCTTGCTATTAATGGCTTCCTAGTCTACATACTAAATGGTTATCAAGGCAGTGCTCTGTTGCAGAAAATCTGTGGCATTAAAATTTGAATTTACTGGGGGCAGAGAATAGGTACACTTGAACAGAGAAGGCAAAATGATACGGAGTTTTGCTTTACAGGGACTTTGTCCCAGTCTAAATCCAATCAATCCTTTTCACATGCTGGTGGTCATTAGTGTCACTGGATACTGGGGGCAGACAAAGCCTTTGCAGGAGTCAGGAACAGTGCTTGGCAGTTCACTTTCCATGGACCTGTAAGGTAGCCCCATGGCTACTGAATTTCTGAAGGGGGTTATGTTTACCTTAGAATATATACAGGGTCTGCAAATTAAAAAAGGCTAAACCCCAGGGCACAAGGAACGAAAGAAAGCACTTGGCATCCATCAGACATAGGAAATACTGAATGCAAGATGAGGAGCCATGGCTAGGCTGGTCATTGCCATGTAATGAGGAGGGAGAAAAAAAATCAGTCTTTCCAGCTCCATGCCTCATAAAATCCAACTGAAATCAATCCACAATTTTGCCAGTCATGAGTTATTCAGCAAACCCAAGGTCAGACCTGTGGAGTTTCCATCACACATCATCGTCTGTTCTCTTTATCCCTGTACTGCAGACAGGAAATCAAGAGACAGAGCTTGATCACTGCAGCATAGGCAAACATTTGGGCCCAGACTGCAAGGTAATTAAGTGTGCATTAAGGCTCACTCCCATTTAGCAAAGCCCTTATGTACATGCTTTAAGTGCCACTGGAGCTAGAGACACACAAAGAAACACTTAAAGTCCTTCCTGGATCATTGCTAACTACAGTATAATTATTTAGGAATAAATTTAAAGGCTCTCTGTGTTGAACACAACTCTTAATACATAGACAGGGCTGGAAGAATTGGGAGTTGCAAGTTGCCATTGCAAGTTGAGGTGCATGGTCGGTGCAGGAGGCAGACAGCCAGCATGGAAATGGAGCTTTCTGAGGCAGCAGGAAAGCAAAGGTGAGTGAAGAGATGCAGCCAAGGTCTGCTGAATTACAAGTACATTTTATATGTATTTCAGGTTGAATGTTTATGCCAAGACTGCTACATCTATGCTGGGGGTGATCCTGGAAAATTGAAAAAGTAGAAGCCAAAACAATTGCCTCTTTTCTCCCATGATGTATTGTTTTCTTCTCTCTGATACAGCCTCCCAATTTCCATAGACAGGAAGGGGGACAGGGACTTGACACAGGGTTTTGAGCTCACAGGATGGCAGCACAGTGAGCAAGTCAATAGCAGTGTGGTTTCAGGGATATATCACCTCTCATATTTAAAAGCACACATGCACATTCATCCAATTAATATTCTTAGCGCAAATGGCAAATGATTGCTTGAACTGCTAGAAAGGGAGGAGGACCAGGTCCCTGCCCTGAAGAGTTTGCAGATGAAATGTGAAGAGCACAGTGCTGCAGGCAGAGAGGGAACACAACATGAGCTGAGGCACAGTTGTTATTCCTGGCACACTCTGAAGCCTCCTTCCCAGTCTGTTGCCTGCGTTTGATGTGAATCATTCCTCCTTTATTGAAAAGCTCTCTTCCTGAGGTGTTCCAGAGTCTTTTGTGCTCCTGGTTTTCATCCCACCTCTCTAGGTGCTCCTGCATTGTCTTCTTTTCACATTTTTCTCCTCCCTGCTATCACACTTCCTTAGGACATTGCCTTAGTCCCTCTCCTCACTTTGTCCCTGGATAGCTTTATCCTGAGACCCAATCAGTGATTGTTTTTGTGCTGATAACTCACAGACCTGTTTCCTCAGTACTACTCGGTCCATTCTAAAACAGCTGCTGCAGAACCTCCTTTTTTGTGTCCCACCACCCCTTTACCAAGAATTGTCTTTCCAGGTTGGCCCTCAGTCCCCTCCTTTCTTGCATGTTGCCATGGGAGTGGCAACAACCCTCCTACATGTCCCAGAGGGTGACTGCCTCACTGTAATGTGCCTTCTTTGTCCCCTTCATCCCACACAGCAACATGGGCAGGCTTAGCAGCAACCACCATGTTCAAGGTCAGTGGATTTTGTGTTCCTACACCCCTGGGGAAATCCACCCCCTTGGAGACTCTGCCTTTCTTTCTGCTACTTTGTCCTGGCTGGTTTGTCTGCCCAGTAGAACACTCAGAAACTGCTTTTCAGCTAAATTTCATGCTCTTCTGAAAGAAACGCCTCTATTTAATCATTCCAATAGTGTCTAAACCCCCTAATTCCTTCAACATAGTGACAAACAGTTCTGATTATTTGTAGAAAAGCTTGAAAAGCGTTGAGCGTATTTTATTACCCATGAAAGGTGCCAGACTGGCAGCCATGGAGACTTGTCCTCTATTTATCTCTAGAGCTGGACCATACAAGCAGTGCACATTTGTCCAGAATGTCTCTCTACTCACATTTTGAAAGGCACATGGTGGCCTGTTACCATGAGATGATGGTACTTTCTGTTCAACCCACAGAATATTTGTTCAGTGCCTGGAACATGAGTGAAATATGTCAGGTTGCTTGTGGGAGCAGCTGGGGAAGCCCCAGAGGGACTCACCACAAAAACAAGTGTCCTCCCAGAGGCTGTGGGTGATTTAGTGTGTTTGCTCCTGTATTTTCAGGCAAGCCAGGTCTCATCCAAAGTTAGTTATGATCTGTGGAAGTGCTGCTTAAGGGGCTGTGAATCGTCGTCTGGATGTATGGAGGGAGCAGACCCCACACTTCCTCATTAAAGCAATAAATGCATTAGATTTGCTGTAACAAAATCCCGGAGCTTCTCTTTTGCCACCAAAAGAAGGATTAGAAGATTAATTTTGAGAACACTTCACAGCAAAGCTTAGCTGTTATTGTTGTAAACCCACAGAAAGGCAAGATCTCACAGATTTTATCTGCAGGAGAAGCAGCAGAGGTTATGGGCAGCCCCTACCAGCTCCTGGTGGCAGTGCTCTCTCAGAGGCCAAGTGCTGCAGCAGGACCTGGAGCTTTCCTGCAGAGGCACTGTCCTGCCCATGCAGGAGTTCAATGCTCATCCCTGCTTTGCACAAAGTGCCTGGGAAATTATTCAGGAGAGAGGTAAATAACCTGCAGGATCTCTACTCTTCACGTTCCCCCTTCTCCTGCCCCACTTTGCAGCAACACACACCAAACACAGATGCGCAGTGACATTTTTAAATCAAGCACTGATTTGTTAGGTTTATGCAAAGAGAATATTAAGAACTCATTGCTACCATTCAGCCTGGGCCTTATATTTTCTTTATGTGCACTGATGTTAAAAATACAATGAAGCAAAACTTTCAGTCATGGGCAGGTTGAATAGAGTTTTTTCTTCCTAAAATGAAGCATAGCTTGGTTAGAGGACTCTTTCCTTTGTCAATAATTAAACAGCTCTGCACTTGTTGAGGCAGCCCTGAATGTAGGCACCAGGATCAGCCAGCCTTGACCACAAGAGGCTAAAACTTTCTACCCTGTCTACAGTATAGACTTTCTTTTTTTTTTTTAAATACCTTTCAGTATTAACCCTGACAACTTCACAGCATAGTTTTATAACAGATGGAGTACCAAGTAGCCACGTGCATTGAAAGAAATGTTTAGTTTTGGCCTGCTTTGAGCACTTTCATCTGATGGTGCTTCTTAGAAACAAACTGGGCACAGCTGGTTTCTGCTTGGCCTTTCAGTCTTGAGGTAGAATTCAACTACTGGTGGTGCTGGGACTGGATTGCAAAACACCTTTAGTGCAAACAAAGGGGAGGGACTTCTGTCAATGATTCAGATTTATATTTCCCTCAGAGAGCATTTTTGAAGCACAGTAATGAAGGATCAAACAGTATTGCACTTCTTGCAAGTTCATCATATCCTTGAGGACGTCGTTGTGAACTCAGCTGAGGACAGGCATGTGAGGGTATTGGTACAGAAACAAGAGAATATTTGACCTCTGGCTAAGGACTCTGCTTTAAAGAATAAAAAAATAAATGTGAGGCCTTAATTTTTGGTCCAGAGCAGTCAGGGAACTCTGCACTGTGCCCTGCAAAGCACAGTATTTATTTATTTCAGAAAGCTGATGGGCAACAGGTCATTAGCATGTCCTGGGCAAGGCAGCAGGATGTTCCTGCCCACGTGAAGACTCACCCCTGCAGGGCTGAGAAGCAGAGGAATGGGGACTGTTCTGCCTTTGTCTGCAGGCAAAATTTTCCTTCTCCTGCACCACTATTCCTGTTCATCTGTTCTTTTGGCCGTCATCATTCGGCAACCTAAAGTGCTCTCATTGTGAGAAGGACTGTGTCCCAGTCAGGGGAAGGAGGAACAGGACGAGACAGTGATGTGTGCTGTCTCCCTTGCCCGTGGGTAGCAAAAGAGGTGGAGGGTTACTATACCAGTGAGAAGCTACTGTGTAAGGGCAGGTCCCTGGAAGGCGGCAGGTGTAGGAAGGTCTGGTGTCAGGGCCATACTGGAGTCACAGGGTTGGAGGGCTGGGAGCAGGGAGAAAGCCCTAGTTCACCCTCAGACACTGAGCCACTGGCAGATACTTGCAGTGAGAAGAAAGCTCTGATGGCCTGGAAGGCTGCCTCCCCCAGTGTAAATGGTCTGGCAAATGTGGGGACAGAGGGTTTCCTGTGGCTAACTTCTCTTCTTCTCAGGGCCTGTGGTTCTGCAGATGGTTTAATAAAATCCCCCAACAATCAGTCTCTTCTTCTTCTGCTCCTCAACATATTATGTCTCTTTATCACACTGGTTTGTGGTTATCTGATCATGACTCGACATGTACTGATTCCCAAGCAAGACCCACGGGGCTGAGGAGGCTGGTCCTACCTGCTGGGAGCAGATGGGCAAGCTGTAATGTCCAAGCACAGCTCTGTATCCTGCCTAGGACGATGGGGAGTCAGGGCTGCTCCCAGTGGAGACAGGTGAAAACCAGACCTTTCCCTCCCTGCTTTCCTGCTTTCTATTTCTCCTTTTTATTTATGTTAATGTGTTCTGCATTGGAGTCATAATTAAATACATATTCATATAGAAAATGTACAAAGCTTCTGCCTGTACTGTGAAGCTCTCTGGAGCTTAACTGCTTGAGACTTGTCACAGGAAAATATTTCTCCCCATGAAAACAGGCTTCCTACAGCTGGGCTATATTATTGCCTTTTAATATTGCTGGCTCTGCCTACCCTGGGAAGGATTTTCTGACAAACTCCTACTGGAGATACAGCTTTTGCCGGTATAACTTACACCAGTTTCCTAAAGAAACTGGGGCTTTCATTGCCAGAGGTATCTCACTGATGTTGTAATTTGTTCCCACACTCTTTGCTATGCTGGCAAAACTTGAAAGTACAGTTCACTGTTTTTCTCTCTCAGTGCCTTTTCTCCTAAGTTAGCTTTTCTATCCCTGTGCTTCCCCCAGCTGTTTCCCTGGGCACATCTGATCATCTATTGTCTTCAGAATAGCTCTAAGTAATGAGAGGGGTGGGAAGCTAATGCTATTTGGAAGGTCTAATCAGACACTGATTCCTTGTAATAGAGCTGTATCGAAATCTGGAGCCTGGTTACACTTCAGAAGGGAATGCAGTGATGGAGGGAGCCAGGGCAGCAGAAATGGAGTCTGGCAGTTGATTTTAAGTAGGAAGCTGGGTCAGTATGGCACAGAGGAGCTGGGGACAGCCTGAGTGGAGGAAACTCCCAGCAGAGGGCAAAGGCAAAGGACAGTGAAGGCAACTAGCAGAGACAAAAGCATTATCAATACAAGGCAGACCATGTTCACCAGCATGTGTCAAGGCCACTTCCATTTTTTCAGCCTGATGTTGGAATCAGTTTTGTTTGGATCTTGCAAGATGATTAGCATCATACATAAATAGGCTCTGTCTCAGGCATTTCATATCCTTAGTCAAACACTGCACATTATGAGTTGGGAAATAGAGTCCTGAATGTGTCAGTAATATGCCAAAGCTCAGTCAGCATCACTGCTACAAACCCAGGATACCAGACCCTTAACTTAGTTTGTGCTCTTTAAATAAAAAATTCTGTTCTTCTCTCTTTTTTATTTTTCAGTGCTGATGAAATTGAGGAGAAAGACCTGAAAGTTTAAAGTAAGTTCCTGGATCCTCTTATGGATAAATTGTTAAAAAAATTCTTAGTGCAGTGGATATTTTCATTGTACTGCCTGGAGAATGGAAGAGGTGCTGGGACTATGGATCAAATGTCTGCTTGATCTGTGGCTATTGGATATTACATCTCAAACCTTTCTTTACTGCAACTATCCTCCCTAAGAGGGTCAAACCCCTCCTCTTTCACATGCATATGCCTTTCCTCACTTCCTGTCGTCTGACTCATCCTCATATAAATAATGCAACTCTTGGCAGATTAAAGTAGTTGTGTGATGAGGTGACATACCACCCCCACCCCTGCCAGAGACATGGCAAGTGGCAGTGTCATGTGGGAGGGAAAGGAGCAGCTTCCTCTAGACTTAAGGGACCCTTCCCATGCTGTGCAGCAGACCAGGTCAGGAGCAGCAGCTTCTTGCAATAGCTCTCTGAATCACCAGTTCCCTAACCCTTGCAAAACCACGTACAGCTCCTGGATGCTCACTCTGCTGGAATGTCCTTTCAGGTTGGCAGCTCGCTTGGCACAGTGCTGCCTCCAGGCTCCTGACTCAGTACTGGAGGGATCAGAAGATGATGTTGGAAGAAACAGATTCATTCTGGGGCTTCATGATCTTGTTAATGAGAAAAAAGTGATGTGCTTTTGGGTAATTCCATGGTGTGATCTTTTCAGAAACTGCACAAAACCCTGTTCCCTGAGCAAGATAGTGATTGATTAAGCCTGAGCTTCACACTCATTTCAAGCAGACATATATAGCTACTGCTACTGAAAACAGTGGTTGCACACATAAAAGATCAACCAGACTGAGTCAGAACAAATCCAAGTGTCCTATTACTCTTTGGTTTGCCAGTCACCAGCAATAGCACTTGCACACATAATATTTCAGTACCTGATGTATTGCTGTAGGCTGTCCTACAGCACAAGCTCAAGAAGTCCAGGCTATCTTGGACTTCAGACAACAAGACAGATTAGGTTTACACCCAGAAATTTAGCAAGCCACCAAAGTAAGCATAAGGTATGTTCCCAACATGACTATGGAGCCCATGTTATAAGCCCTAAAAGTTTTATAAGGTTGCTCATAACACAGAAGCATGCTAGTAGAGCCTGTGGTTGGTCCATGTCCATGAGAAATATTCAACTGAGTTTTTCTTACTTAGAAGAACAAGATCACTGTGAGTGTGTTGGAGCCATAAGCAGAGAGTCAGAACTTGAATGTTTTGTCCTATAATTGAGAGGTCCCCTTTGAAAAGCCCAGACAAACCCCAAAACTCACAGTGGCAATAAGCAGTTGCTACAGTAAGCATAAGAAAACTCTCCTGCTGGCTGCGTGATCTTGTTTCCCAGAGCTTGTTCATTTGCTGGATGCAGAAGCAAGTGAGGCCACACATTGACCTGAATGAAGGAATTAGTATGGATTAAAATTCACCAAGGAAAAAAACTGGGAGGGATCAGTTCTTGTGAACCCAAAGATGACCTCAGGGTGAGAACTAGTGGCAGGAGGCAGAAGAGGCCAGGACAGCTTCCTCAGGGAGGGGGTGGCATAGTCTGTGATCATCAAGCTGGAGTGTCAGCTGCTGTCCCCTGCCAGGGCCAGGCTGCAAATCTGTCTCTCCCAGGCCTCACATAAGCCTACAGACTGAACCAGCTTCTGCAGCTCAGTGAGTGCAGAGAAGTGTTTCAACACAAACCATTTGCTACTGGTTGCTTAACACTCAGAAGTGTGAACGACCCGCCTCATGCTTCTGCCCCAGCCACACGCGGTACCTGTGGTCTGGAAATGGTCCATCTGGGCTGTGCTTTTTCCCTCTGGGTAGCTGCTGGGAATACAGAACTCATGTTTTCCCCGTCTGACTGGAAGAGTGGGTTGCTTTAGCCTTTTTAAGATGTGTCTGGTTGAAGTTGTTGCATCAAGGACAAAACAGGGCTTGTGTCAGGTTGATAGTAACCTCCTCCGTGTTTGTGCTATTGCAAAGCACAGCTCAGTTGGTTGAGAGAATCTGTCCCACAAGCTCAGTGTTGCTCCAAAGAAGTAAAAAAAGTCAGGATAAAAGCACTGTCTTATAATCTTTCTACCACTGGTTCCTTCTTTGTTAGGTGTTTCAGACATGCAGAGGACACAAGTAAGCTAGATTGTATTGCAATGCCTTTATGGATGACTTCTAATCAGACTTCACCGTCCTGGTGATGTTTCCAGTCCTAATGTGCAGACCTAGATATAAACCTTTCATCTTGTCTGAGCCTGAGGATGTGAAAGCTTTTACTAAATTTCATGTGAGATGGTTAAGGACTGGTTTCTGAGAACAAAAGCAATTGGACTTGTGTAACTCTTGCTTTTCTACTGATCAGGAGTAGATAATCAATAATTCCAACTTAAAGCAAACTCAGTAAGACACAGAACTTCACTTGTTTCTCCTTTGAACTTCTTAGTGCACTCTGGTCTGAGTCTTTGTCATTTGTTTTGCTGTTCCCTACTGTACTACCCACTGGGCTTATGTCTTTACCAGGTATTGCTTGCCATGCAGTAGTACATGAGGAATCACATAATGATCAGGGTGCTGTGGTTTAAGCATGCTTTAAAAACAAAATTTAATGCTTGAGATTTTGCTCTGGGTTGGGTACTTTCTTTAAAGGCTCTGGAGCTACTCCTGGGAGCCAGTTTTCCCTAGTGATGGATATTTCTAGGGCAGAAGTGTCTGTCTAGAGACCATGTCTGTCTCCATGCCTGGTCCCTTACCATGCTGGGCACATTGCTGGCTCTTAAATAATACTAAAAATAAGTAATGATTATTATTAATTCCTAGGCTCATTGCTTCCCTGGACAAGGTAGATAAAAGTGGTTATTGGTGAGTCTAAAGTTCTGCTGAGAGAATTCAGCACAGAATGAATTTCCTACGTAGGAAAAGAAGAATAATCAATGATGCACATCATTGGCTGGGGATGGGAGGGTCCCAGGTTAAAAAAATTACCATGTGCTTCAAGAAGCTTCAAACACTGTTAAAATTAGAGGTCAGGTGGACTAACCCTTCCCAAAATTAGAGGTGAGGTGGACTAACCCTTCCCAATGCCCCTCCACTTCAGAGGAGAATCAGAGGAAGAATCAAACATTGTAGTTCCAGTATTCAAAATCACCCCTGGAGAAAAAAAGCTCAAGATGTATGATGGACTTAAGGACTACCAGACAAACACAGAGCAC
This sequence comes from Xenops minutus, assembly GCA_035221455.1. Classification (NCBI taxonomy): domain Eukaryota; kingdom Metazoa; phylum Chordata; class Aves; order Passeriformes; family Furnariidae; genus Xenops; species Xenops minutus. The sequence continues at coordinate 111,637,470 of JAWWEE010000001.1, read as the reverse complement.
AGAGGCAGCAAATCTTCAAATACCAAAAAAATAAACAAGCAAGCAGATAGCCTTGAGAGAATGTCTGCCTGGAACACGCACTTAGAGAAGTTTCCAAATCCTAGAAAGTCCAGGTTTCCCCCACCTCACACGTCTCTCTCTGCTCTTCATCCTTCATAGACAGCAAGAGAACCTCCCTGCCTTTGATTTACAATTGAATTAAGGATTACTTTGGTAAAAAGCGGTGCTTTTCCCTGCCTGCTTTGTTTTGTGCCTCCAGGCTGTGCAGACCCCTATTGCTTGCTGTGCAAGAGACAGCGTCATACAGCTTGTGAGAAGCTGCAGGAACTGAAACCAGTCCTATGATTTATAGCACTAATAAGGCTCAACTGCCACTTCTTGTGGTTTCCTCCCAAGTTATCTTTGATAGTTTCTGCTTGTACCATGTTTATTGTTGCTGCTGCTAGGGTTCAGTTGGCAGGTAACTTGCACAGTGTCACAGGGTCTGCTCTTTTTTGGCTCTCTTCATTGTGTTATTAATAAACATTTATGTTTGGGGAGTGCCAGAAGGGGTCAGTTAGGCGCTGCCCCCCTGTTTCCCTCTGTCATGCTTGGTGCTGTCAGATGGATGAAAGATACACTGTACCATGAGGAGTTTATAGCACGGTGACAACCTCTCTTTCCAGAACACTCCCATGGCAGGAAGGCTGTGGCAGCTCTGCTGGTGGCCATCTCATGATCAGCCAGCCTGTGTAGGGCTGTTCAAACCTTGCTCCAAGGGCTCATAATGCCCTGTCAGGTCACGCTGGGATGAATTCTAAGAGTACACACCTTGGCACACTGCTGGAGGGTATTGCCTCTGCAGGTGAGCAGCTCTGAGGGAGTTGTGGCTGGTTCTTTCTCTCCAGCACAGATTAACACCTTGGCCCTGAGATGTTGCAGCAAAGAGTCAGTGATGATCAGGGGAGAGGTCCTGTGGACAATGCACAGCTGCCTGCTTTAATATAGCCTCTCAAATTGCCCCAGCCTGAATTTGCATCGTTGGCACATGGATGCCTCACCCTGGCCAAAGCAGGTCTTAGTGGCGGGGCTGGGTCCCAGCCTTTTGGTTGCAGGTCTTAGCTGGCATCTAGAGACTGCAATAGAAGAGAAAGAGGATCCTGCTGCTGCCAGGGATGAAAAATAGCATCGGGGGGATAGGAATTGGAGAGACTTTTTGGGGAATGGCAGCAGTGAAGGTACACTGACTTCATGGTAGTCTGCTGGCTGCAGCAGAGTTGAGCAAGAGAGAATCCGTCTGTACCCTCTGATTTACGTGTTTCTCTTGTGCTCACTTTTGGACTGCTTTCTGCTTGCTTTTGTAAACTTGGCTCGAGTAGAGACTGTGAAAACAACAGAACATTATCACCCAAGGATACTGGAGAGTCTCTGCTGCCACTCACAGCTCTGCTTTGATAATTTGCCTGGTAGAACATGTGTGGAGGATTATGGGCTACACCACAAAGACGCTGACGAAGAGTGGCTGTGCCACTTTTCCTTGCTCCTAAGCAGCAGCAGCAGTCCATGGCTGGCTGCAGCTGCACAGATCATGGCACAGCTGGGTCGGAGTTCCTCCTGCTTCATCCTGGGCTGAACACAACATGAGAGGGCACGGGCAGAGGTGGAAGTACTGCCGACCAAACAGGCCACACTGGCTGAAAAAGTGAGTGCTGCAGAAGAAATACAGCTGCCTACTCTGCTCTGCCATGTGTCTGTGAGAGCTGGGTAAGACAACAGGAGGGTTGAGTGAGGAAGATGATGGTCACAGAGATGAGTGCAAAACTCCCTGTTATTTCCTACCTCTCACATCTTCAAAGCTGATGAGGTCAGCAGATTGCCCTTGACAGTTGGCTTGCTATCTTAACCAGGGCCACAGAATCCTTTCTTTGTAAGATTCTCCATTTCAGTTGCCAACTATGCAGCAAACAAGGGCTATTACATTTTTGCCTGAAGGGCAGAGAGGGCCCTCAGTGTCAGGTTTATCAGACTAATGACAGTTGCATCAAAGCTAGGCAACCTTAATGGCAGAGCACCTGAGACTTGGCAGCAGCTTCTGCCCAGGAGAAGATAAAACCTCACAGGAAAAAAGAAATTAAAGGTGTTGTAATATGAAGGCAACAACAGGAGTTTCGTAACACAGATTTCTGTACCTGAGTGAACTGCATATATCTGCTTTCTGGAGCTTGCTGTGTTTCAGGATCTGCCTGGGTTTGAAAGGTTTGTCGGAGTCTACTTTCATTTTCCAAGGTCTGACTTCTCAAGGCAGTTTGGTAACTCCTCTTTGAGCCTTTCTAGGAAGGGGCACACAAATCTTGGCCAGTGGAAAGCCCCAGATCCTCAGCCTCTGAGACCCACTGCTTCTCCAGAGCTACAGCCAGAGGTAGTTCTGGCTGGGGCCATAGCATCACATCGAGTCCTGAAAAGAGAGCATTGAGTCAAATCAAAAACTCTAGGACCAAACACTTCCGATATCAAGGCAGTTAGATCCATCTGCTGCTTTTTGGAAAGCAGTAAATTATTGCTTCTTCCCTGCTGCACACACACACACCACACACAAACACCCACAGATTTCACAGTCTGAAGATCTGCTGTCTTTCCTGCTAGAAGGGCAATTTCTGCTCTCATTTTGTATGCTCATTTGCCAGTAAAACCAGCTCTTCTCTCAGATGAGGTTTTGAAATAATTCTTTCAGGCAGCTCAGAAGACTTGCACTTATAATAGTTGACACGAATCTTCATGACACTGCACTGGGGTTCATTTCTCTTTCCTCCTGTCCCAGTGAGGATGAAGAGGGGCAACTGAGGCTATCCTGAAGGTTAGCAATAGGATCACCATTCATGGCTCTCTAACTTGCCTTCCAGACCATGCAGGAGACTCTACCCTGGGTTGACACTGTGAGAAGCTTCACTGAACTGTTTCCATCATCTGATTGCTTTTGGCACAACAAAGCTTTTGAATCCATCTACCAATTACTTATACTTGGGAAAAAAACATTCACAGATGAGGTGATGAGTTTTCCAGGCATTAGAAGATAGAATGGATCAGAAAAACCTGCAAGTTACTTTAAACCAAGGAAAATGTTTTGTTGTAATATTTCTACACTTCTGATTCATTTTGTTTGGACTTGTTTTCCCTTTTATTTCTTTATCTTCTTATCTCTTTTCTTGTTAGACTTCTTCCACTTTATAGAATCATAACATCATAGAATGGCTTGAGTTGGAAAGAACCTTAAAGATCATCTATTTCCAATGTCCCTGCCAGGGGCAGGGACACCTCTCATCAGACTGGGTTAGTTAAAGCCCCATTCATACTGGTCTTGAACACCTGTAGGGAATCCACAACCTCTCTGGGCAACCTGTTTCAATGTCTCACCACCCTCATAGTCAAGAATTTCTTCTTAATATATAATCTAAACCTATCCTTCTTCAATTTAAGGCCATTTCCTGTTGTCCTATCACTACATGTCCTTGTGAATAGTCTCTTTCCAGCTTTCTCATAAGCCCCCTTCAGGTACTGGAAGACTGTTAACAAGGAATTAAGAACTATTTAAGTACATAAGTAAGTAATTGATTTATCTAATTTTGTTACTAAGGAAGTAAGAATAAGACATGGAAGGAGAAAAAGAGTCAGAAGACACTAGAAAATTCAAGTGGCACATGAAAATAAAAAATGAGGGAGATTCAGCTGCCTGACCTTAGGCAACAAGAGATATATGAGATACTTCAGGATTCCCTTCAGCTGCAGCTTTGTAAAGGCATGGTCTCTGTTAGGTCCTCTGTCATGTCTGCAGATGTGTGCAGATGTCTCTGAGGCTCTGGCACATCTAAAGGGCAACAGACATCCTGGCTTGGGTAGCAAAATCCCCTTGGCTTCTTCTATCTTTTTTGGATAAAACAGAAATTTTCTGACAGATGCATGGAATTTTTAGGATTCTAAGAAACACTTACATATTTTGAGGGACTGAAAAATGACATTCTCCCTTGTACAAGTTTATGAAAGTCTCCTTAGAATCAGTGTCAAGGCAATAACACATGGTGTGCCAGCCCAGCTGTATTTGCTGCCATCTTCCATAAATGTGCCATTAGCTTGCAGGCATGCACAGAACACAGGTTTCCATAAGCTGTTCTTTTTAATGTAAAATTACCTCTTAGAGTGTTGAACTCATTTGTGCCTTTAGCTTGTAAGGTGTTAAATACAGGAATATGGCTTTTCTCTGGCAGGCTCAGCCTCTTGCATATATATATGCCTCAAGGTATTGCATATATAATGATTATAACTATAATTTTAAAGGTTTTTTTGTGTTCAAAATGTGATTGGTGGTGTTCATGACAGGATATTCACTATTTGCCTGAAAACCTCATAACTTAAATAAGCATTCACCATCAACCTAATCTAATCAAATCATAATCAATACCGATACTGTGAGATCTTGTAAAACATGACCCACGTGGCAAGTTCTGCCACTTGTTAATTACGTCCTTGGAGGCAGCAGTCAATAACTCCCAAGGGTTAGATGGTTCCTACTTAGTCAGGTGTTTTCATGGAGTACCGCTGACATTCAATAAGGACTTCTGCAAACCACAGAAAACTTTATACTGTGACACACAAATTAAAAGGCTTAGGAAAGATAGCAATTAGAGACCTGTTAAAAGAGAGAGAAAAAAAAAAAGAGCTGTCCATAGAGCCCTGCAGAGCAGGACTTCAGGGAACTGACAAGACAATTTTTCTTGCTTGGAAAAAACATTTAAAAGAGGTTTGTGCCTCATCCAAAACCAACACATCAGCCTGAACTAGCATATAAGTCACCACAAGCACTTCTTTAAAAAAAAAAGTCCAAATCTTTGGCTTGGGTACTTCAATATAGTTTCACAGAAAGAAGCTTTTCCAGCATCTGGCAGATGAGAATCTGTCCAAATTAGTCTGTCTGCTGATATTCAAAGCAGATAATCTCGTTCTTTTCTCTACATTTAATATGAGAACATTTGTGGTGAGAGTAATTTATGAAATAGAAAAACTTTGAAGAGGAAAGGATGAAAGCAAACATAAGCTCACTGCCTTTTCTTCTTCTGGAGAAACTTGTTTTTAATTTTGTTTTAAGCTGCTGATTGAAGTGAGTGAGTCTTATGAACAAACACATATGGTTGAGTTTTTGTGCCACAGTTTGACCAGCTATGTTAGTTGGTTTAGAAGAGCACGAGAGGAAAGTTGGATGGCAGCATGTACTGTATATCCATCCCCACATTCATTTATAGGTGTGTTGTTCTTTCCTAATTTCATTGATTTATCTGCTTACAGGAAGAGATTGAATTGTTCATCTACGCAGAATGAAGGAAATGACCCTGGAAACAAAGACCAGGGCTGTACTACTGATGAGAAAGCAATGGAAAATGCACTGGAGAGGCAAAGTGAGGGTAAGCATTGGTGCCTTGGTCTGTGATTCATAAAGACCTGCTCTGAAGGCAGCGTGTAATTCCCAAGCAGAGACCACCCACTCACATCCTGCTCAAGGGGGAGGTCCCAGCTTTGTGTTTGACTGTGGGATAAAGGTAAACTTGCACCAGCCTCTGTCTACAGGCAAAAAAGATGCAACACATCAGCCATGTGGGTACTCCTGTGCTAATTGCCTTGCTTGCACCTCATTCAAAGTCAGCCTGTGTTCAGATGACGCTGTGTGTGATGCCAGAGTAACCTAAGAAATGTGTGCCACTGTGGCTGGGGATGGCTGTCCCCCAGGAAAGAGGTGAGAACATGAGAACACATGGACGTGTACTCCTGGTCTATTGCAAACACAAAGTGAAACAGGTTAGCTTGTTCCATGTCTGAAACTCATCTTACTTTGCAGCACAACAGACTGAGAGCTTGCACATGGCCAGTGACTCTGCCTCAGCTGCAAGACATTTCTCTACTAGGTGTTGTAGCATTTTTAGCCCTTTGTAATGTGGTTATAGGGATAAGTCTGGTCATGTCCTCATGTGTCTTTCTCTGCCTTACCTGGTTAGACAGTGGCCCTTTCAGAACAGAGACAAGCAATGTGACATTTCAAGTACTACTGCAATCTTAATTGCAAGTCATTCTAGTAGCTGAGGTGACTAATGTAGCAGAGGCACACATGTGCATTGATACAGACAGCACAGATTGCAAAAATGACTTTGCCAGTCATTTATCTTAAAAATACTAAAAAATACTATGATTGTAGTCTGCTGCTGAAGACCTAGTGGTGCTTCTGAATAACACAGAGCTGGGCCTGCTTCACTCTTAAAAACAGCCGCAAGATATGAATAAATGCAGGTTGGTTTAAAAGGAGAAAAGAAAACACCACCTCAGTAGGAAGAGAGAATTTTGGTTAGGTTTTGTTTCTCTCACTGACAAACTGCAAAAAATAATAGTTAAAAAAGCACTTTGTTTCAAAATGAAAATTGTCTTTAATTCAAAGTGAAACATTCAAGCACCCACAGGAGAAGTGAGAGGAAGGGGATAGATTCAAAGGGGGAGTGTGGAGGTGAGATGTCTGTTCCTCTCCTCTCTAGAGGCCTGCCTGTTGGGGCACAACCATGTTCACTTCAGGGCAAGAAGGAGGCTCAGGGAGCCAAAGATGCTAACATGACCCTGACACTGTGCAACATTAAACACTTAAAAAGGTTTTGGGTTTTGAATTCAGAGACCTCAGCTTACTTGGTTACCATGGCAAACAATCACCAGTAGAAGTCTTTTAACCTTTAATTAAAGAGACACAAAGAGGAGGAAAAACAGTTTAAGCACTTGAAAAATAAAGTATTAAGTAAGATTTTCCTTTTTAAAAGCATCCATTATTCCTCTTCCCTTAGCTGTGGACAGTTTTTATAGCAATCTTCCTTCTCCTTATTTAAGTTCATAGTGGCAGAAACTGTTCTTGGGGGAAGAGAGATACTCATCGAGATAGACTGGATCTGTTGTTACTAGTGATTTTGGACTCTGCTCTGCTCACTTGAAGACACGCATATGCACAAGGGCAGAGAAAAGAATAGCCAAGACAAAAAAATATGACCTTCTTTTCTGGTGTTGATTTCTACTTGCAGCTAGAAAGGGACAGGCACAAAACATGGCCTTAGCTTTTCTCAGATGTAGGAAATTTGTAGCATATCTGACTCTTTTGGGCATTGCTTTTAGGAGTCTCCCTCTCTGTCACTGTTCACAGCTGGGTTGTACAACCCATCCCCTTCCAGTCTAGGCTAGTTGGTTTAAATGGAAGGTGAAGGACAGAGAACAAGGAGAGAAGTGCATGATGAAACAACAGAACAGTGAAGAAAGAGGTCACATCAGGACCCTAAATCTCATCTTCCAAGTGGGTTTCTAGGACTGAGTTGAAGTTGACAGAGCTAGTAATGACATATTTGTGTTATCAGGCCAGAGACTGGCCAGAAGGTCTGATCAGATCAGGTAACAAAGTGCTAACAGTGTCACAGTGTTAAGTTTGGTCTCAAAGCTGGCAATGACAACTGTCTGATTTTGACTTTCTGTACACCTATCCTATCATCAGCATCAAAATGGATGTCCCCAGAGGATGATGAACATGTCAGTATTCACTAGTTAGGTTTAGTTCCTGACACACCTGTTTTGGTCCATTGATTTTGGCATTCCTCTTGTATATCAGCCCTGACCTCAAAAGAGTATTTGTGTGATATCAGGAAGACTTTCTATTTGAACTAATTTGGTCTTTCTATCTTTAACTTGTGCTGACTGTACAAGCAATTTTCTCCAGCAGACCGTGCTGTGTTTTTTTTAACTTATGAGCTTTAGTATATGGCTCTGCCTAGTGTAGTGTTTGTGCAGCACGTGCAATGCCTTCTGCTGCTGCTGTCTCTGCCCTTCTGACTCCTGAGGAGAGTGTCACAGCCATGAGCACAGGGGAATCCCAGTGGAGGTAATCTTTTGACAGCACTTTCATGTTTCTTAATAGTTTAGTACTCAATAGCAGATCTTGGAGAAGCCAGGTGAACCATTTCCATGTGAGGGTCTCAGCTGAGGGTCTAGAAAGACCTTCTTGCAGACCAGGACATACCAATGGCAGAGAGTAAGAACAACCCACCTTAGTATGCAGCACAGCACAACCTTATGGTATTCTCCTGAGAGATAAGTGATGCTGGTTCAAGTTCCCCCAGGCAGATAAGGAAATTAAACCCAGGACTCCCACATCCTTTATGAGTGAATAAAAAGTGGCTGTCTTTCTCCCAGCTTTGTGAATATAATCCTGCCTTTTTTTTTTTTTTTTTCAGGAAAGCAATTTGGTAAGTCCACACTGAATTCGACAGACGTTTCAGGACAATGGAAAAAGCATTTTTCAATGAGAAGAAGAGGGACTAAAAAAAAAAAAAAAATTCTCATGAACATAGTGACAATAAAACAACTGGACAGACCCCACTGCTCTGCTGCTTTATTTCCAATAGCTGTGGGACATGGAATCTCTGTTGCTTGCAGGCAATGAGGGAACCTATCTAGCAATGTGAAATCTTGGTAGGAAAAAAACATTTTGAGGGAGTAATGAAATGCTCTCAGAATAGCAGAGGAAATTTGAACACTGGTGGGATTGCTTTGAGTCCCGACACAACTGTGGTGCTGTACAGGAAAACCTGTGAGGGACAGAGCCAGCTGTATATCCCGAGATGTGAACAATGTCCCCATTCTAATTAGGTGCTAAAAGCCTGAGAAGGTTCAGACTCTGTGTAAGATTTCAAAGAGGCTGTCTGAGGCCTTGCCAGCAGCTGTATGATTTAGAAAGGAAGCAGAAGGAAAAGGGTTCTTTACTTCTCTTACCTCCTCTACTGAACTCAGAACCGTATGCACTGGTGGCCATGTCCAATAGACAAATAGAATCGACAGGAGTCAAAATGTGAGTGAGGTGATCTGCTATCACAGACAACCCACCTGCAGAAACAAACCCAAATGTCAAACAACTGTGGGCTGTTTCCTTAGCATCCTGTCCTTCCAATCTTCTCTTGAGAGACTAGTAGGTCACTGTGTGTGTGTGTATGTATGTGTGTATGTGGGGCTGAGGATGGGCCTGGGAATGAATAAACAAGGTAACTTTCAAGGAGCAGACAGGATCTTGAGCCTTGTCATGAGCAAGTATGCCTGTGATGGTAAGCAGTGTCAGCTGCCGGCTGTTACTCCACCCTGCTCTTCCTCTCTTCTTCTGAAGAAATGCAATTGCAGATACACTCCTTCCTGCTTGGAAGGACAGACTGCTGGAGGATAGGCTGGTAACCTCAGCAAGAGGGAAAACTGAAGCCGTGAGTTTGTGTCCATTGCTACACAGAGGTGGGATGAAGCAGTAGAGATGTCACTCAAGTCCTGCAGCATCAGGTCATGCAACTGCTGAGTTTTCTGTGTTGCTAAATGGGAATAGATGAACTATATGTCCTCTTCAAGTGCTTCCAAAGGCCTTGGGGTACAGTTAGACCACGAATCCATTCTCAGTAGAAGTAATGTTTATTAAGATGGGCATTATAGCGATGTGCGTGTGTTTGATTGCCAGCCTGCCTAGACAAGACTTAAGTATTCCTTCCAGGCTAACACCACCAAATCAGTATATGGACTCTCTGGAGAGCCATGTCTCTGTACACCTGGTTGCTGAATGCACCAGCAGTATCACTGAAGTGTAATACACAGAAGAGAAGAGCACTGGTGTCAGCCTGTGGAGATGGGAGAGCACAGGGGACAGTGAGCACTGATGGTTGTCTGGAAATGCATTAAGGCTCAGTAAAAAAATGTTTGGTTTTCAGCCAGATGAGTTCCCTGTTCTAGCTTTCTACTAGACCACCCAGATGTTACTAGGAGAACAAAGGAGCAATATAAATGTGTCACTGGGAGCGGTGGGAAGTACAGAACTGTTTCTGTTGGTCTTAGCCTACATAACAACCTGTCTAGTATGACCATGAGAACATAAGCTACTCTGATCCTTTACCTAGAACTTCTTTTGAAGGTCACACTGCTTCATAGATGCTTTATTTTAGGGAACACACTGCTTCATAGATCCTTTATTCTAGGGAAGGGAGAGACTTCATCAGGTGAGATGCAGAGTAAATTTGATTGCAGTAAATTAGATTGCAAATGTGCAAGAGCACACATCTGCCTGTGAGAAAGCCAAGTGGTCCTTAGCAAAGGGCAATGAATGCAAAGGCTGGCATGGAGGCTGTAGGTTTGTTCTGACAGGCACCTTCCTCACTCCTCTTCAGCCAACATGAGCTCATATCTACACCTGTACACACACGAATGCTGTCGTACAATTATTTGTAATAAGGAATGAACAGGGGCAGAAAAAAGAGGCTTGTCTGGCCATAAAATAGAGTTGCTACTGTACTGGCCAACATGGACAGCACCAGCAAAGCTTTCTTTATGGTGTCTGCTCTTAGTTCTGTGCAGTGGGTGCACTAAATGTTCCAGGTAGAGAAGAAGCAGAGATTTGCTGAAACTGTGGCCTTGATCAACTTGGCATCAAATCTGTGCAGGTACAGCAGTAATGACACCTGGTGTGCTCAAAGCTCCCTGCCTGATCTGAGGATGGTGCTATCAGTTACTGCTGTTCTCACCGCCAGGCTGGGACACAGGATAGAAAACAAAGACTTCTATGATCAACTGTACATGAAGACCTTAAACTGCTTTGAGTCCAAATGAAGGTCAGTAAAGATAGTAAGACTTCTCGCTGATGCCCTCAGATACCAAACTACAGCTCTATGAGAGGCAATACACAGTGCAATGGCAAAGTCTTACAGACCACAAACTCAGCCCTGCAGTCTTAGCATGATCCCTTTGATCAGCAAGACTGGGGTTACTGCAGGCCAGGGTTGACATAAAACCAACCAATCAAGCAAGACCACCTACATTTTTAAATTAACTTTTTTTTCTTTGGGGCAATATGGTTTTCTTTTAGGATTCTTTTTTTTTTTTTTCTGAATACTGATGTTTGCCTCTGCACATTATTGCTCTGATAGATGCAGGTGTTGTTATTCAGGTACTTAGGCCCTTAATACTGTAAATAAGCAATGAACAAGGTTATCAGACAGTTTGTGCTAAAACAATCTTTGGAACTCGAACTTTCCAATAATTTCTATGTACTTTCATAAGAAAAAAAGAATTGAAGAAACCAACCTCCAAATGTTTTCAAATTTTACATGTAATTTAAAAAATGCACAAATATTCTTTCATTTCTTTTTTTTGCAGAGGGGGAACAGAATCAATTTGCTATGGTTATGCCACCTGCCAATTGTTTAGAATTTCCAGGATTTAATCTTTCATCCATGTGTGTATCCACTATTTACCTTTGAATGAGATAATGCATAATGCATTGGGCTTTATGGAAATGAATCAAGAAAACCTGGTCTTTTTTTTTTTGAAAAGTAGAAAGTTGTATTCTCCCTTTATGGCCTAGAAAAATTAACATATATCTTACAACAACAGCAAAAGCACAAGGAACTACAGATTACTTTAGTAAGAACTCAGAAGATGTCACATGGGAGTGAAAACTCATGTGTATCCTGCCTCTACTTAAGGCTTAGTATTGGTGAAGTAGCATCACTGCTGTAACATAAGCAGATGTGGGATGTTCACTGTCTTCTACCCCTGAATGGGACTAGATTTTTCTAGTGCTTAAGAACCTTGGAGAGGTTAAGGAGCTGTGCAGTAACAGGATCAAAATGCAGAAGGATGGTGTGGAAGTCTGTAAGTACACCTGCTACCAGCAACCAGACTGAGGACCTTGTGGGTAACAGGAGATCACAAAATGGAACAGTGAGTACTTACATACAGAGTGTTCCCAGGACACAAATATCCTTGATCTGAACGCTGTTTTTTGCTGTACCTACAGCTGAGAACTAAGTAACTGAAATGGATTCTGGATTTTTTTCCCTTTTTTCTTTGTGAAGAAGCAGCAGCAGCTTTGATGTAAATCGGGCCCGATGTTATCTCATGCTCTAAGTGTTGGGTCTGTCTGCAGCTGCCAGTAGAGAGAAAGCCACACTTTGACATTCCTCTCCTCTCTGCTACACACACGTATATGTACATGTAAGGAGCCTCAAAGAGTCAGAACTGGCAGAGGTCTTTTAAGAGGTTTCCTGTCTAAGGAGCAGTGGGTGTGAGCAGTAGATGGCCTCTTATGGGGAATTTTGTATCAGACTTCTTCTAATGTTAAGATTTGGTGCCTTTTTTTTTTCTTTTTTTTCTTTTTCTTCTCTGTTGTCAGATGTTTTTTTTCTAAAAGCTTTTACTGGCTAGAGTGGGGATTAGACTCTTCCTGAAGCACATGCACAGGGGAATTACTCACTTCTGGCCTAACTGTTGATATCTGGCTAGCTGTGACAGAAGCATAAAGGAAAAGCAAGGAAACTGTTGGCATGGAATTCAGTGCACAGGCTGCATCAAACTCCAACACACTGTACTACATCAGAAGTTGGAAAAATTGGTTGTGGTTTGCTAAGCTAGCTCTCATTGTCTTACTCAGTGATTAACACACTGCTCTTCCTTTACAGAGGGGCTACAGAAGCCAGGTAGGCAGAGTAGCACCTGGAAATCAAGTATTTACCTTCAACATCATTCCCTTGTGGTCCTAGGTGAAGAAGGAAACTGTGGTGTGATGATCACCACAAACACATAAGAAGGGTTCCCTTAGAGTCATTCCTGTGAAAACAAGATCACATGGTGCTACATTTTGCTAGCAACATTATTCCTTTCTTTGTGAAATGGTAAGTCTGTGTGTCTTTCTTCTCCTGGGAGAGGAAAGAGGGACAACTGAACAGTCACTGAGGGAACACCACTGGGCAACCAGCATGAGAGTGAAGATATTCAGGACAACAGACTGAGTTGCACTGTGCCATGGGTCTGATGGTCCTGACGAAGGTGTATTTTCTATTGAGAAATCATTTGGCAATTAATGAATGTGCTGTTTGATGCCACCTCATCATTCCAAACCAAGAAGCTGCCTTTCAAAATAGCTTTTATGTAGACAAAGGCTAGAAGAGATGGGAACTTCACCCAAGACAAGAAAGTAACTCCCCTCACTGCAGAATTATAACAGGCCATAAATGGTCCTGGTTTCACCCATCTGACTAGGGAAGAGAAGGGTCAATGCTGAGCCTGGGCTGTGCTGCACACAAAGGAACTCCTGCACCTGCATGTCACACTCCTGAGTCCACACTGGATCTGCTCAGGCCCCGTAAGCTTGGTTGACTTGGACTTGAGAAAGCTGAGCATGGTAGCCTCACATAGGGAAATGTAATTTTAGAAGGAGCAACCAGTGAGGGACTGCTACGGAAAACACGGAGCTTTAGTTCTGGCAGGAGATGAGAGCAACTTGCTAGCAAGGTCTCCCTCCAGCAGGCAATTTAAAAAATGACCTTGGAGAAGAATACAGCAAATTAATTTGTCTCTGATGAGAGGTTTTGGAGAGTCTCTTGCAATTTTATGCACGTTGGCTAGACAGCCTTGCCCTGGTAAGCACCCTTGCCTGTGCCAGGGACGCAGATAGCTGCAGACTTTTTCTTTGGACTTGAGAGGGACTTTTTAAAAAGGCTGTGCTTCTTGAAAACCAGAATAAATTGTGAGGGGGTCTGGCAAGGCATGCCTGTTATGCTTGTAACTGGCATTTGCAGATAAAAGGAAAGGAGAGGGATTGGTGGATGGTCAAACTAGGACATGTGTCTTTACTGTGAGGAAGTCTATGATGTGTGGGAGAAAATTTGGAGAGAAGCCTTCAGCAGAGCTGGTAGGGAATTAGCAGCTGGATTACTTTCATATTCAACACAGGACTAGAGAAAGGGGGTAGAGTGAGTCTCTTAAGAAAAAAGGTCAGCCAGTTGCAAACATGTGTCAAGGTGACTTAGTCAGATTGTCAGGGTGACCACATATATTTTGTCCAGGCCTTCTTATGCCTGGTTCCCTCCTAAACATCACACTTGAGAGCACAGTGCTTAATGTCATGTGTTTTCCCTTCTTTGCATGAGAACAAGTAAATCAATCCTCTCAGAGAGAGGGCTTTGGAGTAGCTTCTTGTTCCAAGAAGCTAAAAAACTCCCACAAGTAATTTTCCCAAACAGGGAGAAACTGAGTTACAATGTCTTCAGAACTCCCAGATCCTTACAAATGAAGGAGATGCAGTCTTAGCTAGAAGAGGCTCCTCAAAGGCAGCATGAAGAAGAAGCCTCAGTAGTTATTACTATCCTCTTTTCCCTTCCTGTGTGCCTTGACTGTCTTCCTGATAGCCAAACACCTACTCTGCCAAGGGACAACAGTCTCTCAGTGAAGCTTTCCCATGCACTAATCGCTTGCTCTCTCTGTTCTTGCTGGCAGAGTGGGAGGTGGGCAGAAACCCAGGGGTGGTCTGAGACTGAATCAAGTAGGAAATGACTGTTCCTGCAGTCCTGAAAACAGAAGATGTCAGGGTGAAACTCCTACATACCTCTGTCACCATGCACTAGTCAATGACTTCAATCAAAAGTGATTAATAAACTACTCCTGTTTGTCCCTAGCAGGTGCTTGTAGTAAGAGTGTTGGCTGAGGTTTGGAATGAAATAAAATACACCATTTAACAGAATGACACACTTGCAGTGAAGAGTCACATTGCAACTTTTTTTTGGAGGAGGAGGATTTAACCCCCACTGAGCAAAGGAGTTGCTGGTTTAGTCAAGTCAAGAACAGGATGCGACACATTGATCTAGTGCATTGACATTTGCATCTCTGAGTGAGAGTGCTTGTTTTCACTGAAAGAACAGCAAGACAGCCTTTTGAAACATTTAAAGGTAGTTAAGTTTTTGGAGGAAAAGAAGTGAACACGTTTTGATGGGAAGCTTTGAATCTCTCTGGACCTACCAGAATGGCTACAAAAAGACTTCAGCATTTCTTTGAGTGCTTATTTTTAAACTGTGTTGTCTGTTTTGGGGACTGTAAATAAATATTTATATTTGCATTTCATTTACACCTGGTGTAAAAGTGATTTAATGCTAACCGGCTAACAGCAAAACATGGCTGATTTAAAATTAAAAGAATGCATTATTCTAAAGCAGGGAAGCTCAGGTTCAGAGCCAGTATCAGAAGGGTGGGAGAGAAAGATGTCTTTTCCACTGACTAGCACTGACTAGAAGACCTCTTTGGCACACTGCAAAGGAAGAAAAGGCATGCTTGAATGCTTAAGTACTGAATTAATTTTGCATAAAGAAAAAAAAGCCAACTTTTACCCTGTAAGAACACCCCTTCCCTCCCTGCTTTGAAGCCCTTGACACTCCAGTACTAATTGCTGGTGGCTAGTACCTTGCAGAGGGGCTGCACTGTGTCAGGCAAAGGAGAGAGCAACCTGTCAGGGTTGTGTGGAAGAATTCCTGGGCACGTCCAGTCTCCAGACACAAGCACAACCTATATCTCTTCCTGGATTTAAAAGCACTATAGAAAAGGTCTACACGGGTACTGTCCAAATGCCTGAAAAGCTAATTGGGACATGAAGGAGGACTTAATTCTTTTGAAATTTCAAGGCAAATATGTACCCTTCCTCCAAGGAAAATAAAACAAATGTTATCTCCTTCCATAAGGGATGGAATCAAAAGCAATCAAAAAGTCACCCTTACAGCACATGACAGCAGCACAGTTGGATCCCAGCTCAGTCTTTTAGCTCTCCATGCTGCCATGTGGAGAGAGCAGTGCTCAGTCTGGAGACTCCAGGCCCTCATCCACTGCATGTTAGATTCTCAACATAGAGCCCTCATGAATTTTGCACGGCAGCAACTCTGAACCTTACATTACTTGTATGCATTTGTACAGAACACAGAGAGTAAAATTAAACGGGGTATGTAATTGGGTATTTCATGCCACATCATATCGTACTAGGGTTTAAAAGGCATATCCAGCATTGGTTAATGACTGAGGTCCATGTGCTTCCTTGTATCTGTCTCTCAAATTCCACACGATACAGAAGCATCAGACATACATCATGAATTTAAATTTGGGCATGATTTGTGCCCCTACCTGGACATCTTTCTTGTGCCCCTGTTTTGGAGAGCTGCTTCTGGAAACCAGTGCCACAGCTCTTAAAAGCAATGATAATGAGGCAACAGCGAGTAGTGATGCAAAAATGGCTCACATAAGAGTGGCCAGTTAACCCCTTCATTGCTAATGCAGGTAGGTCAAAGCTTATTTGGACCATGGCTGCTCTGAAGAGCTTCAGAAAATTTGCTTTTCTTCTCTTCCCTGCCTACCAAGTAGCAGTCATCTTAGCAAAAGTAAGAGTACCAAGGTGGAGAAACAGCAGGCACAGGGGCTGTTCTAAATGTTGGAACTCCCTGCCCTGCCTGTGCCTCATCTGGTTGGTGAATAGCTAAAACAATGCCAGGTTCTCACAGGTGTGTCTGACAGAAGTCACTCAACCCTATCTGGGGTTGGCAAGTGGTCCTGGGTGCAGCCAATTCCCACTGAGAGAGTGGTAGAGGATCTTGGGTGTTGCAGTAGGACACACAGCATTGGTGGGGATGTGTCTGTGCTAGACCTAGTCAGGAATATTGTCTGTAAAATGTTCTGGCTGCAGACAGAGCCTTTGGAGAAAATGTAACAGCTGCCTGGAACAGTGCAGGATACCTTTTTATTTGGAAGCCTTTGCCCTTGCCCACTAAACCGGCTTTCCCTACCCATAGCAAAGGCTAGGCTCTTCCTGCCAAAAAGCCCCTGGTATGGCTGAGAAAGTTGCTTTCAGGACTGAAGTTTTCCATTATTGGCATTTCACCCAAAATCCGTGGTACAGATCTCAGGCCTGGCTTGAGCTGGCAAAAGGGAAAATTTTTATCATCTCTCTAATGCTCTGGAGCTAATCACAATCTCTGTGAGAAAGGTGATAAAACAAACAGGATTTAGCTTCTCTTTAAATAGTTTGTAAAACTGCCTTATGCAAACCGATTTTAAAGAAAAGCTGAGTCTTACTCCTACCTCTGGTAGCCAATTGAAACTGTTATTGCCTCTCAGGCAAAAAAAGTGTTTATAGGCAATGTTTTTGTAAAGTAATAATGTGATTTTGCAGGCCAATGTCCTCTAGGATTGAAATCATCCCTGTGTTTTTAAAAAATAGCAGAAACAGAACGGACATTCCAGATAACTAAAGTTTTTGGAAGATTTTAATTAGCTGGGAATGAACAATGAGAAATGCAAGGCATGATGCTGAGCTGGCTCAGTTTCAGGAGGTGAAGCAGCTGTGTCAGTGCAGTGCTCTGTGTCTGCAGCCACTCCTGTCTTTGGGGACACCACAACAACCCTTGCAGCCCAAGTACTGGGTCAACCACTCACTGCAGTCCTGAACCAGCACAGCTGAAGTTGGTTGAGGTCCTTCACCCCTCATTCTGTGGTCCCAGGACTTGGAGCAGCAGAAGGTCTGGGGCGGGCAGCAGCTGCTGGATGCCAATGCTGTGTTGCTAATCTTCATGTGCACTGTAAAATGAGTGGAGTCATACCCCTGTGCTACCTGGCTTGATAGCATCTTTGAGTTAAATGACATTCCTCCCTCCTCACATCCCTCTCCAGCACTCTCCCCCCATCCTTTTTAAGGGAAAAGAGAAAAAAAGAAAGGAAGCTTGCATTCTGGTGCTTGGTCAGTGGATATGGGATAATTCAAATTCAGCACCTTCCTCCAAGCTATGTGGTACCCAAGGGACAGTATCTTCCTTTGCTCCTTCCTATCACTCTGTGCACTTGTAGGGGCTTATGGTATTACTGCAAAACACTCTAGACATGCACAGCATGAAGAAACAAGTTGAAAGGTACATTTGGATGCTCCAGACTCAAATCAGATAAACTCATAGGATTCACGTGGCCCCTGACACCAGGTGATTGTGAATGGTAATAAATATAATCCAAATTCAGGTTGGCACATGCTTTCCTAGCAAGGGGACTAAAAATAACTCCATTTTAACAGACTAAGTGGTTAGAGAACTTTGTTAATTCAGACATAAACCTGTTAGCATAAAATATTGCCGGAGGTCTGAAATGGCCTCAGACAGTTTACATTTTTCATCAGGATTGCTGTTAGAGACAACTAACCCTTTCTCTCCCTAAGAATAATGTTGCTTTTCCACAAGGCAACCCAAAAGCCAATCTCTTTCTACAAAAGAGAAATGCCTCTAATCTAGACTTTATTAGACTGATCATTATATAATGGCTTTAGAAACTCTGGACAAAATAGAGCAGTGGGTTTAGCTGACGGTAATGTCAGATTGCTGTCAATAATCCCCAGCAGATGCAAACGTGTGACCCTTTTTCCCCTTAATTGTTGAATATTTATTTTTATCTTATAATGTTAATAAGGTTTATTGTGCTACAGAGAGGGCTGATATCACATGACCTTCATCTTCCTGACTCACAACAAAACCAGAGACATTACACTGCCTGTCACGTCCTGTTGCTTAATGATAATGTGTAGGTTAGTTGCTTTTCTTCCCTACACAATATTATTTATTCCTTTCGGACTGCCTTCCCTTATTTGGAGTTGACATCATGCTGAGCAAAAAGGCATGATTGAAACAGGAGGTTCTGGAGCATCTTTCCAGTATGAGCAGCAGGAAAAACAACAGAAGAAATAAAGTAACTAGTTTTTAGAAAGCACTTGTTCAGTTTACGAGTGGCATTAGAAGATGCGATTGCCTACATGAGCAGGGGACTAGATTAGAGAAGCAGGAGGGACTTAGCAACTCAGTTGTCCTAAATGAGATCTAGATAAAAGCCCGAGTAACCCCAGTTTCAATAAACAAAAACAGACCATGTGAACGACACAGGAGGAAAAAACAGACAATTTTAATTTTCTTTGGAACAAAATTAGCTCCACTCATGCATATTTGAGATGGCAGGAACCCAAAGTAAAGGTTTGCATCTGGTCCTCTATTTGTCTTATGCTGAGCCAGGATCCCCAACCCAGATAACTCATTTTGGATCATCCATGTTGGTGTTGCATACGATGTAAGAGCCAAATTGATACAGACAGAAGAATGTAATAGCTTGGAGAGATAGGCTGTAGCTTAGGCTGTCCCTTTTTCACTGCACTGCAAGCAAAGGTGAGGCTCATGTGCAGGTGGATTAACTGGATCTTGAATTCATGCACCCAAAAATGAATGGCTGCAGTTCCCAAAGTGCTGAGCAACACTGCCTTGTCCAGCAACCACTTTCCCACTCCCTCCACAGCAAGGGGAAAAACAGGGTATGCCTCAGGCTCAGCATATCTTGCCAGTCGTTGGGGCAGAGCAGCCAGTGCATGACATCCCTCAATTCTTGGTTCCAGGTCTAAACTAAGCAGAGATATGGAAGCCCTTGACAATATGCTTCAGAAAAGTGTGTGCAGGATGGAGGATGCACAATAAAGAAGCACAGAACACCTGGGCAGTTCAGCCCCCTGGGTACCTGGCATCAGCCTCTGAACACTGGCTGGCTATGAGCGGTCTCTCTGGAAGGAACAGGGCTAATCAGAGAGGAGGTTTCTCATGTCCTGTGGGCAGGCAGGACCTGGCCCTGGCTTTGCATCAAGAGTTTGGCAAGGGGTGCAGTGGGAAGCCCAGAAGGTTTAGCATATTGTCTGTGCCAGAAATCTCCAGCTGCATGGTTCTGAACACAAACTCTGTATATCCTCAAAACAGCCAAGATAAGTGATTTTTGGGTTTGTTACACATTTTGAATGGAGTGAGAGCCCTCAGCTATTCCAGCACATTCCCTTTGCAGGTTCGTTAATGAGACCTATGGGAATTGGATTGGGTTCTTTTTCACTGTTATTTGGACTGTGGAAAAAAAAAATTGCAGAAAGGAGAAGTTATTTTTGAGCCACGATTTTTTTTGTGCTTCGCAACTGAAATGTTTACCAGGCTTCTGTCATTAAGTCCAGATATTTGGGGTATATATTAGAACTGTGCAGAGACTAGTCTAGATTTTTGTGTGTGGTTAATTTTACTGAGATTTCTGTGATCAATTATTTACATTGCTTTTTTAAACATTATTTTATGGCATGAAAATAATATTTCTTGGTATAAAAATAATGTTTCAGTCTATGTGGTCATGATACAACACAGTACTTCTATTTTGTTCAGAGTGCTTTGTAAGCATTAGTGAAGTAAATGTTAGGGTACACTTGTGAATTAGGCAGTATATCCCAGTCACAGTGACATGAAAACTGTGTCTGTCTCCCAAATGTCTTTGCACTAGTATAACTCTATTGATGAGGAGGGGATCATTTTTACTCGGATAATAAAAGCTCCACAACTCCCAAACCTGGTTGCAGTTATACAAAAAATGAAAGAATTGTATCTGGTTCTGGCTGTTCCCCAAACCTGGTATCAACACTCCTCCCCCAACTAAACTGGCATAGGCAAGGTCTTGGTTTTTGGCTTGTTAGATCAATACTGATGTAGCTAATGCATGACAGATGCCATGGTGAAATCATAAATCCATTGAAGTTACTGGCAAAACTCCCATCCATTTAAACAGTCCCAAGGCTTTGCTCAGCACAATTTAGGCTCCATGTGCAATACCCAAAACACAGGTCATCCCCAGTTACAACATGGCTGTTTCCCCAACCCAGGAACAAGATGAACAGAAAGTGACAGTGTGCACAGTGCTTGGATGTGCTCCTGTAACTGGTGTCCTCAGGCAACTGCACATCATGGCCAAATCCAGTGGGGGCAATTGCCACAGAAGCACATCTGCCCACCCTGTCTCTCCTGTCATCCTGCAACATCTGTGTAACACCCTACAGAAGTCACTGCAGTCAGCAAGTAAAGCTTTAGCTAGTTTTGAGGTAATTTAGTATTGAAAAGGAAATAAGAAGAGCTGGTACTACATTAACTATAGGCTTTCCACTGGCTGCCTACCAGATGCTTGAGGACTGGAGACCTGGAAGCCTTGACCCTGCTGTGTGGGGCATTTAACCCATGATGTGAGCCAGGGGATCCAGAACACAGCCTCTAGGAATCACAGGAAAATAACAGTGCAGACATGTTCCCTGAGCCAGGGAACCAGTACAGATGCCTATGGACCACTTGTATTGCCCCATTTTTCTGTACTTTTGAGCTGTGTGTGCCTCTGTGTCCTGTGTGTGGTTATGCAAACAGAAGTGGCCTGTGCTGCGGAGCCACAGGCACAGCTCTGTCCTGTGTGCAGGCATGAGAAAAGCTGTTCCATGTCTCCCTTAGGGAAAAAACAACGGTCTGGATTTTTTTGGTGGCCCTCCTTGCAGCAGTTTGAACACCACAAATAGCATGCTTACTGCTCCCTGGGAATCCATGGAAGATGTTGATTCCTCTGCTGAGCACTGTTTAAGAAGAAATAGCATCCACCTCTGTATGGGCTGAGCTGCTGTGAAACATGCTTATGTGCTCTGGCTGGGCCTTGTGATGCAGTGGTGCTTTTGATACCCTGTTTATTTAAAGCTAGGCAGGGTATCTCTGCCATACACTGTGATGAAGGGAAATCAGAACCTACTGCACCCAGAAGGATAACTTCTTTTATCAATAAAATAAACCAGCCAGCACTATGGACTGCAACAGAAAAGGTTAGACATCTGTTTTCTGCAGAGGCAAAAGCTGAGTGCTAGAATTTCCCATCCTCACACCAGTTCTTAACCCCTACCTCAGTCCTTTCAAAGTGCTGCAATGGGAAAGTTCAGCAGAGGGAAGGGAAGGTAGCACGTCCAGCCTCACCATGCACGAGGAAAACTCCTTACCAATGGGAACACCAGCTGAAGAGTGAAATGGATAGATCAACAAGGCAGTATGGTCTGGATCACTTAATGAGGTGGGCACAAACCCAAAAATCTGTCTTTCTATGCAGACAAACGCTAGGACATATCCAGAAGCAGAATGCAGACCACAGTCCTATGACTGCAGGGAATGCCACATCTAGAGAGGATTGATGAAAAAGATGAGTGTGTCTAACAGTTCAAGAAGGTTGTGGATGAGGTGAGGATGAATCCAAGAAAGGCCACAGAACAAAATGACTAAGTACTGGAAAATGTGGCTTGAAGTGACAGACTGGAGAAGACACTCCATCTGTTTAGCCTAACGAAGACAAAGTTGAGCGGATGACTTGATCACAGCCTCTAAGTACTGATATGGGGAACAGAAATGTGATAATAGAAGGCTTTTCAATCTAGCTGACGCAACTATAATATGATCCAACTGGAAGTTGGAAGCCAGACAAATTTTGACTACAAATAAGGTGCAGATGTTTAACAGTGAGGGTAATTAACCATTGGAACTAATTACCAAGGACTGTGGGGACTATCACCAACAACTTTAAATCAGGATTAGATTTCCTTCCCCTCCCCCCGCCAAAGATGGGCTCTAGTTCATTCAGGAATGAATTCAGACATGTCGTTTACTGTGTGTGTTACTCAGGAGCTCTGGTTAGATTATCAAGCTTGCTCTGCCTTTGGAACACCCCTGCGATTCACAGGTTCTTGAAGAACCCAGACACTTCACAGAAACCCGCAGCATCTGTCCAAACTGGCTCATGACACTCCATTTCATACCCTGGGACAAATGTGTAAGAGTAGAAGGAGAAGAGTGTGGGCTATGGGATCACAGATCCCCTCTATGAAAGCCTGTGCATATCTCAGTGATTCAGTTACTTCTTCAAAGACATGAGAAGAATGAAGGAATTAAGATGGCAAGTGTAATTGTCTGCCCTGCTAAAAGCAGTGCAGGCAAAATAAGCTTTCAGGAAAGATACTGATAAAGTGTGCTTCGTGTTCCTCTTGCTGTGTCCGTGCTGAATTTGGTCAAGGCAAGGAACACCCCACAAACCAGAAGAGGAAGAAGCAACCCCTGTGTGGAGTGAAGCCATCCTGGGGAGCAGCAGTGAGCCAACCCATGGCTCCTGGCCCGCAGTGAAACTGCTGCTATTCACTGCCAGCTCCACGTGGGCATTCCATTGAAGAAAACAAACAGCTCAGCAGCAGTGAGGACTCAGGTGCAGCAGCCAAAAGGGAAGCACACTGGCTGGCTTGGGGGCCTGTGCTGGATAAAGATGAAATCCTGGACAGGACTTGCCCAGTCTGTGGTGAAACCCCTGTGCACTCCAGCTCCAAGCTGCCTGCTGCTGGGGGGCTGTGGCCACTGGGACACGCTGGCCATTCAGTGAGTTCAGGGCAGGTGGAGGGGAGGCCAACATGAGAGACAGGGTGTGTACAGTGTCTCCCAAGCCACAAAATGGGGGAAATCAAGGACGGATTGGAGGTGCTTGCGGTTTTGCTGTAGCAGCAATTCTCCCTCCCGACATGGTGGCAGCGCACAACCACAGATGGGGGACTGGGAGACTAGCAGGGGCTCTTAACTGCAAGGCACAGTATCACCCTGGTCTGGCATGGCCCTGATGGTCTTCTACAACTTTCCAGGGCCTTCTAGAACCTTCTGGGACCTTTCATAACCTTCCAGGACCTTCTCCAGCCCTCCTGATACCGAGCAGAGTCCTGGCAGAAATGAAGCAGCAAAGAGGACGTGGCAAACACCCTGTTCCCCCTGCGGTCCCGTCCCTCACATCTCTTGGCTGTGTCTCCAGCGCAGCCTGGACATGCCCCGTGCCGGGGGCAGGCAGGGCAGGCAGGGCTGGGGGCGGAGGGCTCCTCAGCTGCCTGCTCGCACCTGCCGGCGCTCGCAACTGCAATTAGCTGCACCCGGGCGAAGCCAAATTGAGGCCCCTTTCAAACCGCGACTCTGTGCGTTTTGTTTCCAAAGGGAAGTTCATCTTTTATGTGCATGCAAAATGGATAGAACCCAAGGAACCCTTTTTTTTTTTTTCTCTCCCCCCTTCTGCCTTCTCTCAGCCAGGCAGGGATTTGTTTAAAAACACCCGCTGCTGTGGCAGGGAGATGCGGTGGGCTGAGATCTGTAGCGATCCTTCTTTTGTGGCATGGGAAAGGTTGGCTTTTCCCAAAGAGCAGGCTCGGCGTGTGGCCTGCTGACAGTGAGAGGAACCCTGGTGTGGGTGGGCGAGCTGGGCACTCTGCCCCTTTTGGGAAACCTGTCTCCTTCGCCCTGAGCAAGGAGAGGATGGGGAAAGAGGAGGGAGGAAGGGGGTGGGCTTCTGCCGCTCATGGAAAGGATATGTGCCCTGGGGGCAAACAAGCCCCCTGGGGAAGCAGCACCAGCAGGGACTGATCGACACCAGGCAGCCTTTCCCTTGCCCTCCATCTCTTTCCCCCCTCCCTCGCTCCTCCACATTGTTTTCCCTGCAATCTCATCCTGCTTCCCCCATGTGTGGACCCTCCTTCCCCAGGAGGCTGCCTGCGTGGTGGTCCCCAGCCCTGCTGAATCGGTCCATCAGAAGGCAGATTCCCCCCCCTCCACGCCGGTGACTGGCGGGAGGTGCTGATTCAGTGGTGTGCAAGGGATCCGGCAGCCACCGCATTAAGAGGATTTATAAAGGAGATAAGGCACAGCGCTGAGCTTCCCTTGGTAATCGTGCAGCACACAATTCGGGGCTGTACGGGGAATTTCGGCGCAGCTGACAGGTACACAGCACTGATCCAATTGTCCTTACAGCCGCTATTAGCCAAAATAAGGGGCAACTGGAATTACAAATGATTTCTGGGTAAATGCTTAGCTCCAGTTCTGAACGATCTCTCAGCAATAATCCACACATAATCCTCAGTACAGAGACTCTGCTTTAAAGACAGCTCCATTTTGAGCAGGCCTCAATAACGCATGGATGTCCTGACTCACAAAATAAAGGGGAGGAGGGAATAGAAAAGCCACTTTTGTTTTATAGACTTTTTTTTTCTGGGTTGAATAAAATTTAGAGAAGTGTATGATCATGTACATATTATTTATTAAGAGATTACCTGCTTGGTAATTATTTCTTTGGGAGAATAATTTTACACTACAGTGACTCTGTATGACTGTCTAAGGCAAGTCTGATGTACCTAAAAAATAAACAAATGAAGAAAAATCTTCTGTTATGACTCAGTTCATGATGTTTATTCCTCAGAACACTCTTAGGGACTTAATGTGAGGAAATGAATGTTCTGGTAGTTACCTTCTCTCTTCGTCTCTGCACTTACTGATGTGAAAGGTCACCTGGCCCAGTGGCACTTGCACAGCATCCATAGCAGGGCACCTGAGATCCCTGCAGTCTTTAGAGCATTGGGTGGCCTCACCACAGCCTCAGGAAGTGAAGCAGGAAGGTGTGCTGCTCCCAGAGATGCAAATGCCAGAGAGGAGCAGGTGCCTCTTCCCAAAACCATCTACTCATTTTTGGTGCTTGCTGTTGGTATGAGACCCAGAGCTGGGTTTTCAGAAGGTCTAATTCCTCTTAGCACCCACTCAAGCACTCATGCCTTGCTATTTATCTTCTTTGAGGAGTGCTCTTCCTACAACAACTTGATTGCCAGAGAGTGGGCACAGAAGAGTTTCAGTCTGCAAAAATTACTTGTGTGAGTAATACTTGGGTAATCCCAAGAGGTTTTACCTGGCTGACTAAGGACTCTCAGAATATTGCCAAACCCTTGGATACATCCTCTAAAAATATTTTTGGCCCATTGCTTCTTCTAGGGCTTTCAAGGGGACTGGGATTGGTTTTGTAATCTCTGGCATACTTTAATTAACATCCATGTGACATTTTAACCAGTAGGCTCAGGTCTTGGCTATACAAGACAGAAATGCTGGAAACTGTATCTGTTCATCATGAATCATATCCTCTTAGCTACCTGCCAAATGTCCCAGAAAAAAATTTAATATTTCTCTGCTAGCAAATTCTGAAAAAGCAGATAACATTTTCATAGTTTGTTTACTCATTTGTTCCTTAAAAGAGGCAAAGGAATCTGTGAATCAGAAGAATTTCCATCTCAAAAAATTGCTTTGGCAGCCAGTGGCTTGCAATTTAAGATTAAGTGATTGAATTTCATGCAGCTCTGCTTAAAATTCACTACCCCACACACTCTCACCATACGCATAAAACCCCCCACACAACAGCCCTGCCCCTCCTGCAGCATCTGTAAGATCTACTATAAGTCAGTAAAAGAACGTCCAATCAGCTGGGAGGTCAGAAAATGTACTTAATAAAGATGTTGTCTGCATGACTGCTGGATTTTTCCCCTCACAGCATTCCCAGCCTATCAGGCAGTTTCCATTCCGATGCAATGCCAGTGCTGGGCTGACTTCAATCAGGCTGCACAAATCAGCAGAGCAGAAATGCCTCCTTCCCTCCATCACCTGAAGCCAATGCTGATTCACCTCTTCAGACCCATTCCTCCTGCCCTTTCTCTGAATTTGCTGATTGCTGAATCATTCTTTTTTTAAAATTTTTTTTCCCCCTCTTCCCCTCTGGAGTGTCCTGCACTGAATGCAACGCATTTCATTTCAGGATCTGACTGAAAGGGAATATGGAAATTAATTGGCTCAGGCTGCTCACAGCCTTTTACACGTGCCTGTACTATGTGAGAGATGCCGTGCAATTGCCTTTCCATTGTGGCTCCCCACCAGCCACCTGTCTCCTTGCATGCACTGCTGCGGCTGCTCTGAGGCTGGATACTGGAGATGGATGTCCCCTTCCTCTCCCTATTGTGCAAGAGGGAGGGCAGCTGGCAGGGCCGTCATCCCAAGGGCTGGAACAGCCCCTGTTTGACTCAAAATAGGCCAGATTTAGTGAATTCTTGTGGTAAATAGTGTGTGACTGGTGCTTTGGCGAGGGCTGCAGAGAGATGTACAGAGCAGCGTCACTGCTGCTGAAATGGTTATTTGTTCTCGCTAGTGGAAGCAGAGTCCAGTTGAAAAAGAGCAGCCATGGAATGTCACTCCTCCCTGGGAGGGTGGTACTGGGACCCTTGAAAGTTGGAGTATAACCTGACTTCATGGGTATGCTCCATCACAAACATTTTTACATCTATGTTTCTACTTTCTATTGGTTTCATGCGCAGTTTTCTCATGAGCCTTTCTCCTGACTGTGGAGAATTTGGGTTCCCTTGATGAAGTTGTCCTGTGTCTTTAATATGGGAATGTTATTATTACCATTGCAGAAGCACAGACTAAATATGATGGCCCTGCTCTCCTATGCTGAGTACTACACATTGTCCTGAGGAGCTGTCCCATGTTGCTGTGGCTTTTCCAGATCAATGAGAAAGACAACACTGGGCAGAAAGAAGGTCTTATTTCCATGTCATGCAGGGAGAGGCCCAAAAAGAATCAGACCTTACAGCCAGACAGGCAGGAGGGCAATGCCAGGCAGGTCAGGAGCACCTATGTTACAGAGGGAAGAAGGGAGACCCATGGCTCAGGGACAGAACTGCTCTGGGTCTCTGGAAGCACCCCAGCACTTACTGGGAGACAACAGGCTCTTTTGAAGGAGGGATGGTGCAAAACTGAGACTGATTCAATCCCTTGTTGGAAGGGAAATTCTGAGTTCTAATATTCAGGAGATTATTGGTCATCTGTGTTGATTGTTTTTATTTGGAGATGCTTCGAGAAGTGGCTCTTGGAGTCCTGAAAAAGGACTTCTGTGCCCAGAAGCTTGTCTAATTTTCCCATCTATAATTAGTTGGTCTTACAAAGGATATTGTCTCTACACACAGACTTTGTCTTACCTATGTCCCTTGACCACTACAGTTACCACAAAACTACCTTGAGGCTGCAAGGCATTTGGCAGGAGATTAGTGGCATGAACACTACAGAAGTCTACAGCTGCCCCAAACCAGCAATAAGAATTTTTAGGGAGGAACATCCTCACCTGTGGTATCAGCCCTTGTGTCCTCATCTCAACAGGCTGATGGTATGAGCTCGATTATCTGCTTGTGATCTGTTTGTATTTGCAGGAACTTGGGATGACTCAGACTCTTGCAGCACTGTGGGTCTCACCTTCCCTGTGATGTCTCTGGCATGATGCCCATCTTCCGTCTCTGCACTACTTTTTGCCCAAGGAGTCATGGTCTACAAGAAGGACTACTTCCTATTATTAATACAATAGCAAGAAATGAAAGGGCAGGCACATTTGCACTGCAGTTATAATTTACAGAGAAGACATGATCTTAGGCATAGTGGATGTCAAAACCAAATGAGAAACTTTTCTTCTAGTTTTATCACAGTTTCTCCCAGAGCCACTGCTACTTGCATTCTGGAAATTTACAGGATGAAGGATTTTGTCATGATATCTAATTCTAATCTGAAGTGATTTACTGTTAAGTTGAAAATCAAGCCTGTACATATCCCCCTCCAAGTGGTTTCTATGACAGTTTCTATTAACCATAAAAATGTCACTTGCTAGGAAGTATCAGCCTTCTTATAGGCTTTGCAATCATCACTACCAGATGCACACTTACTGAATGGAATAAATAATAGTCTTGTACAATTAGCCTAGGATGCAGGACATGTCTGGTTATCTCTCTTGGCTCCAAAGAGAAGTTTTCACAAGCAAACCCATATATCAAGAGATGAGATCTATCTGGATTCTCCGGACTTCTTCAGAACTTGAAATGTTGTAAAGCCTTATGGATAAAGCATAGGATAGATAAAGAGTTTTGGTGCATATCTTTGTGGTTTCAGTCTGTGTAAGCAGCTGAAATACCCATTTTACTTTGTTCTGATCCAGTAAAAAAAAAAGTGTCTATTCTCTCACTTATAATGTGTTTTGAAATATACTACTGGTTCTGCATTGTCTCCTACTGTTGCACAATCACAATAAACCTGGCACCGTGGGGATGCACCATAAACACGTCTACCATTCAAGGAAATGACACGCAGAGCTCCTCTTGAGACTGGGGGTGTGGATGAGGGCTGCTGTCTGTGGCATGTGTTAGCAGCATTGAGACACAGATTTGAGTTGATCTGGTCCTCAGATATGAGCTGAAATGAGAGTTTGGGTTTGCGTCATGTTCTGCCAGAGCCCCAAGCCTTTGCACTTAAGGTCTCTGATGTTGGCGGGGAGTGCATGAAATCAGTCTGAGTACTGAAAGTGACATTTAATGGCTCCCCACATTTTAAGCCATATTGTGAACAGAAATCATAAAGAAAATTGTAACGTGGACCTTCATTTCTCTGTTTGCATCTGAGGAAATCCAGGGTGCTGCAAAGCCAAAGTGTTGGATCTGGGCTGCAGGAGACACACTACTCTTGCAGCAGCAGAAGCAAGAAACGTTGTTGTTTACACCTGCCTAGCAGGACAAAGTCATATTCTGCTCTTGTATGCACCAATATGACTACTGATGTCTGTGAACTTTAACTTGTGTGTCAGAGAAAAAAATTCACCGTGTATCAGTTTGCAGCTGGCATGATGAACAGAGACATCAGCAACCTCTACAGAGCCCTTGGATCCTTTGATGAAGTGAGCTTAGAGAGCCTGGGTAGATCTGAAAGAGTGAGGGGTGAAAGCAAACATTTGGTCATGTACCTAGAACAAGGACACTGGATACTTGAAAGTAGAAGCTCTGAGAGGGACATGTGCTACAACTTCAAGAAAACATCCACTTGTACAGTGAGCACCTTTGGTGCAGGGAGCTGTATGTGGATGCTGAGAATCATGCAAATGAGAGATCCTGTGCTGCAGTAGGCAGGGCTTATGAGAGGAGATAAAAGTAGAAAAGAGAGGGGTTTCGTTCCTTCTCCCCTCTTTGTCTGCTTTGCAAGGGCTGTTGTGAAAGCAGAAAGGATTTAAAAATGTCTGGAAGAATGATCTGCAACCTGTCAAACCTGCTCTAGAAGAGGAATGTGAAGAAGCTAGTTCTATTAAACTTTAGAAAAAAGAAATCTTGAAGTATGACTTAACTTCAGCGCAAGCAGAGGATACTCTCAGGCAATTGGTGTGACTCTTGGGGATGGCTCTGTGCAGGGCTAAGAGTAGGACTTGATGATCCTTGTGGGGTCCCTTCCAACTCAGCATATTCTGTGACTCTGTGATTCTCTGATCTAGTCTGACGCTAGAAGGCCCTTTGTCTTTTAGCTACCAAATGCATATCTATCCCAGACCAAAAAGCCACTACGTGTCCCTTGCCCATGGAATTTATAAAGATTTGCAAATTAAAGTCAGAATTACAGAATATTATACAATATATAATTCTAAATACTGTTGTGATAGGGAAAAGTGCCCATAGTCTGTGACTGCAGAATCCATGATGAATACCTAGAATGTTCCTCTCCTGGAAACGTTGTTAATTGTTTTTTCACATGATGAAATTGGTTTGAAGCAATTTCACTGTCCCTTGAAGTCTTGTGAAAACGGAAAACAGAATATATTAGTGTGGGAAAAGATGATGCTCACAGTTGTCTAAGAACTAAAAAGCCACGTGTATTCTTTAAAGTCTGTGGGATGAGCCTGCTTTTTTCACTGCAGCGTTAACACATGCACCTTGGAGACTCTTATCTCAGCCAGGATCTGAGCATGCTCTTGCATTTCATCCGATGGCTCAGGACAGAAGCATCAGCTTATATTCAGCAACATGGAGCTCCAAAATCAATGTCAGCTAAGTATTTTCATTGCTAACAAGCTAAACATTTTCACAGCTATTATTTGGACTAAAACTTGATAAATAGCATTGGAGAACTCTGATGAAGCTAAATTCTTCACCTGTGAACCTTCTTCTCTGACAGGGCTAGCTGTGAGAAAAGAAAGAAGTAATTTTTGCATGTTTTCATCTCTGCTCTCTATGATGTGGCACTTGAATGGCTGAATGTGACCAGGAAAAAAATGTCTTGTTGAGAACTTTGTATGGAAAGATCCAATTCAAAAAGTGAGATTTTCAGGCCTTATTGAAAGAACTCTTTGTGTTTCCAAATTCCAGTTTAGTGAAAGTTTGGGAATTAGTTGGGCCAGTGACTTCTCCATACCTCTGAGTGACAGAAGCAACACATATACAAAGTATATATTTATATGAAAATGTATACATTTATATGTGCAAAGACACTCCCTGAAAAACATAAAAATGAGGTAATATATTGGAAAGCTCCCAGACTGACAAAAGTGGGAGGTCAAAGACTTTTAGCTGCAGAGCAGGTATGCTAAAGGTCCTGGCAGCCCAAGCTTCCTTTCATAGTGGAGAACTCAGTGACCAAGCTTTGTTTTAGCATTTGTCTCTGTGAGGAGAGAAGAGATGACTTGGTATCCACAGGATGATCCCAACTCTCTTCATGACTGAAGCTTTACCATTATCATGTATTAGATTTCCCCATAGCAAATAAAGTATTGAAATTGGAATAAAGTATTGAAATTGCAGTGGAGACAATACATGAATTTTAACTACATCATAAACCATACTTTAGATGGCTATAATAATAAAAATGTTTGAGAGCCAGATGAGCTGAAGATTTTGTCTTTAAAAAAAAAACCCACCAAGCAACCCAAGCCCCCTCACTCTCCACTTTTAATAAAAGTCTGTACAAACAGACTTGGCATTGACTTTGTCTCTCTGTGTTCAGTCCACAGAGGAGCATGTATTGAAAATCAGGAGTTTGCTGGCAAGCCAGATCAAGCATTTACTATGGCAGCATTAGATCACCCTGCTCATAGAAAGGGGCCCTTGTCTGATGATTCCCCCCCATGTCCCATTGACTTTATGGATAGTCCTTGAGATCTTGTCTGAACACATCTGAATGTTTGTACAGCACCTGATGCAAAGAGGCCACTGTCCCACTTCATTTATCAAATGATAACTAACATGATAATACTATAATTGAAGTCACTCATAGAGACAGTAATCACCTCGTGATTCAATATAGCACAGACTTGTGAGGTGGAAGACTGCACTAAGCTTATGCAGAGATTTCTATCTTGCCCATCAGTTTCTGCACACTAAATATATTCTGAATTTACAAATGCTGAAGTTTTAAGGTGAGATTTTCTATGCTTGGGCTAAACCCAGAAGTGATTAATTTTCGTAATGCCAGAACAAAACCATTCAGCCACTTTTGAGTTATGTGACACTGAAAGACAAGGTATTGATAACGTTGCTATTAACAGCTGAATCAAGACTCCCTGACAGCACATATAATAATATTTTTTTATTTATTGAGCAAGGAACAGCAATACAGGGGAAGGTGGAAGACAGGAAACTTCAGAGAGTTTATGCCCTCCAGTGAGCAACACCTGATCCAGAAATCAGGCTCTGGAGATGTGCAATGCAGGGAAAAGTATGCTTGAATTAATGCCTAAGACCTGGCTGATACATACCTCATAGTTAATCTGGTTACGCGGGGTTTATTTCACAGTCGGAAATTCTTGCGCTGGAAGAGAGTCCTGCTGGGGTTTTCTGAGCACAAGGCTGAATTAATGAATGAACGACCGCAGCTTGCCAGCCCAGATTTAAATTGCTTACTAGATCAAAATCTGTTCATTTTCTCTGTCTTTACTTCCAGCCTCTCTGTCTCTTATTTATTAATTTATTTGAGAAAACAGATAAAGAGCACGGAAAGCGCCTGCGGACGTCATCAAGGCAGCAAATACAGACAAATGGCTGTTTTTCACCCTGGCCTGAACCCTGGCATCAGGCTTTGGGGCCGTGGTCCTGGGCAGGGAGGTCCCCCTTGGGAGATGCTGGGATGATGGCTGGGGGTGCGAGTGGCCGTGGCTACACAGCCCCCAGCCCCGGCAATCTGGCAGCCCCGGCACCGCCAGACCACCGGCATCCCTCTCCTGCAGCCCCTGGGAAAAGGACAGCATCGAAGCAGTGCAGCCCTGCTTTGAAAGGGCAAGAAACAAACCCGGGCTGCTTCGCAGGAAAGGGTCACGTTTTCCCTATCTTTCAGATCCATGCTGCTTTTGGTATCAAGCAGTTGTCAGGCTTTAATGGGCGCTTGCAAACAGGATATCTGGGATATATTGATTTATTTGGCCACTGGGCAGACCTCCAGCCGGCCGCCTTGACTGCGTTGTTCGTATTTTAATAGGAGTTTTAAGAAGGCTTGGTTAGGGCTATTTAAGGTAGTCCTTGAGTTTTTATGCAGACTTTCCCAGCTCCGACTGAAAACACAGCACCAAACAGCTGCGACGGCAGATTTTCTAAAAAGCGGAGGGACCCTAAAAATGTGCTACTGTCATTGCCCTCTCACATCCCCTTTCAGACGAGCGAGCTCCTCTCACACTGTCAGGGCTCCTTTCGCATCCCAGGGTCTGGACTCCTTAACTCCGTGTCCAGCCGTGCTACGCAAGGCCAGGGTGTAGGCAGCGCTCCGCAGCAGGAGCAGGGCACTGGGAAAAGGAGGGATGCTTGCTCGCCCCCACTGCGCTCCCCATCCCTCCGAGCCCCGGCACTGGGATGCGCTGCGAGGACGGAGCTGCACCGAGCTCCAGGCAGCCTGAGACGCCTCCCCGGGCTCCGGTCTGCACGTTCAGGAGTGAAGGCGGTAGGAGACAAATGCCGCTCATTCAAGGTGAAGGGCAGCGCTGGCATGATGGAAAAGCAGCCAGTGCACTCTGCCAAAGCCTGGAGACCTTCCTGAAGATTCACCGCTCTTCAGTTTTTATGGTGTCTTAGATATGAATTTTAGAGCTTATGGAAAGAAGAGGCTGATAACCAAGAGAGAGATTCTGCCAATATATCCAGGTATCCTGAGCTGCGCTGTCCCTGCTCTTCCTCCCTTTCATCTCCCTCTGCTGCCAACACAGCCTGAGCAGGGATGGATAGCTGTGCTGCCTGGTGCAGTGCAGGCATGCAGGCATCTGCTACTGCAATATTGACCGGCTTTGCTTTCCTCAGATAGAGGTTCTACTGTGAATTACCTCCAGACCTCTGGAGGTGCAAGCCCAGCATGCAAGGACTCTGCCTGCTGCTGGCTTGACCCTGCTTGTCTAGACCCCGACCCCTGAGGATGAAGCAGGGTCAGCACCAAGGTGCACTTTTATTCCATGCCATCCCAAAAGGAGCTGAAGAACTTCAGAAATGAAAATCTGCTTTGACTCTAATAAAGCAAGGACACAAAGAAGCTTGGACTTTGAAGGTATCACAATGGTCACCCACTTAATGTGATCTGGGAGGCAGTTTGGTCACTGAAAACCAAACTGGGGAGTAGTCCCAGCTCCCCAGCCACAGCCTGGAAGCAACTAAAACAAGGAGGGAGGTTTTAAAAGGTACCTTGGAGCCCAGCATGTCAGTAAGCTCTACAGTTGTTGGGTTGGAGGTTTTATTGGGTCTCCCCTGTTGGTGTGAGGCCCTTCAGAGCCAGCAAGCTGCATGCAGCTGCCTTCCTTCCTCACCTGCTTCTCCCCACCAGGCAGGTGGAGGACCACACACTGTAAAGAAGGGAAGCTCAAAGCCTCCTGGGAAGCATGAGCTGCTCTTCCTTGTGTGCCCACACCCACACACCTCTCCAATGGCAACCAGCTGCCCCAAGAGGAGAAGGTGTGATCTTGGCACATTGCATGGATCCATGCAGAAGGACGGGAACCCGATAAACATTAAGGCACCTGAGAAAAGGCTTGCCTGGGTGATGAAATATTCGTTAAATGGCACATCGATTAAGGAGGAAAGATGCAAAAGGCAGCCCATCATAACTTCAGACTTCACCAGCTTGCAGTACCAAGCATCCCTTGAAATGCTAATTAAAACGAGCTGAGGGAGAGGAGCCTGTTAACAGGATCACAGCCTCACTTGGATTGAGTAATAAATGTGTAGTAGGCATCCGTGTTTTCCTGTACATGTGTTTTCCAAGCTGAGTTGACTGTAAATGTTGCGGTTATGTGAAACCCACACAGAGTAGGATGCAAATACAGACTAGACAGAGAGGCAAGGTCTAAGCATGAAGCTGGAAGAAAAAAAAGCCACGAGTCTTCCACAAATAAATAAATAACTGCCCGAAATGAGGGCTAATTAACTTGCAATAAACCAACTTAACCACTTAGGGGCAGCGTTAACACAGAGTTAACATGCAAAACAAACCTGTATTTTCTCACCTGGTTAATTTAATATGCGTGGTGAATATTCATAGTGTATGAAATGCTGCTACATCAACACACCAAACGATGCAGTCTGTCAAAACCGGGAACGCGTGGCAATGGGAGTAACTCAGTTGCTGCTCACACAACGCTGACTTTGATCAGTTGGTGTTTCTAAACACATTCATAGAGGAGGTAGGACTTCGCTGCTTTTCCTCTGTCGGGGTCACAGAGTGTGTTCTATACAAAGATTAAAACCTAAAAAAGGAAATAAAAAAAGAGCTTCACCTAAAATAAACAGAAAGAAGATGAAACAGAAAAAAGCTGTCTTTGAGAAATGCTGCTCTTGCATGCAGGAGCTGAACCCCCCATTTTATCTCCATGGCCACATTCAGAGTTACTTTGCTCTCAGACAGTATGTTTCTTTCTCTACCTTGCATGCAAAAAAAGTTCCTTGGATTCCTCTGAAACATTTCCTGGCCTAAAAAGGAGCTCAGATCTGCTTCAGGTATGTTTACACTCCCTGGTCAGAACAAGTAAATAAAGGAAAGGTGTTTTTTTTACTGAGGCTTGACTAACTTGAATTAGGTCTGTCAGGAAAAACACAGTAACCTGGTTTTATTTATTTTTTAATTTATTTATTTTTATAGGGGGCTAGCAGCTTGAACTCAGACTCAGGTAAACCTCATCTTACCTCACTGGTCTTTTAACCTGAAGTATGACAAACACAATTTTTCCCCTCCTCTTCCTGCACCCCTGCCCCTTCCCCCTTCCATTTATGCACCATCCTGTTTACAGCTCACGTGTGGCTTGCCAGTGTCCCAGTATCACCTTTACAGCCACCAGATGCTCCAGCTGGAGCTGCTCTGGCCACGGTGTGGGGCAGCTGGAAACCTGCTTCCATGGTATGCTTGGTGCTCCTGGCAGCTGTCAGAGCATGCCGAGACTCTGCTCCCCTGGCAGTGAATGCCAGATCCATACAACTCCAGACCACTCAGCAGGAAGAACAGGTCTGGATCAGGTGCAGGCATGTGCTCACATTTCTGCCGGATTAGCCAGAGTGCACAACAGGGAACATATGCCAGCTTTATGCTCTGCACTGGTCGAGGGAGGACAGATGATACCTGATCTCACATCAAGTGAGCTTGGTGTGGAGAGAAGATATTGAACATGGCATAAAGTTAAAGTAGGATGGGTAAACAATATCTGATCTGGCAGAAGAAGCTGCTGGTACAAAGTTGACCTGTCAGAACCACTAAAATAAATTCAAACCAGTGGAGTGAATGCCACATAGCCAAAGTGTTTTTGCTGTGGTACCTGGGAGCCCAGAGACTGATTGACTGTGCTGTCAAACTGTGCAGTTGGGAAAGGGGTGGGAAGTGCATGCCCACTCTTGCTGCATGCCTGTTCGAGGAACAACATTGGGGTGGATGAGGAGTCAAAGGGCCAGGGATGATCCTTCAATCCTTAAGCATGCAGGATGCAGATACAGATGTTGTTCAGCATCACTCAGGTCCTGGCAGCTGTTTGAAAGTGGATCCTTTCCTGACAAAGGGCTTCCCCTGGAGCAGGAGATGGTGCTGGGAGGGCTGTGCTGGGGAGGTTGAGATGGAAGAAGAGAAAGATGTGTGGCCCCGTCAACACTGCTGCTGCAGAGGGAGGGCAATGAGGCTCCAGAGCCATCACCCTGCCAAAAATATGAAACTGATTGAAATATGGTCCTGCAAGGAGAGGAAGCAAGCGAGCTGTCAGAAGTGAGACAAGCAACAAGCCCACTGTACAGGATCATCCACAGACCACCCTTCTCCACTGAAGTGATATTTTTCCTTTCACTTGTCTCAAGTGGATGAAGAAAGTTGATGTTTAGGCACTTGCTTCCTTTGCCTATAATATTTGAGTGTTGCCCCTGTCTTTTCTTCCAGGATGGCCAGTGCAGCCCAGGGAGATCCAGTCACACAGCTCCTAGGAAATAGAAAGAGAATGACGGGGCTGAGTCGTCATGCATTATGCTGCATATTTACCCCTCATGCATGCTATTTTATTTTAAATCTAGCGTGTAATATGCTTTGCATCTAGCGTGTTGCTCTTGTGTGTTTTTCCCTTGCCCTGCCTGTCTCTTGCTGGCAGCTGCCATCATGAAACAAAAGGCAGCTGCCAGTTTGAGTGAACATCTCTCTCTCTCACTCACTCTTTTGCTTCTTGCTCTTGGAGCTGATGCAAAACCACTTCACAGACTGGGTGGCAGGCACTGATGCACGGGGGTTTTGCTGCCCTTGGGATCCTTGAGCCTGCAGTGCCTCTGAGATTTGCTGCCAGAGCTCAAAGCTGTGTTCAAGCTCTTGAACATGGCTCAGCAGTAGCCAAGAGACAAGCAGCTGTCGCTCTGCCAGCACACCAGCTCAAGCTATCCCCGTGGCAGCAATTGCTCATTTCACAGGATTTGATTATGCTGCTTTTGGCAAAGGTGGTGGTTTATTAAATACCACTTTGGTCTTCTGCCCCAAGATGTCTAATCAAACTCAGGGATCTCCTGCTCTGAACCGGTAGTATTCTTATATCAGCTGAAAAAAGCCTGAAAGAAGGAAGACTGCACTGAAACAGTACTTGGAAGAAGAAATGTTCCAATGTCAAAGTAGAGTAATGTAGGGAAAAAGCAGGATGAGATGTGAGAACCTAGAGCCTCAGGCCAGCTGTGGGCTTTGGATGCTGCCAAAAGCCAGCGAGACTGCACAGAGTATGAGCTGCTGCACGTGTTGAGGGAGTGCATCTGAAATTCACCAAGGATACTTATCCCTTGGCTCCTCTTAAGATTGGGTAACTCCGTGTCCTGGGAGACTCTGAAGACCATCAGAGGGGTCATTTCAGCTGTTTTTTTCCAGAGCTGAAAAGTATGGAAGAGATGTTTCTGCTTTTCTTGGGAAGCCTTTACCCTGAGCTATAAAGAGAACTTGCTTTGGGAAAGCAAGTTGAACTCTTGACTGCTGTAAATAGCCGTGGGCTGGTCAATGCCTCTGAGAAGGGACTGTGTCCTGCTGAGAAAGATTAGCTGAAGTTTGTTGGAGCTGCGGTCACTGGCACATTCTGTTTTTTCTTATCTGGGCTGTTGTGGGGGGACTGGGGAAGAGGTGAGGCACAAAAGGCAGGAAGGTTGTAAGAAACGAAGCAGGACTCTGAATGATAGCGTAAAATGAAAAAGCCAAGTAAATGCAAGCCTCAGTTCCACTCAGGAAAGTTAGGAAATGAGATCTGAAACACCCTCCTGGGAGTCTGGTGTGTACTGAAGAAGCATACTGAAATAAATTCTCATGCAAGCTTTATCACTCTGATTGTCAGAGAAACTGAGCCCTCACTCCTTTCCTTTGTGGCAATTTTCTTTCAGACAGCTCTTGGTTTTTTTATAGTAGAAATAGATATCCTCACGTCATCCAGTATAAACTCTTTTGCAGAAATTATGGTAACATGGACTTGTTCTGAGGGACAGTTTGGGAAGATCCTGGTTTATCTGGTTTGCCTGACATTGTTTTCCTAAAGCATGGAGAAAAGTCAGGAAAAGAAGCTGTAGAGGACAAGTCTGAAGTCCCTGAGGAGCTGTCAGGGCAGGTGAGAAATCACAAATGCAGTTGAGAAGGTTATGCTTTGTATAAATGAAGAACAATCTATGCTTCCCAAATGAAGATGATTTCCTCTAGATTAAGCAGGATTGCAAATAAACAAAGAATAAAAGTTTATTGCCATGAGCAAGACAGGGCATCTGGCTTTGCTTCGCATGCTGACTTGCCTCTCAGACAGTAGGCATGCAGGCTCCTTCCATTGAAAGGGTGCACTGCAGGAAAACAAGAGGCATGAACGCTTCTTCCTGAGCCATTGTAGTCCCCCTCACCTGAGCTCCTGGACAGAGTCCATAGATTTTTTCTGGTTCCAGAAACTATGCAGAAATTACAGTTTATAGAAATATTTCCAGTTTGATTTATATAAGCCACCTGCTAGTAAGTGGATTGTGAAGCAGCAGCAGCATAAATGAACAGCTGGATGCCTTCAGGCTGCACCGTGGCCCCCGTGATCTTGTGCTCTGATATGCCATAGTTGTGCTGTGAGACCATCAGCAAGTCCCACTGAAAGGAACTCTGTGGCTGTGCTGAGACATGGGGCAATGGCTGCCCTAACCTACTCATTGGTTGTGCCACAGGACCACATGGTCCTGCTCTGAACACCTCTATATTTATTTTCACTCCTGCAACACCAATAAGTGAACACAGTTGTGAGAGAGAGAATGAATCAGGCAGATCCTTTCCCTTTGACGTTATCTGCACTGGCAAGCCAGGACTGACAGCTGGGCCAAATCCTGCTCCTGAATGTCTATCCTTTGCCATTGCTTTGGCTTCTCCTCTCTGCCAGCTAAGGAGCTTTTCCAGATCTCCCGTTGGGGAGTCCTGTTTAGCAGCAATCCTGAGAGCTCCCTCCATGTCTCTCCATGCTCCAGGGGCAGGCTGCTGCTAGGAGCTCCAGTCCCACTTCCCCAGGCACAGCTACCTTCTTCAGGTCAAATTACACTGCTGAAGTAGCCTGCCCCTTTACTTAAGTGATAATAGTCCTTAGAAAAGGATTCTAAAACAACTTCATAAAAGAAATTCCTCTTATTGTGCTCTTTTCTCCAACTTTTCCACCCAGATTTTCTGTAAGCCTGCCTTGGTCTGTCTTGCTATCCCTGGTTTCTGTTGAGCCACTCCCTCCCTGCTGGTGGCTTGGGAACTTCCCTCATTCACAAGACAGCAGCAGTGAGGAAACATGCTGTCTTCTTCTGTGGTCTGTCTCTGTGACCCCTCAGCTATTGCGCCTCTGCCTCACCATCATTCTGGTTTCCCTTCCAAGACCCTCTGTTCCAGTTGCAAAAGGACCTCCCTGGCCCCTTCTTTCTTCTTATCCCCTTTCTGCCTGCTAGCACTCTGCCTGTGCCTCCCTCCCCAGGCTGGGGTTTCTCAGCCTTGTCCTTCTGATGCACACTCTGTCACCTTGGGTGCATGGGCACAGGCAAAGAACAG
Organism: Xenops minutus; assembly: GCA_035221455.1. Classification (NCBI taxonomy): domain Eukaryota; kingdom Metazoa; phylum Chordata; class Aves; order Passeriformes; family Furnariidae; genus Xenops; species Xenops minutus. The sequence continues at coordinate 111,597,595 of JAWWEE010000001.1, read as the reverse complement.
CCACAGGCCCCTAAACCAGACTGTTTATTCTGTGACGAGAGTGATCTTGGGGGTGATCTTAGGCATCAAGGATCAGGAGGATCTGAGGGATGATTTCACAGAAGGTGGGAGAGTCATGGTGTATGGGCCATGGCACATCAGGGTGGACACAGATCCTGGGAGAATTCATCTTCCTTTTGCCTGGACCTTTGCACATCCTGGAGAAAGACACTGCTGAAAAACAGAAAATCAAGTCCACCTGACTCCTTCTCCTTCTGACACACCTTGCTCAGTGAGAAAGTAGTCTATGTATGACTGATTCCCCCTGTGAAAGGGAAAGAAAATCACCACACTCAAATGGAGAGTCAGGAGTGAGTGACGATGAGGACGAATCAGACTTTCCCCTACTAAAGCAATTCTGTAGTCCTTTCCTTGCTGTGGCATCAACCAAGAAAAAAATATTTCTTCATCTACAGCCCTTTACTTGCTACTCCTTCAGCTGCAACTAAGGTGTGTACCTGGAAGCATAGAAATAGCCTTTGCTGAAGCCCATCCTAGGGGATGGTTTCCAGTGGTAAGGTGCCAAAGAAGAACATGTATTTTACTGCAGTCTCAGATCACTCTTCTGTCCCCACTCATGTTCCCAGGCTACTGAGGTCATGCAGGGACTTTGGGACCTGCTCTTTGCTAAGCCCTGAGCCCAGGAGGAATATGCAGATCATGCTGCTCTCATACTGAGATGGCCTCTACCACCTGGACCCAAACAGCCACTTTCTGGGGTCTCAGCCTGGGGCTTAGTGTGAATTTTTGAAGCCAAAATCTCCCTACCAGTTCTACCACCAGCAAGATCAACTTTTATATCTTACACTTTTGTGTTTTCAGCTTTTAATCAAAGCTAGCCAGGGGAGAGACTTTAAATTCACTTCTAGTCTCAGGGAGTAGGATTGGATATCATTACAGCCTCTGAGGACCCCAAACACTGGAGAAGACAACTGAAAATGACAATTGCCTTATTGCTGGAGGAGATCCAAACTGTCTGCATTCACAGTGGGACTGCCTGCAGCCAGCCATGCAAGCAGGGCAATCCCAAGCCTTCCCTCCCCACAGTGATGTCCGTTCCAGAGAGTGTAGTGGACTCTGTCCTGGGCTGTGCAGCTGGGTAAAGCCTGGGTGCACAATGAGATGTAAAAGCCTTGCTAGAAAGCCAACAAGAGCACACACAGTACAGGGCACTTGGGACGCCTGAATTATGGGGATCTGGGGTAGGTTCACTTCTAAAAGGTCCCAGCAAGGGGCACCTTTCCTGCGGGGATTGGAGTTTGCAATGACAATTTCCTGCCACTCATAAATGTTCTGCAGTGGGCTTGTGAGGACACAGAGCTGAAACAAGAGTAACAGTGAAGAAACAAAGTCTTGGCTGTCTGTAAATCTCATCAAGCCATGGAAATTCCCTCTTTTTCTCCAGTAAAATGCTCTGTTGTGTGGGGAAGAGGAAGGCTGAGCTGACACACTGTTGAGGCCTCCCTTTTAACATTCTCTACAAGATCCCTTTTCTCATCTCCCCCTGTAACCTCAGCCCTGCCAGCCTCCTGGAAATGCACTGGTGAGGCTGAATTTCAAGAGCTGTCTAGTGGCTCTCACCTTCATGTCATCCCTCAAAATGAAAGCAGAAACTGGGGGGGATGTTGAGGACTGGGATGCAAGCAGCCTGTGCATACGTGGTGGTTAATGGGTGGTTGAGGCTTGCTCTCCCTGAGCTGGGCTTATGCTCTTCACACCCTGGCCAAGTCGAGAGCCCTGCCTGGCACAGCCTGACCTCTTCACAATTTCATCCTCAATACTCAGCATTTGACCCGTGGATTTTTCTTTAAGGAGATGAGAGAGGGGGGGAAAAAACCCACAAAGACTCCTATAAAAAGCCAAACTTCCCAAGCCAAAGCCAATAAAAAGCCTCCCAGCTGTTCCCGCTCCTCCGAGCCAGCACGGGCTCCGCAGGCAACAAAACCCTCCCAGCAGCCGGGGAGCCTGCGGGGTGCCTGTGGCCATGGGACGGGGACAGAGACCCGAGGCGTCTGGAAAGCTGGGGCCCAGGGAAGCCGAGGTGCCTGACAGAGGGCTGACTCAGCGGGAGACAGCGGTTTGTGTAACCTCCAGCAATCCATTATTACAAAGGGGCTTTCAGGAACTCCTCCGTGCCAGGCACAGCGAGGGTTATTGATTGAGGAGACAGTGCAAATGCACAGAGAGGCTCCATCCATTAGGGCCGCTGCTCTCCACCAATTAGAAAAAAATCATTACTCAGCAGCCATCAATGGGCTCTGCGCAGCGCTGGAGTGCATGCATTCAATCTATCTTCTCCCACCTCCCTGAAAACTTAATGACAACTATTAGAGCTCCGCTGAATGCCCGGTGTGTACAGAAGCAAAAGATTCATTTGGTAATCTTAGTAATTACGACGCCATAGGAGGACACATGCTAAATTCAAACAAGGGTGTAAGGGGGAGTCGAGGGGGGAAGAGCCTGAATTCCTGTGTTGTGAAAGCCCTTGTCGTGCTCAGCCTTCCATCCCTTCCCACTCACCTGCTGTCTCCCCTCCCCTCCTCCCAGAGTTTCTCAACAGGCTTTCTGGGCTTACTTTTCCGCCTTTTCCCCCCCACTCCCCCTTCCCAAAAGGGAAACATCATTTTGTGAAAGTAAATTAAAGTGGGTCGACTTGGGAAATATTTGAGACCTCTGGATGAGGCAGAAGCCTGGCAATGCTGTTTGACAGCACTGCCCTGAGCAATGGAGGAAGCAAATTCCCATTTACAAAAGCATGTAGAACTATTCTGGAGCCCTGCTGGCATAACACACGCAGGGTGCAATTTATTTACTCTGCCACAGCCCTCTCCTTACCCCCACCCACCCTGCCACCCAGCCTTTTCATTTACACATGTCAGGACTGAGGCTGAGCAAGACCCTTGTCTCCCCCCTTGCCAACGCATGTCAGTCCGAGTTATGGGGAAAGCAAAGTCCCAGGAGGGAATTTTTGGAAGAGCTCAAGGATGGATGTGACATGTCATTGAAGCTGAAAGGAGCAGTTACTTACAAGCCTCCTCTTCTCCAATCTGGGAAGAGGTAAGTCATCACTATATGAGGGGCACTGATGGTGTTCATCAGCAGCGAGAGCCTGGTAAGTGCCTTCAGTCATGTTGGCATTCAACACCTCACCTCCCAGCACAGGAGTATCTACCACACCACTGGTAAACATGCATCTGGCAGATTTCATCAGGATAAGGGACAGCTCAAAGAGCAACATTGCTGTTCCTTTTTTAGCACCCTGTACAGGAGCTGATTCTGCCAGGACCAGCTTGCATGGCACCAGCCAGTCCCAAGGGGAGGATCACTGATGAAGAAGACATGCTCCCAGTGCCTGCCTCAGTTCAGGCCTGCAGGCTAATCTTGCAAGGCATAAAAAAGCTGGGTCACCACATTGCTGTAGCCACCTTTAACATGTCTGGGCTCAAGACATCAGCCAGGAGCACCAGAGCTACAAGAAGTCTTGATAGCAATGAAAAGTGAACAGCACAAGACTTCAACCTTTGTTTGTACTCTTTGGTTTTCTTCACATGGACATGTTGCAGGAGGAATGCAAAAGTTCCTACAACCAGCAGATGGAAAAATATGTCAAAGGGAAAATGGTATGGACAATCACAGGAAAATCATAAAAAAGGAAAGTAAATCCCAAAGACTCTACTTAGTTTTTATTTTGGTTTTACTCAGGGGAGGTATTTTTAATTTCAGCAAGATTTATTAAGCATGGAGTGAAGGCTTCAGACTTCAGTGGGTTGTTAAGGAAAATGTAATCTCCAAACTGTCTCAGAAATGTAAACAGAAGGCATTTATGTTTTCAGTGGAGAGAACAGTCTTCCTCCTCTGTGTATGAGGTATGTGAAAGGCACTGAGAGGTTACTCTTGGCTGCCATGTTACACAACTGAGGACAGGCACAGGGAGCCCACTCATTGCTGAAGGCCAAACAAGCCTTCAAAACCCTGGGTAAGTAATGTGTTAAGATCCTTCTTAATAAGCAACAGTGATGAAAAAGCACAAGTGGCTAAATGCCACATGCAAAATGATATTGCAGACTGTGTCTGCTCCTTGTGTACCCTCTGAGGATCATGGATCACACGGCAGAATTGTAAGGTCAGAAACCAGAGGTGACTGTGTCCTGATGACCCTCTTACCTCTGACACTAAATGGCTTTTAATGTTAAAGTTTCTAAAATAAAGGATGAATTCTCAGCCAGGCAAAAAGGCATGTCTTGGTAAAACACAATGACAAGATCGACATGTGCAAAGCACTGGAAAGAAGAGGAGATTGGCTTCATCATGAAAACCTCCAACACCTTCTCATGCTCCTTCCCCCTGCTGCACTGCCAAAAGGCACAGCACATCTCCCTTCCTGCTTTTTGTCTGGGGAGAGTCCCTACAGCAGGGACACCTGGAAAAGAGAGACCACAGGAACCAGATCAAAGGACAAGTGCCTCCATGATTTCTGTTCAGCCATCGGCTGACCTTGAGGCATCCAGTGTGAATCAGAGCCAGGAAGGGCAATGTGTGAGAGTCCATCTGATCTCCCGCTCATGGGGAAGGTGCTGGCAGCTACCATGCAGGCTGTGGATCCGGCCATCTGCCGCAGACACAGGGTAGCTGAGTGGAAGCCCAGCTGGCAAACAGGCCAGTGGCCCCTGAAAGAGTGAAGAAGGTTTGCAGGTTCAGCACAGATGGTCCCAGGGGACCAAGGAATTGCTCACGCAAGGAGTTCTGTCTGTGTCCCCGGGATGTGATGGGGACCACGCTCACAGGTGACACTGGCGAGATGCTTCACAGATCAGGTAGAATGTTAGATCAGAGCACTAAGCACCATCTTGGCCTTTCTTCTTATGACCTAAAGCCAAGCTGGCTGCTAAAGTGAATTACAGAGCTCACTGTCTGACTGCTGTAAGCCATGGAAATGGTTTTCCTGCTTAACCAGTAGCAGACAGTGCTAGGCTCTCTGGTATGTACAAATGTACTTATCTGCAAAGCCTTGGCCACTGTCCTTCAGGATTCCTTGTGAAGACCTCAGCAACATGGGAAGGGGAAAAGGGCAGGTACTGAATCAGTAGCACTGGACATTTAGTAAAACCTGCAGCTTTGAAGGATGAGAGGAGAATATATTGGATCCTTTGAGCAGGGGGGCACTTACTGTGCTTCTCTGACATTGTTGCTCAGGGAATGGTATACAGGATGACTGCCTAGAAATACATTGGCTAAGCTAGTTGCTTAAACTACAGAGTCACTTGGGCACCATCAGCAGAAGGAAAGCCATGAACTCTTTTGCCAAGAGACTATTGATAACACCCTTGAAGAGAAATCTTAAAGCTCTAGGCCCATTTGCTGAGTGTCCTTCTCCACATCAAGTATGATTATTGTATGTAAGGGGTAAGGACAGTAAGATTTAGGGTCACAGTTTAAAAAACTCCAACTCAATAATGACACAAAGCCAAAGCTTGAGAAGAGGCACACATATTACAGCAAATACTCAAAATATGGCTATTTTGCAATTTTTCCATAGTTAAGACCATTTTTTTGTTTACTCTCTGAACAAGAAAATGGCTCCAGCATACATGGCCAGAGTGAAAACTCTGCTGAGATGTTCTTCAGTGTGTGCCTGGGGATAGTGGGCAATTTAATCTCCAAAGTTTTAATTCATACTAAATGACAAATGCATGTCCCAAATGTCTTCTAATGAGATGACATTTGTCCAGATTCTCTTCCTGTAATTCCATAGTTGTCCAAAGAAGCTGGAACAAGAAAACAGCCCAGGGGCTACTTGCAGATATAAGACAGTGTTTTGAAACAGTACAGTGTCCTTTCCTGTTTTGCAGGATGTGTTATTGCTCAGGGTGGTGTATTTTTGGTGTATTTATTTATATTTTGAAAAAGTCCTCTTGATGGTCCAATCCTATCCCATTTGGAAAAGCTTCAGTTGGTGCATGTCAGGGTTTCTTTCCAGAGTTCTCTTGTCTTTTAGAATGAAAAATGTTTATGGATTTTTAGATGTTTCTTTATGATTAAATTGCTCCTTCTGGATCCCCAAACAATTTTTGTCAGAGAAAATACTTCTGCTGTGGCAGACCAGACCAGAGCCTTGTTTTGGTGGGATCATTGCTTAGGTGCCTTCCCCTCAACCTTTTCAGTATTTACAAGCTCTCTCTGAGCTGCAGTATCTTTCCCTTTCTCCTAGAAGTGTGTCCTCTTTTCTATAATTTCCTTTTGCCACCTACAGAGCATTTCCCAATCTGTCAGCCATTTACAACTCCCTCTCAACTCATCATGTTTTCTCTCATCCCCCTCCACTGTGCTTTTGTCAGTCATTTCTTGTCTTCCCTAGCTCTTCTTCTGTTTCCCTGTCTTCTTCCTTCTCTCACCATCATGACATCCCTCTGTCCCTCTGTCTCCTCCTTCACCCCCTGAAATGTGACTGTCCCACTACTAACTGACTTTCTACTGTGTCTAGGTCTTTCCATCTTCACTTGGCCCTTGTTGGAAATACCATAAATGTCTGTTATTCCTCTGGATTAAAGGCAAAGCCACCCCAGTCTCCCAGTCCTCTCCTTGTATGGGCTGCCCTGGGAGAGAGCTGCAGGCTCAGGGGGAGGACGCAGCCCCATTGCTCCTCAGCACAAGAAAGGACTTTCCTGGCCTTGAAGCCTTTAAAGGAGAAAAGGAATGAAGGATGAGCTGGTTCCTTTCAGTCTTGTCACCTTTGCCTAGTTAATGTTCCTCTCCTTCCTCACCTCCCCCAGCCTGCCCTGCAGATACCAGCTATCATTTATCTCAGACCATTCAGAGGATCAGCATAAACCCCATTGCTCTCAACCATATGTACCTTAGTGAGATAGTTGCTTCTATTTTCGACCTGAAAGAGTGCTTATATTCCCAAAAGCATGTCTGTTTTTCTCATATATCCTGTTTTGTTTAATGTAAGATGCACCCTCTGCCTACATCCTTTCCACCCTTTTTGGTGAAGACACGTTGAGGTACAATCTCCATACCTTCCTCCCTGAGACACATTTGCTTTGTCTTCTCTCTTTTACTCAAAGTGATGCTTTCTCAGACAGGCTTCAAGCCATCTTCCTGGAAAGCAACATCCCTATTCTATCTCTGCTGCTAGTGAAATTCCTGTTGCTGGAAGAGTCGCTACCACACTGTCATGAAGAGCAATGGGTCACACATCAGCTATCTAGAAATCCAGGCAGAGGGTTTTCTTCCAGCTGAGACAGGAGGACTACCTGCTGCCAAAGTAGAATACTTCCAAAGTAGTTGATTGCAATATGTTACTGCTAAACCAATTCCAGATCTCCCATATGGTTTGAGACAGTGATGGTCAATGCAATTAGACTGTGGCAAGGTTGCAATCTGGAAAGTTTGCCCTACCAAATTTTTTAAATTTTGCTACCAAAATTACTATGTGCTGAGGCCTCAAAATCATAGAATGATAGAATGTTAAGGGGTCAGAATGGACCTTAAAGATCATCTAATCCCTTAAAGATCATCTAATCCCTTAAAGATCATCTGTCGATGGGCAGGGTCACATCCCACTGGATCAGGTTGCTCAGGGCCTTATCCAGCTGGCTTTTAACACTGCCATAGTTGGTGGAGTTCACAAGACTAATTTTGTGCTCAGCCTTGCATCTCTCTCCTGCACACTGTTTGCCTCTGTCTCCAGCAATAGGGAAACCTTATCTGCATGGAAAGCACCCTTTGCTGCTCCCTTCTTTCTTCACGAAGTGTTGGAGAAGAGCAGAGTCTGTGGGCAGACAGGAGACTGAGGAGAGAGCGGGTGAGGGAGAGGATTACCCCGAGGAAGGGAGTTGCCAGTGTCTGAGGGTTGGGGTGTGAAGGAAGGTCGAGGCTGCACCAAGCCTTCAGCATCACACTGGTTTTGCCAGGTGATGCAATCTCTCGGCAAGGATTTCACTGCCCCTGGGTAACTGGACAAAAGCAGTAGGAACTAGAGAGGGATAAAAAGAGAAACTTGCCTTCACCTGGACTCTTGAACCTTCCCAGCTTAAACCTTTGTCCCAGAGGCTCAGCAAAAGCATAATACTTGATGATGCTGTGGCCCTTCTCTTGGTATCGGTGTCATGAAAGATTCAAATGGCATTGTCCACCTACAAAGCTTTTGCAGAATGAATCAGTTTTCCTGTGTGCCTGACTTGACACACATTCCCTGACCACTTGGAGGTCACAAATTTAATTAAACCTCAGTGAATAGTAGCAGACCTCACAGAAATAAAGGCCTTAATCCAATCAAGCCACATTTGTACTCCCTGTACAACATCAAGCACGACCAAAGCAGAAGGGACAGACCGTGGCGAGTGAGAAGGGCCCCAAGAAGTTCCTCCATACACTGCCATTTATGGACGATAATGTGATTGTGACACTTGCAGACAATACCAGCAATTTCTCAAACTGGAGGTCCAAGGCCTGGTATTATCACGCTCAGCTAGTGCCAGAAACTCGGGAAAGATCACAGCTAGTCCTTGGAGTAAAATGGTTATGGCTCACAGGAGAGCTATCACTTGTCAAGTGGAGATCAACTTTTACAGCAGCTGGTACAAATCTCTCACCAAAGTCACAGGGTTGCTTTGTATTGGTCACTTTTGGGGGGAAACTTATCCACTCTTTTCTGTTAAAAAAAAATAAATAGCAACAATAAAGGAAAAAGCAGAAGAAGCCTGTGGTCCTAGGAAGTGGTTTTAATCTGCCTGTGCTATAGTAATTAATTTTGCATAACATCTCATGCTGCATTCCAACCTGGAGGAGGCAATGCTTCATGTGTGGGCCAGGTGATTCACTGGTGATCAGAGGAGCCAGCTGTAATTTTTTTTTCTGGAGCTGACAGAAAAGTCTACTGAAATTCTGAGAGGAGGAAAATGTGACAATGTCATCAAAAGTTGCTCATCTTCAACACATACACCAGTCAACATTTTCAACATTTCAGAGTGTTCAAATTTTAGCAAGGAATGGGCAATTTATTTGCCAAAGAATTCACAGGATTCACCCCAAGTATGGAATTCCTACTATCCCAGTACAGTAAATATTATTTCACTAATCAGCTTAAGGAAGATGAAATCCATAGGTAGGATTGTAGGGGGTTTTGAGGTATTTCATGGGTGAGAGGCATGTTGTCAAAATATTAGTAAATTGTGCCTTAACAGTATACAGATAAAACCAAAACTCTGTGACAGAAGTGAGACAGGTATACAGAGTGAGGAGGTGGTTCCTGATGGCAGGCCCTGGTTAGGTGAAAAGGCACCTGAAATGTGTAGCAAAGTGGTGTTAAAGGATCTTATTGTTAAGACACCTTGAGGGAAGGTAGGAACAAAGACCTGTGTGCTTCACACAGAAGTCTGCATCCATCCTGCTAAGAAACCAGACCAGAAAATGGAATGGGAATTGTTGTTACTACTTGTTACTCGGGCTGCAGTAGGAGATAAACAGCATGCTGATCTTGCTGTTTAATACTCTACAGAGAGTAAAAAAGAATGCTGGTCCCAAAATGCTTGTCATGAAAAGGAATAGTGACACTGAAGGAAAAGCACAACTTTTGCTTTGCGTTTTTTGTGGGCAGAGCTGAAGTTTTGCTGCACCTTTCTTTGCAGCAGTGGAGGAGGGGGAACTTACGAAAATTGCTTTCATTGGAATCACTCAGCTTGAAAAATGGGGCTTTAAAAAGGAGAGAGTGGGAGAGAGAGAAAAATGTAATGTTTTACAAACCATTTCACCTGCCTGAGGAGCAGCCTAGGATCAGCTGTAATGTGCATGGGATAGTGCCCTTCCCATTTTTCCCCAGGGACCTGCCTGGGAGAAGGCTCCTGCCACAGGCCAGACTGAGCAGACTGCAGCCACACTCTGCTCTTGGGGCTGCTCTGGGCTCTCTCTGTATGCTCGAGTTCAATAGGCTTTGCCCTGTGCTCATTCCGCTGATTAAAAGTAATCTCTCTCTTTTTTTTTTTTTTTTTTTTTTTTAAGCCACCAGCATGTGAGCCACAAAGATTTGTTCATTATTGCTCAGCCGTGCTGCGAGATGCTGTCTAGGAGTAATTAATTGGGCAATGCTTTGGAAATGCGGAGGAAAAATATTTTCAGGGGAAAAAATTAGTGCAGGAAGCAGGGGGGAGGCTTACATTTTCCCTTTGAAGTGAGGATCTTTTGCTGAGAGGGAGGGAGACATAGCCAGAGATCACTAGCTCGCTAGTGATTTTACAGTGTTATTCTCCACAGCTGTATGTATACACATGTAACCTCAGCCTGCTTTTTTTGCCTCATTTTAAAAGTACCCATAGGAGCGGGACTTTGTTAATGAGAATTTGTTGTTGGAGAATTTGTTTTTCAGGAGAGGGAAGCCTGCCCCTGCTGCAAGCCCTCCCTGCTAGCCAGCAGGTGCCAAGAGGGGATCTCTGGGAGGTCCACGCCACTGCACAGTGCAGGGCTTTCGGTGTCGTTTGTAGAACATCTGCTCCTTTCCAGCCAAACCTCAAATAATCCTGCAACTTTAACAGGAACCACAAGTTCATGCAAGGAAAAAAGGGTGGAGACCCATCAGCTGTCAGTCAGGCCTATTTATATCCAGATTGCCAGCACTCAGTGACGTCGGTAATTCCCCGGTGAGGTCTCTTGCCCGGCACAGTATCAGCTGCGCTGTTCTCTCTGGCCACGGGATTAAACAGCATTAAATCCAAATAAACTTTTTAGACAAAACTACCTTTAAAAGCACAAAGAACTTCTGCCTTCCACCCTGACTTGGGTCTGGGGGGCAGGTTTGGTCAACTTGACCTGAGAAGGTGGCACTGAGCAGGTTGGTTTGCAGTTACCCTTTTTCAAGGAGGTCCTGTGGTTTGGGGATCCACCAGCACTGGGAAGCTGGTTATCACTCTATAAAGAAGTGATTCTTCATCCCAGCAGGATGGGGAATGAAATGTAGGGGGACTCACAAAAAAAGCAGGAGCGCTTGGAAAAGGGAGGGATATACCAGAAACTATCAAGGGAGCTATACGAAGATTGTGCAATTCTTTACAGAGGCAGAGATTATGTGTCAGTGTATGTGCAAAGTCTCCAAGAAAATCAGGCACTGTGTATTCAAATGTACAGATACTGGAACTGAGTATTTTGCAAGCCTTTAGTAGGTTTTGAACTGGGGATTACACAACAAATTGACTTTTTGTTTTGCAAAAGAGGATCTATGTTGCAAATTCAGAAAAGAAAACTGAGTGTGCCCCTTCTCACACAAAGACCCCAATCTCCTATGAGTTTTTGTCACACCTGCCTGCCAGAGGTGGTACATACCAAAGGCGAGGGCTGCAGAAATTGCTGGGGGATGGAATTATGGTAATATAAATAATAATTAGCAAAAATAAACTACTGCCACTCCCAGTGTCCACCCACTCTAGAGCCATCCAGGCTCTGACAAGAACATCTCAGGCAAAAACAAGGGGCCTTGTCATCTATACTCCTGAAAGAAGGATAAAAGTGGTCCCTCTGCCTGCCAGTGAATTGGCCCAGGCAGCCCTGTCCCACCATCAGCTCTCTGTGATGCCAGGCTCCCTGCACACACCATGATGGTAATGACTCTGACATGCCGGAAAACCAGGCAGGACTTCAGCATTTCTGAGTTTCTGGGTGATGTTGAGTACTTTTGAAAAAAGAATGATTTGGCATTGAAGTAGCAAGGGGAGTTTATAAAAGAGTGGTGTTTATTTGTGCATCCATGGCTTTAAAGGAGCACTGCATTCCAGGTCAAAAGGGCTTGGCTTGGGCTGCGAGTTCAGCTTTGTTTTGAGCCTGTTCTTCGGGTTGCATTTAATTGCGCTGCTGTGTGATGTTTTCATGCTATTTTAAGAAAGCATGTGTACTCATCAAAATTCTCAGGGAAACACAGATTCCCAGAAGTACCCCTCATCATAAAAGAGCGGACAAGCCTCCTAAAATATCCAGAGCGGGCCGGCTTATCCAATTCTCCCTCCCAATAGCTCCCCAGCCCTCTGCCCCCCTTGTGTCCCCCATCAATAATCTGCCTGCTTTCGCCAGCAGTGACGCTTATCAGAAAGGGCAGCTCAGTGAACTGGCAGGGCTGTGATTCGAAGGTCATCCAGGGATCCCCAGCCACGGGCGAGCCCACCCTGAGCCTCCCAGCCAGCCCAGGGGCACAGGGCTGGGAATCAGCTCCACCGCCGCTTGGGGAGGGAGAAGAATAGGGTAAAGAGAGGGCAGAAAGAGCACAAAAGAGCGCAGAGGCATTTAAATAGCGCTTGGGATGGTTGTTGTGATGGGGCCTGGGCCCTTTTGGATGCTGTTGCTGACACTTTTAAACGAGCTGACGGTGCCGGTTCTAGAGGATTATGTTCAGTAGCGACTTGCTGTCCCTGCCAGTAGGCACAAACAAATAGCTTATTACATCGGGGCCAATGTTATCGAAATGGCTTTAAAAAAGCAGTCAGCTTTAGTCTCCCTCTGCTCATTAGAAACCGCTGTTAATCACTTGCTGTGAAAAGGCTCACCACCAAGTTGCTTACTCCTCCAGCCCTCCTTTTCTGCCCTTCTCACAAGTAAATCCCTTATTCAGCTGGTCCGTCCCCTGCAATCAAGTAATTCCTTATGCCTGCCACCCACTCTGCCTGGATTAACCTCAGGTGGTCACTACATTGCACATTTCTTGAAAAGCACTGCCTCTGAGCAACCTCTTTTTGCTTTTTATTCCTAAGCCTGGGTTTTAAAATCCCTCTGTGTATCTTGAACCAGCAAGACTCTTTCACCCCCGGCTCTGCTAGCAGTTTAATAGTCTCCTGCTTCTCTTAAGTCCCTGTGTTAACAGTACTCAGCCTTACTGAGCTGGATGTGTGGAGAGCGCTGATGGGGAGGCAACGACTTCTGGCTTCCCAGCCATGTGGGACACCTTCCCCACTGGCTGCTGGCTCCAACAGCATGGGCAACAAGGGCTGCTTTCTCAAAACCCTGTGCTTGGTGCCACTGGCTTGAGTTCACATGGCACGAGAGCCCAGATGTGCCTTGCACCCACTGCCTGGTGCCACCCTCCCCCCCCCTTTCCCTGTTAGCACAGTCTTATTCTGATTTGATGATGAAAGTCTCTCTGGTCAGGAAAATGTCTTTCTTTTCGGCAGCTACTGTGACCACAGCTCCCTTTATGGAGATCTTTTTGGGTCTTCCAAATGCTTTATGCTTTTGTTGTGTTATGCTTGGTGCCTAACTCTTGCTCTGCTGGAGGAGGCAGTGTCTGTGAGTTCACAGTGAGAGATAGCTGACTGTGAGGAAGGCAGAAGAGCTCAGCCCACGCTGACAGTGGGCTGTTCATATTGGGTAGCTCAACATACCGCGTGACTGGTATGGAAAAGCAGCCTAGGATTATGAAGAGGCAAAGGTGAGGGAGATGATCTTACTATATGTTAGTGGTGTCTGATGTCAAATGGTGGTACTAGCATCCAGTGCGGGGACATTTTGATCACCTGTCTGGTCTATCTGACTGATTATTAAAAGCACCAAGACGACAACTGAAGAATGAAGAAAGTAAAGCTGTGGCCCTAATATGCTGCTAACATAACCACAGTGGTTCAAAGCTCTGGCCAAATCAAAAAGACTTTCCTTCTGCAAGGTGCTGTAGGCAACTTTGCAAGGAATCACTACCCCTTGGACAGTGCTCAGTGTAAGTGGGCAAGATGGGCTTCCACACCTCATAGGGTATCCACAGATGCAGAGAAGTCTCTGACTGCATTTCTAGGACACTCCAGGGTCTCACTCTCACTGATTACAGGAAAGAAAACTAGATTAGAGGTAAACATTAAAATGCCTTTAAACAGAGCAACCTGTGAGATACCCACATTTACTATAGAGGCAATAATGTTTCGGGGGAGTATGGGAACCCTGTTTTGTACTGCAAAGTCTCCACTATTGGGACATGATTTTTATCTCTGCCACTGTGTGTGCTATGTTACTGCCTGCAAGACATCCCTATGTGCAATGACACTGCCTGCAAAGGCTTGGCTGCAAATGGCAGTGTGACTTTTGTTGAATCCCAGCGACAATGGAGGCAAGGAAGATGCTCTCTTTCTTTTCCAGCCATCCTGTGACTCAGTTATGATGGGTGCTGCTGCTTTACCTACAAGATGACTACCAGAGCTGCCAGCAAAATGTACCTGCTCTGTTGCCTGTGCCTCTGGCTTGCCATGGTTTTCTGAACTTGCAGAGCCCCTCTGATGCCCTCTGATGAAGCTTCAGGTCTCACACAGCGAAATTCAGCCTCTGCCTTGGCATCCTTGCAGGCAATGCACAAACCTGTGGCACTTTGGAAGAGCCCCAAGGAGGGAGGCATAAGCCAAAACCGGGTGGCACCCTCTGTAGGTCACCATCCTGATGGTCCCCAGGCCTTCAGATACCACTTGAAGCAGCAGGGAGAGCCACTCACCCTGTGCCTGCCTGGGATGTGTTGCTGCAGCAGGGCTGCAAGGGCACCCCGGGGCTTCAGGGACTGGGACCAATTTCTTGCCCTGTCTTTTGTCTGCTTTCAAAGGCGTCCCTCGGTGTTCACGGCTGACACACGGAGGTCCTGCTGCAGGGCATACAAGAGGTGGTTCATCAGCCGGCTCGAGCAGATCCACTCGCAGAGGGAGCGGGGTCTGCCCCCGCCGGCGGTGCCGGGGAGCGGCTGTCGGAGGCGGTGCTGGCAGCGCTGCCCGACTCTGCCAAGCGCCGCAGATGTGCCATGTGCAACGGGGGCACTGAGAAACCAGCTAAGTGAGACCTCGGCTCAGGCTTTCCCTGGGTTTTCAGCGGGATTATCCTGCACGGCAGCGTTTTTTAAGCCGTTTCAGTCTTTCATTAAGTGCATTGCAGCGCAGCTGCTCCTGAAGTTTTAGAGGGTGTGCAAAGCTCCGCTCCGACTCCTGGAGCCAGAGAAAAATTACAAATAATTTCCCATC
>JAWWEE010000001.1:111501124-111582559 GCA_035221455.1 Xenops minutus | reverse complement strand
CCTTACCTGGGATATTCCTTACACCTTAGACCAGGGTATGTGCTGCAGCCTCCCTAAAGCCACGCAGATACCCAGCACAACAGCTCTGTGGTTTGCTACCGTAACACACGTGGACCTGTTTTGGCCGAGAAAGAAGTAACTCTCGCACAAGACGGGGCGGCCCCTTTGCTTGGCAGCCTGTGTGCGGCGCTGGGCCAGGCGTGTGAGGAAGGACAGGCAGCTTTAAGACCTTCCTCCACCACTGAGGCAGCTGGGGCTGGACTGATGCCCGAGTATAAACTAAAGCAGCTTCACAACTGCTTTAATTTATGTCCGATTGCCAGTAGCTCAGGGGCATTTCTGTCAGCCGCAGCTCAACCAGCTGTAACAGCATCCTGGTTTCAGCTTCTCCTCTTGATGTCACTGCTTTCGCCAGTGGCTGAGACGGATCGGGATGCAAGCGGTCCCGGCATGGGTCCTTTTCAGCAGACCGCTCTTCAGGACACTTGTGCTGCTCACCCTGGTATGTTCTGGCCAGGTTATAGCCTGTGTTTTCACCCCCCCTGTATGAAAAAAAACCCCACTTCCTGCTTATATTTGTGACGGTGCTTTACTATCTATATCTGTACCTATGACGTGAGTGGCAAACTCCTCTGCAAACCGCCCACAAATCACCCTCGAGTCAAAAAGACCAATCACAAAGACTACAAAGAAAAATGAAAAGCGCCTTCTGAAACTCAGAAATAGACGATGTATAGTAATTTTCCCCGTCTCTCTGCTTTTGCTGGAATTAATCAACAATCTCTGCCTGCAATTGCTTGGAGTAATTTATTTCAAGAAATGCAAAGAAAGAGCGTTTAGGATAAATATTTAAATTTCCTCTTCCAGCCCATCCTATTCTCCATCATTGTTTGTGTTCAATTCATTCAGCTATGCATAAGCTGATGCTCACTCTATGTGCTCTGGATATTTACATATTTTTTTTCCTGTACTGAATCTCTGATCCCTAAGTCTTTGTTGGGTGGGGAAGGAATTATGTAAGTAAAATCCCCCTGGGGACTGAATTTTGGGTGAGAATACACAGGGTCACCTAGGACATGGAGAAACCATTACAGACAGGTTTGGTGCTTCCAAATGCTTGCCAGTACCTGCCCCTTTTTCACCTACTCCCCTTCTGCTTCGGGTGGTAAAAGTAGTGGTACTGAGAAGGGAACAGTATGAGCAAAAATGTAAAAAGCTGGTTTCTTGAAGGTATATGTGTGCCAAATTGTATGGAGCACATAAAAAGTGAGATTGGAGTTTGTTGTTAAAAAAACCCAAAACAACAAAACAAACTACAACATGCAAAAAATTTGCTGCTGTGGAGACTATTTAAAAATATTTTGCTGTGTTGTTTTTTTTTTTCCCAATAGGAAAATTACATAAAATGAGCTGTGGGAATAATCAAACAAAAAAAAGCATAAACTTCAAAGGCAGTGCTTCATATCTTTCCAACTGAGAAGTTTGAAAAGAGGAAGAAATGAGAATAAAGGATTAATTCTCATCTATGATTGTTCATGCATGTGTAGGCCATGGGTTTCCCCAAGTTCCTGTAGCCAAACACCTATGAACACAGTCTGCACAGGCCCTGGCTGACTCTTGCCTAACCTGTACTGCCCCACCAGGGCTGCACTTCCCCCTTTGGTGAGCTCTAATTAGGTTGTGCCAACAGAGGTTTGAACTGGCGCAGGGTGGCGGAAAGTAATATATAAACTTTAAAGGCAGCTCATCCACCACGTGCAATTTGTATTTTACACCTCATGAATTTTAACAGCTAAAGTTGTAACTTTACTGTAACCCCCTGTGTGCCAGCACCTCTGCCTTGGCGGTCCAAGGATGGAGGCTGTGTCACACATCGCCACAACTGCAGCTTGCCTGGCTGCAGAGAAGCTTTCCTTGCATCTCTTCCCTCCCTTGGAGAGCAGGGCTGAGGTGGAGGTGCAACTTTCGCTGCCTTCTCCCCCCAGCTCCAGTGCCGCAGCAGCCAACAGCAATTCCTTTTTTTTTTTTTTAATTCTCCTAAAAGAGCTCAGCTACTTGTTCAAGCCCTTCCTTTCACGCACATTCAGGCTGAGTATTAGAGTAGCAAATGCCCTCCAGATACCACTAAGCGGCTGCTTAAAAACAAAATAACAAACATAAAAACGCAGATGACTGCAGCACGGAGTTAAAAATCTCTGCACTGCTGGCAGGCTTTGCACACAGCCAGGGTTGGACAGCTACACACTTGATCTTCTGTGACTGTCATTTACACTGTCATTAAAAGTCGATGTTGTGACTCTATATAACAACACCTCGAAACACTTGGTGGAACTAGAAAGAAGTTTGTTTTTTACAACACTAAAACTGCACATGCAGGTGAGAGCTGGGACCTCTGCTCCCCAGTGGTGTTTCATTACAGGCACTGAGACTATTAAACCAATTTCCTAGTGCTGGGGAGTGAGGTGTTTGTTGGATTTCCCTAGC
Source organism: Xenops minutus (assembly GCA_035221455.1). NCBI lineage: Eukaryota > Metazoa > Chordata > Aves > Passeriformes > Furnariidae > Xenops > Xenops minutus. The sequence continues at coordinate 111,580,075 of JAWWEE010000001.1, read as the reverse complement.
TGAACAAACCTGCTCTGAAGCCTGCAATTCATTAAGCATGTTATCAGGCAACAGCCTCTCCAACTCTCTCTTTGCCGTACCTGCAATCCCTAACTCACAGCTTGGATTTTTTCCAATTTGGTACAGCAGGAGCCAGATTCCAAGTCCCTTTATTTGGAGCCATGGTGCCCCAACACCTCGATTAGTGGAGTGAGTTGCTCTGTGAGCAGGGGCTGGCTGTTGTTGCCCTCAGTCCTGCAGATTCAGCTTCTGTCACCCAGCCCCTGCAGCCACTGGTGATGGCTATAAATGAATGAAGTCAGGTAGCAGCGTAGCTGTGGCTGCCCAGAGCTCTCCCAGGACTGTGTCCTGTGCTCCATGGCAGGGTTATCAGCAAAGCTGGCAGCTGGCAGCCGTGGGAGCTGGCTGAGAGTGAGCTTAGCTGTCTGGAGGGCATGGTGCAGATGTATCCCATGGTCAGCCAGCCTGATACGTGCTGTCAGACCTGAGTACGCTGTCAGCCCCGTAGCCAGCACACACTAGCTAACATCTTAAAGCAAGACAATGCTTCAAGACATCTTAAAGTGTCCTAAAAGCAAGACATCGTGTCCCTTAATGCAACCTAAACCAGCCAAATCTGGCTTAGGCTTGCACATCAACACCCCCTTTTACAGGGCAGCAGCAGTGATGTGCTCCCAACAGTCCTCCTCTATGTCCTGGTTGCCACAGAGCTGCGCTGATCTGTTTTTTAATTTTCAGTTTGTATAGACATTCTGATGAAGGGGCAAAGCCTGAAAACTAGTGCTGAGGACTTGCTTTCCTCTAGTGTGACACCAGAGACCCTCAGAAGCAATGGGTGGGCCAAAGATTCAGAGCCACTACCTATGGGATGGGGAGGCACGAACTACCAGACAGCCTGAAGGTGTCAGAGGAAAGTAGTACAACAGGTCAATTTTTAGCATCTCTCATCAAACTCATAATTGCCTATGAACTGAGCCCCATGCTGCTGTCCTGGAGCCACTACAAGTCCCCTGATAATTTTACAGGAGGCTGTGCTGACTACTCATACATCCAGCTGCTGCCTGCTCTACCCTCCATGAATGAGAAGCAGGAAAAATTGGTTTGTGCTGAGGTCTGTGAGGCTGCAGCTGGATGGCTACTGATGCTGAAGTTTGTCAGGCTGTCGCCAAGGCATGGCACCCTCCCAGGAGCATCCCTCCCATAAAAAAAAATTGGTGTTTTGGGAGTCAGGCAGGGACATACTCCCCCTCTTCTCTGGCTCTCCTTTTGCCCTTCCTTTGGGTAAGGGGATGACAGGGGATGACAAAGGGGCTGCGGATCCTTGTCAGTGCCGGGCTGTGCTGTGCACTTACACTGGAGCTCAGTAGTGCGGGAAGGCCTTTTCTTCCAGGCCTTTGCATTTGCAATTTGAATTTAATCCTGTGAGCTAAAGATAGCTCTGGCTCGCCTATTGTTCCTCCAGCTGGCAACAGCTTTATTTCTTTGATGCTTTCAGTCCTCCATCGTTTCCAAGGAACTGACAGAGACGCTTTTAATACAAATCCTGTCCCAGCACTGTGTCACACTGGTCACCGTGTTCACCCTCCTGGACTTCCCTTAGGTGCTCAGCTTCCTACGGGCAAGGTCTCCTGCAAAGATGACAGGTCTTCCACTTGCTGGCATGAGCGATGTCACCCTCCAAATCCCCTGGCTGGCTTCAGGGCTGCTCCCCAGAGGCTCCTCCAGGAGCAGGAGTCATCCTTGGGTGCAGATCTTTCATGAAAGACTTGCTCAGATATTTGCTAATTAGTCTTACTACCATTATTCCATCAGAAGAAGTAAGTGATGTGATCCTTTCCTATATTTGGGTCCATCTGGGTACCTCTCTAATCCAACCTTATTGTGTATTTCTTTAGTAATAATTCAGTCATCATTTATTTTAGGAGCTTTCTGTGTCATGTCAGCTGAGGAAACGCATGCTCTGCAAGGTCACTGAATGCATGTTTGTCTCTCAAGTAGTTGGAACAATTATTTGAAGTGGATTAAGGTCAGCAAGCTCTGATTGCTTAGATTTGTATTTGGTATATGTGCATCACACACATATATATCATATGTGTCATGCACACGATGCTGTGTGCATCTTGTGTATGTGTCCCCCCTAATCTTGGGGACAAAAATTAGGTGCTTTCCCAAAAATTGAATTTGGGATTGTTCCATGCTAATTCGTGTTGTTAATTACTTATAGCAGGTGGCCAGTAAAGCAACAACAAATTATTTCAGGTTCCTTAGGAAATGTGCCAATACGAACACAAATACTGATTTAGATGTGGAATTTTCGCAGCAACTCTTGGTGAAAGTCATTCATTAAATTAAATAAATGTGACGTGGTTGCAGGCCACTGATGAACATTTTGTGACCTGGAAAAGGGGGAGCACTGGATCAGTAAATCCCTCCCTGGGCATATTAGCAGCTCTCATCCCACTGGCAGGCAGGGCGGGAGAGCCTCCCAGCCCCACATGCCGCAGCGGTGATTTCCTGGCTCTGTCAGGAAGCATTGCTGGTCCGTGCCTCTGGCACGCTGCCGAGAGGGTTGCCTGCTGTCAGGAGGCACGGAGCCACAAGGAGCTGCACGGGAGATGAATGCAAAAAGCATTCAACAGGGACAGTTCCTTTCCTACGGAAGAAAAAGCTGTTCCTACGCAGAGGCAACACTGCAGAAATAAAACACAGCACAAAGGGGAAATCTGGCTCTGGCTTCCCAGGTAAACTAAAGGGAATATCTGCAGGCTTTTCACCCTTTTCTGGAGATTATCCTAATGCCACACAAGATTGTACCTGAAAGCATGACAACAATGCTGTATTTAAAAAACTTCTCTCAACCTTGCTAAAGTTCCTGGTTTGGGACAGAAAGGGGATCTCAAGTGAAAATAGCCTGCAGCAAAACACCAACTGGTTGGAAAACTAGCCATGAAGGACTGCAGCTATCAGAGGTCAGACACTTCAGCGGAGTGGAAGCAGGATGTGAGAAATCTTCTAGGAGTGGGGTACCAAGTGGCCTTAGGAATGGACACCAAAAGCATCAGTTAGTCACTTGAGCATGTGTGTTTTTGGCTTTGAACGTCTTACAAGCATACAACTGGGAATTGGATCTCTCCATGAAGACTCTGGGATTTCTTCCCACACAGCTGCTTGGTGCTTTTCTCCAAGTCTGAGGAGTATTAGACTGAGAGGAGGTGTATTTTGTCCCTGAAGGCAAAGGAAGCAGATGCAGGAAGCCTTGATTGCCTTGATAGAGTTGTGGGTGAATGGTCATCCATATCAGATACAATCTGATATCACCAGGGTGCTCCAAAAAATGTGTGTACCTGTACTTCACAGGTCACTGCTGTATTGAGTCTGTGCTAGACCTCTGCAAGTACATCCACCTGGCACCCCTTAAAAGAAAAGAGTATGTTGAAGTAAATTTTTATCATCTGTTTTACATATGGAAACTAAAGCCTTCCTGTAAGATGATTTTGATGCTCTAATTTAAAGGAAGAAATAAAACTGTTTGTGAAGGCAATTTTTCCCTTGTGTTTTGGGCAGAGACACACTGATGATTTTAATTGTGTGTCCCCTTGGGGGAAGCAATGACAGCAGCTCCATTGATTGGGTTTCAGTCTGTGGTCACTAGCAGGCACAAAAACCTAAGAGGAAAACAACACGTCTGACAGAAAGAAAAATAAGGTCTTCTCCCTCTTGGGAGCCTCATGGAAGACGTTATATTATTGACATTGGACAAGCCATGTCTGCTCTACAGGGTGCTGTACTGGGGGTGCTGCAGACCCATGTACACAGCAGTGTAAGAGAATGTGCTGAGATGCCTTGATGTCTGGTGGACATCATTACAGAGAGAATCTCCCTACCTGTCAGAAAAAGATATATGATTTTGCTTGTCACAGGAGATTAAAGGCACCACGATATAGGAGGGAGACCCAATCCCTCAGTGTTGGGATCCATGGTCTCTGCTGTGACTATTCATCTGAAGGCCATCCAATGCTGCTCATAAATGGGGGTTCAGAGCATTTGAAGGGACATAAGAATTACTTTACATCCCTCTTCTTATTTTATGTTATTAATAAAATAACTTTATTATTATACTACATGCTGTTGTGCCTTTCTGGTTTGACATCCAGAGAGACCCCTGCACTTTCCCATGCAGAATGCCCTCTGATTCCTCTTGAAGTCCCTCAGGGGGGACTGATTCATGGGGATTTAGTCCAGAGTCTTGCAGTCTGAAGAAGACAAGGGTTTGCTCATCCTCTGGACAGGAGTTCAGCCCAGGAGGCATACAGGGCAGAGTGCAGGCAGCCGTGTAGGAAGGTTGCTGCTATTTCATGTGCACTCGATGATAGCGAGGGTGAGAAACCATAACAGTGTACAGGGGGCTGGACAGCTGGATCCAGGCAAAGGGGGCTGCTAATTCAACCTTCCTACCTACAAGGAGAAACAGCTGCTGCTGCCACTGCAGTACACACAGAAAAATCATGGTGTTGGCTTCCCAGCCTGGGTGATCCTCCCCCTCCTGGGCCGCTGCCTGCCAGGATGAGTCACGCTTGCTGCTGGAGCTGGAGCTTGGTCCCATGCCAGGAACACACTCCAGAGGGAGACCGCAGAGAAATACAGAATAATTTACAAATCCATAAAAAACTCCCATTGCTTCTCAGCGAGGGTCTCTTGGCAGGTGGCAGAACATGTTTGTAGCTGGTGTCACCTGCCCGCCTGTGCTTCTGGGGGACAGAACCTTGTGCCAGGTGACCTGGCAGGTCTGTGGTATGCTGGGGATGAGCTGTGAGAGCCAGAGCATGTTGATGCCAGTGGCTGCCTGTGCACAGGATGGGGCTGCTCCTGCCACAGGACCTTGTGAACCATTAGCCTGGGCGTGCATGGTAACACTGTGCCGCAAGTGAAGAGGAGCCCCGCTAGCCATAAAATGGCATGGAAGACCCCCAGGAGTCTTGTAGAACAGAATGGTAGAGTGTAATGAATAGTCAGACATATGGTAAAAATGAATTAATGTCGAGTTGCCATCCACTCTGCCATTTTTTGCTTTCAGTTTCCCCGCTGTGCCTGTCTCCTGGCATCACTGAATCTTGATTCAGGAGAAGCAGCCAAGTAGCTTCCTGTGAAGCCAACATCACATCCTAAGTTGGCCAACAACTTGATAGTGCTTTCTCCTGGCTCCATCTGGCTGGAACTCTCTCGCCTGGCCTGGTGGAGAGTGACCCAGCCCCATCGGCACGGGTCTGTGTCTCCTCCCCTCTGGCAGGGATCCACCTGCCCTCAGGAGATGCCAGCTGATGGTGAGCACAAGTGCCTTCAAGCGGGAGCTGCTGTGAACACATCCAGGCAAGTCCTGGATCTCAAGTCTCATCAGCTGCAGAGGCAATGGCCCCAGTCCAGAACTGCGGGAGGTTCACCTGAAACTCCTAGAGAGCTCTGTGGCTGGGGTGCAATGGCTTGTCTGCTGTCTAGGGGATGCTGGCTGTTTTGGCAGACAATGTCCTGATAGTGTAAGGAGGAAAAGTCCAGCCTGGTGGAGCAAACTTGCAGGAATGACTTTTGAGAGCCTTATACATTGCTACAGGGAGCACAGGTGCATATGTGTGTGTGTATATGCAAGTGCACATGTGCGTACCTCAAATAATCCTAATTTTCCCACCAAGAAGTAAAAGAGCACCATGTACCATAAGTCAGTTTATGCACTGTATGGACATGGTAAAAAAATCTCCCACAGTCCAAGAACTGAACTAGAAAAGGGCAGGAATATTGTACCCATCCTCCACCTCCCTGTCACAGCCCCTCCATCCACAAGCATCTCTTCCTGTACTCCACACAGCATGGATGGGCTTTCTCTGAAATGAGTGTACTGCTTCTTTGCTCTTGGCTGGAACTGCTGCTGTGTATGTCTCAATTTGAACAGGCCTCAGGGAGCAGAACAGAAGGGCAGGAGCATAGCTGAGGGGCTGTGCAGGGAAGGAATGCTCTCTGCCAGGGGCACACAGGGAGCCTGCCTGCCTGGGGGTGCAGCTGGAGGAGAGGTTTGATGGCAGTGGTGCAGGCTGAGGCAGGCACTTGCATGTGTATGTGAATGCACACGTGTGTCCGTGCAACAGAATATGGGAATGCTTATATTAAAACAGTGAAATAGGAGCTACAGCTTGGAGACACATATTTGGCTGCAACTACACCAAAGTCTCTTCTTGCTTCTGGGTACCTGCATCCTGGAGCAGGAAGCATCGCACCCGCTTCCGTCACTGCAACACCCGCAGCCCCTTGCAGTGCCTGGGAGGCAGTGCAGTTTTAATCAAGGCTCCTTGCTGAAAGCTAGCCTCCTCTTCTTCAATAAAAAATCCTTGCTGATTTAAAAACAGCTGCTGCAGTACAGATCCTATTCTTGGATTTCTTGGAAAAAAGGGAGTGCTCGCAGGGGCTAAAGGGCAAGAGACGTAGGTCGGGGACTTGTGCTCTGCTGCTGGCTCAGCCGCTGACTTTTCACGTGATGGGAGGCAAGTCACTTATTTTTTACATTAAATAGGACGGGGGAGAGATTGGAAGAGAAGAAGGGGACAGTGCTATTAAGCAACCTTTGTGAAGCGATTTAAAATCCACAGTGGAAAAAGCCATAAATGTCACATCACATTCATTACTGAGTGGTGGTGGCTGTGTCCATGGCTTGCACTGAGCTGCCGTGGCCGGGCCAGCCTTGGCAGGCTGTTCTGCTGCCGCCAGGATCTCTCCCTCCCATTGCCTCCTCCCACAGTAATTTTTATTAACCAGCAATCACCTGTGACCCTGAGATATTTTTAATGCCTGCATTTTTAGTGCTGCTGTTCTGCGGGCGCAGGGCTGTTCAGCCAGGCAGCGTGGCCCTCCCTGCTGCCTCCCCCTCCCTTGGGCTCCTGGGCTGCTTTCCCTGTGCAGGCAGCCTGCTCCTGCCGCCCACAGCGGAGATCAGGCGCAGCGGCAGCTGGGGAAACAATTGGGTGCCAAATTAGAGCGGCTCTTCAAGTAATTGACTGATGGAGCAGCGCTCCTTCATAAAAAAAAAATAAATTAAAAGGCCCCAGTTTCGCAGTATGAGTCACTGGGGTGGCTGCGCTCTGAGCTGTTTAAGAGTCAGACCATGGTGGAGGTCAGGGAACGGAGCTGTTTTGCTCTGTGCTGCCAAGACTGTCCCCTCTTCTGTGAAAAGCCCAGGGTTTGCCCAGTCATGCTGGGGCAGAGCTGCGAGATGCTCCAGTAATGCACCCCAGCCTCAAGAAACTCCTCTCCCTTCTGCCCATGTGCTTGGCCCGCGGATCCTGTGGGCTTGGGGTGAGACCCCTGACAGCCGCTGAAGACACTCATGGCTTCAGACACACTGGCAGCTACAAGACAGCTCCTGAAGGGATATTTTAATCAAGAAGTCAGGAGGAAAAATTTCTTCCAGACCTGGGCTGACCTTGCATCCTCTCCTTCTCCTTGCCGTGGGAGTAGCCAGAGGGCTGTGGGCTCTCACTAGTACCGCAGGTACTGCCAGCACCCTGAACAACAGCCCTGGCTGGGGAGCAGCACTGAGCACTTCTAGCCATGGAGGATAAGAAATCTGACCTTAATTGCTCTTAAAAGACCATGCATAGGAGTTTTTCCTCTGCCTTCCCTCCATCATTAACATTTTAACAGCTTTCTTGCAAGAAGTAGGGCTAGAGAAGCAAAGAGAGCAGCGAGTTTCACATTGTCACAGGACTCTGGGAGCTGGGGCTGTAACAGAACGTCCTGATATCCCAAGACTCACAAGACATAGAAATTATCTTTGTAGCTCATGCTGCACTGTGTGGGTAGTCAAAACCAAAAATGATAGTCTCACTCATCTTCTTTACCACTCTTTCTTATGAAAAGGAGAAAGATTTCTGCATGTTGCAAGTATCCTCATTATTGTAAGTTAACTTGGCATTTAAGAAAAGTGTAAGCAAGCAAATCTACTTCAGGGAACTGTCCAAAGCCCTTCTTGACTGTCAAAGAGGTGACTCTGAGTGTGGTGACTCGTTGAAGGGGTAAGGATGTCCTTCTTCATTGTGTTGTACTTCGTCTTCCAGCTCTACTCCCAACGAGGGGAGAGATGCCAGGTTCGAAACAGGCTGGTCTTCTCATGCTCCCTGGCATCAGTCTTCTCCTCTGGAGCAAAATGCAGAGCAAAAATCCTTCACAGGTTTTCCATACAAAACTCAGGAAGACCATGCAGCCTCCTGTAGCCAGGCTGCAGGCAAACCAGCACACATTAGTGGGCTGTTCCCAGACGTGACCAGCCCTTTGCTTTCCAGAGGCTTTTTCCTCACCCTGTGCTATGTCAGAGCAGTGTGCCCTCACCCTGCTGCTCCCAAAGGCCTTTGCAGTTTGAAGTGTTTTGATTTTGTCAGAGCAATCCAGATAACGTGGGCTGCACAGCCAGGCAGCCGAGCGCGGTTCTTTGTATGCTGTCGTTTCCTCATCGCTGATGTCTAGCCCTTATATATTTTTCATGGAAGACTGTTGATGGTGCAAAGGCGCCTCCTTGCCTTCCCCCAGGTCTGATTGTTTTCTCCAGCTTTGCGTACAAGTGAGTTAATTGGAAGGCAGTAACTCCCCCCTAGCTAATGTGGAAACCTGATCAGGAGCCAGCAGCGAGAGGGAGGCGAGGCAGGGATTAGCCCTTTGCAGGAGGCAGGGCGCAGTGAGCACGGCTCCCTGGCCCCATTCTCAGCACCGAGGAGGGTTCCAGTGCGGACCCCCCAGCAGAAGAATGTGCATCCTTGGCTGTTCAAAAAGAGATTATGGCACATCTCTGGGATTCCTCCACATGGGTTTGTCTGGTGAGGAGACTCTATAGTCTCTTGGAGTTGGGTTGTGGGGTGGGGGTGGCTGATTTTGCCTCTGCGCCAGCTCCACCAGATGTCTGCCCTTTCTCTGTTCCTGTGTGGACAGGCAGAGTGTCTGTGTGTGTGTGTGTGTGTGTCTGTGTGAGAGAACGGAGCGCTGGCTCATGCTATTTCCTCCCCTCCCTTGAGGCTTGACTGGGTCCCATTTTTTCTCTCTGCTGCTGCTCTAATAAAAAAAAGTGGCTCAGCCAATTCTCTTGAACCTGAACGCAAAAGGAAGGAGACAGGGAGTGAAAAATGTGAAATCAAATAGATTTTTTTTTTCCCCAACCAGGCACAGTCACCAGGGAGTGGGGCTGGGAGGACCCCGGCAGTAGGTTGGGGCGCAATAGTTATTCATGCTGGAACCAGGAGCAGGAGTGCTGCTCTTCCACCCTGACAGAGCTCGTTACCGCCTCGAGTTTGCTTAAAATACAGCTCTAATTACCTGTTTAAACAATAGCTCTGTCCCTTCCTTGGTCTATGAAAACTGCACACATTTTAATTATCAGGAAGACCTTGGCCATTCACCTTTCTGAGGTATTTAATGCTTCCAGTCAAATGCCTGCCCTGATGTACTCTGTTACTACGCCACCTCTCGAACTCTCGATGGCGGAAAACTGCAGGATGTCGCTGGTGAAATGACATTCTCTGGCAGATTTTTTTTCTGCATAATCATGGTATTTGGGTTAATTTTGCTTTGCTGGGCACATTAGTCTTTGGCTCCTAAACTAGAATATGCAGGCCCTCCTCCTGCATTGCCTTCTCCCCTGTGCACACATGAAAAATAGGGCTTAACTTGTATAATAATGTGTGATGATATTCTAGTCCTATAACTGAATGCTGAAGTTGTTTCTGGAATAGGAACATCTGTTTTAGAGACAGTGTAACTCTCTTTTTCCATTGCTCAGACACTGATCTATCCATCCCCAGCATCATGTCCTCTCCCCACAAAGCCTCCCATTTTGGGGTATTTTTCTTTTCCTAGCAAGCTGCAGGCTGGGAAATGCTTCCAATCACAGAGCAGCACAGCAAGAGATCCTGCTCAGTTAAACACCCAGAGGCAATGAAAGCACTGCTGTCCCTGGGCAGACAAACCCAGCTTTCCCAGGACTCCACTGTGCAGCCATGGGAGCCTGACCAGCAGGAGAGATGCTGCAGCTAACAAGCATCCTTCCTCAGGACCCTTTCCTTACTGATGCCAGGCAAGCACAAACTGGGATACTCTGGGACTCAGACTCTCAGAGGCTGCCTCAGCTGCTGGCAGTGACACAGGGCAAGGGTAGGGCTATTCCTAGCAGGCAGCAACTTCTGGATGTCCACCAGTGTGCATGGGAAAGCATTCCACTGCCACACTGGGCCCAGGTAATGAAAGGGTAGCCATGGGGCTTTGCTTCAACAGAGTGCCTGAGAAGGGGGCCGGAATGCTCAGAAGAGAAGACACATATTTATTGTCGGAGAAAAGAAGGAGGCCAAACACTGCCTGGCCCATAAGTCTCAGTCCCTGAAACCTTGAAACTTGTCTGTGAAACCTTGTTTGTGGGGTTTGAGGCAGCTGGCTGGGAGAAACTCAGAGTAAACGCAGCAAGCTGCCCGGAGGGTCTGCAGCTGTAAATCTCCACAGCTTGGATTTAAAGAGCTGCCAGAACTTTTCATGAGGTTAGAAAAGTGCTGGGGAGGCAGCAGAGGAACACCTGGCAGTTTCATCCTCCCTCTTCTGCTGTCCTGCCGCTTGGGGTTTTTGCCTTCCCTTCAGGAGTTGGTGAAGTATAATGGAGCCTTTTGGGACTGGAAGATACTGCTCTGATTTAGGGTAATTGCCTGTGTGTCATGATTCAGCGCATCAGTTGAGCACTCGTCCACCTCTGGACATGATTAACTGGACATGATTAACTGTAAAGACCGCAGGGATTTTCCATGGGACTTAGGCATGTGCTTCCCTGCTGTGCAGACCACAGTTCCCCCTTACCACTACCGACTTCAGTGGGGTTGACGGAGAGCAAATGGAAGAATTCAGCTCTTTTGTATCAGATACCCTTTTGTTTTATCTGACCGCTGAAATTGCAGAGCTGGAATATTTCAAAATATTTGCTCAGCTGGCCACAAAACACGAGGATTTCTTTGGGGGGAACAGCTCATTTATTCTCCAGCCAGATCAAGCACCTCCAGCTAATGGTAAAGCATCACGATACACTGAAGCCCTGCTAATGGCAGCGTCCTGAGGAGTGAAGATAAACAGTGCTTGCCGCAGCATGGGGGGACGCCGATCCCTCCCCTCCGCTGATGACAGAGGATGAGCAAAGGAAGAGGGGAGGGGGAAAAACGTGCTGTTTTGGATGCCCCAGTTTTCTTGCGCCTTTTTTTTTCTTTCTTTTTTCCTTTTTTTTTTTTTTTTTTTTTATTAATACCTAGTAGCCTTACCAAAGCTAAGCAAAGAATCCCTTTCATCCGCTGGTCTGTTTTCTACCTTTGATGGCCAGCCTTTCATTTTACTTTGAGGTATCCCCGCTCAGAAAGCGCCTTGCTGCCTAGCCAGCACATTGTTCCTCTCTGGCCGGATGCAGATGTGACCAATTTGCTTCCCCGACACAAAGCAAGTGGAAGCAGGGGCGGAGAGGGGAGGAAGGTCTGTGGAGCCCAGTCGCGCAGCAGAAGGCAGTGAGAAGAGAGCTGCGCTATTTATTCCCAGGTTTCCACCGGGGTCTTCAGTGTCCCGGGAATGGTAAATCTTAACTTTCATGCTATAGTGCGCCAAGATGCAATTTACTTCAAAGACAGCATAAATCCCTGGCTGCTGCTTATATCACAGGGCTGTTACATTAAAAGGGCTTATGCACTTCTGTCCCAGGAACAGGTTTGCACATTTTGCCGTGGATCACAACTGAACGGCCAGCAGTTGGTCTAAAAATCCCACACAGGCCATCAAAACTAGGCTGTTCCTGCCCTTCTGAGCCACCCAAGTGCCAAACTCTTCTACGCTGGCCCTGGAAGCACTCTCCCGACATCCAGTCCCACCACTGCATGGCAGTGACTCCCTCAGTGCCAGGCTGGATGGAAAGGGAGGGGAGGCATGAAACAGGCTCTGGGATTATTTTTTTTACCCTTAGGCAAAATGCTAGTGCTGGGGAGGGAGGGGAGGAAGGAAGCAAATTCCTCTCTCTTTGCTGCCACAGCTGTCTTACCAAAGGAGAAACTTGAGAAAGCACTTTGGCCAGGAAAAGCTGCGTGTGAACTGGGTGTTCCCATTGAGGAGGTGGGCTGCGGGCACGAATGGGAGTGTGAATATCTGCCCTGCCTAGAGGGTGAAGGCCCTGGCCCTCACCTGCTGTGAGCCTTTTTGTCGCTGTGAACCCTGCAAAGTCATGCCACTTCACACTGAGCCGGTGAGCTTTTCTGTTCTTTGGCAAACGTCATAGGTTTAAACAGGAGAGAGCTAAAAGACCTGTTTAGGCACATGAAGAATGTACATTTTCAGAAGTGACAGAGAGCCTGCAGAGCTCAGACCCTAATGTCAGGAGTGACGTGGGCAAGTAGAGCCTCAAATAAGTTCCAGAAGAGGGATTCTGTTTAAATACTGTTTATCAATCTCTTGGACTGGAGAGTGGCTTCCTCAGCTGGATTTTAGACAGCCACCTTGCCTAGGAAGACTGGTCTTGTGTGCTAGTGAATGAAAATCAAGTGAGAAAACATATGGTTAAATTTCTAAAAAATTAATTTCTTGACTAAATGTGGGAACCCAGACATTTTCTGAATATTGCTTTTGGAGTAAAAGAGGAGAACAGAAATCCCTTCTGCCCTCTGTAGTTCAACCATATTAATAATGCCTTAGTTGCAGAGCTGTTTACGCCTCCCTTTCTTCCCCTTGCCTTCTGCCGGGATGCTGCTCTGTGTCTGCTCTCATCAGAGCACTGCTATTAGCTGGCTTCATTGTGCAGCAATGCTTCATCGTTAGCTAAAGTTGCTTTATCTTCGTGAGGGTGAAATAAGTCGTTCCTCTCAGAACCACCCATATTTCATGGCCAACTAAACAATATTGCAAAAACATTGAGATTCCTCAATTTCCTTGATCGTATATAGCAGATGCTGATTTGATGCTGGGAAAACTGATTAGCAAACCCCTTCCTGGCTAGTCTGTCACGGCGCTGACAGCCCCAACACAGCCAGCTTGTCCAGCAATAGACCATTACCAAGTACATTTTTCATGCAGAGAGAGCATTTCTAGCTGCTTCTATGCACTGAAAACAAATTTCCAAAAACCCACATTGCAAAGTGCCAGGGTGATAATCCACTCCTGTGCAATATTACCTTCAAATGCGTTATCACTGGAAGTGTAAAATCCCAGCTCCTCTCCCGCTGGAGCCCCACTGTCATTAATCGAAGGCTTTCCCCAGCCGGGGGCCTGTCTAACTCACAGGGCTGGCTGTGAAACCAAGGGCATTACTGGATGATGCTGTCATGCACAACCGTGCAGGTCCCTTTTAAGGGAGTGGTGGAGCCATTGTAGCAGGGGAGCTGAAATCTAGTGTGTATAATTTCAAGGAAACCTATTGGCTTGCAGAGGCTAAAAATCAAGATCAAAAGTTCAGGGTTAAATTCAGCTGTCGGGTCTAGATAAGCTTATCTCCAGAAAGTGGCTTACGAGAGATCGGCTCTGGGCTGAAATGCTTAACTGGTGACCTGCAGGACTCCTTCCCACCAGGGCTTACCTCCAGATCTGCATGTCTCCTGCGTTTCAGATGCTAAAGCCATAGCAGGGAGGCGGGTGGGGAGGGGAGGTGGTGGATAGCATGTCAGGACAGCTGCACGCTGGCCCCAGGCCTCCAACAGATTTACGCTCTTTCGCTTAGCCCGGGTGTCCCAAAGAGAGCAGCGAGGGGCGAGCACCGAGGTTTTGTTATTACGCAGAGTCCTGATCTGGCAGAAGGGGAAAATTCGACAATTTTTTCCAAGCGTTCTTTTCCACTCTCTGGGGAAAAAAAACCCAAACAAAAAAACCCAAAAAACCAACCCCAAACAACAAAACAGGCATGCCTGTAATCAGCTGCAGGAGCAGAACAGCCCTCTTAATTTATTTTAAAGTGTCCTTCAGGACTGTCTGCTTAATAAGCACGCTCCACGGCGCTGCGCTCCCCAAGGGCGGAAAGGCACCGCCTGGGAAACTTGTGGTTTTTTTCCCTGGTTTGGATGCCCTCTGCTCCATCCCACCAGATCCTGGAGAAGGGAAGTGTGTACCTAAAGGAAGCAGGATGGTTAGAGGAGGATGGGGTGACAGCAATCCTGCCTCCTGCCCATGGCTGCTGTGGAACTGCCAGCTCCATGTTTGGGATGCTGAGGATGATTGCTGGCACACAGGAGGCTGCCGGGGCTGCAAATTACTGTGGCAACAGTGTGTGCCTAATTCTAGCCCTTCACTTAAGAGGGCTGATTAAAGGCATCGCAAATTTGAGGTGTGTAGCATTTGAACTGCCTGTGTCACACGGCTTTTTGATCCTATCAGAAGTATCTGCAGCACATGGATACAACACGTTTCTGGGAAGGGCAGTAAATGGGAAGAAAGGTCATTTGATCAATCATCTTGCAGTCTAGTGGTGTGGTGGCCTTTGTAGGGGAAAAATAAATCAATCCCTCTAACCTGTCCCTATTTTAAAACCTACACAAAAGTTTCTGGGATGCAGCCCAGCAACATGACTCTTATTAAGCAGTAAGGTGCCCACTCACTCAACCAGCTTGCTACCATGAGAAATAAAGATGGAAGCAATAAAAAAGTCTGAAAGGCTGCCAGCAGCAGGGAACAACAGCAGTGAGGGAGGATGAGGCTCCTGTTCAGGTTAGACATAAGGTGCATGGGTACACCTCTGGGGATGGTCAGTACTTGTCTACCACTAGCCTCCCGAGGCAGAGTTCTCCTCTGGAGAGAGGAACAAGCTGCTTCATATATCCCAGGAGAGTCCCCTCTCAGAGCTGGTACATCCAAGCAGTGCTCCTGGCACCCGGTGCCACTCAGCCATAGTGCCAGCATCTCCCTCTGGCTCCTGACAGCACGTTGGAGCTGCCATCTCCAAGAGAATCCCATACCCAGCATTTTCTCGCAGTGTATGATTTCTGTGCAGAGACACAGATACACGTGTGTGTATGTGTGCCTGTGAGAAAGTTGCTTTTCAGCCAAAAGATAAGGCATCTTATATTGGATGTATTGAAATGCGGTAATGTGAGTCATTGCCATGATGCTCTTGCTACCTTAAAATGATCCAGAAATGTTTGACAGACTGAAAATTAAATGTTCTTGAAAAAAAAGAAACAGATGCTTTAAGGGTCTGGGAATACCAGTTTAAACTTTTAACATTCCCTATGCTCTTCCTTTCCTTCTTACTTAAAGGCAGACCATGAAATTTTGGCAAAGATTTTATTTTGAAAAAACAGGTTTTGTAATATCTAAGAATAACAGGAACATTCTCAAAGGTTTAAAAACCCAATGGGCCTTTGCTGATAGTGTCACTTAAAGAAATCCAGATGCTGCAGCAGGGAGATCCTGAAAGCAAAATGTCCTTCAGCTCCCATGTCCAGCACCAGCCACACACAAGCCTTCAGCTGAGAAAGTAAAAAGGAGATTTGTGAAATGAAGTAGTATTTTTTTCTCCACAAACCCTGTAGCTTTTCAAATATTACTGCATGGAAGACTGATGGAGATCATTCCTGAACTAGTCACTGATTCACCCCACAGAAAATCCCTAGAGAAGGCCTTTCTTAAAGACAGTCTACATTGATATTTGCTTTGCATTTTAAGGGCCAAAATTTTTTCATAGCAGTGTTGGTGGTTTTTTGTTTGTTTGTTTTCCTGAAAGCAAAAAGATGGTTTATTATCCAATCACAGAAATCTGAGACATGAAGCCTGAGGAAAAGAACACCAGCCCATATCACAAAACTTGTGATAAAACCATAGTATTTGGGGTCTCTGTCACAAGGTGAAACTGGTACACCGAGTTCCTCTGTCCCAGTCTCCTGAGCGGGCACCAGCGTGTGCGAACATCTGATGAGGCACCGGAGCAGTAGTAGTCTCTTCCTGCCAAAAATAAACGGGAAGCAGGGAGCTTAACTCCAGCTGGACCTGGTTAATCTGTGCTTAGATTATCTCAATTGCACCTAGGATTAAGAAACACTTTAGCAGGGACTAATCTTACTGTGTGGACAGCAGCCTGTCTGACTTCTTAATCCCATTGCTTGACTCCCAGGACTTGGCTTCTAAGACAGATGGGTCCTGAGCATCTCTGTGGAAAGGCCCTGTGCATGTGGGGCTGTGCCTCTCTGTGGGGCTGTGGTGGGGAGCCTGGATGCAGCTTCAGGTCTTTTGCACAGCATCACTCTGCTTTTGATCCTTCTGCTTCCCTCTTTCCCCTCTGACACTAACCAGAAATCAGGCAGAAGGCTCTGAGCACAGCACAAAGTGTGAGGCAGGACAAGACAGGGCTGTGTTAATTACCCTGATTTTCTGAACAGATGCTGGAAGATGAAAGGGAAGACAGCTGATGTGAGAGCATTTTTTACTTTCTGCCAAGTGATGCTTTGAGAAGGTCTCCAATGATATTTCTGTGGCAGTGTAACTGAGTTGGGTGCCCTGAACTTCACACAACCTTCTGGGAGGGTAACTTCATCCAAACTCTGTCCACTGGAAAGGAAACTAATCATAGCCCAGCTGCAATGGAAATACCCCATTTCAGGAGAAACAAGAAAAAAAACCCACAAAAAAACCCAAACCACCACCACCACCAATGAAACCAAGCAACCAACCAACCAAAAAGAAACAAAGGGTGTTATCTGCTTGTTTCAGGAGAAATAAAATATTTTTCCACTTTTTGGCAATCAAAAAAACCCCCAAAACCCAAGAGGATGCTTCTAGTAATAAACAATGCAAAAAACTCACTAGTTTCTTGTTTGCAAAATTGGCAGAATTCTGAGTGGCTGAATTTGGGAAGCAAAGTAGAGGTTTGCAAGTATGAAACACTCATGTGGCTGGCATCCAGCAGCTCTCCTGCCAGGGAGGAAAAGCATCTAACATAGATTATCCAACAGTTTATGCAGCTCAGCTTCAGCAGGGAGACCTTTATGACAGCAAACCTCCTAACAGCTCCAGTTATGAGATCCCAGAGCTCAACCCTGCGGTGCCTCCTGCCCCCTCCCCACAGCATCGCCCTGTGGTGTCCCCACATCATGGATCCCTGCCGGGGCTGCCTCCTGCTCAGCCTCTCCCTCCCCAAGGTTATGCAATTCCCAAACTCCGACAGTGCCCAAAGGCACTGCTGAGCCGTAATTGATGCCTGAGGTGACAATTACAGAGGCCCTTGAGAGGAAAGCAAAAAGAAAAATAAAGCCCCTGTTCCAAACAAATAAGCTAAGCAGCAGCAATGGCAAATAACCCCCTGCACGATTTAAAACCTTAAAGGAGATGATAAATAAAGTCAATTAGCCCACAGACTTAACCCTCACTTATGTAGAGTGAGCCTGGTAGGAAGAAGGGCAAAGCCAAGAGGCACTAGCCACAAAAGCATCACTTCTTCCTACTCTAAAAAAAACCCTAAAATTAAAAAAATCCCCAAACAAACGGGTGGTTGAGGTGATGACAGGAAGAAAGGGGGAGCAGAAGGGCAGGTCCTGCCCAGGAACAGGCTGATGTTGAGGAAGGAACCCCATTGCCAATGGTGGACCTCCCCTCCTGCCCAGGACAGGACTCCCACCCACAGGGGTGGCTTTGCAAGCACCATGCTCTGAGTGCCCACATTCTGAGTGTGAAGGAAACACTGGGACCAAAAGACTTTCCAAGGGATGGAAACCTGCATTGTCAGGTCCCATGAGTGGGTGCAGCCCGTGTCCGTCCTTGGCCCTGCTCAGTGCCCAGAAGGCAGGTCACAGCTGCCCAACAGGGATGCAGCAGGAAAGAGCTGGTGGTTCAAGTATTTAAGGCCAAGGTTAGGAGAGGATTAACACAGCCTTTCTGAGACCTTGAACTCTTCTAATCAGGATTTACAGTTGTGAATTCAGTGCTGAGGCCATTTACCATCCCTCTGCTGACCTGCAACTCTCATATGCCCTGCAAGAAATGCCCTTTTGGCACCCCACAGGTACCTTTGCACATCCTACACTTAACAGAAACTACCTAAAAGCCACAGAGCTTTGGGACCCAGATACTCAATATGCTTCTGTGCTAAACATGCCACAGTGTCTCTTAACTCCTGACAACCATTATCCAGCTGCTGGATGAGCCTTATTATGAGCAATTTTTGTAAATCATATTGAAAGCATAAAGTTAGAAGGAAGAAAAAAAATGGATCTTGGGTCATGAACTGCAACAACACCTGGCAGGTTGGTTAAAAAAAAAGAAAAAGAGAAAAGCTAGGAAAATTGTTGACACAAGATCCTAGGATGATACTTTACAGACATCAACATGTATGTCACACCCAAGCCTAGGGCAGGGCTTACCCAGCCCTCCAGCTGCACGGCTGACACCCATTGCAGCTGACACCCCATCCTGCACCTTTCCAGGAACCTCTCAGGAGCTTAGCTCAGAATGGGCCAAAACCCAAGCGATTTTGAGACATGACACAAGCCGGAGGTGTTTTTTTTTTTGTTGGTTTTTTTTTTTTGTATGTGTTGTTGTTTTTGTTTGTGTGTTTTGGTGGTTGTTGTGTAGTTTGTTTTTTTTTTGTTTGTTTTTTTTTTTTTTACTATAAAGGTTTCCAGTCCAAGGACAGACAGACTCTGTATTGGTACCAGCATGGTACTAGTTGGCAGCTCTGCCCCTTTTGCCTCTGGTGCTTGGCGAGTCGCCACAACCTCGCTATTGCAAGTGAGCAAGGTGCCGAGCAGGGGAGCAGATAAACGATGTGTGTCCCTGGACTGGTGCCTGCGTTTGCTGTGTCACCGAATTAGAGCCGTGCAGGGACCATTGTGGTGGTTTGAGCCGTGACTTTTGGCCACCACTGATTAAAAGCCCTCCGGGGGTGACTCTGACGAGCCAGGCAGAGCGCTGGTGACTGGGGGCGCTTGCCACTGTCGCTGCGGAAGGCAGGACGGGGAGCTGGGGAGCACCGTACCCAGCATCCAGGAGGTCTCCCCGCTAAAGAATCTGTGTGTGGGGGAGGCACAGAGTGGCAAAGCGGTTCCTGGGGCCAAGCGGGGTCTGCGGGTGTCAGTCCCCTGGCCGGCGAGCGTGGCATTGGAAAGCAGCCCGGGGGGAGCAGGAGGGTGTTGGAGTGGCAGCGGGAGCATTGGACTGTCAGGAAGCATCAAAGCCATTGCCTCGCAGAAAAAAAAAAAAAAAAAAGGAAGAAAAAAAAAAAAGAAGGCAGGGAGGCCGGGGGAGCCGTGCAGGTGTGACAAATTAAAGATTAGCACTGCCGCGCATGGGGATGCTCCGCACGGGCTTTGCTGCCGCCGGGCGTTTGTCTCACTGCCGGCTGCCGCTGCCGCCACCACGTGTGGCACATTTCTGACACGTCCTCCGGCTTCGCTGCAGCAGCGCAGCCCGTGCCCTTGCCACGACACACGGCCGGCTGTCGCCCCGCCGTCCCCAAGTGTCCCTCGCCAGCCCCCTGCAGCATTTCCAGCTACACCCACTCATTAGCAGTTCACGACTTGCAGCCTCGTCTTTGCCTGAAATCCTGCAATTACTCAGAGCGCTGGCTCAGCCCCGGCTCCCGCGCGGGAGCGGAGAAACAAAGGCGAGTGGGAACAGGCAGCCCAGCTGCAGCTCGCCCTGCAGCCATCCCTGGGCGGGCAGCTCGGCCGTCGGGGGGTGCACAGGTACGGTTCATGTTTCAAGCTGAAATTAAAGCAGGAAGGAAAGGGAATGGATCGTCCATGAGCTGTAAAATAAGAGGAGGTTTTGTTTTATTCAATGCCGAGGCCATTTTGGCCAATGTAAAATATCTGCCAAAATGGAGACAGAAAATAGTTCTGCCTGAAAACATTGGGGCCAAATTGGCTTTGAGACTTGCATAGTCCTGAGCCAATTAAAATGTTATAATAATACAACTTTAAAAAAACCCAAACCCACAGTCTCTGCTAGTTGTGAGAGATAAGCAAGAAAAGAAATCATTCCCCAGCTAGAAGTGTTTATCCAAATGGCTCACCATGAGAAAATGATTGGGTAAAAAGGGACAGGGAATATCCCCAAAAGCAGCAGTAGATGCAAGTCTGTGCTCTACTCCACATTTGCAGTGCTTGTGCTGGTGTCCTTGGAGCTTTCCAAGGGTCCGGGGGGGGTCTTTGCAGGTCTGGGAAGGTCCTGCCTGCGCTATAGGACTCATGCTTTTGGGTGGCTTCATTGCAAATGACAGTTTTATCCTCTTTGTTGAATTTCCCAGCCTTGATAAGTCTTTGGGAGACGTGTCCCCCAGGTATATCAACAGTAATGGAAAGTGCCACTGTTACTACAGGCACTAACTCATCATTTTGATGACCCATCGATCCCCAGAAGAGTTGAGTGGAGGGTAAAATAAATGTGGTTTGTTGGGACAGGAAGAGAGGAGGAGAATACTGAAACATTTTGCTTCACTGGCCACTGAAATGAATCAAAAACTGGCCACTGACTTCCGTGGACATAGGGCTGGACTGTGCCTGTGTTCACCAAAAACCAGAAGAGACATGCTGAAAGGCAGCTCCCAAACACTGTCCTCCCCCGCTGGAGGGAATCCCACTCGTGTGCCTCCAGAGCTGCCCAGAGATGCCAAGGCTTGTGCTTGGTATTGCCTTACTCTGTGGAGAATCCTGGACCTGCCTGGTGCAAGAGAGGGAATTCCACACACACTCCAAACTGCAGGTGACACCCAGGGCCGATGGGGAAGGCTGAGGCTTGCACCCCCAGGTCAGTGGTGCTGTGCAGTGGGTACTGGAGAGGAGTTTCCCAGAGGGAGCCAGTGCCTGCCGATGCTGCAGGCTGCAGCGAGCCCCGGAGGCCATCCCCTCTCCTGGGCTGCCACCACCAAGTGCTGTGCTGGAGCTCATTAGTCCTGCTGTGAGGGAAGTTAATTAGCTCGGGGAAACCGCCGTGCTAATTTGCCTAACCGGCTTTGGGGACCAAGGTTAACCCCGCCAGGCAGGCTTGGATGCGCTCCTGGCCGGGGCTGTGCCTCCTGCACCCGCGCACGCAGGCGGTGGTGCCCACGGGCTCCAAGCTGCTCTGAACGAGTTAGCCCTTCCCTGCTGAGGCTGTGTGATCTCAGGTCTCCTGGCAGGGAGGACTGTCCTCCCAAGGCAGCTCCGGCACTGCTGTGACGCCAGCCGGTCCCTTTTGGCAGGCAGATGGAGCAGCCTCGGCTCTTCACTGCGGACGTGGGCACAGCAGGGTGAGTGCAGCGTGTGGCTCTGTGCCAAGCAGAGGTGCCATGGCCGTGCCCTCCTGTGGCCACCACACAGGTCAGCGCAGGATTTACAGCTTGTGTGGCCATCCCTGAATGCCCTGTCTGGCTCTCCCTGCTTCCAGGGGCTCCCTGATCGCTTCTCAGGCTGGGGCTCTGGCAGGGCCTTCTCTTTTCCTTTCTTTCTTTATCAGTCCCGCTTGTCTTGCAAGAGTGTAGAACTTGGACAGAACAATTTGAACAGCGTGTGGAGCAGATGGAAGCAGGTCCCTGGCTGTGGCTGGGTGGAGGGAGCACTCAGCAGGCAGTGGCTGGGCATGGCAAGATGAGAAGAGGCTCCTGGCTCCACAAAACACTGCTCCCTCTCCTAATGCTAAAACAATTGGTGTCGATGGGTTTAGAATGAGTGGTTTTGGCATGCAGATACAAGGCTGTCCTCTGCTTCCCCACCCCACAGGAAGCCAAGCTTAGTTCAGCACGATTCCCAGGGAAGAAGAGAAAGGAAAAGAAACACATAGCAGAGACAAGGAGAGAAAAACAGGAGCAGGGTAATCTTCAATGCAAGCTTGCAAGCTGGTCTAAAAATAGAAGGTGAACTGTTCCCCAGTAATTAGCCAGGAGATGGTTTTATTTGCAGCAGTGCTATTTCAGCAGCAGTGCTATTTCAGCAGCAGTGCTTTTGGCAGGAGGAGACGGGAATGTCCCAGCAGCTCTAACCTTGCAGAACAGAAGGAGACTTGCCTCCCCCTGTCAAGGGACATTTCCCACAGAGAGCAGGCAAGTGTGGACTCAGGCATGAGCATATGCATATCTTCACCTGCCTGCCTGGGCAGAGGCAGCAAGAGGCCAGTGGAAAAGAGGTGTCCTCTTTGCAATGGCGTGCTGCCTCTCTGGGATTAGATGCTTCTCAGCCTTTGCTGACTGGAAGAAATGATGAAACACTTTTACAGGGTGAGGCAGCAGCATCCTGACGTAAGGTCTTGATCCTTAAAGGGGTTCAAGCAAGGATAAGCAGTGCCTGAGGTCTCAGTAGGGAATGGCATAGGATTCCTGCAAGGGCTGAGCCTGAGGCACTCAGTTCACCTGCAGGTGTCTGCTGCAGGTCTTTGCATCTAGGGGAGGTGCCAAGGGCTGTGCCCACCCCAGACCAGTACATGGCGTCAGGACCCCTTTGGATGAAGGGAGATGGGTGTCAGACTTGACTTTTCTAGCCAGCTGTGGTGGCCAGGCACAGGCTTAACACCAAGGCTGCCAGACAACTTCCCTTCTGGTCTTTCCTTCTTGTGGAAGCAAGGGGAGGGGGCTGCCCTCCCCTCCACCTGGGTGCAAGGGCTTCTCACAGGGCAGTGGGCATTTCTGTGTTCCTTGCAAGAGTTGGGCTGCCCAGGGTTAGCGAGGAACAAGTGGCACAACTGTCCCAGCCTGGCTCTCTGGTGGCCCTGGGGTGATGGAAGGAATGAGAAGCTTCTCACAGGAAATACCACCAGGCTGGAGAACCTTGACAGAACCAAGCATAATGTTAAAACTATGGAAACTCAGCATTTACATCCTGCCGCTGCTTACAGTGAGAGTGGGACTGGGATGGAGTCAGCATGCATCCAGGTTGTTTCATGCATTATCTAAGTTCTGATAATGCATCTTGGCTGCAATGGAAAACAAAACTGCAAAGAGTCACCTCAGCACTGTGCTGGCTGTCTCCTGCTGGCCCAGCATGGCATGCTGGCATGCATCCCCAAACCCACCCACATCCCAGAGGAAGGACAGAGGGACTGGGGAGACATTCTGATTGAGGAGGGGCAGACTGCCTACAGGCAGTCTCTGCTGCAGTCTGACAGCAGAGCCCCATGCCTTGGAGCCCAGTGGCCCATCAGCAAGGGACAGTCACCACTGCCCCATGTTCTGCAGGTGCATAGGGTACTGTCAGTCGCATCCTGGAGGGGAACAATGTCACAGGACTGCTGTTTTCCGGACCCAAGAGACATGTTATCACTCTTGATAAAAGCTGGTTTTGGCAGAGCAAAAGCCCAGTGGTGAGAATACAATGTGCTGTTTGACCTACAGCCAAAAGCTCTCCCTCAGCTGGAAATGAATCCATCTCTGAATGAAATAAAACAAGCTTTACATCCCATTTCAGGCAATACCCAGCCCCTGCTGTTGTCCTGTTGATTTTGTGGCTCTGCAATCAGGTTTAACTTCCCATCTTTCTGTCTCCTCCATTGCTGCCTCTGAGGCCTGTGCAAACAGCGGGGGAAACAGGCTAATTGCCTCTGGAAGAGGAATGGTGATAACAGCGACGCTGGAAGAGCCATCACAGGCCCACAGTTATCAAACTGAGAACACAGGGGAAGCCACTCCCCTCTCCCCTGGATGCTCTTCTGAACGATTACTTGTACCCAGAGGAGGTTGTGCTGCTCCGGAGTGCTGGGCGCTGCTGATTTGTGAGTGTCCTCTCTACTGGGACATGATTAACTGGAAAATTTACTAGTTGGGATGTCTCCCTCTGAGCCAGTTTAAAGCCATCAGTTTCTCCAGCTCACTCCTGCACGACATAGCAGCTGTCGACACTGGATAAAAGTTGAGGAGTGGGATGGGAGTGGCTGGGGCATGTGCCTGTGCTGGTAGTGGTGACAGGCATGTGGCTGTGGCTGGGGATTGCCTTGGAGTTGTGTCAGGGGTTTCTGGAGAGCCTCCAAATTTTGTCCATGCTTCCCTTGGAGCCAGCACCTCAATGGGACAGGAGAGGGGCTTGCTATGAGGCCCCAAGTTTGGGAGGTTGTGTGCAGCCTTACTACCCTGCTGTGCCCTCAACTGAGGATAGCCACAGGCTCCCTTTCTGCTCCAGCCTCTCTGGAAACTCTGTATGTCAGTGCAGGTGCTCTCACCCCCAGGCAGGGTAGGGATGTGCAAGAGATTTTCCTTTTTTAAAAATATATATAGATATAAATATAATAGCAAAGCATGGCCTGGTGTGCGCTCACCTGGAGTGTGAAGAAGTGATGTAGCCCACCTAAAACAGGGAAAAGGACCTGAGCTGTTTTGTCTTTACCTGTTTTTACCCCTCCTCCCTCTGCCTGTCCTTTGCCCCTGCCCCCAGCAGCCAGGTGTGGCACTGCCATTCCCCTGTGCATCCCTCCTCAGCCCTCCTCTTTTCAGGGATCCTGCAGACAGAGAAATCCTCCCGGGAGGGAAGCAGCTGTACGTAGGTTTGCACAGTGATGCATGGATGCAATCAGTAAGGTCTTTCCAGGAGCACAGGGAGTACGTGGCAAGGGGACTCAGCCTCCCTGGAGAGATTATACCTGAGATGCATTAGAAATGGTTGTGGGGAGTTTTTGAACTATCAATCAAGAGACAGAATGGAAATAAAAATCAGTGATGGACATAGAGGACGGGGGAGGCAGAAGCTGGACAAATCTGAGCGACTCACTGTCCCTGAGCAGTGAGGGACAAAAACTGTGCTGGAGCAAAGGCGGAAACTTGGCCAAGAGTACCAATGGCTCTGTGAAGAACAGTACCAGCTGTGAAGGACTGGGCTCTTCTGACCTGGGTAATAAAGAACTCACTTCTCAATTGCCTAAAACACTTCTAAATAGTAAGAGAGAGGATTAGGAGGGGGATGGAGGTCAAAAAAACACAGCACATCCCATCTTGGTGCAAGCTTCTCCTGAGCTTGGGCGGTGGGTCCTCAGCTCTGGGCTTCTGGGACTTAGAGGTGGCTCCCATGCATGCTCTGGCTCCCAGACCAAAACTTGCCTCTTCTTCCCAAATGTACAAAGGGAGAGGTGTGAAGTGTCATATAAATTGGGGCTGCTATTCCAGACTTCTCTTGCTCGGAAAAGGCAGAGCAGGGGAGAAAAAGCAGATTATAACGCTGCCAAATTAGCAGAGTTTTAAATGACAGGTATGGAGACACCTGCAATCCTAATCCATGCAGCACAGAATTTTAAGAACAGCTATTACAAATAACTCTGTTAGATGCACAGTCCTTCTCTGCTTTCATTCCCCTCTACTTCCTATCTGTGGCCTTTTGCTTCCCCTGGCTGGAGGAGCTCTGGTACAGTAGCTTGCACTGCTCCACGCCGGGAGGATCCTGACCTCGGTGACCTTTCCCAGTGCCAGTTCATGTTTTGGAAGATAATCAAGTCCTGGAGCTGAATCTGCTCCTGACATTGCTCTAGCCATGTGGCTAGGACAATGCTAGTCTGACTGGAAATGTCTGTTGTTTCTTCAGTAAAAGAGATGTTAAAAAAAAATTCCAGCCCAGCAGAGCTGTGTCCCCCCTGGCAATGCCAGCTGCATGTTGCCTGGAGCAGGCCAGCCAGTATGGTGGACAGATGGTTGCTGCCCATGCTAACATGTTGTTCTTTCGAGGAGAGACTCATGCTTTTCCTCTATGCACTTCTGCATTTCAAATATCAATCCTCCATCCACTTCTGTATTCAGATATCAGCTTGCTAGGAAGCCTTGGACTGAACCAGAGACATCTCTCTCCCCAAAGGCGAGGGGTACCATATGGCACACTTCCAGCCTCAAAGAGCAAACAACTTGCTCAGGCACATGCTGGGGCATGGATGTCAGGGCAGGGGCTGGATATATGGATGAACAGTGCCCAGTTCTGCTGTCATAGGGTTATGATCTCATGTCTCCTTTGCACACTCCACTGAAAACACAGCAGTGCAGCCCATGGCTCCACAGACTGAGCTGAAGCCATCAACATGGAACTCCCTTCTCCAGGACTTGACCTGCCCCTTGCGGGGGCCCAGGCTCCAGCCTCATGTTTGAAGTGAACAGTCTCCCAGCCCAGGTTTAGGAAGGTCTGTGGAAGGGAGAAGAGATTTCTCCTTTGCTCCTCCTCCCCTCAGGTTCACCGATGCCGGGACACTCCATGCCTTTTGCAGTGACACAGAAGTGCTTCCTAGCATCCATCAGTGAGAGATGGGACCCTGGTACCCACATTGCAAAGCTAGAGCTGCCTGCAGCTCTGAGCAGCTGCAAAAGACTGTGGAAAGCCCCGGATATTTTTTTTCCCTCCCTGCTTTTCCTGCACACAGGCAGCCTTGTGCTTAACCACACATATGTGGCTGCTCTGTGGGGCAGGAGCAGTGGCCTCAGAGTAGTGTGACAGTGGGTGAAGGCACAGCAGGCAGCACATGGGCAGGGGTGCTGCAAGGCAGGGCTGCAGAGAAAAGGGGTTAGCTTGCAGAAGGGAGGAAGGGAGGGAGTGTGGAAGGGAGAGAAATCCTTATGGTGGGCTTCAGGACTTTGCTTGACACACATTGGTAAGAAACTAATAAAAAAGCATGGCACCTTCAAAGTGAGAGTGAAAGCCCAAAGTAAGGGATGAGGACTTGCTCAGCAACATTGCAAAGGGTTGGGACCCTTGGCTGACAGAACCCCCAGCAGTATTTAGGTGCCATACAGGGCCTTAAGTGCAGTTGCACAGGAGCAGGAGGCTAATTCGCATTCCTTCACCACTCCTGGGAACGTAAAGCCTGGGTCTGACCCGGGGGCTGCCTGCCTCATGCATCACTCAAATGACAGCAGAGTTATTTTTTTCCTGACAGGACCCAGAAACCAGGTCACTCTGCATGTAAATCTATAACAAATCTGCCTGGGACTAGGCGGGCCACTGGGAGGTGGCAACAGGAGGTATTCATCAGATGTGCCCATAGCAAATGGCTCCACACCACACACAGGGAAGGGAGCAGAGGGAAGGGAGCAGAGGCACATTCTTTCTTGAGCAGGGGGGTTGCTACGCCAGAAGCTGCCGTCCTGGGTTGGAGGATTTGGGCCCTGATGGCCTCAGCAGAAACAAACGCTGCATTCCAGGGAGGCCATTCCTTGTGAGCAATTAAATAATAATAACATGATAGTAATAAGCAGATCAATCAAACCCTCCATGAGCTGAGGGACCCTGGAGGGAGAGCTGGGCTCTTCCCAGCGCAAACTGGGAGCAGCTCTCCTCCAATAAATACAAATAATACCAGTAACAAACCTCAGATCTCTGGCCAAACTTTGCTAATGACATCCGTGCAGGATGTGGGATTCACGTGGGCTGTATGGACGTGGCTTTGACTTTGCCTGTGCAGAGGACGCTGTCCTGGGCTGAGGGAGGAGAGGAGCAGCGTGGCTGCAGCAGGCAGGGCCCTGTGATCTCTCTTCCACTCCCCCTTCCTTCTTGAGATGGTGAGCAGTATGCGATGATTACAAGCCAAATCACATCTCTCTGACAGCCTTCCTCCCTGCTCCAAACTAATCAACTGAGCCTTTAAGGGTTAAAGAATAGCAGCACTTGTCTCCATGGGCATCTCAAGACCTATTTAAAAATCTTGACCCCTTTGGCTCAGTTGCTGAGGGAATTTTTCAGCTGAAAATGCCAGGGCTCTGGGAACTATTAAACCCCACAAACCCTAAATTGCTTTTATGCCTGCCCCAGGCTGCAGCCTCGGATCTTTTCTTTTCCCCTCTGCAAACTGCTGGGTAATGAACCCTTGTGGCATGCCAGCTCACCTCCCCTTCTCCCAGCTGGCAGCCCAGCTCCACAGCGATGCCCTTTTGTTCCGCCAGTGCTGAGATCTGCAAACTCATTGCTAATTACTGCATCTGGGGCTTCCAGCTCCAGCGACAACGCCAGGACTTGCAGCGGGCTCCTGACGGCCAAAGTTCATCCCCCTGCTTATTTCCTTACCAAAGACCATTATCTCTCATTTACATCTAAACTAGTTTTTTATACCAGTTTAAACGCTGCCCCTCCCCCCTGTAATCTCAATGCAAATGAATTAAAAGTTCATTCTTCCGATGCTCAAATCCTGCGCACTTTCTTTTTCACTTCTTATTTAAATCACACACTATTTTGAACTGAACCTTTTATTTCCTCCCAATTATTATTTCTGGTGTGTTTTCCAGAGCCTTACAACACGGCATCTGATTATACACAAAGCTTTGGAATAAGGACCTGTTTTTTCCCTTCATTAAGGACACAAAGGATTCCTGTGTGAGCGAAGCAGCACTTTGGACACTAATACAGCTTTACACCCCAAATCACATCCTGGCTCTCTGCAGAGCAGACTGGGGAGCAGATCCCTGCCTTTCCTTGCTGCCAGCATCCTTTGCAGGTTCCAGTCAGCTCCTTCCTTCCTTGGAATTAACATCCGATTAGGCAGTGCCAGCATGTTCCCCCACAAATTCCCATCCCTGGCTCTTCCCACATCATGATGGGTGTGTTTCCTGGCTAATCCTGCCTGCTTGGATCCCCTCATACTAGGGGTCCAGGGAGCTTGGTGGGCCCACACAAGATTCTGCTGTTGTTGATCATTTCCCATGGAAGGGAGTTATGCAGAGTGACAATTGGTAAACCCCACAACCCTTCCTGAAGCCTAAAATTAATGAACTTTGGGCCAAGTGATAAGACCAAAGACATCAAGGCAGGCAGTGGCAGGGCTGCTTGTAACCCACGTAGGTAGTCGCTGTGTCCCTCCTGGATCCAGATCTTGTCATCTGGAAATTGCCTGAATAATACCAGAAGCACAGGAAACCACCCTGTCTGCAGCACATTTCTCTTATTTAACGTCATCATGCAGAAAGGGATAATGTATGCTGTGTTTACCAAGTGAAGAGGGGAGAGCTTTCTATCAAAACGATGCATTACCAAGCTGATTAGCTGCACAAGAAGTCTCTCTAAGCAAATGGTTTCTATCTTGTTGAATATTCCAGCATTTTAAAAATAAACCACTCCATTTTATCTAGTTTTAAAAGTACTTCTCGCTGCAAAGAAGAGGTTTGGTGGTCACCTGGAGCTGACAAGAAACATTTGGACCCATGAGGATTCAGGACAGATTTGAAAAGCAGTGTTCAGAGTGTGAGAAGCAATTTGCCAAATAGACACAGGATGGGAGTTGCATCACTGGTTTCCCCAAAGAGAGACTTCTTTTAATGTATAAAGGTTTTGTCTAACAGGCTTTGCATGGGTCTGTAAGGTAAGGATACTACGCTTGCAGCTCTGATATCATACCATGCTTCTCCTTTGGGACCTTGGGCAGTTCAGGTTATCCATGCCTCTCTTAAACTCCCTATCTGTAGAACCAAGATATTACTGCCTGCAGTAAATATCTGCAAAGTGTTTGAATGTGGGGGTTATTACTGTTAAATATCTGTGCAGCTTTCACCTCTGCTGCACTGAGAAACCAGCTGTTACGAACGATCCCTACAATATACTGATTTGCAGAGTGGGAATCTCACTGTGTGGGAGTGAACATGGACCGAGAACCATGAGGAAAGGCAGAGCTGCTCCATACCAGGCATTTTTTTCCTTAAGTATTCAAAATCCGATGTAATTAGCTGCTCTGGCCACTGTAAGCTTGCCTTCAATTTAGAAATAGCCAAGCCAGGCCACGTGCTTCCTTGAGAGCCCAGCTGCCTTTCCAGCCTGCTGAGGAGCAAAACGTATGTCCCAAATGCCAGGCTGGCCACTCTTTCTTCTATTGCATGGAAGGTAAAATTAACATCTGAATTCCAGCGATCCAGGTCAGCCCGACCTGGGAAGAATATACACCACCAGGGAGGTCATGAAACACCACAAAAGCCACGAACAAAACCACTAATTGGTTTCTTTTCGGCCGTATCCCTGTGCCACCCTTCTCAAACCACCCTGTGCTGCCTTCGGACTGCAGAGGCACAACCTATTTTTGCAGAGGCAGAACAGTTAATGATACTTTGTGTTACTGATTCTGTAATTCATATTGTTTGTGCTGGCAGGGAATTCCCCGTGACATTTTATCTCAGCCAGTCTCCTCTGGCCGTTTGAAATATTTTGAATTATTATTTCTGGCTCATGGGGTCCACCCTAGGTCGTGGCAGGATTATTTCTGGGTTGCACACAAACACATGGCCACCCTGCCCAGTGCTGGTGGTCTGGAATAGATAGGGCATAGAGGATATATAGGACATAGCAGGGGTGGGGGTCGGGGCTAGTGCAAAGTTTCTGGTTGACTGGGAATAGACAAAATTAAGGTAAATGGGCCTTAAGGTGTTGTCCTGGCTGTTCCTGGTGCCACTGAAAGAGGTACTGGGCTGGGAGGCTGGACAGTGGAGAGCCCATGAGGTGGGGTAGGTAGGCTGGTGAGTGGGCAGGGGGAAGCAAGCAAAGGGGCAGAACAATGCCAGGATGTTGGTCTGGGATCTGAGTGTCCTCTGCGGGGGAGAGCTAGGGATGAAGGTGGTTTGCAAAGCGTGCCTCCCTATGTATGTGGGGAAGTCGGGGGAGGGGAATTTGGGGGGCTCCCACCAGTGCAGGGACAGAAGGTTTGAGGGGAATTCCCTACTCAGCTGTGTGGGCTGTGGTGGCTCTGCTGGCAGGCTGCTTCCCTAAATCAGCTGTGTATATTCAAATGCACTGTGCATGCCGGCCCCCGGAGCTGGAAGGCATATCACAAAGGGCACATTTTTAACACCTCTTTTAATCTCACGATCCTGCGCGTTTAAGTCTGAACTGCCTTGCATTTGAATCTCTGCAAACGCCTTTTGCAGCAACCCCCTACCCACAGCCTGCTCTAGAGAGAAACTAATTAAAACTGCCTGACAGGCTGCTAAATATTAAGAGCCCAATAACTGCGCAGACACAGGGACATCATCATCTGAATGACAAAAGCCGGTAGCCAGTGGTTGCTGATAGATAGAGGGGCCGGGCAGGCTTTTGCCTGCCTTGCTCAGCACCACACGTCCCACTGCCCTGGGAACACCCTCCGCAGAGATCGCTCCAGCACTTTTCACTTCTTATCCCACGCATTTGAGTCCAGGCTTGCTGCCGATTAATGTCACGTAAAACCGTCAGGGCCAGCTGGTCGACGTGGGCTGCGGGGTCCTGACCCTCATTTTTGCCCTTCCACCAAATATTCTGCAATTACACGTCGATTGCTTGGCGGGGAGGAAAGCAAACATGCTGCGAACGCCGGCGCGCTGTGGTTGTTTGCTCTCAGTGGCTGTGGTGCAGGCTGCTGCTAAAGAAAAAAGTGGGTGAGAGACAGAGCCAGTGTTTCGGGTTGTTCATGTCATGGAAAGCCCAAGGGACTCTCCGGGATGACTAGCCATAGGCACAACTTCTAGCTAGTGTGGAAAAAAAAACAAACAAAAAAAACCAAACAAAAAAAAAAAAAAAAAAAACAAAAAAAACAACCAAACCAAAAAACAACCAGGCAAAAAGGAATTTGAAGGAGAAAAAGGGATTTGAAATTCAGCTAAATCACACTTGTCTCTGAAAATTTCATTCCTGCAATTGTTCTGAGTAACACGTACGATTACTCTAGCTGAAAGAAATGATAAAAAGCATTTAGTTTTCTCAGCTCGTTTACTTTCTACATCTGGCAGTGTTTTGTGTGCAGGCAGTCTCACCGTGTTCCCGAGGTAGAGCACTTGGAAATGGAAGCTGGAGAATAACAGCGCAAGATGTTTTTTTAAACTGTTTTGCAAACGCTTCGGCTTCTAACGACCAATAGACGAGCTAAAGCCCTTGGCAAAAATGATATGACAATAAATAACATAGCAGTTTGCAGTGTTATTATAATGGTGAGGAAAAACCTCCACAGTCCTTATTTAATATACAGGCACTACCTTGCAGTACAGCAGAATAGAATGTGCTGGCAGTAACTTTCCCAAAGAAAAACGTTTGGTCCATTACTGTCCCCAGCTGTCATGTCACAAAGGGGCTGGAATAGAGATGCGTTTCCCTCGGGCTCTTTCATGGGGATTGTTACCTGCCGTATAGACTGTCCAGCTCCTCAAAGCTTGACATCCTCCAGCGGAAGGGGCATTAAATGAGCTGGGAAACAGTGCCCTCTTCTGATTTGAGCAGATGCTGGGGAGACCTGATATCGTAGCAGCCTGATATTGTGGTCTGCAGTGAGTGAGGTGTTCTAAAAGAACCCAAGATGCAGCACATGGCAGATTTGCACATGAGACATGCATTGACAATTATTCACAGCACAGAGGTTGCTGGATAAGGATGTCATGGCTCTGGAGTGTTGTGTGGGTTCAGAGCAATGGATCCCACCTGGCAAGCCTTGCAGTACTTCAGTTGGGTTTGCTAGTGCCCCAACAGCTTGGGAAGAGGGAGGATGAACATGAGCAGAGCAAAGCTCTGGGCATTCCAAGGTTAGAAGGATACAGCCCTACCAGAGTCCTGTGCTCCTTGAAAAGTCTGTAGCAGACAACAGAGGCACAAAGGACACTGGAATTTGAAACAGCCATAAGCATTTTGGTGTAATGAAGTCAACTGTTGGGAGGAATTATTTTTCATGCTGGTCTAAGAGGTCATAAAAAAACCTGTTGAGGAAAATTCAAATGAAGTTTATCTGCCCAGTAATTTGCAGGTGTGCAAGATCACACCTCCAGTCCAAAGTGGAGGTCCTTTCACCTGAGGCATTCTTCCTCTTGAACATACATGTAACCAGAGTCCAATTCCTTGGCTGGTCATCCCTTTCTCTAGTGAAGCTGAGGTGTCGATGGAAGCAGGACAAAACTGCTGGAGCCTTTTTGCCTGTGCACTCTGTGTATCCTATGCATTTCTATCAGTGCCCCTAAACCACCACCAGCAGCACTGGGGGCTTAGCACACAAGTTGGTTTAACTGACCCTGGCTAAGTGATCATGATGCTCCAGGGGCATCATGATATACACATACTCTCCAGGGGCTGTTTACAAACACACTTTCCTCTCCCTGTCCCAGTGGATGAGAAGACAGGAGAGAGCATGGGTCCCAGGGACATGGCTTGTGCTGTCCAGTCACCCCCACGTGAGTGGGTGTTGGCAGCCCAGCACAGTACCCAGTGCCTGCAGATCATGCATCATTCAGGGCACAGGGACACAGCCCATTGTGCTGGCTATAGCTTGCTTAGAAATTTTGAATAAAATGGCTTTTCCATGAGACAGTCCAAGTTCATCAGAGCTGATTTGTTCCCCAGAAGCAGAGCAGCTGCTATAAACTTTCACTGAGAAAAGGATGGAATTTCTCCTTAGAGCCAGAGCTGGAGGAGGATATAATATCAGGCCTGCCTGGCCAGTAGCCAAATGATTAGGACAAGGAAAGACTGAGTACGAACATTTTAGCTGACCAGAGCTTGCACTTGAACCTGGGTCTCCAAAGCAGTCAGTGGGTGCTAACTCTTCAAGAATCAAGATATGAGATGAGGAAGGCAAAGAAAAGCAAGAAATGCTGCAAAACCAAAAGCAAGCAAACAAACAAACCCAACCCAACCCAACAACAACAAAAAAGTAAAACCACAAAACAACACAACAGAAAGAAGCTGGAAGCTGTCATGAACCAAGGAAAATTTCCAGCTGCAAGCCTGGTCTCAGCTATCCTTGTGCTGAACTTCTTGGCTAACACCCTAAGGGTATCTCCAAAGGCTCCTTTTCTCTTCCTCCTTCTTTGAATACATCATATTCAAACACCATACATACACACATAAGTTGTAATACACACAGCATATTCGAAGTATTTTACATACTGACTGCATATAAAGTTTCCATTAAACCTTCTGGGCTTTGTGCAGTACCTGTAAGAACATCTGCAACAAAGTGGAGATTTAACAAAACCTTCTTCATATAAAAGTTTGAGTCATGGAACCAAACTGTGTTCCACACAGGGGTACAAAAATGGTACAAAAATTAAGATATTAATTTTAATGTGATCTTAAATGTTGGTTCCAATTAGGCATATGCCCAAATCCCATTGGAATTAAGCACATCATTTCTTTGCTGAACAGGGAAGGCTGCTGAATCAGGACTCCAGACTGTAAAATTGCTCAATTGCCTTCAAATTTCTGAGGAAAAAAAATAGTGTGCTCTGAAAGCAATCACAAAATACATTTGGTATTCAAAGAGTATAAGTGAGTGCAGGGATTATAATTAAATCCTTATCTACGAAGCTGCTACTGAGTGACTGTACATTCTGGGTAATTTTTAATGGCCTGAAACTCAAAAACCAGCATAACCATTTTTTTTTTCTTTTGCAGAAGACACAGCTAGTTAGCTATAATTCTGCAACAAATCTATTACTCCAAAACCACGTCCCTGATCCTGCAAGCATGACTTTTAATGATGCAAGTGTACCAAGGGAAGACATGGCAGAAGCTACCAGTGTTAATATGGAGCAGCATGCAACTGTGAGACCCAAGTGAAAAGAAGGATGGGGTCTAGCCCTCCTCTTCAGTCCCATGGCTGCTTCTGCCCAGGGCCTGGGAGAAAGCCTGTGCCAAGGTGACATGTGTGGCACCAGAGGAAACATCAGCTGCAACCGGACTCCTGAGGGAAAAAACTTCTTTCTTCCTCCTTACCCCTCAACTGTTTAATTATGCCATACTTTTTAGAAACAGGTTGTCAACACTCTTCACCTGGGTGAGAAACTCAGCGGTATCAGTAACAGCAGTTGAGTAAATAAAGGCCCACATTAAAGAAAGGATACACAGGGCAAATTTTATTTTTTTAAAGCTTGATAAATTGAAAGACAACTTGTCCAGTTTTGCTCTACCTTTTGGGAAGATTCACCACACTTTGAAGCCAAACAAGTTTTACATACAGAAATAAAAATCTGAAGTTAAGGTTTAAAATAGAAACAGTGTGTTGTCTTGTTGGAGAAAGTCTTTCCTGAAAGTGCAGCTAGACTGAGGACGAGCAGTTCTTGGGTGTCGTTTTCTGTAACACTGTATTCTTTTTTAAAAAATGTATCTTGCCACAATTACAGGATCAAGCATGAGGTCTTGCCTGAAATAAAAGGTTGCACGGCTTTAACTGCAAATTAGTTTTATAAAAAGCTCTTAAGCAGGTCAAAGCATAGCAGGGACACTCATTGTGGACCAGTTTCGCCCCCTTCCACAGCTCACCCCCACTGAGATGGGGTTTTGGAGCCACCAGGCAGGCTTCTTCTGGTGGTGAAGGGATGCTGCTATCCCTGGAGATTAAAGAGAGGCCAAAATAGCCCTGCTACTTATAGACAGAGGTTCCCAGGTCTCCAGCTCCCTTGGGCTCCAGCACCCTTAGCCACCCAACATGGAAAGCTGTGCTTCTTACCTTCTTCACCTGCCACTACCACCCCAGCCATAAACCCAGTGGAGCCTCAGCCAGGCATTTCAGAAGCGCTGCCAAGGCTTGACACAACCAAGCTTTGGCACAAGGCCACAGCAACAGAGAGGTGGAAACAAGTGGGAATATGTGCCAGGACCCTAGGACTAGTGTGACATCCTTCAGCTCACTGTATGGCCATCAACTCTCTTGCTTATGCCGCTGTAGGACTTTGGGGATGCAGTGTCTGATTTTGTCTTTTCATGGTCCTGGGCTTTATTTTTTTTCCTGTGGATGTTGCCTATCTGCACATTTTATTGGCTCCTGTGCATTGGTTGCTAGGTAGCTCCCACTCCTATTCTCTTCTGCTCACCCTTAACTTACTGCTGATCTCTCCAGTAGTTCCTGCATCTTTTAATTACATTAATACCTGCTACATCAAATGAAAGAGGAAAGGAAAAAAAAAAAGGTAAAAAATGTGCTCCAGGAACAAGCAAAGGCCAGTCAGCACAGCAGGCTTCCCTCTTTTGGCTTTATCTTAATCCTCCCTTCCTGCTTTTTCAAGCAGACCCCCTCGAGTCCTTTTCCTTCTCTTGAGAAAAGCCCAGGCATCTCTTGAACTCATTTCTACACTTTGCTTCAACTGTCTCCCCCATAACTTATTCCATATGTTTGCTTGGCTTTGCCTTCTGCCACAGTTCCCTCTTTACTCCCAGCTCCTGAACCCTCAGATCACATCACTGGGGCGCTTTGTTGACTTAATTGGATCATCAGCCTGGCTGTAAAGCTTCCCCAGCCAACCCTGCTCTTCTCTCCTGGGCTGCTGCCCCCGCCCCGAGGCTGTAGAAAAACGTGTTTCTGTGCTGAATGTATAAATAGATGATGCAGCTTAAATTTAAAATGTATTGAAGCTGATAACCGCAGGTGTAGGGGCTGCAATTCATCCGCTGCAAACAAATGCCTCTTTCTGGCAGGGCGTAAAAGCAGGGGGATACCCTGTTGCCTGGACAGAGAGGGGTGTTTTTCCCCTCCTACTCTCCCCGTGGTCCTCCTCTGCTCTGCTCTTGCTCTCCCCTTGCTATCCTTTCTGCTCCCCATCTGCTCCTCTAGGTCCCCACTCCATTCTCCTCCTGCTGCCTTCCCAGTGCTCCCCCCTCTGTTCCCCCCACACCCACCACCGACTGCTTAAAGGCCAAGACCTGCTGGGAGGGCAGAGGTTTCAAAGGCCCACAGAGGAGGTCCTGGCTCTGGTCCAGGCTGCAGGATCAGCCAAAGGGCAGCGTGTCTGCTGTGCAGGGTGCCCAGACAGGGCAGGTCAAGCTGTGTACCCCCACCCACCAAGCCCCCAAAGCTGCCCTAGCACTGAGTACTGGGTGGGATATGTGTGCCTCTGAACTTGCTTGTTGCCCAGTTTTATGCTGACGTTGGGATTGGCTCGATTTTGACACATCCAACCCACACCAGGATGTACTGCAGCTCCTGAGCTGCTCCCCTTGCTTGCTGCATCCCACTGCACAGTCATGGCCAGGAGAAGCACCCATTGCCCCTTCTAAGTGTGGGCACCTCAGCCTCTGACCTATGGGAAGCTTGTGCTGGTCCTGGTGTAACAGGGACACCCAAAGCCCCTGTGGGTGGTAGAGGCAGCAGGGAGAGCAGCAGCCAGCACACCCACAGCCAGGAGGCTTCAAACTCATGGTGTAACTCCTCCTTCCACCAAAAACGAATGGCATGTGTTCTCATTGGACTGTGATATAATAGAGGATTTACATAGCCATAATGCTGATAGAAGGCCATTTACTGGCAGGGAGGGGAAGGGGGAAAAGAGAAACTTAAAGCCCTGTCTTTCTGTGTTGTTCAACTCATGGCATGGTCAGCTTCATAAGGAAAGTGCAGCAGTTTGGGGTCATTTTTATTCTTGCAAAAAGTGGTAAGAGCCCTGCCTATGTTTATCAACAGCAGTTGATAAACTCTTAGTTGCATTGTCATACTAATAAAAAGGCTTGCTCGCTCTCATATTTTACCTTATGGAAACTTTGGAGTTGGAGTGGAACTATGTATCTGGGGAGGCTCACTGGTAGCTGGAACCTGGGAATGGTCATTCCTGTCCCTTACTGTGCAGACCTCCAAGGATCCAGAGGAGAAAGAACTTGTTCTCTCCTCTGCCCAGGCAAACCCATTCTTGTAGATTCACATATCCATGTGCCTTCAAACTTTGAGGGGGAAGCTGCCAGCTGCAAGACCAACTCAGATCACACTGCTGCTTTGTTTGAACTATAGCTGTGCTGTGATGTGGAGCATGTCCCTCTCTTGGAGATTCCCACAGTTTCCTTGGCTGGTTTGAAACTGCCACACAGCTTTCTGCTCCTAAGCCTTACTTGCAATGACACTCGTTCCTGCAGAGTCCAGCTGGGAAACGAGGGTAGCAGGACCCAAACATTTCATAATTGAATCACCATCCCTGGTGATATTTAAAAAATGTGTAGATGTGGTGCTTAGGGACATGGTTTATGGGTGAACTTGACAGTGCTGGGTTAATGGTTGAACTCAATGACCTTAAAGGTGTTTTCCAACCTAAATGATTCTATGATTCTATGTGATCAGTCAATAGGTGACTTTTTTCCAACTAGACACTGTAGACACTTAAGCAGGGTGATACCCACCGTCACAGAATGGTTTTGTGCTTCCTGACACGTGAAAGATTGCAAAATGCTTAGGTCCAAACCCACCTGACTGGACGCATGCTTTTTCTGTGCTCTTACCTGCCTGCCAGCTGCAGAAACACCAGGGCTAAGATGGTATCGCTGGGCTTTGTATAACCTATACCTCCCTAATAGCATCTTCCTGCAAATGCAGCCCAGCCATTGCTGCCTGTCACCTACATACTAAGCAGTAACACCATTTCCCTTGAACTCTGGGTGCTACTCAGGGGAAGCAGCAGGAGGAAAAAATATAGGGTGGTTACATAATCAGGACTGAAATAATTAGGTAGATGAAATCCTAAGAGAAGTAATCCATCTTTGAAAGGGACTGGCAGCTTGAAAAATTTGGAAATCTTCATCATACTATTACAAGCCCAAAGTGTGCATGTGCTTTGTTTTATGGTTTCTTAACACATACAGGACATGCAACTATAATTAAGGATTTGCAGTCCATCTTCTTGATATTGGAGTTGGACATCACAGACCATGATAAATAATCTGTAAATGAGCCTTCAAAACTGAATAGTCTATCAATTAAAACAAAAAAATACTCTTGGCATATAAATCACATGTATTTAATGTTGTCCCCTTTTGGTGCTGGAGGTTTGGATTAAAACCAGAAAACATGGAGTTAAAATATGCCTAGCAATATATCCAAGATAAACTTCATTAACTCTGTTCATAATAGGAAAGTAACAGGACTAGAAAATTATTTCACCTGATTGAAGGGTAGGACAGAAAATGTTTCTCTCTACTTAAAAAAAGAGTGATACTGAAGTGCTAATTGTCACGATGTCGTAGGTGTGCGTCAGACCCATGAAAATACTCACCTGTATCTATCTCCAGTCTGACCATGACTTGCTGCTTGGACTGTGTGTGAACACAGAGGTTTCTCTGTGCAGGTGGCCCCAGCCTGTGTTCCCAAACACAGCTGTTTGGTTTCAGCTTCACTTTTAAACACTTTCCATCTAGGACCCATCCTCACTGTGCTAGCTAAGCAACGCCTAAGGAAACACTATCTTTTCCCACCTTGGCGAGGAGAGGAAATGTGTTTTCCCTTATTTTTAAGCCTGTGGTTTGTTGAGCATACTTCTGACTTGTTCTGTAATACTTGCTAGCCGCGCTGGAACGACACAACCCGTGTGCTGGTGCCAGGAGCTGCAGCCCAGCCAGCGTCAGCCTGTGGAGGCTCACATGGCTCTGCCGTCAGAGCCGCGCTCCCGCTGCTGAGCCAAAGGATAACCCCTTCGGTCACACGTGCGTGGAGCTCGCCGCTTCCCTGTTTGTGGCAGCCTGTTCCCTCAGGAGCACTGAACCATGAGTTCCTCTTACCAGAGGGGTGAGATGGAGGGAAAAACAAACATACTGAAAACTGCCTGCTACGGGATGTGCAAATGCCACCACAGTCAACCCCACCACTTTGTGTAAGTTGACCTCTGCTTAAAACTCCCTTGATGGCCTGATTTGACACACTGTTGGTGATCCAGTGTGTTGGAAGTCAGGTCTCCTGCTCTGGGGCCACAAATCCCCAATCTGACTCTACAGCCTTCCCATGCCACCATTGAATCCTGGTCAACTGGGGCTTTCCAACACCACCAGTGCTTCATAGGAGCTGAAGTAGCCCCAGTTTAGGACTTCCTTTGATGCTTGCATGGAGCAGCATGACAAGTGCCTAAGTGCCAGCTGTCCTCAGGAACTTCAACAAACCCGCAGTCTCTGTAGTCCTTCTTTCCTACTCTGGGGTCCAAATACCCCAAATTCTTCCCACCGTTTTCCCATTGCTTCCATACCAAATTCTCGTGCCCCAACCTTCCCGATCCCATCCTTCCAAGAGCTTCAGGCCCAAAGCTGTGTACAGCCCTCCTTGCTTGCCCAGTATGTCCAGTCTTGGTCCCCCTTGTGCTTTGCAAATCCCCTCTGGCCCCAGCTCCTGGTGTGCCTAGGGCTCCCAGGCATGGAAGCCCTCCCACCATGGCTGACTGTCAGCAGCTGATGGGCTTCCTTGCTTTAGTAGTCACATCTAGGCTCCTGCCTGTCCAAACAGCTGCAGCAAGCACACGGACACATTTTTCAAAGGCTTGGTCTGCCTGGGAAAGCCTTATTTCTCAAGGTTCTCAACAGCCATTCCTGCAAATACTGCAGGCAGCAGCTCTCCACACCATGATGCATTCCTTGGAGCAATGGAGATAAGGTTAGGTTGGGTGAAACTCCCAGGGATTTCCATTTTTTTCAACAGCTGGCTCCAGCCCCTGAAACATCTGTCCAGCTGTAAAAGACCATGGAGTTCACAAGACTCATTACTACATTAGTTGGCCCCGACTACCAAGACCAAGCCCCACCTACAAAGGCCAAATCATCTCCATCTGCAACAATATCCCCTCTTCTGTGTTTTCCTCAGGCACTCATCCAACTTTTCTGCTTTTTGTGTTTTTGGGAGAACTCTGCCACCATGGTAATGGCTGTGTCAGGCAGATTGACACACACCCGTAAGGCTGGAGCAGATGCCTCAGAGTTTTTTCCATTACCAAATCCTTTTAATTCTTTCACCCATTAACTCCTTCAATGCTGACATTCCTGTATTTCCACCAAAGCCTCTGGTCTGGAGACCAGATTGCTTTGCTGTCACTGGGAGAAGTACTGGAAGAACTTTCAAATTTTTTATTGTACTTGTGAAGCTGAAATGTCAGGGCTAATCTCGAAGGAGGCTGGAACATGAGTTTTGAGCCTGGTAGCTAGAGGCTTGACACCATCTAATGGGCAGGAGTCCATGCATGTGCCAGCTATGGCTTTGATAGCTATCCCAAGAGTAATGGTCCTTATGGGATTGTTCGACTATTGCATCCCAATGGATTTGTTTTAACGTAGCTAAACTCTTTTTACTTCATACCTCTTAACAAGGATTCATTTGGATGTACACTGCATTCAGGGACTGTGTGTCAGTAACCAGCCTTTTATGCATCTCATTTCTTACCAGTGCCAATTACTGGCTGGAAGTTACAGCCAATTTTTTTTTTCCAGGCCCATTTGGACAAACATGGCAACCTCAGCCTAACAAATGGCTAAAGACCCCTCTCTTGGTGTGAGGGAGGCCAAGAATGAGGACCCAGCTGTTCTCTCTGTATGTCTCCTCCTCTAACATGTCTAGGAGGAGAGTCTTGCCTGGGGGT
This sequence comes from Xenops minutus, assembly GCA_035221455.1. Lineage (NCBI taxonomy): Eukaryota > Metazoa > Chordata > Aves > Passeriformes > Furnariidae > Xenops > Xenops minutus. The sequence goes on along the minus strand of JAWWEE010000001.1, from coordinate 111,538,914 downwards.
GCCAGCTGCATCTGCCACAGTGTGTGTGGGGATAACTTCGCTGGACATGTCTCCATCCTGCCAACGGCCAAACACCTGGGAAACCCAGTGTGCTTGTGACTTCTCACTCATTGATCAGAAAGTGGCTTCAGTTCCATGTTCAGAGACTTGGAGATCACACTGGACAAAGGCAGATTTAACTCAGGGCATAGTGGCATTTGCAGGTCTCGTCTAGAGAAGCCAAGAAAATGAGCTGGGGTTGGGGGCTCTGGCATTGAGGATGTGCATCTTCTGTGAGCAGTAGTGAACACAACATAGACAATGATGCAAACCTTAAAAATGCAAATCTTTGGGCTATAAATTTACTACTCTACCCAAGGCAGTTGTTAGTTTTCCATATTTTATTTATGATTCATTACAATCTGGGTTTTTATAGATCTTCTACTCTAAGTTTTATATTTAATTGAATGAGAGTCCTGGTATCTTTCTGCATGCGTTTATGTGGTTTTCATTAACTACTGTGCAATCTAAGAAAGATCTTTGTTAACCAAAAATAAGGAATGTTTGTTAATGTTTAATGGAAACAATAACAATAAAATTACACAATGATAATTAAAACCACCCCAACCGTAAAAGCTCCTGCTTAATGAATCATATTAAGGGAGGGTTCAAGCATATATTTATGATCTGGGTTGTGATTTACAGGATAAATCCTGCCCTCATATGTCTGCATGAGGCTTTCATTGATTTCCATGGGGGCAGCACGTGCAGTGGAAGAAGGCAAATTTTGGATGTGGGCTGATTCAGTGCTGCCAGAAAAGGACATTTTTTTACCATGACACAGTGTATGCAGAACTAAAATGTAACCCTTCTCCCCTCGCCATTAAAAACAGGGAGAATGCAAAGCATGATGTTGCTGTGTGCCCTGGCGCTCTCCTGGTAACTGGCTGTTGGGAGCCTTTCCAATGGATGTCCCAAACTCCCAGCAGTGATTTATCACTAATTGTCACAACGGACCTAGAGCTGCAAGGGGTTTGCAGGGGAAACAATAACTGACGTTGGCAAAAACATTTTCCAGGGCAGTTTGCGGGACCCAGCCTATTGCACAGCATTGCACTTTCAAGAACTGGGTTCTTTTTTATGCTGAAATTTCTTTATGCCACGCTGAGAGCTGAAAAGGTTTGCAGTGGGTGCAGCCCTTGTGCTACCTTCTGAGGCTGATTGACTTTTCCTGCATGGTGTAAATGGGCCGTAGGGCAAATGAGAATCAAACCCAAAATCTTTCTTATTTGCTTGCAAAAGTCAAGACAGACAAGGGAGTATTCACACAACTAATAAGCTATTATGATGTTAATGATTTTTAATTAGTCAGATACAGATTTTTTTTTTAATCTTTTTATTTTTAGGGCCCAAGTGGATAAATGTGCAAACAGCATTACCAGGCACAGAGGTATTTACACATAAAGAAAGATGCCTGATCTCCATCTATTCCATAGTGAGCAGAACTGCAAACTTATTTAACAAAGCTCCGATGTCTGCATGATAGTTGCAAACTTGCACTGTGGGCAGAATTTAACTTTCAAAGTTGGCAAGCAGTGACCGGCGTGCTGCACAGAACAGGCGCCCTGTCTCTTTTAAGATTTCTTGTGCCTCTGCCTGGCTGCGGAGCTCCCTCCCTCCCTCCTTCTGTCAACTCCAGGAGCCACTTCGTCCTGGCTGTGTCCCCACCTCCCCTGGCTAAAGTGTTTTGCAGAGCAAGCCCTGGACCAGAGCCTGAGTGCGAAGGGTGGGGGAGGATTCAGCCCATGCTGCTCGCGCTTGTTTGGATCGGGGCTGCCAGACCAACTCAAGAGGCTTATTTTTTAAAAAATGGAGCCCCCTAATGTCTATTTAAACCAGCAAAAATATGCATCCCCTTCAGCCTTCCAGCCTGAGCACTAGTCCCGAAGAAAGATGCTCTTGGCTTCTTCAATTAACAAATGCGGAGCAAGTGCCCTCCTTTACCAGCACAATGCAGGCTACTGCTATTATCCCTGGCTTCCCAATTATCTCAGAGAATTTTTCACTTAATGAAGTTTCTCTCCCTCCCCTTCCCAGCTCTCCAGACTCAGGGAAGCTTGCTTAACCAATTTAACAAAATATTAGGAAGAATAAAATGCAACTGCGTTTTTCTTTCTTTCACCCTTTAGTTGGCAGCTCCCTGCTCTGTTCTCAGCTGTGTCCTTCACAGCAGCACAGATCAGAGCATGGAAATGCATATTTTGTGGGTGCCAGGAGATGTGAATCAGGAAAATAGAGACAATTCCTTCCCCTTGATCACAGTTTGCCCACTTTTTCATTGAAAGGGAGCCTTTAAATAAAACTTTCACATCCGAACACCTCCAAAATTGGGAACAGGATCTAGGTTTTGATTGTAATTCTGCCATTGCCTATGATAGTAATGGGTCAAGCCAGGCTTTGAAGGTGAGCCATTAACTGGTGCTGCCCTGTCAAAAACCCAGCATAAATAAGGCTGGGACTATAAGGCTGGGACTGCAGTGTCTCCAGACCAACTTCCAGCCTTGCAACATAGCCTGGTCTTCATTTTCCCCCAGTGCATCCTTCCTCTTTTCTGCATTTTCCATCCTTCTGTTGTCGTCCCTCTATTTTGCCTTCTTTTTCACCTGGGTTTTCAGGGTTTCTAACAGTTCTTCCAGTGCCTTGCCTAAAGATTTTTCATTTACAGGTTGCCCCAGACTGTAATAGCTTCTACCTATGCTTTAAACAACATTCTTATAATTAAGAGCCAAAAAGAAAGAAAAGTCTGCTTAGGTATTTTTTAAAAAAGATGCCTCATTGCTGCTGTTAATCTTTCATGTTGGCAACACAGTATGTCTTATTTAACACCACATCTTTCATGAAGAGGGGCAAAGGACTCCTTTGTCTTAACACGCCTTCCTCATCCATAATCCTGGCAAGGATTTGAGCCTTCAAGAGCACCTATCACAATGGAGTCTTCCCCGGTTTAAAACAAAGCCTTAGTCATCCCCAGGGGTCCAGTGGTTGTGGCTTCTTCATGAGCTAGCCCTATGGAAGGATGCCGTGCAGCCAGGTCTGAGAAGAGCTTAGTGTAGCCTGAACTACCAGGCCTGTGTGTGATATCATCAAACTGGGATGGAAATTTCCTAAGATTTCTCTGGGGAAAACCAACATTACATTAGGATTGGTGGGAATCAGTTGGCAGACCTCGATGTCATTGAACAGCTGGGTTTCTGCCTGAAGATTTTTCACCAGAAACATCTTCTTCCCTATGAAAATACTGAGTTTTCCCCATGAAACTAGATGTGCCACCCCTCAATTTCCATTTGTGCATCTCCTTGTGCTTGTTCTCTCTATGGTCCATGTTCTGGGCACAAAGCCTGTCCCCATTCCCTTCCCACTGCAGCACTGACACCCCATCCACTGTCACACACTGATTTGAGCCTGGAGTCTGACTGGAAAATAGAAAGTGGGGCAAAGCGTAGGGGTATGAGTTCTGATTAGCTCATGTCAGGACTGCTAAATTTAAGCACTTTGGGCTTATTCTGGCAGACAGAAAATCTCTTTCAGGAGGGAGAGAATAGAAAATTGCACTAATAAAGGTACAGCTGGGTGGCAGCTCTTCCCCTCCTGTCCCTGAGGAAATGCTGATGTCTTTCAAATCAACAAGCCACGCAGAGATTTCTCTGAGGGCAGGCTCTGACTTTACCTTAGCATTAATATGGGCTGCAGGAGAGCAAAATAGAGAGGCTGAGTCCCCAGCTGGCCTTGTCGAAGTTTAAGGGACCTATTCCAGCCTGAATGCATTTCTATTGCAGTTTAATCCAAACTCAGACCACGTGCAGACACTGCCTGTTGGCACCTTGGACGTGCAGATGCCTTTTGGAAAGCCATGCTGGGAAGCTGGCAACCAAAACAAGCAAGTGATCCAGCACCTGGGAAGCCTGTGACAGGGTACTGCCTCTATTCCCAAGCTGAGGGGCACAGACACTGAGCTGCTAGAGGAAAACCAGGCTCCTAGGCTTGATATTTGCCTGTTCTGGCTCTGGCTTTGTGGAAGGAGGGGTAGAAATTGCATTGGGAGATGAAAGCTGGAAGTACAATAAGGGGAAGGAAGCTGCTGACTGACAGCTGAGCCTTCCCCCAAAACCACTGGTACCCAGAGACAGCTGCCAACCCAGGAAACCTCTGACTGCCCCTGCTGGGAGAGGTGAAGCCCTCTGGGGGTGATCTTGGCTGCCAAAACCTGTGAGGAACTCCAGCTTAGGGGAAAAACATGCTGGAAGAAGAAAGAGGAGAAAGCACCAGAAAAAACAATCCATGACAAGCACACTTCCTCCTTGAACAGCCCAGGAGCTCAGTGCAGTGCTGCTGTTTGGCAGAGCAGAGGCAGGGAAATCAATTTGACTGGAACCAGCAGTGACTGTCAGCCTGTCCAGGCCAGGTGCTACAATTCCTTCCATCTATTGCAAAGGGTGTTTTCTTCCTTTTCCTGCCACCTTGTCCAGCGTGTCTCTTGATTTCAGCTCTCCCCACTTCCTGGTTTGATTCCTTACCATGCATCTGTCCACAGATGCCTCTGTTCAGTGGGTGCTGCCACCCCTGCTGCTGGGAATGGCTATGGGATGGTCACTTGCTGGGCAGCTTCTCAGCATCTCTCTTTATCCCTGCTGAAAGCCAGACTGCTCACCATGTTAGCTCCCAAACATTTTACTGACAGCCAGAGGCTGACTCCCACAGGGATTAATGCCTCTCTTTGGAAAGTGCTGAATACAGAGGAGAGAAAGGAGACTAAACTGGAAAATTTTGTCTCTGATTTCAGGTGGCCAATTTGAACACCTGGTTTTCCCTTGTATTTCACACTTTGTATGTCCTGATTATGGCTCTCCTGCCAGGGGACAGGTCAGGGAGCTGATTTAACCCGTCATCTCACAAAGTCAGTACTCCATAAAGTGGGACTTCATCACCCAGGTCGTGACAACCTGTACAAATATTGGGGTAAAACACTTTCCCAACATTCAGTCTGAGTTCTGTGATGGTGAAGGATACAAATTAGTGTGTCAAGCCTTTTGCCTTAATCCCATGACTGTGACACCTCCTTCTGTCATCCTCACTAGCAATAGCCATTTTGGGCACTGAAGGACGCAGCAGTCGTGATTAATTAGCAACAACCTAATTCTCTGCCCAAACCCTCCTGCTACCCCCAGCACTGTCTATTTGAGCACCAGGGGATGACAGGTTTTTGCCAGTGGCTTTTAAGGTTTTTTTTCCCTTGAGAGCATATTTTTTTTCAAGTGCAGAAATGAACACATGTCCAGTTCTGGACCCAAAGTCGAGCTTTTATGTTTTGGAAGTGCCTGTGGTTTTACTGCTGGCTCTGTAAAAGGGATTCAGCTAGCAGTGTCCAACCTCCCTGTGTTTCCCTGCCTGCTGCCTCTCTGCATGGTGCTGAGGAAAGACATGAACTCAGTCCAGCCCACAACCATAGGGGCTGAGGAGGTCTGGCTGCCTTTCCTGCTTTCCCAGTATTGTAATCCAGAAATGAAGCATACATCAGTATTGTACAATAAAAGAGTGCAGGGGGTTGATTCATGTCCCCAGGACAAGGGACACTAAATAGTTTGTACATTGGTATTTCCTGTAAAGCAGAGCGACTGTGCCTAAATAATACAGCCTTGGGTCTTCTCTGGGCCCAAAGGCCCTGTAGTCCTAAAATATGACTGTGACCCCTTGTACATTTTTTTTTCCAGTTTAAAGCAACTGAAGTAACAGGAGGGCTGTGTTGCAGCACACCAGAGCTGACTTTTATGGTACGAAAATTTATGGCATAGCATGAGGTACAGCTTAAAGGCTTAAGGTTGGCTGGGGTAGCACTGGAGATAGATAGTGGAAATAGAAGGAGGAGCCCAGGCTAGTGTAGTGTTTGTCATCTGTGCTGGGTCAGAGTCAAGCAGCAGAGGTAAAATTCATCAGTGAGTGCGGTCCTGTGCTCCATGCTTCACCTCACTCCCTGGCTGTTTGTCTAGTGGTTGTACCCAGAGGCACCAAACCCAGCTGCACAGGCCATTTGATGACAGCGCTCCCTTTTGCATCCTCAGCATGGTCCAAGTTGCTTCTTTTTCCGATCGTACTGTCAGCAGCTTTTGAAAAGCAAAAGGGAGAAACCCTTCTGAAAGCAGATACAAGCAGAAGAAAGGCTGCCAACCTATAAACGGTGCTTTGGCCCTGCAAAGCTTTTGGCAGTGATCTCCACCAGCTGAGCTAATGATGTGGCTGGTAGCTGTAGCAAACCATCCTTCACCAAGCATCTAGAGGGATGGGAGAAATGCACATTGTCGGGGTCTGAAGATGACGGTGGCCTCTTAACAGGTGGTAACTGACCTCTGTCCCCTGGGGTGACTTGTGTGACTATTATTGTCATCTGCTCCTTGTGTTAATGTCCTTCTTCATTCATCCCTTTGCCTCTGCTGTATGCTAAGGCTGTGGTCTTCCCATTCCTATCCAGACAATGCCAGGAAGAGCACTGAAAACCTGTGCCACTCTGTCAATGCCTACATCTCCATCATCCAGCTTCTTTGGTGCCTTGGAGACCCCAGTCCTGGCAGAGCAGCCTTTGATCTGTGCGACTGTAGTTGCCACTTGCCCCAGGCTGTGCTGAGGCAGGAATGAAGGTTATTCTTTAGAAGGTTAGAGCAGGCCCACATTGGGGTAAATTTGCATGGACCTAGCAAAAAATTATTCCTTTTTCCATGGCAAGTGCTGAGAACCCTGATTCAAGCCCTGAAAATGCTCGAAATAGATGCTGGCAGAATAGTTTTAGAATAGCCAAACCCCAAGTATTTTCTTCCAGCTCCATTCCAGGAGCCAGCTGAATCAGGTTTTGAAATTATTCTCTAAGTATTCATCCAGAGATGAGGAAAACGTCTGTGGAGGTATGTTAAAAAGAAACGTGCAAGGACTCTGATGTGTGATGCAGTGTTAGGTGCAACTATTTCCACCTGCCCTGGCTCTGCCACAGCCCCAGCCTCTGCTTTTGTAATCTGGGTGTCCTTGACCAACACAATCAACCTCCTGATGAAATGTCATCTCTGCCATGGAGAAAACATTTCAGAGGCTCATTGTGACACTTGGTCATTTGTGTAGTACTGAAGGACGGAAAGTGTTACACATGTGTCTTTTATTATTATGAAATGGGAGAGTTTCTGATTTCCAGTACCATGAACGATAGTCACAGATGTACAAGGTCCCACATAGTTTATAGCAGAGGTAAGATAGAATGTGGATAGTCTTGAACTTTCTGTCGACTATTTTTAATTCAAAACCAGATCTGTAACTGAGATTCAGCCTTTGCTCTTCAGTTATCCAAATAATAAAATTAAGACCAAAGCCAGATGAACTTAGGGAAAGTTAAGGTTCAGATCATATCAAAGACTATACCTCAGGCCCAAATTTAACATGCTGATACTTTTTCTCTTTGTTTTTAATCTATGCGATGGACTTCCTCCTCCTTTTTACAGAAAACAGGTGTGTGTTATTTTTCGACTGGCATTTCGTGGCAATGTGTATGCTGGTTTATGTGCCTGATCTTTACTCCATGAAACAAAAAAAGAAAAAAAAAAGGCAACATTGCTTGTAAGTATTAAAATGGCAACACAGGATAGGAGCAAGATTCAGTGCAATAGAAAGCAGATTAGACTAAGCGAACTGTTGAAAATTTATTCTTCTGGTTAATTTTATCTGTAAAATTGTCCTAAAGACTAATATTGTCAATTCTCATTTGCCTCTGTAGGACCCTGCATGAATCCAAATCCATCCTTTTTTGGCAGGCCTTTTTATCACCAGTGGTACAGTGACATCTAAGTGTCAAGAAGATGGGCCAGTCAGAGCATAGAAAATTGATTTGAGCAGCACCATCCCCCCTTGGCTGGCTGCAGATAAACAGTGCAGCTAATACGCTGCTCCCGACCTCTTTGGGGCTCTATTTGAATATGATCTAATACAGCAGCTGCTTCACTGGAAATGCTGAAGGTAAAGTAGTCCCTGAGAAGTTTTGCTTTTCTCTTGCACTTTTAAAGGTGGGGCAAATGAATAAAAGAAAAGACTTGCACGTGAGTGCCTTACCCTTGTGCCATTTGCTGCTTAGTGATTTTTAAAAAATATTGAAAGTAAGAAAAGATAGTCCATGTCAGACATGGAAGTACAAAAGCACAATTAAGTTATCATTTTGGCTCTGTTTCTTGTCCTAACCTTAATTCCAAACCACCTGAATAACTAATAATCTTGAGACATTGTTTTAGAAACAATTTGCGTGGGTGCTGATGGCTGCTCCAAGGGGCATGGAGGCAGCCCTGCTTCCTGCAGGAAGGAGTGTCACTTCCCATTTGCTTTGGGTCTTTGCCTGGTTTTGGATGAGGGAGAGATGGAGCATGGAGGGAGGCAGGAAATACGTAAAAGGCAGAGCCTGCCTCTTTTCTCTCTCCTCTTTTCTCTCCAATTTGATATCGGAAGATTCAAGCACTCCTGCCATTCATCTTTCTTCCCGTCTGCTCCCAGGGCCACTGTGCTCCATGCTTTGAGTGCTGTCATCCCTGCAGAATCCAAGTGCCTTCCAGTAGGGCATTACGCAAAGTGACTAACATCTGTCACATGTGGCTCATTCTTTCCCTCAATCAGCCTCAATCAGCTTTTCTGCAGGCAGCACTTCCTATCTGCAAATAACAGCCATCACAGAGGCTGGTAGGGTGGTTGCTTTCTCCTCTGCTACTCCTTTCCTAGCTTTATTCTCATTTTCTCCCATTGCTTTTTATTCCCTTTTGTTTTCTTTGTGCTCACCACCACCATTACTACCATTATATTTATCTTCATGCTCCATGTCTCCAAGAAATCTTCTCTCCTCTTTCTTTATCCCATTCTTTGATCCCTTTTATCATTCTTTCATTTTCCCCCATGACCACCTGCCTCTTCCCTTCTTCCCACCAGCCTTCCCCCCCCTCCTCCCCCCCCCCACTTCCCCACGTCCTGCACTAGAACAGCTGGCCCCTGCCTCTATCACAAGTTGTATTGTGCTGGTAGAGAAACCTCTCCACCTGCCAGGTTCCACCAGCACCTGGGACTTATTTCTTCAATCAGCGCCCTTCAAATGCTGTTTCAAACTAAAGGCATATAGAAGCAAAGGAAGAAAGGGGTAGTCACACATCTGAGTTCTACCCAATATCTCAGGAAGTAGAAGGCTGTTTTTACCACTGTCCTACTCTTACCATGTTTGTTACTTTTCACAAGTCTCCTTGTTGCCAGTACCTTGCTTTTGCCTTCTGTAAAACTGGGACAGTGCTACAGACTGCCTAGGTTCAGTGTTTGAGGGTAGGAAGAAGCGTCAAGGGCAAGGCACAGATCACAGAATCAGAGTGATTGAAGGACTTGGGTTGGAAGGGACCTTAAAGATCATCCAATTCCACTCTCCATGCCATGGGCAGTGACACCTTTCACTCGACTAGATTGTCCAGAGCGCCATCCAACCTGGCCTTGATCCCAAGCTGTTCTTTATTGATGACTGGTGGCCAAGTCAAGCTAACTCAAACTTAAATTTGACCTCCCATTCCAACCTAAGTGAATGCCTCACTTTCTCTGCCTTTGAGACAGAAAACAATGCCTGAATTAAACATGAGAGTGGAGGTGCCCTCCCTGGTCATCATGTTCAATCCCTTACTGTGGGCAGACAAAGACAAGGTGCCATATAATCCCTTTCACAAATGTATTCAGTTGGATGTTAAAAACAGGGAGTTATTATCCCTCCCCCCTCAAAACAGCTGATGCTTCAGAATTTAGATGTGTGAGAAAGGAGCACAAGACGCTTTCTTTGTCAGTTGAAATTTCAGCAATAAGGGAGAAAATTTATCAGACTCCAATATTCTGCTCTAACTGAGTAGTCTGAAAAGTTTGTATTTGAGATGCAGGTAATTTTCTTTATTAAAAAAAATAGGCATATAGGCATAGGGAAAATTACTGATTGGAGCATAATCTGTACAGCTTTTCTAGACTATTATCTTAGATGGACGAATACCAAGAGAGAGCCTATTTACTGGCAGATGCTTTAACCAGAGCATCACCTGCACAGCGCTCTCATTTAGCAGAGACATTTGGTCCCACACCTGCTCAGCTCCAATCTATTACACAGCATCTTCTCACCGGCTGCAGTTTTTTGCAGACTGAAGTTTACTCCTTTGTGCTGACTTTAACCAATGGTCAGCCAAGAGGAGACAGTTTTAGAAAATCAAAACATTTTGTGATTACATTCTGCCTCTTAATTTTAAATGTTATCTTACTTCCAAACTTGCTTGTATCTCCTTCCCGCTGAAGGAGATGAGTAAAAGCCCTGCTTGCTGGGCTGAATCTGAAGGACATATCCTTCCTTTGCCTCACCTTCAGTTTTTCTTTTTCGGTGATGAATCAGTGAATACCAAAATGTTCCTATGGCTCTAAACTTTGCTTCCAAGCAGTATATGCTGAGATGCTGATGCCTGACTTGTGCTGTAGCCCTGCACTATACTCCCACAATCAGTGTGAGTGGCTGTATGTCATTTCCCACCCTATCTCCTGTCTGCAGTGGGTATAACTATCATCAACCTGGACTTGATGTGTTTTGGGATGCTGAAACCAGGAGCAGAAGCCAGGTTTGAGACTACCTATTTCTGACCAACATTTCCAATGAATTCATGCCCAGGAAAGCCACATCTCTTTCACTTAGTGCTTATGAAAACATTGCACAGGTCATTCCCCACTAGCATACAGCAGTGTCTTCAAGCCAGCTGGAGAGGGTGGAAAACAGTCCCCAGCCAGCCAGCTGAGGGATGCAGCCCTGAACTCCAGCACACACAGGGGCTGCCTGCCCTTGGGGAATGCCCAGAGGCAATGAGGGGCTTGGAGGTGCCTCCCTCCAGCCACCAGCACCTTTGCCTTCTTTCCTGGTCAGCTCTGGGCAGCTGGCCTCCCTTCCAGGGCTCATTTCTTGCAAGTCCTGGGCCAGCTGGTGGCGAGCAGGGATCAGCAGAAAAGCGGTGTACTGTCTCTGTGTTTTGGCATCAGATTCCTGGCATCTTGTCAGCTTGGCCACTAGCAAGCACACAGACGGCAGCGAGGAGCAGAGCATCCTCTGAGAGCTAAGGCTTCTTTTGGGCAGGTACCACTCCTGGCACTGCCACAAGCCAGGCTTGCTTAGGGACACACTGAAAGGCAGTGGGAAAAGTGTGATTGCCTCTTGCTTTTCCCTTCACTGATGAGGCTGTGCTGCTTCCGAATTCAGTGTCACCTCAGTTGGTGCAGATACCATCTCGATGGAGAGGCTCCTTCCTACTGTGCAGGGAATTTGCCTTATTAGACAGATAAGATTTGTATTTATTGTCACTTTGTCATCTTAACAGGGGTGCTGGGGGTGGCTGGAGTGGTGGGAGCTGGTTGCTCTGCTGTTGGAGGCAGTGGCACTCCTCCCATGGGCATTTAGGCTAAATCTGAAAGGTGCATGTGAAATGCTGTCCCTCATGCTCTACCTTCACCCACATCCTAGGAAATCCTTATCAATACAAAGAGCGCAGAGGATTCAAGGAGAGCTGAAAGGCAGCTGTTCTCTGCCTTTCCCAGAAAGCTGGGAGTCAGGACTGTCACATGCTGATCCTTCTCACACCACTTGTGTAAGACGGTGTAAATCCTCTGCTTTTACGGAGTTAGACCACCACAGAGCAAGGACCAGGGAGGGGAGAACCGAGCTTAGCACACTGAATTATGCTGCCAGCACCACATTCTCAGCATGACAGGCAAAGGGACTTGCTCTTATGCCTGGCTTCCCTCCTCGGCAGAAGAAAGGAGTGTCAGGAAAGGAAATCAGGGTTAATCCAGGCAGCCGGCTCAATGGCTGGCACGGGTATGCGTCTGTCCTTTGTACTGTCAGCTTGCAGCAATATCACACTCATGCAGAGGGTGTTGCTCTGGGGCATCGGTGTAGAAAGAGCCAATCAAACCCTATTTATCAGCTTTGCCTTCTCAAAGACCGAGCTGACGCAGCACTGGATTTTTATTTTACCGATTTAACACTACGATTTATGGGTTGTATCCAACTGCACATTGCAGGGCACCATCCAAATAAGTATTTATCATGTTGAAAGGGGCCCTGAAGGCAAGCAGTGTGCTTAGCACCATGTAGCCCCTCATCCTTAAGTCAGCTGCACACAAGCAGCCTGACTGTGACAAGAAGAGCTCACCCCTCAAATCTATATTGCTACCGATGGACTGGTGAGCAGTCTTTGCCAGGGACACACATCAGTCAATTCAACTACTCTCCCTATGAGCACCATGCCTTGAGATACTCAGGGCTTCACTGAGAGCCTTAAACCATCTGCAGACCTGCTCCTGCCCTGCACTGAGCATCCAACATCTGTGGCAGTGACAGAAACTGTACACAGAGGAAGAGCTGGTTGATGCCGCTCAAAAATGCGTGGTGTTTCCTGGGCTGTCCAGGGACTGTGGCTTGTTTCCCCAGACTGTGTTCCAAAGAAGCACTTAACCACTTTTAGTCTGTGAGTCAGAAAGCTGTTCCCAGAGGAGGCTGGGACCGGGGCAAAAATGGTTTGGGGAAAACCAACAGAACTGGTGTGGGGGGTGGTATTTCAATGCCTAACACATTTGCTGCTGATGTGTTTCTTCAGTTACTCTTCTTTACCTGCTATGCATCCCAGCCTCTTCACTGCTGACTGATGACATCTGCCTTGGCCATTGGACAGGCAAAAGATGAAAATATTCTTATTGCTTTTGATATATCCCTGTAATAGGATTCAGTGGAGCCTTTGCTGAAAAGGAACTGGCGGTTTACATTTTTTGCCTTTTCCTTTGTTTGCTCTTCTTCATCAGCATTAGGAGAAGAGCTAAATTTCTCTTCCTTTCCTTATGCTCCTTGTAGAGCGTTGAGTTGCTGCATTTTCCCCACATCCAGGTCATAATGGAAAGTGGAAGTGGAGACCTCTATACTAATGCTACAGTGAAGAAAATAGGAGCATAAGAAATTGCTGTCTTAAAATTAAAATATTCCTCTTCCTTCAGCCCTTCAAGAAACTACCTTTCCAGCTTTCCATGCTTCTTTCTTTCTTTCTACTGTTATCTACAAGCTTAGACCAGGATGGCAGGAGAAGAGGTCTTGTGTATTGAGTTTTATTTCTTTGTGCAGATAAGCATTTATTTCTTTTATTCCACACTTTTTAAATACCCCCTGAAGCTCTCTATTCTCCCACTAAGAAGAAATCCAACATCAGATTTTTGCTTTGCAGCCTTTGCTGCATCTCCCATCCTCTCTGTCTTCAACAATATGACTCAAGCGTAACACAGGAGGGATTCGATCCGAACCAGAGGAAACCAGATATGATACCAAGATGCGCTCTCCCAGTGCCTGGATCTGCGTCTGCGGTGGCAATCAGGATGTTCCAAAGGCGGCTTCGGCTGCGCCCCTCAGTCAGAGCCCAGAGAAAGGGCAGGAGCGATTCATTAAAAACCCACCGCCTTGTGCTGGCGTGCGAGCCTGAATGAATGTCACCGTTTTCATTACCGAAAAAGAGAGACCAAAGAGAAAATGTGACAAAGTACATCTCGCCTGGCTGTTGATCTTTAAGCAACAGTGTGATTAGCAGCGTCTTCTCTTTACATTTCAAAGCGCCGGAGCACAATAGCAGGGAGATAAACATCCAGAGGTGCTGCCTTGCTGAAAGACGTCTCTCTGACAGCGCATTACGGCTCCTACCTCCCTCACCTGAAAGAACACGAGGTTTTAGTCAACGATGAAAGAGAAAAAGCCACACTTTATCTACCATAAACAGTTGCTTATTTGTGTTTGTTTTCCCCCAGTGAGTTCCATCTCTGAAACGGCGCTCCCCCGCCATCCTCTTGCGGCCGGGAGACCAAAGCCGCTTTCCCACGGACTTACAGGGCCCCGACTCCTCCTCAGAGAGAGCTGCAGCTGCTGGGAAAAACAAAACATCCCCGACTCCTCTCTTCGCCTGTGCCGGGCACTTTATGTTTCTCCCTTCCGCCTCTCAGGAAGAGTCCGAACCTGCTTCCACAAGGCGGCCAAAAGCCAGTACCCCTTCGTGCTTCCCAGTCAAGAAAACGCAGCCCAGCTCCTTTATTCAAGAGTTATTGGCTGTGACAGCTGCATCAGCTTAGACAGGATTTAAAAAAGGGGGGGGAAAAAAAGGAAAAATGAGAAACCCCCTCCTTGCTTCTTAAATTACTCGCAAAGTCACCTTTTTAATGCTAACACACACAAAACGCGCTCAGCCACTGATTTCAGCAGACCATATGCTGCCAGTGCTGCCGGCCAGGTCCTAAGGGATGAATTTTTTTCCCCTTCAGCAAGCCTCCAGAAATGTCATAGAAATTTATATGCTTATTCACAGAGCCGATAAAGCAGAAAACCGGTGTTTCAGCTATTTTTGTTTTGCTTTGCAGATGGACAGTAAAAGACATAAATCTCTTCCCCAACACTCTTACACCCTGCCTGGCTCCCTCTTTCATGCCGAACCACCAGACCTACAGGACTTGCCTGTGGTCCACAAGCCAGCCCTTCTCTTCACTTAAAGTGGAGCAGAAAGGCGAAGCACCGGGAATCTCCCGCGACATCGCCGGGGCCTCCTCTTGTGAGCTGAAGCACAAATTTTCTGCGCAGCCACCAAGGCAGGCAGGACAGCTTTTTTTTTTTTTCCCCCCTCGTCTTTGATGGAGGAAGAAAAGCAAGCTGCACGCCCTGGGGCTGTCCCTGCTCCCACCTTCCCCGTGTTAGCGTCCCAGCTCTGATAAAATGCACGCCGTTCTCCCATGACGTTATCTGATGCATGCCCCGATTTACGGCTCTGTACTGCACACGTCCATAAATCAGGACAGAGCCCTGAGGGGAGCCCGGCTGTCCCTCTCCTAGAGTGCATGAGGGTTGCACACCCGGGTGATATTTTAAATGTGTTTGACATCTAACCTCAGGAAAAGCAATATGAGGAAGAGAGGGGAGACCATGGCTAAATCTCCCTCCCAGCTATATTTACAGCCACAGCATGGGATGGAGCTTGCAGCCCATTGGGAAATCCACCTTGCACGGCACATCGCCAGGGAAATTTAGGATTAGCAAGTAAGGCTTGTTGACTTGCTGACTAAAGGAGGCAGCAGGAGGACTCCTGGCTGAGGGCAGGAGGCAGTTTTCTTTCAGTGGATGTCCCTGTGGCTCCAGGGAAAGTCTCCTGGGAGTCATCCCCTCCCTGGTCCTGCATTTCCCACGCTGTTGCTGCCAGTGCAGCAGGCAGCTTTTCCTTCTCTAGGCAGGGCAAGCCTGGGTGCTGCTGCAAACCCATCAGTGTCAGCCTCAGTGCCCCCACACTGGTGCCAGCAGGGCTCTCTGCCCCCCACCCCGGGAGACCCCCTTGGGTGCTGAGACTCAGAGCAGGGAAAGGATGGCAGGGGCACAGCTCAGCAGCAGTGCAGCTTTGAGCCCCATCCCCAGTGCAATCCCCTGGTTACATACACCCCTGGATCACACCTCCCGGCACTGCTTGTCTGCACAGTCACAGCAAAAAGGGGCTGCCTTTGACAGCCACACCCTGCTGAGGAGCAGAGAAATTAGGAATAAACCCAAACCAAGCAGGACGAGAGAATTGCTCCTCTGTGCCTTACAGAGGAGCTCGGCAGTTTAGGCAGCCTGTCATCCTGGCTAATAACGGCAGGCCAAATATTTGACTAAGATCTCATGATAGCAAGCAGCTTGGCAGAAGGCGGCCTGCAGAAAGCAGGCGCTTTCCCTCCAAAGCCTGTTTTCTCCTTATTTAAAAAGGAGGAAACAGGTCAGCTCTTGTATCTGCCAAGGTCAGAAGCTCAATTTGTTTTTCGGAGACCGGGAAAGGTGAATGCACCAGAGCTACATCGCTGATGGAAACAATCACTCATTCTAATAAGGCTGGCAGAGGCTGGAGCCTGCCTTGTTCAGATACAATTATTACAGCCCGGGTGTCAGATTACTGAATCTATTAGCCGGGAATCAGTTGTTATTTCAGAGCAAGACAGCTATCCTGCAGGCAGTTGTGATGCACATCATGCATGACGCCCGGATGCAGCTTACCCTGCTGGTATGGTGAGGCAGGAGTGGGGCAGGACCGCCTATGCTGCTAAGGAAAAAGCCCGTGGCAGTGACCTCTAGACACAGCTACATCTATCAGATCGTGACACCAGCATTGCGGTGATTGGGGAATCTCGTTACCAGACGACTCGATTTTCTGTGAGAGAGGAGATCCTCAGTGCGTTGTAAATGCAGCACATGGCTGAGCCGCAGGCTGAGTTTGTCCCTCCCACTGGCATCCAGAGAGAGACGGGAGTAAGGACTCAGTGCCAGTACTCTTTTTCTGCCCCAGAGGCAGGGAAGCTTGAACGCGGAAGGAGGGGATCGATGCTCAAGTCAGTGGGGACCTCTTTGTGTAGGAGCTAAAACAAGAACCACCTGTACTCAAGAAGATTTACAAATTGTTAGCTAACAGAGCATTCTTACCCCAAAGCACAGCTTAAAAAAAATTATCTGTGCTACTTTAGCAGGAGTAAGAGCCGTGCCTGCACAGTTCTGGTGGAGCCTTCCTGGGAGCAATTCCAGCCATCCTCCAGCACGCAGCAGATGGCTCCCAGGGGCCCCCTGCCCTGCTTCTCTCCCTGGCAGCAGGCAGTTTTGCTAGTGATGCCCTCCCAATCCGTTTTTATCTGTCCCCCATCGCAGAGAGGATCACCTTCTGCTCCACACTGTGAGAAATGAACTGCTACACACTCTGTCAGCTCCATCCCAACTGGTTCAGTGGGACATATCCAAACTCCCTGGCTCTGTCTCATTGGTCCCCATCTTCGTTTTAAGCACTTTCTTACTGTACTGGGAGATCTGGTGTTTTCCACACAAACCAAATGCTCACTCAGTGAACCTGTGTCCCCTGGCTGGGGGAAGCACAGGAAGCAGGAATGTGACAGGAGGGATAAGTAAAGTCAGAGACCAGGGGCTATATGTGCTAATTGTAATTTGTGTGGTTTTGCCATGCTAATTCTGCAAGTTTGTGCTGCTATTATTTTGCTTTATTAGCACAAGAAAGTGCTCAAACTGAAAGGCCAGCTTTGGGACAGGTTTCCCATAAGGCTAGGACAACAGCAGCATGAATCATAGAGTACACAGGGATCATAGGTGCCCACAAAGGACCAGCACAGTGAGGCTGCGCAATGTATTCAGTTATGAAATTCAGCCGCAAGCAAGGGGAACAGGATCTCTGGTTGGATTAATGGTGAGGAGGTGAGGATAAAGGAAGTTGCTCCACCTGCTGACGGAGTGATTATGGGACATGGTAAGATGACTGGGAATGGCACATCAGGCCCATTTCTGTAGGTCATTTCATCGATTCTATGAGAAACTTTCCTGGAACAACTTGTTTTGACACCTGCACAGAAGAAGAGAACTTTTTAGTTAGCAGGATGTGACCAGCGGGTGTTGATGGAAACTACCTACACCACCTCCTACACTTGGCAAGGTAGAGCTGTGTAGGTGTCCATGGGGATGGTTGCAGAGGCAATCCCATTTGGAAATGAACCTGCTTAAAGTTCAGCATCTTGATAAGGGAAGTGTCAGCGGCAGGCTGAATACCAGGGATGAGGGGAAGAAACTGTGGCAGAGGAACAGACAGCTTTGGCAGCTTCCTAAAAATCCTGGTATCCTTAAAAGAAGCATGTCAGGGCAGGGACATCAGAGGAGTGTCTTTCAGGTCAGAGTTGTTACCCTACCATGCATTGCCTAGGATGCAAGTCTCCCACACTTCCAATCCTTGCAGGGCACCAGCATTTCCTGATGTTGGATATGAGGCCCAAGAGGAAGGCATTCTCCTCAGAAGGCATGTGCAACCCTGAACCACCTCACAGGCGACTAGTGGAGGTATCACTACGGCAGAGGAGCATGTAGGTGCTTTTATCATTTTCCTTAGAGGTGAAGGCAGTCAAGGACAAATGGTAGGATTGGGGACATAACTACAGACAAGGACCATGGAGAGGTGGGACAGGGGATATGTCTGATTCATGGCAGGTTCTTCTGCCTTAGACCTCAATAAACTTTACAAAGTTGACTGAAGTAGTCTCCTGCTGGCAGCTGTCAGATATTAATCTAACCAAAGGGAAAAGGCAGTACATTTGACCCAAAGCAGGATGTCCTGGTCCCACAGGTTTAACTGTTCACGGGACACACTGCAAAGTCAGCAACAGGACCCTGGCAAAGCAGGGTTACAGCTCTTTCTCTTGCTGTACTTGTGCAGGAAAGGAAATGCCACAATCTACGAGATCAGGAGTTTTAGGAGCTTCTCTTTATTAGGGCAACATCTCTCTGCATGAAGAGACTCTTGGGTGGTCCACAGAGAGTGCCGTGCTGTGCACCCCTTCTCTGTCCAGCTGAACAGTGTGACTCCCCATCTCAGCCAGCTGGGACGCTTCAGGGATAATTGACCATTCTACATTATTGTGTCCCTCGGGAAAAGTTTTCTCTCCAGCCCAAGCACTTAGCTCTTGGCTTGTGTCCTGAAGCATGAGGGCTAATATCCCCTGCATATTTTTACCATAGAAATGAAAGAGAGAGGGTATTTTTCGATTCAATGGGAAACAAGTGAATAATAATTCTGTGAAGCCATGTAGTGGAAAGAGAGACTTTGAGCGCAACAAGAAACAGGATTTTAAAATTTCATCTGCACAGCAGAAGGTCCTGCCAATTGAACCGTTTCCAGTAAACAATCTGCTAAGTCTGACAGTTTGAAGGAATACCAGACTGCCAGGAGTGAATAGGCTGGGATTTTTAAGAGGTTTATTTTTCATCTGAACACTTTTGTTTGTGAGCAACAGCTCAAAAAACGCAAAAATGCATGTGCAGCAGCATTAGCAGCCAGGCAGAGGGCTTCTGCCCCAGCCAGGACTCCAGAGGGAGCAGAGGAAAACGGCTGTGCTGGCAGCACAGTGTGCCCTAGGCTGCTTAGTGTGTGAGTCTGTGGCTCTGTGGTATTGGATCTGCAGTGGGAAAGCCCCTCTGGTGTACCCACACTCCCATAGAGAGAGGTTTAGATTGAGTTCAGTTTGCTTCCTCACTTTCCGCTGCCCTCCACGTGGGAGCTTCAGCTGTCTTTGCTGAGATGGTGGTCCCCAAAGGGATGCCAAGGGCAGCTGACTGGGAGGAGGGCACAGGAGGGGATGTGAGGGACTGGTTGAAGGTCAGGGTTTGCAATCACAGGACTGGGGCAAGCACAGCAGGAGGGTGATGCTGGCTGTATCTCAGGATACAGAACTCTTCTACAATGGAGTCAAGTCAGGTCATACAACTGGGATACAGCCCAGGCACTGCCTTCTCCTGTTTCAGGGAAGTTTTCCTTCCCCAACGAGAGAATAGGGACAATGAGATGTTTTACTGGTAGGTTAAACACATCTGCGAGGAGATATTTAACCAGGGCTCCCCCTGTTCAGGATAAACCAAGGACAGGGATTAAGGGACTGAGCCTCCAGAACGGACAAAGTCAGCTATGACTTTCTGTGCACAATTCTGGGTTGATTAGTTCTAAAAAAAGGGTGGCTGAAGAGAGAGGATGTTGGCTGGCATTATGTGGGAATTTCTTGGAAATGCATTGTGTGTGACAGCAGATGCATAGTCAGCACCTTCCACACACACATCCCACACAGCACCCAAAATCAAGGACCGTTTTGAAGGTACAGCCAGGTCTCGGAGCCAGGCAGGGAACAGGATGAGATTATTTTGGGTCTGAAAACCTTTCCTTTCCTCCTTCTCATAAAAGAAAGAGGAAAAAGGTTTTGAGGTCTTGAGGAGAATTACAGACCCAGTTTGGATTAAGAAAATGGCTTTAAGTTTTCCCAGTTCAGACCCAGTTAAGCTCATATCCATGAGGAGACAGCCCTGACTATCTTTTTTGGAGGCAAGATCCTCACATTCAATCTAGACCCTCATGACTGTTTTTCTGACAAAAAATATTTGATCTTGAGCTGGTAACTCCCTTGGGGACTTTTCAGATTTTCCAGTTGAGGAGAGTGACAGTGCAGCTTTGGTGGACACTTGGCATCCAGCCAGGGCCAAGTCAGCACTCTAGATTCACTCAGGTTTCCTACCTGCTCTCCTTTGTAGAGGGATTTCTAATTGGATAAGCAAGGAGTTCCTTAATCCTATTCCTTCCTTGGTGATAGTCCCACAACATGCCCCTTTCACTAGAGAATCATTGGGTCATGAGAATTGTCATTGCACTTTTCCCAAATGCAGTTTAATAATTATGTCTCTAAAAATCCTAACACAGAAGAGTTTTGGCAATCATTTGCATTTCAGAGAACTAAATGCAAAAAAGCAAACTTGTCACAACCCAGCACTGAGAAAAGTGTAGCCTGTGCAAGCAGAGATGGCTGAATACACTAGAGGATAACAACATTGCAATAGATGCCTAGAAATGCAGCCCTGGTTGTTTGGTGGGGAAATTTTCTGGCCCAGAAAATGTTCCTGGTCTGGCAAATAGGGAGATGGGAGTCATGTGCCTCTCTTCATGTGGCAGAACCATGTAGCTTGCACTGGTTTTGCAAGCGCCTGAGCTTCCCTCTGTGCTGCTGCTGGTTATCACTGGCAGAGCCCAGCTGCAGCTCACCTGTGCAGCTCACCTGGGTTTGGTGTCTGAATGGGCCAACAAAAAACTTCCTCTGAGCCCAAATGTTTGCTGTCACAGTCCTGCAGTCCACAGGGTAGGAACTGACCTTTTTGTGCTCAGAAGTACTTGAGAAGCAAGGACTATAGACTAAGGAGGCAGCAAAGCCTGGCTGGGGGCCAGGCAGAGAGAAACACTGATGTACAGATGCAGTAGCATCTGGCAGCAGTGACAGTAAGGCTGAGATAAGAGGGGCAGTTCCCACAGCTTCCTATGAAAGAGGCATATTCGCAGCTCTGAAGTAAAGGACTAGCCCTTCTTTTAGCACGATGACTCCATCCCCCTCCGTGGGTGAGGTGGCAGCCCAATGACCTGTAATCTAACTCTTTACCAAGTGCTTTGCCTGGGGACATGAGGACTTGCAGCCATTGGCATTGCAGGAGAAGACCTCAGTAGTGACTTGTAACAAGTCCTTCCTGACAGTGTAAGACAAGTGTGGGAGATGAGATCTGGGTTACAAGTTCCACACCTTCACTTTAACAGATCTGAAGTTGCCCTCTCAAGGCCTGTCACGGCCACTTTATGGTTTAAGTTATTCTACATCATACACTCTTTTTGGCTTTATTTTTGCATACTGCTGCCCTTGTTTTTTAATAGGCTAAATCTGAAAAAAACACACCTTGGCTGCAGTACACCGTAGTAGACGAGTTGGAATTTGACCTCTACAACTTAATTTTTGAAGTATAGGACTTGTGGGGTGTTTCTGTTGTGCCTCATCCCAGGAGCAGAGTTAATGACCACGTTGGAAACCTGCCAAGCATTATGCCAAAAGATTTAGAGAGAATTCCCTGAAATAAACCAAAATGAAACTACTGGGCACTGTTTGGCAACACTCTTGGGACTGACTCAAGAAATCATTGTCAATAGAGAGGGCGGTTTCCTGCCCTCTGTGAAAGACAGGCCAAAGCCAAATGGCATCTGCTGGACCCTGCCTTTCTCTGTCTCCACCAAGGGAGAAAGGGGCTTAAAAGACCCCAAGACACTGTTGGGGATTAGGGCAGCTGCCACCAGTGTCAGTGGTGTCCCACATCAGGGAAGAAGGTGGGCCCTGGTTCCAAGTCAAGGGGAGCCTGCCCTGTTCTCCTGTCAGCCAAAAGACCAGTCACCCACCCTGAATACACCTGGGCCAGCCTAAAGAGGGCAGGGGGCAGGGCAGGCTACAGAGTGAGGGGTCTCAGAGGAGGTTACTTTCAATCCAACTTCCCCTCCCCATCAGGTATTGTGCTGACAATATCCCTGGAGATGAGGCTCATGTGTTGCCAAGGGCACGGAAGAGGATAAGATGGGAGGAAAGAAAGGACCAAGAAATGAACAAAGATGACTTCAAGGCAGGAGCAGTTGCTGTAGGGGTAACTCAAAGAAAAAGCTCATCTCAAGCTGCCTTGTCACACTGTCAAGTGTTACCACCAACCTCAGTGGTAACACTAAAGAGCCTTTTGCTTATCTACAGGGCCAGTAACCACCACTGTTTCCCAGAGTTAGTGTAAACTGAGATCATACTTTTCTAATTTGCCTCCAGATTAACTCCTTCTTGTGTTTTCAATGTGAATAAACACAGCTTTCTTTCAAATGTATTAGACACTATATTCTTTCAATGTTGCCAGTCCATCCCAGGGCTCAAGTGTCATATATCAGTGTCCTGGACCATAACATCCTGAGACATTTTAGGAAAGCTGCCTTCCATGACCCCCAACCCAACTGGGTTTCTGGCCCCAAAGAGTTCAGTTTTGGGTTTTATTTTGTAACAGGGATGGCAAGAGAGAATTTTCTTCTGGAGAAGGAAAGCTGAGTTCTTGCTGCAAATGACTACTTTTGGGAGGAAAACCCCAGTGAAGCACAAGACTGGTGATTAAATCACAAGGATTGACAACCATGGGTTACAAGCAGTGCTTGGTTCTCTGCAGGGATGCTCTGAATCGCCCTCCTGAAGGGATGCCAGTGTTGTAGCTCTGTGTGGGCCAAAGCACAAGAAGCAGCTGAGCGTCAGACCAGGGGTGAGTCTTCAAGCGGGGGTTTTCTCTCTTCTCTGTTTTCCCATCATCACTTAACCAGAACCCCGGCCCTGCAAACACTCGATCACACAAAGCTCTTTACGTACTTGATTAGTCCCCCTGAACTCTGAGGGAAGCTGATGTGCTGAAGTACACGGAATGTTGGAGATGACAAAGGCAAACAAAGAAGAGGAAAAGCTAATGGGTTGCCTTCTCCCTCCTGCTGCTCAGGGGAAAGCTTTTATCTGTTGGACTCTCCCCTCTCCTTCCTTCACAAACAAGCCTTAGGCCAGAGAGCATCTCTACATGAGGAAAAGCACTTTACCAACATAGGTATAGCAGCAATATGATGATGGCAAAGTGCTTTGACACAGCTATACCAGTTAAACCCCACTGGTAGAAGCCCTGCTTCCTGAGCGTAACTTACCCTGTGCTAAAGCCTTTGTCTGGCACTGACATACAGTGCTCCAGCAGAGGAGGTGGTATTTATCCACACAGATTTCCAGAGCAGCAAGGAATCCTGTGGACTGGGGAAAGGAGTTTATTTCTTCCTCCCCAACAAAAGCAACATGCAAGACTTCTGGAGTCCCAAATGGCTTTTTGAGCTCCCGCTACCCATTTGGATTCCCTGTGTGCTCCAGAGACAGTGTCATCATGATTCTGAGATGTATAGCTCACCACAATTTGTATCTGGACTCAGTGCAGAGCGTCAACCCTCTCCAGCTTGCTCATTATTTACTGCATTTTGCTTGCTGACTTAATAGTGTTTTGTCCTGTCCTTGAATCCTGCGTGGATGGATTTAGAAAAAAATCAATGTGCCCTGACCAGCAGGCCTTCTTCCCACAGAGCAGGGGAATTTTCAAAGTGCCACTATTTCTAGTATTTATTTGTTTCCTTTAAGTTATTAGCATGATGGGGCTAATTGTGATGTTCCAGGTGCATTAAATCTTGCCTTCTGTGCTCAGAAGTGTGGAAGCAGTAGGGGAGGAAAAGAGCAGGAGTTACCAAAACAAACCACAAATAAATACATCACTAGCCTCCAAAATGAGAAAAAACGATGGCACGAATAAAGTGCTACCACCGTGATAACAAAGTACTAATGCAAAACAAAGGAGCAGGAGCAACACAGCTGATGAGTTGTCCACTGTGGCTTAATTAGGCAGGCAGCTACACCTCCCCATCACCACCATAACTGGTGGGCATTGGTGAAAAGTGAGCAGCAGTGTGATGAGACATCAGGCCTCCATACCAGGTTGTGCTGGTGCAAGGTTTGGTTTGTCAGAAGGACGTGGACCTGTACAAGGGACTGTGCTGGCACAAAGCTGAGTTGAGAAGGTGTTCTCTCTATATTTATATGTGACATGGCTGTGCTGGAAAAACTTTAAAACACTGTCACCTCACTCTGTGGCTTCCTCATGCTTCCTGAGCAATACTGTCTGTCTGCTGATAATGAAATGGCTGGGGGGAGCTGTGTGGTCTCACCTGATGGTGCAGCACCTGGGACACCAAGTGTTAAAACATTTAAATATGACATTTAACAATAAATGGAGTCATCTAGTATTCACAACTGTTTTATTCAAAGCACAATATTTATAGTCACTATGTCGCCTTAAATCTAGGCTATCCCCTGACATGGTTTACTGACTCGGGAGATATAGAGAGGCTGCATATTTTTAGGGGATGGGATGTGAAGGCTTTGCAGATCTGTTTTGGTGTGGATACTCTGGCAGTGGGGAAAATCTGGAGAGCAGTTCCCCAGAGTGTCCTTGGTGGGTGGAGAAGCTTTTGGACCTTGGGGCTCAGTGTCAATATGCTTCAGAGCTGCCTGCAGCTGAGCTGGGGCTGACAGCTGCCCTCAGCACCCAGTGCCTCAGCCCATCTCTGGGCCTCCTGCCTGGCTTTTCAAGACCTCAGGTCCAGGCTCCTACCCTGCATGCAGGGTGCTGTGTATATCCCATGAGTTGATGCTTTGTTTACTCTTCCACCAAAATAAGATCTTTTTGCCAGTTACTCCCCCACACCTTGTCATCCTGCTCCACATCCCAAAGCTCATCTGGATTTGCCCAGGTAGGAGAAAGGAACAGCACCACCACAGGGAAATAAAACAGAGTGGGTTTTAGAGAGGCAACAGATGCAAAACTGGGTCTCCTGCCAAAGCAATTGTTGCTGTCAAAGTCCTGGTACTGCCTGGAAATAGGGAACGAATGGCTTTCAACTCATTTAACATCCAGGGCTCATGCCTTTGGTTCTGGGAAATGTAGGGTGTCTGAGATTAGGTTCCTCCTGTACCTTTGGATTGATAGGCTGCTATGAGACTGGTGGTTCACTTCATCAGCCTCCCATTGGCCTCCCATGACTCCCTCCCCCCCCCAAAAAAAAAAAAAAAAGAGAGAGAGAAAAGGAAAAAAAACAACCAAACCCTTTAGGATGCCTATGCTCCTCTCATGGACTCAGCAAGCAGCCAGAAAGCAAGCCAAATCATTACTCCACAACCTGCTATGTGCACAGGCCCTGGCTGAGGAGGAGACAGCAGCAGCAAGATGCAAAGTGTTCCCCCAGTGCTGGTGGCGAGGCAAATTCCTCGCTGGCCTTTCCTCCCACTGATGCCAAGGTGGGCTCAGGAGCTGTGCTGCCTCCCATGTTTGCCATCCCCATGGCACGGGTTGCCAAGCCCCTCTTCACTGGGACACCAGGCAGATTCATAGCAGAAGTAGGCATGTGTTTCAGGTTGCAATAAGTGGACTGAAATCTCCTCTCCTGTCTTCCTCACATGCTGCTAAACTGCCTGCATAGCAATGTAGACATGGTGTGGTCTCAGACTGTGATAACTCAGACACATGGAGAAGCCTTGGGGAGAGGCTTGCAGTGAAGCAGTGGCAAAAACAATCAGCTGATATAAGAATTAATTCCCTGTCCCTGAACTTTTACAAGAAATGTGGAATTTTTTGTGCTTGGCAGAACCTTGTTTCAGCAAAGACGTTTTGGCTACTTCAGTGCTAAGCAGATGAGAGGAAAAGGCTGGATCCACACTGAAGCAGCCTCCGTGCTGGCATTACAGTGCTGAGCCAATCCATCTCCATTAGAGTTCACAGCCTCTTTGATCAATCTCATCTTTAAAAATACCAGTGCTCAGGAAAGCTCGGGAACTGCTTAATGTTCCTTCATTATTTTTCAAGCCATTAAAAACAGAGGTATTAGCTGCTGAATACTTTTTGTCTTGTTTGGAAGTAAAAAAGAGAAGAAATAGAATGCTAAAAATGCAGATTAAAATGATTAAAAATAACAGAGCAATGAAAGTCAAACTGTTGGCTCTAAAAATGTTGATGCGTTGCATTGCTGTAGGCATTATATTCATATGAATGAGAGCGAAGGGCCCTGCTACCTGCCTCTGTGATGAACTGTGTGTGTCATTACATGTGGCTGTTGCATTAAATCTGGAAGGATTGCCGTCTGTTTGTGCAGCAGCAAGGGCTGCTTCTTTGGTGGTACAATACAAGGTGATTCCTGTAAAAACCAAACTCACCTGGAATCAGTTTTGGGGCACGGGAGGGATTTTTTTTGGCACTTTTCCTTTTTTTTTTTTCCAAAGGGTTCTGTGAGTTGCTGGTCTGAACTGGCTGTTGGGTCTCAGATGTCTCTGCAGAGGTGCCCTGAGCCCTCTTGCACATGCTTGTGTGGCTCACAGGTGTTTATTTTCTGAACTGGCCAAGGCTCTGTTAACACATGTACATGCCCACCCAGTCCATTGCTGACGGAGGCTTGGACAGAGCTCCATGGGAGTCTCACTTTTCTTTCTCTGCTGAGGTTTTTACCCTAGCAGCAGATCGTGTGTCAGTGGTAGGGTTATGGGTAACCAGGCCAAAACTTGGCTTCCATTTGAGCCACAAGAAAGAGTGCTCATATATCTAGCAAGGATTAAAAGACCATCCAAAAGCTGTGGTATTTCTTGTGAAATGACTATGTGGTTTTAGGGTACTTCTTGATGAATAGCTCTTACTTGCAAGCCAGCTTTACACATTTAGCACCATTGTGGAAGATCTGTGTAGGTTTTGACCATGCATGCAGGCTTCCTGCTTGTCTTACATGCCTGATGAACTGACATCCAGTAGCTGCCACAGCTACACAGCTGGCCTCTCGGCCATGGTCTTCACTCTGTTTTCTGATGGACAAGTGGGTGCTCTGTCCTTGATTTGTCAGTGTGTTTGGCTCAATCACATTCTTGCACTGGGATGTGAAGTAAATATTTATTAACTCCTTCCCTTTCCATACCATGGCTTCTAAGCAAAAGAAACCAATGCCATTGGGTCAAGAGAAGATGGCTTGTCTCACAATCAGATCACCAGGACCAGCCTGCACACCAACTGAAAGGGTCATCCCCTCCATTCCTGGGGGCTAACACTTGTAAGCTAAACAAAATCTGCTTAATTTTGAGAGAAGCCCTGGGTTAACGTTTTTGCTGTATAGACACAAATTTGTCACCATTTACCTTCTAGGGAACATTTGCTTGCATGGACACTTGTTTCACAACGGGGTCCAAAGCTGGGGCAAAAATCATTTCAGCACATGTAAAAGTATATGTTTTCTCTTCACCTGACACACTCACCTTTTTTTCTATCCTTTCTGCTGTGTCTCCTGAAAGGCTGATGCTGAGCCAAAGGTGAGAAAAAGCTGAAATTAGAAGAGAATTTGGACGCTTCATCAAAACTTATGATAACTCTGTTGCTTTGCAGAGCAAGGCCATAGTGCCAGCCCTTCTTACGAAACACTGGCTATTTCTGGCTGCTTTTTTTTCAGCCTTCCCAGATGTGAGCAGAGCTCCCTGCATGTTCCTGGCACCTCTCCAGCTGGATGCTGGCACTGCCGTGCTGCCTGAAGACAGAGCAGCATTAAGAGTTGGGGCAGGGAACAAGGGGACCTGGATTGCTGGCAGGACTGGATTTAAATGCCTGAGATGCCTTTACCCCAGCATAAGAGTTGCAAAGATGGTTACACATACAGACCAGGCTGCACCTCAATTTGACTGAAGAGTGTAAAGGGCAAAGACAGGTCACTGCAGCCCTACATAAAACAACAGTCTATACACACTCCTCTGAACCTGTTTGGAATGAGCCTGCAGTTTCTTGTATGAGGATGGGAAAGGAGTGCCAGGCCTTACACCAGTGCCCAACACTAGAAGCCTTGTAGGGTCTCATTTTTGTGAGCAATTCTACACTGTAGCTCATGCTTCAAGGGCAGTGTCACTGCCCTGTTCCCTACTCTCAGACCATTTCCCACAAGCACAACCTGCTCAGCTTGTTGTCCAGCTGCAGCTGTGACTGCGTGAGAGCAGCTCACAGGACACTCACAGTGCAGTGGGCAGGCTGCAGCACAGGGCTCACAAAGCATGTACAGGGGCTTGGCTGAGATCAGCACGCAAGATTTGAAAAATGGAGCCCTAGAAAATCCTGGAACCAAATGCCTCTGAATTTCGGGGCAGCCTGAGGGAATGTGGAATTCAGCCTTGATCCAGGACCATGGGTATATGGCAGCAGCCATAAACATGCTTAGGATGTGTGGATTACAGTCTGAATGTTAATGCAGCCCTTTTCTTCCAAATGGAAAGAATCCTGGCTATTGCAGAGCAGTAGGTTATTAAAATGGATTGGATTATTATATATTGGACATAGCAGCAGCTGGGTGTATGGCAGGGCAGGTAAATATTCCTATCTGAAAGTGTGGCTTCTGCCTATTCATCAGTAAAAGCATATTTCTGACATTTCTTCTGGAACAGCTTCATAGCAATTCCCATTCTTCTCTGTGGAAGCCCAGATATACAGCTACAGCTCCCAGAATGGCAAATCTGCCTTGTTCTTCCTTTAATTACCTCACTGCTAAGGAAAAAAAAAAAATTGACACACTTTTCTTGCAAGTGGAGATTAAGCAGAAATTCAGCTCTGGCTCTAAACTATGTAGCTCCCAGCTCTGATTTTAAACAGCTAAAGAAATTCCAAATGCTTAAAGCCAGCAACCTCAGACCATGTGGAAGTTCCCCACATCACTAACCTGATTTCCTAAGGTGATGAGCTGCAGAAGGCCCTCTAACCCTGACATAAATTATCTGTATTGAGGGGAAAAAAAAAAAGCCTGCAACTTTCACTCAGTAACAGGTCCAGTGGATCTCAGCAGGTGACCAGCACTTTGGGTCAGTGTTGGATCTGCAAGGGATTGCAGCCAGACCCAGGCTTGCTGGGTGGATGCTTGGAGCTGGCTCAGACACTGCCTAGTGTTCAGATCCCTTCTGAGCCTGGAACTGGGCCCAAACCAACTTGTGTCTAGCTGGCTCCCAGGTTGGACTTGGCTTGCATCTAGGGAGACCTGAGCATGGTCTATCTGTCCCTATCCCCCTGGCTGTGCCATGAAATGCTTGCATCAGCCAAAAGCATTTACTCCAAGGGAGTACATCTATTTCAAATCTCCCTCTGGACTGGTGTGTTTTTCAAATTTATAAGGAGACTAAGAAAGAAAAGTCCCACTCCTCAAAGAAGGAATCCAGAGGTAGGTTCACAAGGAACTAGAGATACATCTCTGGTGCTGTCAGCAGAACAATGCAAACACACCCCAAATACCTCAGAAGTTAAAAATGGTGGATTAAGTTTCATAGCTAAAATATTGCATATTGGAGTTCAATTGTGGGTTTACTGCAGAAAGAGGCTGAAACACAGTATTTCATCCTGCTGGACGGTGTCCAGCTATTAGCTAGCAGCACATCCCAAAGGGATGGAGGTTACTCTGTCCTCACTGGCTCCTGGATAAATAGCACCATCCCCACAGAATCAGAGAAAGAGTATGAAGGATACAGCAGTTCTGGGGGAAGAACATCCACTTGGGAAGATGGAGTCCCCACATGAATGAATAGCTAACATGCTAATATTTAATCACTGATTTATATTTAACCACTTTGAGGGCATTTGTGCTCCTCCCCTTGGAGAATGGTCCTTGAGTCCCCTAGTGAGTGATACTTGAATTTCTCTTCCCTATAGAGGTATTTCCTTTTGGAAGTGATTCTATGAAACAGTTAGATATTAATGAATTTTTTAGAAACAATTTCTTCATACTTTTTTTCTTGCCAAAGCTGTTTTCTAGTTTAAACTTCAACTGAACTGAATAGTCTTGGCTTCCTACAAGCTGCATCTCTCCATGAATAAATAATTTCCCACTTCCCCCTCCTTCAGATCTTATGTCCCATGATATGCTTGGAATATCTCTGCATAGATGCATGGCATCATTTTCCATATGGATCTGCAATCAGTTTCTTTATAGTTTGGCATAAACAATTGCACAAAATTAGTGCCTGAGTACGGGGAGCACAAATGTTCCTTATCATCCTCCCTGGGACTCTGCAATGCTGTGATCTGGGCCACCAGCTTCTCCCCACAAAGACAGTTTCTGGCTCTCAGTGTGTACAATGCTTGCTGCTATGGGTAGTGCTTGCAGCATAGGCAAAGGTCACGTCCCTCATTCAGCTTGTCACACTGCCCTCCTCCTCCTCCCAATTAGACATCACAGAATCACAGAAAATGCTGAGTTGGGAGAGACCAGTGAGGATCATCCAGTCCAACCCTGAGTCCTGCACAGGACCATCCCCAAGAGTCACACCATGTGCCTAAGGGTATCACCCAAATCCTCTGTGCACTCTGTCAGGCTTTGTGCTGTGACCACCTCTCTGGGCAGCCTGTTCAGTGCCCAACCACCTTCTGTGTGAAGAACCTTTTCCTGATATCCAACCTAAACCTCCCTTGACACAACTTCAGGCCATTCCTCAGGGTTCTGTCACTGTCACCACAGAGAAGAGATCAGTGCCTGCCCCTCCTCTTCCCCTCAGGAGGAAGTTGTAGACTGCTGAGGTCTCTCCTCAGTCTTCTCTTCTGCAGGCTGAACTGATCAAGTGACCTCAGGCACTCCTCACACGGCTTCCCCTCAAGGCCCTTCACCATCTTTCTTGCCCTCCTTTGGATGCTATCTAATAGCTTAATATCTTTCTTATGTTGTGTTGCCCAAAACTGTCACAATACTCAAGGTGAGGCTGCAGCAGTGCAGAGCAGAGCAGGACAATCCCTACCAGTCTCCTGACAGAGTCAGAACCCCAGACACAGATGTTCCTCCTGATCCCAGCCTCACACTTGGCAGCACAGTGTGTTGCATTCCCTCTGAGATGTGCCATTGGGCCAAAACTCACACACAATTTTATTTTTAATTCCAACCTTTTCATAGTGGCCTAAGTTGTGTAATGCTTGCCCTTCCCTATTCCCTTATCTCTTTTTTTTTGACAGCAGTGCACACTTGGATTGCATCCAGCCTGGGCATACTCTGGTATGTACCAGTGACTATATTTTTACACCTACTCCTAGCTCAGCTGTGAGCTCTGTGGTTTTTGACACCGTATGCAAACTGGAAAAAGAAACACCTATTGTAGCCCACAGCCACCCACAGCCAGCAGTTCCTAAACCCCTGTCTGAGGCTGCCTTGGCCCCTCTGACTGCCCAAGGCTGCCACTATGGCTCAGCCCTCATCGTAGGGTTGTCCCCACACTCACAGCACTGCTTCCCTCCAGCTGGGTCAGCCTGGTCAGCACCGTGCCCCTAGCCCAGCTCCCACTGTCTGGCAGCCCCCAGCTCCCTTTGCTGACTGACCTCCAGGTTTGGATGAGACCTTGAGGCTCCTGCCTACAGAACTGCCACTTGCCCTTACCCAGAAAAGAAATCCTCCTCCGTGGAAGACCTGGGGAGAGCTTTGCTTTGATGGGTCTGTGCTCATCTCCTCTGTAGATGCTTTCTCACTGCTGCTACTGCAGCAGCGGCTAGTCGGTGGAAGGCATGGCTCCCTCTCTGTGATCGCTGTGCAGAGGGGAAAGCCAGGCTAGCAGAGACATTAGAGGCTTTTTAAACTTCTGTGCACTCTTCCCAGGCTTCTTGAATTATCCTTGCTCCCTAGCAGTCACAGTCAAGGCAGAAAGCCACGAGGCAGAAAGCACCCCTGCTTGCGATGCCCGGGATCGACATCCTCTCCCGAATCCTCTGACAGTTTGTGCATGTCTGGCTGCTTTTCCGAACCCTGTGTCCCAGTGCCAATGCTGCAGTTTCGGGCTGCACACACAAGAGGCAGCCTGCCCCTGGCAGCCAAGACCACCCATCTGCCACCCCCGAAGGGAAGGGACCCCAGCCTCGCTGGTGGCTGCCGGGCCAGAAACCCTTTTATGCGATACCAGAGATTGCTGTTATTGAACTGATGGCTCGAAAGTGCTCGGTGCAGGGTGGAAAGAAAAAAAAATGGCAACTGCAATGTAATTAATGCTGTAACAACTTGTTTCCCCCTTGGAGAATTATACCATTAGCTGCTTCAATTGTGCATGAAATATAAATTACATTACTCAGAGGCATCATGTCTAAGCAGATACAATCCTAAGTGACACGGCTTGCCACAGTGTATCATGCTCCCTGGTCAAAATTAACAGAAGCCCGGTTGCCTGAGGCTAGCAGATACTCATCCAGATATCAAAGTTATAACCACGGTAGTTCAACCGCCTTCCTGCCGCAGGGAATTTCCCAGGGGAAAGCAATGAAACCAGGCTCTATCATCCTATGAGAGCAACTCAGAGGTTTGAAAAATGCTGGTGTACCCCTGGCAACTTTGTATTCCAGAGCCTGGTCCTTTAACAATCCAGGGATGCTGTGGCATTGCTGTCCTTGTGCCCACCTGTGATTTGCATGTCTTTGATTTCTGTTTGCTAGCAGACAAAATCTAACCAGGATGGTGGTGCTAAACATTACAGGGATTGATGGCGAGGACTTGGCAGGAGGGCTGCTGAGTTGTAAAAGGAACCCAGAGCCAGGAATCTCCCCCTCCCACTGAACCAGGATCCTTTTTCAGGAGACAGGCAGCTTCAGTTCTTGTATTTGGCTCCTCTAATTTTGGGTTTAGCAGCTGGCTAGAAGACACATTTTATACTCCTCTGACACCCATCTATAATGAATGATTGCAACCCCGCAGCCTCGATTAGCTGTATTCGTGAAGAATAATTTTCTCCACTGTTGGAATAGCATTCCAATTTTATTTTTCTTTAGTCACTTAAAATGGACCCTTAGTGCTGCAAATGCTGAAAATATAGACAGAAATGGAACTGCAGTTACTCTTCTCTCTCTCCAGAAGAATAGCTTTTGCCATAGTTTGCCTTTGCAAAGTGGAAATCCTAGATAAATCTCTGCCTTGGGGAAAAAATAGGGGAAAAAAAAGGCCAGTCTTGACAGTCAGTCAGAGCAGTTCAGCCAGTATCTGCTTACACAGGGCCAAATTCTGCAAGGTGCTCTGTGCCTTCGGCTCCCATTTAAATCAAAGGAAATGAGGATGCTCAGCATTTTCAAAGCTAGGTTCTTGGCATTTCAGCATTTTACCAGTGACCTTGCATGAGAACTGCCAATGGAGTCATCAGAGGTGGTTGATGTGGCCTCCCACGTGAAGACCTGATGCTATGCAGAAGACAGCTCAGGTTAGGTACCATTCACAGCATTTACTTTCTGAGTTGCAAAATGTGTGGCACCTTTTTTTTTTTTTTTTAAAATTTTTTTTTTTAGGTCCATATATGTGAGGCTTTTGCCAGTAACATTGCGTGCAAGGCAGTGGCTCAGCATCAGATTAAACTGTAGGCATTGACACATCCTATCCAATGCAGTTTTGGTCTTTTAGTTCGCTGTGACCTCTGTTCCTCAATAAAGCATGAAGAATGTATGAGGAGTACCTTGCTCCAAGCCAGAAAACCTGTCTGTCACAGGAAAGAAAATGATCTTGGTCCAAATTGACTTTGGAAGGAAAGGTTGTTTTCCCGGTCTCTTGTCTGGCTCAAAATCCAGACAGACAAAATTTCTCTTACAAAATTCAATCAACAAGTAAAACTGGAATAATTTCAAAAGAAAGATCCCCAGCCCCTTTCCTATTTTTTATTTTTAAATCAAAATGCAAGACATCTTATTTTAAAAGAAGGAAGTATTTAATATAGAAGCAAAATCACCCCCCGAAGGACTTTGCCTCCTGAAACAGAAATCACTTTCAGGATTCAGTTCAGAGAAGATGTATCCCACTGCTGGTGTACTACATATCCTGCTCACTACTGAAAGTCATACCTGCAAATGTGCAGTCACAGGGAACCTAAATCTTTAGTTTAATGCTGGGGCAATCCCAAAGAGACAAATGTAATGCAAGGTGCAATGGAGGCACCCTGTGCAGGGGGAGACCTGGGATATGGCTGTCTCTTGGACAAACAGGAGACAAGTGTTGAAATGCCATGGCACCCCTTCCTTCTAGCCCTCACTGACTTGTCTGCATCAGCCAGAATGGCAGCAAAGGTGTCTACAGAAAAGGCAAGGAAAACAGTGGAAAAAGGGGATTTTCAGCAGTGTTATTCTATGAGAGCCAGGAACCTGACTTGTCACATGCATCTGGAGAAGTCTCCCCTGCCCCCACAGCTACAGCCAATGCAAATACACCTAAACATGTCAATATTCACAACACAGCGCTTTAAAAAAATAACTGGAGGAAGTCAAACATGTTGCTTCCTGAGAAGACCAGGGAATATACATTCCCAAGTGCTGAGCAAGATCATCCATTATACATTTCTATCCATTCCACTGACTGCCTGTGCATCCCCTGTGTGTCTATGCAGGACAGATGCCTTGGTTCTGTATCCAGCATGGGAGAATCGCATCTGCCAAAGAGACACCCCTATATCTGTGGGTTTGCTCTCCCGAAATGTTGAGGTGCCAGCACTTTTTCAGGGACAATTTTCTTGGCAAGGGAAGATCTTGACTGTCGATTGCGCTTCAGGAGCAGCCAATATAGGAAGTAGCAGTATAAATTCTCATTCTCATTAAATGTGTCTGTCTGACTGATGGATGCCAGTAGAATTACACAGCGGATCCAGATTTGTGGGTCTGACAGTAATAAACCAAATTTTCATATAGAATACATGTCTCAGAGAGGTGTCGGATGTGCTTTATTTCCATGAGTTATAGGCTCTGCGTGACACAGGAATGGTGCTGGCCACCACGGAGGGGAACGGTCATCGAAACCAGCCCAGTCTTGATGAGCAGAGCAGTGACCTCTCAGACATACACTGCACTCACACTCCAAGAGACAGGCTCATCTACTGCTCCTGTTCATCCAAGACACCTTTCATTCCCAAAAAAGCTGCCCTATATGCTGTGAGTCACTCCTGCACCCCATTGCAGCAGCCTTGGTAGAAATAGACAAAGAAGAGAAAACTAGGCACAGGAACATCTGGCCTTCTCTTCCAAACCCACCATCACCTCTCCATGCCCTGGTAATCTCTCCAGAGAGCCACTATGATCAGGTGAACAGCAGGCAAAGTGCTGCAAAGGTCAGGGCACTGGCCTTTGTTCCTTAAAAAGCAAAGTGAGCCAAAGGTGTAGGTGCCAGGTCTGGAGTGTGGTGGGTCACTTCACAACGGCGAGGCAGCCAGGACACCCAGAGCTTTGTTTTCCAAATTGCTACAGCAATGGCCAGGGTTAGATACCAGAGCCTTAATTCATCTGCATGGCTGCCAATGGTGGAGTGGTGCCAGAAGGAAAGGTCTGCAAATTTTCCCAGTACAACTATTTATCAATACTGCTCTCTGTCCTGCTGTTTCAAGTGGGTTAATAAAAGACGTAAAATATTTCCTTGTCTTACTTTTGCACTTTGAGCTTCTGTTTTGCACACAAGGCTATTTTCTCCTCTCCTATCTCACCTTTTTTCCCAGCAACCCATCTCAGCTTCTTCCCAGTAATGTTTCCTTCTGGTCCCACATAGCCACTGTGCTGACCCTTCATCCTGAGGTGTGAGGTGCTGTCCCTGCTGCTGCAAGCCCGGGAGGCTGTTTCATGCTGTCTTCAGTCTCTCCTCCTGACACTATATAACACTTAGGACACCCTGTGCCAGCTCCTGCTCACTGGCTTTCCTTGCTGTGCCCTAATTTCAGTCCCTGAGCCCTTCACTGCCAGGCTGTTGAGCCCCATCTGAAATCTGCCTCCTGTGCTCACTGCCTTCACTATGTGAGCATCCCTGGTCCAACAACCTATTTGCTGCCACAATTGTGAGCTCATCTGCTGGATTATTGCAAGTGAATCAGCCAGCAGCAGCTTTGCTTTTAAAGCCCTCTTGAAAGTGCTTTCTTCCCCGCTGG
Source organism: Xenops minutus (assembly GCA_035221455.1). Lineage (NCBI taxonomy): Eukaryota > Metazoa > Chordata > Aves > Passeriformes > Furnariidae > Xenops > Xenops minutus. The sequence continues at coordinate 111,502,956 of JAWWEE010000001.1, read as the reverse complement.
AAGCGTCAAAGGAAATTCCCCTTGACGAGGTTGCTGGCCCTGGAAAATCAGCTAGGAGTGTGCCAAGCAGAGGGCTCTGGCGGGTCTTATGTTTCAGGATTAATCCTGTGGCCCCTGTTGGAGGAAGGTCCTTGGAATGGTGGCTGAGTGGCCTGGGAACCCGTGGCCCAGGAGCTCTTGAAAGAGGATTAGGTCAGTGCACTGAACAAATGGAGGGCGAACAGAAAGCTCAGTCATTTTGGGATTGCTTATCACAGCTGCAGACAAAAAGGTGAGAAGAGAGATTTAACAGATTATTCTGAACACAGGCCAGACTTTAGGAGAGCAGCCAGCTGGTGGGTGGGGTTGTAGTACCCTCCCACCATGCCCCATCCAGCCTCACGAATGAGGCTGGGCACATGCTCCTGCCCACCAGTCCCAGCCAGAGGGATGGCTGTGCAAACGATGGGCAGGACAGGCCTGAGCTCGGCTCTGGAGTGTACTCAGCCCTGCCTTGCTGTGCTGTAGGGCAGCATGGGTGCTCCCCATTGCTGGGGGGTTCATGGAGAAGCGCAGTGCAGAGCCATTTAACCGCCTGCACTTAGAAAGGCTCTAGGGAGCATCAGGCATCTTCAGGGCATGCGCTGAAAGGAAAAAAATGGGGACAGTAAGACTGTGATTAGGCAGATTATGTGGAGGTCAAGGCTTCTATTTGCTTTTTGTATCTGTTTTCTCACTCAAAGGGTGTGAGCTGTTTCTGGGTCGATTCTGGTCCCACTACCATGTGTGTTTAGGCTAATATTTATGCTGAAATCATCCCCTAATCCCAGCCTTTCTCCCCAGAATTGCCTTTAGGGTTTCCACACTGACACGGCTCTCACAGGCTTTGCAGTAAGTGCTTACCCACTGCGGCTCCACTTTGCCTCAATGACTTGGAAGATTTTGCTGTTCCTGAAATGGTGACCTTTCTCAGTCTTGAGGCAGTATGGAGTTTTATATTGTGTTTTAGGATTTGCATTTTTATTTACTGTGTGTTTCACTGGACAGCTGTTCTCTAGGACAGATTTTTAATGCCTTGGAGGAGATTTCTTCAGAATCCCCTCTCCTCCATGTCCTTTATAAGTAATATTTGATAAAACTAAGCTGATTTTTGTTGATCTCCCAGGGTACAGGACTTCTAGTGCCTTTTTCCCTTCCCTACATCCTACATTACTTCTACAGGCCATACAAACTACTTCTCATCTGTAGTGTGATAATAGATATCTGGAAAGAGAGGAACCAAGACAAAAAAAGAGAAAGCTGTAAAAATAAAAATTATTAGTTCTTCCCCATACCCTGAACTTCTTGTTCAGAGAACAAGCAATGGTCATTTGCCAGATAAAAGCCATTTATTACAGCACTTCCCAGAGATGACCGTACTGCTGATCTGGAAAACCACCCTGAGCTAAGACTCATTTAAAATCTCTCTTGGCAATTTCAGATTTTGCATTGAGTAAAAGGTCTTGATTCCTTCAGGCCAAGAAAATCCTTTTCTGAATATTTCAGTGTTCAAGGAGTTTGAGATCCAGCCTTGCTTTGAGAGGCTGTATCAACCCCAAACCTCGTGGTGGGAGACTGGCTGTGCCCCATCCCTGAGCCAAGCAGTGGTGCCACACAAATTGCCTCCATGAAACTCAGGCAGAACTGTGCTCCCTTGTGCACGTGTGATGAATTTCTCCTTTCACACTTCCTCGGAAGGAAGTAAAGGGCTACAAACCTCACACCCATTTCAGCCAGTGGTCTCTCCAGCACAGGGGGATGTGGGAGTACGGTCAGAGGACTACCAGGACTGGAAAAAGAAGAATAAGAATAAA
>JAWWEE010000001.1:111481920-111501024 GCA_035221455.1 Xenops minutus | reverse complement strand
TCTAGCTCCTTCTAGCTAGCCCCTATAAAACCCTTCTACCCTGTTTAATAAATGGCCATTTCACCTTATCCCGTGTTCCGTGTGGAGTGGTCCTTCCCGTTATCCAGTTCAGGTCTGTGTCAGGGGTTCATCCCCCTGAGCTCTTTTCTCTGTGGGCACTGCTCTTTCCTCCCTGCAACCTTCCCTCTCTGCTTTCCCACTGTGAGGTGGTCACCTCCTGGTTCCATGAGAATCAGTGATCCTTGGGTGTTTTCCTTCAGCCTTATCAGCTCAGTCTGAATAAATGAGATGCTAGACTGCTGTTTTGAGAGCTAAGCAGTTGAAATGTGATGCAGATCTGGCAAAGCTGCAAAAGGTTACACCAATGAAGATGAGAAGGTGCAAGTTTTATCACTGGTGGATATGGAAGCCTTGCCACCTGGGGTGGGTGAGCTCTAAATCCTTTCCAAAAATCTGACAAGAAAGGCCTCTTTCTTGGGTAAAACCTTCCTATAAGAACAAGGTAAGCAAAGAGCCTTTTGTGCATCCACCACAGGCAAAGAAGATGGCATGGATTTGCCCTTGAGGCAGTTGATGTGCTGGTCTGAAACAGACAAAGCAATTTTAGTGACATTTGCTCTTCCTTCCCACATTTTGCAGAAGTCAGACGGCAGCAACTGGAGCTGTAGGATATTAAAGGAATTGGCAAAGTTATCATAGATTGTGACATATTTATCAGGAGCTTGAACTTCTCTGAAAATCCTGACTGCACCAACCATATCCGTTACTTGATTAAAAATACTCATAATAATTCATACCCTCCTGCAGCTTCTGCAAGGTGTGAAGTGCTGAGCTGTTCCATGGGAGCCCTCCTTGAACGATATATTTCACAATACTGTGTGTGATAGATATAAATACTATTGTTACATGAAACACTAATTTCATTTTCAATAAACCGGGCAGAATTGTACCGTGCTGCCTTGAAGATGTTACAAAGTCCAAACCAGCTGGTTTGTTATCTCTGGTAGCAACAGACTCCACGTCAGCACTCAAATTGTGTGTTATTTGGAACAGTCCCTATCTGTGCCAGATAGTTTTGCCTCATAGCCACTGGGCAGTAGTGCTTAAAGGCTTGTGATATCATAACCTAAACAGGGTTGCATATATCATTTCTTGCTCATTACAGCTTCTGGGGAATGAGTGAATTGGGTTTCTTACTGCATTTCCTATACTTAGTGGGAAAAATGAAGGCTGTCGTCAGAGAGCAGAGTGAATCAGATCACCACTGCTTGAGCTCCCACTAAAGAGAAGGAGGCAGCAGCCTGCACCAACTGAGTCAAGCAGAAGGCATTGCCACCTGACCCTGGCCATGAATACTTCAGGTATTTGTGATGCGACACTGCACTCCCCTGGTGATGTTTCTCCTCTAGCAAAGGACTTTGTAGAGGTGGTGAGGGGGGGTCTGGCAACCCTTCAGAGGGGGGCAAACAAATACACCAACACCCTCAATGCCATTGCTGCCCATATGTGGGACAGAAAGGGATTAATGGTGCAGCATACAAGTGGACTGCAGGATCATGATGGGAGCAAGTGCAAGGATGCAGTGAGGAAAAGGTGGCACTGAGAAACTAAAGAAGGTGGTAAGGACTAGGACTTTAGCTTCAGGAGCTAGAGGAGGGTGTGAGTAAAAGGGCTTACTGGAGGCTACACAGCACCTGGTGGAAGAGAAAGAGCCACAGAGTTAGCCCAGGTATGAAAGTCACTTTCCTCTTCTCTGCTTAGTGTCTTCTTTGGACTTAGTCCAAACCTGAGAATTTTTCAACTCAAATCCACCTCTGCAGTGTTAGCTAAGCTTGTGTAAATCTAGATACAAAGCTCCACAGTGCTGAAAATCAGATGACTTATGAAGTTGGTTAAATATAGTGGCAAGTGTTTAACTCAGGGCACCTTGTTGAGGACCTCATTCCATGCATGCCAATAGTAGCAATCAACAACCTGGCCTGGCTTGCATGGCATAGCTCAGATGTTTTGGGATGAGAGGCCATGGTAAGGAAAATGAAAGGGGGCAAGAACAGGGGGAGGTGTATATTGGGTGAAGCAGAATTGTGCTGATGGCTCAGGCTGACACCCTTCTCCCCCCAACCCAGTCAGCTCTGAAAAGTGTGTGGTCACCCTTTCTGAGTGTCCTCAGGCAAGCTGAGCTTCTGAGAGGGGAGTGGCAGGAACTCAGCACTCCCAGGGGCTGGATGGTTGGCTGAACTCAATGCCCAGGCAGCCCCAGCCTCTGCTCCCAGCTCTGCTGCTCACCTGGGGGAGGCACTTCCCACCTCCACTCCTGGCACTCAGGAAGGGGAAATTTATGAACTTGACCTTCTTCCTGCTGTCAGATCAGCTGATGAAAAAGTACTGTCTAGGAATTGATTAGGGACTGGTCCAAATCACTGCTATAAATCTAAATGCCCCCAATCAGGAATTCCAATATAAAGTTGAATTTTAACATAGACCCTCTCTATAACAGGCCAAATCTTGATTTTCAGTTTCCTCTAGAAGAGTTTATCTAAACTTTTCTGAGTCTAGCTCCTAAGTACATAAACAGCAGCAAGCAAATTAGTGAACTCCAGAACTTCTGGAGTTGATCAAGAAGAAATCGACATTTTCAAATAGATTCAGGAGGTCTGGCCATAAATCATCTGTATGATAAAAAGCAAATATAAATTTAAAAAAAAAAAGTAACCTTGCATGGTGTATAAAGAGAATATGTAATATTCTTGAGCATAAATACATCTCAAATCAAACCTATTGTGTATACAGAGAATACGTAATGGGTTTGCTGGAGACATTTACCTCAAGCTGAGGCCAAACTGGTAATCTTTTTAGACCAATATAGTTCTTTACAGCTTTCTCTATGCTTGTGTGTATATATATATATAATTTTGCAGGCCCCGTACAGACAGTCCTAAAGAATATGTAGATGTACAAAGGATATATAACACCTCTCTAACATTAAAAGCTACAGCCAGCTGTAGAAGATGACTCGTGTAGCCTGAGAAGACAGAGGCTGTAGGCAGAAAGCAGTATATTAAATGAAGAGATACACATGCCAGCTGGAAGAAATGAAAGAGAACATGGGGCATAGGCTGGATCTCCAATCACCTTTAATGGCATAGGATAGGGATGAGACACAGCAGCCACACTGACCTGGTGACTCTCAAGCACTCTAGCTCAAGTCACAAGAAGAGGGAAGACGCTGAGACTGCAGGAGGCACTGATAAAGCCAGGTCACTGCCCTGTCTTTGAGTGTGCTCTGACATCATGCCCCTGGCACAGCACAGCCCTGAACCATGCACTTCAATCCAGCACCTTCACTGGCAGGGCAGGGGGCTCCAGGCAGGGTGTAAAGCCCTGACATACTGGTCAGATGTGCTGATCCAGTCCAAGAAAGTGCTGATCCTCCAGGAAGGAGGCTCTCCTGGAACTGACAGCAATAATCACGCATATCATCATTTGCCTTCACAGTGAGATCATTCATTATGAGATGAAGAGGGCTCTGCCTGGGCCAGAGGCTGCAGGGAGCAGCAGTGGAGCTGACCTGAAGAGGCAGAGATCATGCTCAGGTGTGTGCACACCCTCGTGCGCATGAACACATATACATTTGTGCATGCAGTTCCCACATGCACACACACACTTTGACACATGCTATTTCCTGGCCTGCTGTATGTCACATCTGCAGGTTGAGAGTTCAAGTCAGATAATCAGACTGTTATTACTGTGTTTGAACTAGCATAGGGTTCACTGGCTGTGCCCACTTGGCAGAGCCACTCTGATGCCAGAATGAACAAGTGCCTAACTCTACATCTGGATGAGAAGTGGTGGCACACCAATCCCCCCGCAGTCTTCCTTGAAGCAAAATGTGGGCAGCTGAATAGGAAGGGGCAGAAATCGGATTCAGCACCTGCTCCTGTGAGGACCCTCAGGAGTCTGGAACTGTTGACCACACCACAGCACCCATGCACTTGTGGGGACTGGGCCATACAGGGTGTGTGAGTTTTGTGAGGGATCATCACTCACCAGGAATGTCCATGGCAAATCCTTCCTGAAAGACAAGAGGTGTTGGTTCCTCAATGCTAGCTGCTTGCTTGAAGTCTACTTCTTCTTTAATATCAACACAATCCATCTCACCTCTACACTAACACCCTGCAAATATAACTGCTACTCACAGGAAGTCAGTGTGTGTGCCAGAACAGCCATGCTGCACATAGCAGACCTACTACAAGAATTATATTTATTTGCTGGTCCCAGTCACAGGCCAGAGAGCAGGTTTATGAAAGGTTAATGCCCCCTTATATGGCTGCTGTCAGTTCTCACTTCCAGTGGTCACGCTTTAATCTTCCTTCCTCCATCCCCTGTTTTCCTTCCATCCAAGAAATGCAGCACCAGGAACATGAGGGGGAAGGGGTGAGGAAATGATGCCAGTGTCCCCTGCTGATTCAGGCAGTGAGAGTCTGGTAATACCAATGGAACTAGAAGTGCCTGGGACTGCTTTGACAGAGCTGTGGTTCCTGGTTCCTGGTTTGGACAGGTTTTTTTTCTCCATCTACTCTCAGCAGTGGCAGCCCTCACTTGAAGTCCGAGTATACACTCTAGCTCCAGTTTTCTCCTTTAATACAGCAGCTCTGTGCTCCTTCAGTGTCATAGATTGTTCTCCCCAAGTTTTGAGGGATGTCCACATGGAGTCACTCCAGCTGCCTATGTGCTCAGGTGATTTGGAGCCATCCTAGTGATTTTACACCCTGTTCCTTGGGACCACCCTTGTGTATGTGTAGGGGTACATAGTGAGGGAATAAACACTTCTACAAACTTCCTCCCTTAACCCTTGCTTTTCTCACTTGTCTCTCTGAGAGGTGACATTAATAGAATTTGACATTGTGGCATGACCCGTTAGTCATCCTGCCAGACTAGTAATTTGGTCAAATGACAAACTTTCAATCATTTGAACAAATGGCTCTTTCACTAGGGCATTTGATCAAATGATTAAAACTAAAAGGCATTTGGCCACATGACTGAAGATGTGATCATGGCTCTGGACAGGTGCCGGAGCAGATTTTTATAAAACAATCAGACTGGAGTGTAATTCTTCATGCACCAGAGCTTCAATGTGAACAGGTCCTGCCTGCTGCTGATGTTATGAAGGAACATGGGTTACCCTGCCTCCTCCCACTCTGAGACCACTCTCATGCTCAGGATACCTGCCCAAAGGCACAGAAACACTTCACAATCCTTTTGACCATGGGAGATGGGCTGGGGAAAGGGAGATCAGTGCTGAGGAGGGGCAATGCAGGTGGGAGAACAGAGGGGGAAGCAGCAGCATGGCTGGCCATGGCACGGTGCCCCTGGGAATGATTGACTGGCCACTCCACAGGGCTTCTGTTCAAAGCACCACTTTGCTTCAGCAAAGGCCACTGCCTTTACCAGTAGCACAAGTGAGTGTGGAGAAGGGATTTTCCTCCTGGCTTGCCTTTGTTTTTAATGGACATGAAGCTCTCTGTATGGCCACGGCTTTGGTGCCAGTGAAGCTGCAGCTGAGAAGCAGGACTGCTGTGGCTGCTTATGTGGGACAGGTCAGCCCAGGGCAAGTTTTGACATGCTGTGGGTGAAGGCACACAAACTCAGTGCCAGTGTGCCTTTGCCTTCACCTTTGTATTCACCTATGACTGCATTAGGGGTGCCTGGAGGGAAGGGCGTCAACACAAGGCTGAGGTCCTGCTGCTCTGCACGGAGAGCAAGCATGGAAGGAGCTGAAATGTGGCTCTCCCTCTCATATGCAGTGGAGAGTCTCTGGGTAAATAGGTATTCAGAGGTGTGCCTGGGGTTTGATCTCTCCCACAGAGATTCTCCTGGACACCTTGTCTATTCCCAGTCTGTCCTGCTTATTTATGACAGCAAGATAAACACTTTGCAGGCAGAGAGGTGACCACAATCTGTGGAGCTGACAAGCTATGGCTGGAGAGAGACAATGTTTATGGTGAAGAGCTTCCTGTAGCTACAGAAGGGTCAACAGGATGCTTACCAAAAATAAGGTTCAGTTCATTGAATTAATGAAGCTTGGGCAGGGAGCACAGAATATACAAGTGAAGAGAGGAATAAAGATTTTAAGCAACAAGCACCATGGTACATTTACAGTATTCCCAAAGTGCTACACTTGATGTGGGGGTTTGTTGTTTTTTTTTTACCAAAAGTTAAAAAAAACCCTCAAACCCCTCAAAACTGAGACAACAAAATAAAAGGGACTATTTCTTGACCAGACTCCCTGCCCAACCATTGTTCAGGTTTCCCTGCACTTTAACAGTAAATGCGACCTTTGTATGCTGTTTCTGGGGTAGGCATGGCTCCTCAGAGGGATGAGAAAATATGTGATTGCTGAATGAAAGCAAAAAGGAAGCTGCTCAGCCAGCAGCAACCTTGGAGGTGTTTCCAGTTCTTAATGCATTTGGAAGACCCATCAAAGCCATGTCTCCACTCCTATGGCTTCTGAAGGCAGTTTTCAGCCTTCTCTTTTTACATAAGAACACAGAAAAAGCCCTGCTGGGTTAGGCAAGCAGTCTGTCATGCCCAGTGCTCTGTCTTAAGAAATTTAAGGAGAGAACGTGAGCCTAATCACACTCCGTGACCCCGTTCCCTCCAACTATCCCCCAACACCCACACTTGTAGATGCGTCAAGGATGCTGAAGGACACATCCTTGTCCTCTTTTCCTTTAATATTTGTTTACAGACCTGTCACCATTGACCATATCTAACCCTTTGTAAGTAAAGGAAAGGAGACACCTCATCCTCAAGACCTCTTATTTTATATTATGTCCAGTAAGCCATACTTCAAAACAGCCATTCAAAACATTCAGACAGGGGGGACAAGGTCAGTGAATGCTCTAGTCTGAGGATTGCCTTCATCTGGTGTCCACAGCACACAACAGAATCCCTGCCTTGATCAGGAGGTCTCAGGAACGTGGAGTCACAAGAAGCTTTTAACTAAATGCTTGGAAGTTTCTATTTTTCCAGGGAACTGTAAGATTTTCATGTGGGTAAATGAGTGAAATTTTCAGCCACTTGACTGACAGAGTGTTTGGGGAGGAGGAGAGCCTTATCTGCTGGAGTGATTTGATGAATTTACCATCATAATGAATAAGACATAGATCCACACATATGGGAACTCCTTTCTGCCTAATAAATAATGCTCTCTCACTTGCCCCACCAGGGCATTGGTAGAACTCATTAATTACTGACTCTGCAAAGCCTGGAAAGCAGAAGATGCTATTCTAATACTAGCTGTTCTTATCTTGTATAGAAAAAGGCTACGTTTGGGTTTGAATTTGTTTTTTGGTGATTTTTCTTTGGGTTTTTTTTTGGCAAAGGCACAACCAGAAGTTTGTTCTGTGGTAAGGCTATTCACTCAGCTACTCGTGGAAAACATAAATCATATGGACTGTGCATGGTACAGGAGGAATCTACTCTATGCAAAATTAATGTTGGGCTGGCCCAGCAGAAGCAGCTTGCATAGCAAAGGTGAAGTGCACAGTCTTACGGGGAAGCTGTGTGCCTGCCCACCTGGTAAATTTATGTCTTTCACCTCTAGAACTTCAATTCATGCACAGTGTGAGGTTGTAAGTGAAATGAATTTATTGATGCCAGTTCATTCCCTAATGGGTAACAGTTCATGTCACAAAATCAGCACAGATAATTTGTCACGATTGGAAGTCTCTTCTAAAGAGAGGCTCCAGCATGCAGGGGTATGGAAGAATTAGTGGCTGGCCCCTGGGAGAGATGGCAGAGCTTGATAGTGAAGCCCATGCTCCAGCACAGGAAACAGAGGTAATAACCAACCCTCCCTCCCACCTCCTCACCCCCTTGTGAACTGCGTCAGAGAAAGTTCCTGTTGCTGCAAGTTCAACAGTAATGAAAAACAGACCTCCCTCATATTATACCTCATCTTAGAATAGGAATGAGATGCAATGATTATGTTAGATCAACATGAAAGTCAGTGGGAAAACAACACAGAGGCAAGGGATGGTATTTGCAGCTGTGCCAAGAAAGAAACATCACCTAATGACCCTTAAGGGTTTACTGAAGGGGTGATCCTGCTGACATCTCCAGTGGGTCTTGACACTGTTCCAGGCAGGACTTTCTGTCTTCTGGCCTACCCTTGAGAGAATGGCTTTTCACTCCCCTGTTTGGCCTCAGTTTTCATCCCTCAGGATAAAGCAGCCAGAAAATGCTGATGCACACTTCAAACCTTTCAACCACGTGTGCATCTGACAGGGGAATGCCTCAGAGCTGCCTTCAAGTATTTCCCCTGATCTAAAATCCTGAAAATCCACCAACTGATCTGTAACAAATAGCCTGGAAAGTACCTGTGAGCAGCATTTTGTATCACTGTCCGCCAAAAGCTCCTTCTTCTGTCCAGGACACAATGGTCACACAAGTGTGACCTTGCCCAAGCAACATCAGGCTGGAGGTGGGTCTGCCTTGACAAGTAGTGTAGCACAAGGAGAGTCACATCACTTAAGGTCCTTGGAGAGGTTGAGCTGGGAAGGTCCACATCTCACCACAGGCTCGCTCGTGCCTCTTCTTAACCTGTGCAGAGCTGTGTGGTTGTGACCACGTGTGCCCTGGAGCCACGGTGGCCAGGGCAGTGCCTGGCAGAGGCAGGGCAGAGATCTGTGGCAGAAGCAAGGCAGGGATCTGTGGCATCAGAATGTTGTTGTCCCACTGACTGTTGAATTCCTGCTTGCCATCAAGTCAAGGAGACTTTCTCAGCTTTTTTGGAGCCAAGTCATTTTAGTAAAAGCTGAAAAAAAAAAAGAGAGAGAGAAAGGGTAATTAAGTACCTGATCAACTGATTTTCTGAAAAGTTAGAATCTTCTGGGAAATAAACAGTGAAATGTATATTCCACCCACTGCTGCCTTACATCTTTAATTCCAGCCTTCCTTTCTGCTTGATGCAAGGAGAATAAGCATTACAGGAGGCAAAAAAACCCTTGTAAAATGTCCAGTCTCCTTATAAAAAAAAGTATTCATAGAAGGAATTACTAGAAACTGCTCTTTCTGTGCCCTGGAAATTCTGAATTCCAAAATGAAGGAAACAAGGAAGCAAAAAAACCAGCCAAGAAAACAAGCCTCCGTCAAATTTGATTCCAAAAGAGAAGGAAAACGTGCAAAGATAGGAACCTGTTTCTGTTCTGCTGGGCTGAAGTAGGAATTCCCCAAGACTTCACAGAGGATGCTGGTCATCCATTGCTCTCTCCAGTGCACTTCCAGGGCTCAAAGGCTGTCCAGGAGGCCCAACAACCAGGAAGTCCTGGGAAATTCCTTTGCCAAGGAGTCAAGAGATGGGGCTTGGCAGACTTCATCCCCTGCCTGCCATCTCCCCACCAGCCTGCCAGGTGGGCTTCTGGGGAGGGAGGTAGGGAAGCTTTCAAAAATTGCTTGGCAGAGATGATGTTATTCACGTCTGCCTGGTTTCTGGGAGAGTTTAATAAAAATTGACATGTTTCCAGTGTGTTTCAATGCCGGTGTATTAGAGTTTGCTATGCCAGATAAGCAAGCCAGAAAATTGCTGACTGGCTGTACTGTGCACAGTGAGTGCCAGCAGCTATCAGCTGTAGCCCAGTCCATCTTTCCAACAAGCAGCCAGAGAAACCTGGGGAGTAAATTCACCCACCTTGATGGCAATGTTCCCACAGCATTTAGCACTGACTTCTTCAGATGTGGGGAGTGCAGCGCTGGTGATCTTGGAAAGCCAGTCATGTCCTCAGAAGACTGGACTCCAAGCCACTGTGGGCAGAGGAGGGCCATGGCCCATTAGCCTTTACTTTATGCCTGCTCTTCTAGATAGGTCCTGGGCTTGACTGTTGACCCAAGTTCATTTCCAAGCCCTCCCCTATCAATCAGAAATGCACACATACTGTTCCAGTAATGAATCAAGCTGGCTTGTTCTTGGCCTCAATCAATCAAGCCTGTGTACCACACAAACATTCATCTACTTTGGAAATAACAGGTAAAAACAGCCCCAAGCACAGCTTATGAGGAGCAACTCCCCATTGCTCCCTGTCAGAAGATGGAAATCTTTTGGTATGCACAGGTGTGTTGGAGACACAGGGCAGGTATTAAAGATGGCAAGAAAAAAGATCCGAGCTTGAGTATTTTCTATTAAAAATGTGTGAAGGGAAATGTAACACTATTGGCAAAGAAAATTCACAAGGCAATAAAAGCTCAAGCTCTGGGAAATTCCACCCAGTTACAGAAAAAGCAGGAACTCGTGTTCTGCTTTTAAGCCTGCTTGAGAAAACCAAGATGTCAGAGTTAACCGCGGCACCTTCAAGCCAATAGCTGGAAATGGGCGGCCCACACAATCTGTGTAACTACAAATTTCTGCTAAGGTTTCTTAAAGATACTGAGTAAAGGAGCCATACAGCCAGAGCAGAGGCATTTGCTGGGCCTGGAATGTGTCAGGGTGATGAGCCACCGTGTAACCTGACAAAAACTGATCTACAAGATACAGCAGAAAATCCTTATTAGGCAGCCTGCTTATCAAGCAAGTCAACAAGCTCCCCTGAACCACTGCATGAAAACTTAGCAGAAAATATATCTTTGCGAATGCTGCTCTTCTCTCCCAGCTGTGCTGAGCTGACCATTCAGGATTCAAATAAAAGCAAGCTGCGCTCAATGTTTGCTTCAGACCCAAACCAACCCATGTTTATCAGCCCCTTCCAGATGTTCCTGCAGCTGTATCACCTCACTATCGCCACAATTTGATGTGGCACCAAAGCAAATTAAGGGCTACATTTTCATGGGCTTTGCAGATGCTCTGTGCTCTGTGTGCTCCAGCTCGCTTCTCAGCCTATTTTTCACATGCTAGTGTCTTCAATTACTGTTCCAAATGAAAGGAAGTCATGGTTCTTTAATTAAACATTTAATTGAAGGGAATGAAAAAAAAAAAAAAAAGAAAAGAGTGGGGAGCTGATGTTTGCCAACAAGGAAAGGATAACGGTGAGAGATTGCTGCTTCTAAATGAAACCTCACAATGCTGCTTTCTGCAGCAAGAGGCACCCTGGGCTGGGGCTCATGTATCAAAGTACAGCTCAGCTCCTATTCAATTAATGTGTCTGTTTCAATGGGAAGCTTTTATAAAGCATTGTTGGAAATGATTTCTAATTTTCCCTTCAGTTTTTGGCTGGCTTAATTAAACTTACACCCACTGAACCCTTGTGTGTCTCCAAAGGCAGGCTGGTTATTGACCTAAGGGATTTTATTTAATCATTTCTATGTTTCCCTGGCCACCTTCAGTGAATTAGTGAATCCAGCCTTAATTTATTTATTTTTTTTAAGGTTCATCCAATACCGGGGTGATTCTGCTCATTCTCCCTCACAGAGTGGGCAGAAATGTGTATCATCTTTCCTTTTCTGTGGGAGCCTGAGAGCTGCAACTCTCCAGGCTGAGCCTTCCCCAGATAAGGCAGTCACACAAGCCAGCACCTCCACAGCAGAAACAGGATGTCCTGGCCCTCCTCACCCCTTGCCCAGGGGTAGGACTGACTGTGAGAACAGAACCCTCACACATATAAAAGTCTGTGGGAGTGGGTCCTCATGAACTTATGGCACAAGTTTGTTTTGTGAATGAGTGACCTGATGAGGTTTGGATTGCTATGGGCAAAGGCAAAGTAAGCAAAACTCTGTGGTTTCACTGGTGTCTGTGATGGACAGAATTATACAGTGGCCTCCTCCTCACTGGGGAATTGGTAAAGTCTGTCTTCAGTTGCTTGGTTTAAAAAGACTTGCAGGCCTAATCGAATTTGGGACATTTCTCTCTTAGATTCAGTGGAAATCTGTTAATAGGCTTATAAATTACAGGAAAGTGGAATGAACAGAATTGCAGAAACCTCCTCTCCTTTGGAAAGCAGGCTAAAAGTGAGATTTAAACCTAGGTTATGTGTCCTTTTTTCATGCCACCCCCATGTTACTTCCCTGTGGGCCTCAATGTATAAAACACAGCACCCATATTCATCTGACGTTGTCACTGCAGGCAGCAAGTACCTTTGAAATTTAGGCTCTGCCTGCGTGTTAGAGGATGAGAACATTCACAGATGTCAAAATACAAAAGAAGGCTTACACAAAGGAAACATCCCGCAGCATACGAGCATTGCTGTTCCGCAGTCATTCTCGTTGTCACTAATAAAGCAGGGGGCTCGGGTAGGTAAAACTGGGCCACTCCAGCAGGAGTGACTCATGGGGGAAAGAATAACAAGCCTGAGATCAGAAAACAGAGTAAGTCTGATGAGTAGGATTTCCTACCTTGTTCTCTTTCCCAAATGCTCTGAAAAAGCAGCAGGTCATAAAGGGTTTCTTGGGGTACAGATGACTAAAAATTCAAGAAGAAAACATTCTAGTCTGCCCAGAAAAGACTACGAAGGCTTGCTTCTGTCTGGGGCACAAAAATGGTCCCATTCAGAGCTGAAACCTTGTTGTTACACGCTCTGTAGTGGAAAAGCAGTGGAAGTGCATCAAGCTGCTGGATTTCCCACCCCCAGCAGTCAGGAGAGCTACTCACAGCAGGGAGCTAAACATGGTTTCTGCTCCACATCGTGACTGTGCTATGGATTAGATGCAGATTAACCCAGCGACCTGCCATCCGCTCTCATCCATACTTAAGAATATAAGCAAAGGGAAGCTGATGATTAGGGAAAAGAACAGGTGAAGTTCAGCTCAAAGTTCAATGTCATAGAAAAAAGCCATGAATATCAAAACCAGAGCTGGTCTGTTTTTTCTGTCCACAAGCCTATGCAGGGCCCACAAGGGCTGCGTCATTCTGCTGAGGGTTCAGATGAGAGCAATAAAACAGGGGTCCAGCCTAGACTAAGGTTCCCAGCATGGGAATTCTTGTGCTTTGTTTTCGGCTCCATCACCAGCTGGCTCAAGGACAAGCCACACTTCTTGTCATACTTCACTTTAGCCACCTCTGAAGTGAAGATAATAAAACATCCTCACCACACAGGGATCTTCTCTGCATTGTGTACGTTTGCTCTGAGTGCTTGGGGATTTACAAAAGCAAAGTGCAGAAGTGAATTAGGAACAAGCAACAACCGAACTATCCAGCATAACCTCTCCTGAGTGTTATACAGGAAGAGAAGGAGAAGAATTGGAGATAGACTTGATTTTATCCAGATAGGAATAAATTTAATTTCAAGGACTGTTTCTAATAAAATGAAGACAATTCTCTCTTGCTTATAACACCTTAATAGTCACTGTAGCTGTGACACAGAATCATTCATGCTTTTATTTTGTAGTCCCTTTTTAACTTAGCAAGTCTATTCAAACAACCCTTAGAATGAAACCCCACGTCTGTTGTTGTGTTTTCAGGTGTCTAAATTCATATAGACTTAAGAATTTACTCTTTGAATGCACCTTAGCTTTACCCGAGGAACACCCAAAGCAGGGGTGGAAAGGGTGATCACAGAATCACAGAATCTGCTGAGCTGGAAGGAACCCACAAGGGTCATTGAGTCCAACTCTTACCCCTGCACAGGACCATTCCCAGCAGTCACACTATCTGCCTGAGAGCATTGCTCAAACACTTCTTGAATTGTGTCAGCCTTGGTGCTGTGATGAAGCAAAATTTCCCTTCAAAGGGACTGTCTAACCTGTTCTTTCCATATGAGCAGATTTTATCCCGGGATTGCTATTATTGTAAATCATTGTCATTATTATTATGATGATGATTATTAAAATACAAAGAAGGGCATGAGTGTAGGACGTTGGCACTGAGGGGAGCAAAATGCACAGACGGCTGGATTTGGGCCCTGAGAGATGAGGAGTTTCTCCCTTGGTTTATAAAGGTGCACTCTCTGGTGAGATGTATGCACCGCCCAACAGTGCCTGAGCTCCTTCAGCAGCATGGCATCCTGTCCAGTGGCAGGTCTCTCCTCCTCACAACTGCCTATTTTCACAGACCTGTAGGAATTGACTCACCGAAGCAATTTTACTGTGCTTTTGCATTTTGTTGGCTTTGGCCAGAGGGTTTCAAAAGTTATTACAGGGAGAATCACACACACATGGCATGCTCACATAAGCCTTTAAAAATCCTGCTGCTGCTATGCTGATTACCATGGATAGTCCCTTTAGCTGAAAAATGAGTCATAATTGTAGAAAACAGTGCAGAATTTGAACCTAAGCCATTAATGCTAACGTAATATATAGTGAGAAAATACTATTAACATTTGGATGGATGAGTTACAATACTCTGATTACCACACATTTGCAGTCCTTAGCTTCTATGTGATTACAACCTCAGCTTTGAAGCTATGCTACAACAAAGACCTCCTTTGCTGTTTCAATTTGTTTTCTTGGTCTGTGCATATTTAGTGCCAGCGTTGATTTGCTTGTATTAGTAATATTGATTGCACAATGGTTCTTTCTGTGCCCAACCATGACAGCAGAGAGGGAGGACAGATGATCCTAAGGGGGTGCATTCCTTCTTATGAAGGGGAATCCTGAGGGTTTATGGAGCAGTCACCTCACTGAACTGTGGATGTTTAATAGCTCTTTAAAGGCTCAAGTCCAAGTTAGCTGTCCCAGCTTCCAGTAAGTTCAGTGGAGAGAGAGCGAAGTACCTCTAGAGGGCAATTCATTCCATGCATTGCGGCTGTCTCCAGCTCAGGGTGCTTTCACTCCAGGTGCCAGAGCCAGCGGGAGCCAAGGCCACATCAAGGTGACTGGTCTGACTGAGAGTGCCCAGACTGCGCAGAGGATGCTGCATTGCCCTCCACTCAGTCAGCAAAAAGGCTTCTGCTGACTCACTTACTAGCGTGTTCCTTCAGGTTTTTCCCAATGAAGAATTTTATTTTGCCTTTTCTGGTCAATGTAAGGATCAGGAGGATCCCTTGGTACTGCTGTACCGCATGTTTTCTCCAAGACACAGGCTGGGAAAGTCTTGTGCCCTGGCTATCCATCTATGAGCAGCAGCAGTGTCAGAAGACAGCCAGACAGACCCAACTACCAAAATCACTGTGGTGTTCTTGGTACTCTTTGCGTATCAAAAATGCATGCAGGGGTCAGACAGGCAGTGGTGAGGCCAGAAATTATGCCCAAATATGAAATATCTGGCAACCTCTGCACTTTTGGTTGGACCATATTCTAGAACCTCTCAGAAAACAGCAAGCTATGTTATAAACCCTCTGAATAGCTTGAGCACTCCCTACTACATAACTTTGATGGAAAGTACCTGTTTCCTACTTTCTACATGTGTCTTACAAATTTTCTATATGTTTTTGCAATAACAGCCATCCTGGAGGGTCAAGTTCTGCTCTCTCTTAAATTGAGAACAATTTGCCTAAGTGTTAGTTCCTGTCACCCTGGTGCAAGTGGCTGACTAAGAACCCCTTGGGCTGTATCCCTGCCTGAAGGATGTGGGCAGGATTAATTCTAATTGCCATACTGGGACTGCAAGGTAGGGCCCTGCTTACCCTTAGTTTCAGAAAGAAATGTAAACATATGTACAGTGCTCACAAAGCCTTTAAATTTAAAATGAGTGTTTTAGATCTATTATGTGCTGATGTTGCCAAAGTCCTTGTAGTCTCCATGGAGGGAGAACAGCTACTGAGTTCACCCAGTGCAACCTTCTCTGGACTTCAACAAGGGTCCTGAAAGATGTGTTGACAGATTGAAAACAAAGTCAGAGTATACTGTGGCTTTGCAGAGAAGGGAGCTTTCTATTAATGCACATGGGTGTCAAACCTCACCCAGGCAAATATCATGATGCTGGTATGCCCCAACCTTGGACTTGGCCATGAGAAAATGCTGACTGCTGGTTAGAATATGAAAACATGTGTGAGAGGGGAGCAGGGAAGTGGCAATTTTGTAACCAGCATTTATATAGCAGTTTTAAATTAATGGCAAGTTGTCTTAATCTTGGGACAGATGCTCCTTTTTATTCTCATTCCTGTAATAGAATAAATGATTGAAATAAAAACTGAGTAAGAACCCGAGCCTTCACATACTGACTGTTGTGAATATAACCTCCTATAAATTACATTGCAGACACCTGACAGGTAAAGTCTCCTATGTTACTGAGATACTTATGTGTTTTTTAAAGGCAAAACCCTGAAAAGTTAGCACACCTTCTGCAGGTTAGAGAGAGTCTGATGGAAGAGGAAGAAGAGCAGGGTCATTAGGGATCATCATTAAAGGCTTACAAGCTAATGATCTAAAGCACATTGACCTTAATGTGACTCTTTTTTTTTAGACTTGAAGCATCAGGACATGTGAGTCCTTGCTTGTGATATTTAACATGTCTATTTTTCATTTTATCTTTTTTGGAATGGAAAATGTTTTTTTCCGCCTCTGTAGAGCAAAAAGCAAACAAATAAACCCCTTGTGCTGAACAAATTGAATCCTAGCACTGGAGACAAGATTTCTTAGAATTGGTTCCATCATTAAATCTGCTGCTTCATTTTTTTCCCTATGTTTATAAAGGCAGTAACTAGTTCTATTGAAAGGGCTCAGGTTTCTAATGAAACTAAAAATGTGGAATTAACAATCACTAAAAGCCTTCCCTACTTGGCTCTTGCAGCTGTCACAAAATACTGTTCCCATTCACTACAGTTAATCCACAGGGACAAAACTAAGCTATAGGTGTAGCAGATGCATCTGACGAGCTATTCTTGCAGCCAGAGCATGCTGAACTGCCATCCCTGGCCTTAGGCAGAGGCAGGGAGTTTCAGGGACACAGCACAGGGGCAATTGCTCAGACAGCTGGCTGTCTCAGTAGCAGTACTCTCACTATGCTTCAGTGTCATGGTGCCTGTGAAACTCTTCTACTATGTGGATGGAAGGGCAGGGACTTGGAAGTGTCTGTTGAGATGTTTTCTCCACACCCCACCATGAGTCTTTGCTCCTGCCCTGCAAGCACACTGCTTCCTCCTTCCCCTGTTCTTCCTGGCAAGGAGAAAGTGCCCTCTCCAAAATTCTGTCTTTGTTAGCAGCTAGCTAATAGAAATAGCCAGCGCTGGGCATGGACACTGATGCTCCAGAGGACTCTATGCCAAAACTCACAGCCCTACAATTAAACCTTGCCTTCCTGGCCAGTGAAAGGAAAAACCAAAGCCAAGGACATTAAAATAAGATTTTCCTTCTACCACAATAAAGCCACAAAAAAAACTATTGTTGAGGCCTAGCTGGAAAATCAAAATGTTTTTCCCAGGGAACACTGTTTCACTCCTCAGAGGGCAGAGGATTCAGGAAACAGCTGGACTCTCACCGAACGGGGCAATGCAGGCATTCCTGGGAGGAACCAAGTGCCTTGTAACTCTATGTTAAGATTTACTCTCTGCTTGAAGAAACAGTTCCTGTGCATGCATTTTGACCTGATAATAGCTGTGCAACAATCCAGGATCCCACTTATTTACGTTAGTCCCTGACAGTTTAAAAATTCATTAACAGCTCAGCAATAAATTCTGAGCAGATTTCCCTGAAGAGATGAAAAACCGGGGACATTAGCTAATGAATTATCAGATAAATACTCTGAAAGGAGAGCCTGCTCTCCTCTTCTGCCCCATTCCAGTGGCTGAATGGAAAGGGGCTCATGTTCTATGTTTCATTTTTTATTTCTGTTTTTCTGCAGAATGTGGGAGTAACTGAGACGACTTCCCCATCTGGCACATGCCATCCATATGGCAGCCACATGATCTCCTCCCCTCCATTTCAGCGACTTCTGAACTGGAAGGGCAGCCCTGTCTGAAACCCAGCATGAGCACCAAGTAACTTCCAATTCCCATCCTGTTCTCCCTCCCTCCTGAGCAACTTATTTAATGGTGACAATTTACATACAGTGATTTTACAGTGTGGACTAGGATGCCCCAGGGATTGATTTAAGACTCACAAATCCATTTCAGAGTCTTTGTGCTGAGAAGACAATGTGGCAGATTCAATATTCAGCTGTGCTCATCTAAATCCAGAGGTGCTTTGGGGAAACAAAACACTCCAGATTTACCTTGGTGCTGGAGAGCATAATAAAGGCCCCTTCCTGGCCTCATAGCCACTGTGCAACAGTGAAAAATACCTTGCATACAAAAGTCACGGTACTTTTTAGCTAAAGATAGATGACAAGCATGCCACTGTATATGCAAATTTTGTAGAAAGAAGGAGGAGAGCAAACAATAAACAGATTCTTTACTGGTAAGTTACCTTTCCCCTCTCAAAAATGTGACAAATTTAGAAAAAAAAATGAAAGTTGAAGCTAATTTTATCCTTGTAATTTCTATGGCGAGGTAATGTCTTTTCCCAAACAATTCTTTGCTGTGGATTGCATGGATAAACAACCCACATGTAAGCAGCATTAATTTTTTGATTTAATGGGAGTAAAGGGGAAATCCAGCTTAGAAACCACTGACAATGCAAAATCAAGAATCTGTCTGAAGCAGAACAGTTTTATTAAAGTTATGGAACACTTTTTAGTTTTAGTTACAGGGAGATAGTGAAAATGTATGCTGGGGAAAGGAAGACCTTTCCCAGTAGACCTTTCCCAGAATTACTTTGCCAGGGAAGGCCTAAAGCACCATGCTGTTTGAGACTGCAACAGCTGAGGGAGGAGAAGAACAAGGAACAGAATTTCTTGCCTCTATCACTTTCTAACAGGTAATTAAATTTATTTAAACCCTGACAATTAATTTTATTTAAACTCTAATTTCTTTTTACTATATAGATAGGAATATGAAACTGTATCCTGAAACTAATAATAAATGAGGGGTAAAAAAAAATTGAAATAGTCACATTTGTTCCTATGAATACAATTGTTTCAATTTCAGTCTTACACTGAAAATGAAAATGAGAGGAAACTCAGATGTAGTTTTCTTTGTATAAGAACCACCTAGTTCACAGAATCACAGAATAGACTGAGTTGGAAGGGACCCAAAAAGATCATCAACTCCAACTCTTAGTGCTGCACAGGACTATCCCCAAGAGTCACACCATGTGCCTGAGAGTATCACCCAAACCCTCTGTGCAGTCTGCCAGGCTTGGTGCTGTGCCCACTGCCCTGGGGAGACTGTTCAGTGCCCAAACACCCTCTGGGGGAAGAACCTT
>JAWWEE010000001.1:111393298-111481858 GCA_035221455.1 Xenops minutus | reverse complement strand
CCTCTCCTGACACAACTTCAGGCCATTCCCTCGGGTCCTGTCCCTGGTCACCACAGAGCAGAGATCAGTGCCTGCCCCCTCCTCTTCCCCTCATGAGGAAGTTGTAACTTCAGTGAGGTCTCTCCTCAGTCTCCTCTTCTCCAGTCTGAACACACCAAGTGCCCTCAACTGCTCCTCACACACTTCTCCTCAAGGCCCTTCACCATCTTCATTGCCCTCCTTTGGACAGTCTCTAACAGCTTTATATCTTTCTTATATTGTATTGCTCCAAAACTGCACACAATATTCAAGAAGAGGCCCCCCCAGTGCAGAGCAGAGTGGGACAATTTCTTCTTTTGGCAAGAACAGTATATATATACATACATATTTATCTCCCTATTTATTTATTTATATGTCTGGAAGTCTCTGTCTGTGGATGTCTTAAAAAAACTACTCAGAAGCTCACAATGAAAAGGTAAATGTGCACCATTATCTATGAGTTGGTGCTGTAGAGCAGGAAGGCCTGATTCAGTTTCACATGCAGAAGATCATACCAGTTTTTCTCCAGCATCCCTTGTTCTCAGACATCCAGTATCTTGCCAATGGACTTCCAGACTCAAAGCTGCTCTGCACTCAGTTTTAGTCCTTTCTGTCAAATTGTAACCTGACAGAATCCTGAAATTACAAACTTTCCACTAAACCCACCTACACTCCCAAGTTCACCATCTAGAGTTCAGCAGGGCCAATTGAATCCTCTGAGCTCTCTGGGCTTTATGGAAAAGTTTCATTCAGTTCATGTGACTCACTCTTCCTCCTATTGGAATGATGGAAAAGATAAACCTACACTTGGATGTCAAGAGACCACAACCACCAAATACACAGAAAACAGAGATGATTAAATAGGGAAATATTTTTTAAATACTCCTAGGTCAGAACAACAAATGCTTTCAGCAGATGTTTTCTAACAAAATTGCATCTGGAGAGTTCATTTTGCAGACCCATCAGGTGCTGTACACATGTTGAACTATTCACATGATTTCAACCCTCCATCTGAGCTTAGCCTAGCCTAGCACTCTTGAAAACATGATCCTACTCCCCCTAGAAAGGGGGAGGCACAGTGTACTCAGCATGACCAGAGTGCAGCAAAGAGGAAGGACAGCTGCTCAAGCAGTTCAAATTTAGTTTACATTAGTTCTTCCATTGCTGCTATGTAACAGTCCAATTTGACAAACACAAAATCTTTGAGTCAGTGGAAAGCCAAAATGAAAAGCCATTTTCCATAGCTCTGCCATGTATTTAACAAAGTTATATAACCAGCCATTAGTTAGCTCTTAAACTAGCCATCAAGGGGTTTTTGTAACATAAAACGGGGTAAAGAGGTGTGATGAATCATCAGCTCTTCCTCCAAATTTCTGTGACAGTTAAAATTATATAGAAGCCAAATTGCTATTAGAAAACTATTTCTACTGATGATTTGCCACAGACAGTTGTGATTCCCTCCCTGTCTTTCAGAAGTTTTCAAATCACTCAGTTCAGTATTGTTCCTGGTGGGAAGGAGGTGTATGACTTTGAAAAAAACCTGTTTTCCCCATTTGAATGTGCTTTCACTTCTTCTCCTGTGAGAGGACATGCACTACTTGTTACTCTTCAAAAATCCTGCAAACATATTGAAAAAGTCTCAAACCAAAAAAAAGAAACACCCTGGCCCTTACATGAATCTCATTTATCTTGTAAGCTTTTCAGGGCAAGCTTGAGGGTCCTTGTACTGTGCCTAGCAAAAAACATTCTGCCTAACTTCTTTCAGCTGCTAAGAAATGAATTGTGTTTAGTAACAGTCTCACTGAAGACATCCAAACAAAAAACTCCACACCTTATCAATGAATAAAGCATCAGGAGAGGATTCTGGAGGCCTTCTCTCTGTCCCACTCTGCTGTTTATCCACAAGAAACAGAGCTCCTTGATGTACAACAGTAATATGGCTTTCAGGCATTTGCCATCAATGTGCCTTCTGCAAAGCAGGGAGCTTCTGCTCTCTCACCCCTCTCTTCAAGAGGTCAGGTGAGGGATGCAGGGACAGAAAAAAATGCTGAATGCTGTCCATCACCTTATTACAGCAAAATATTGCTGCCAACCCTGCATAGCTGGAGGCTTGTCCTTCTGCACAGACTCCAGCGTGGACGACGTATGTGAATCACAACCCATTCACACAAGCTACCAGAAAGCTCAGATCTTTGTGAGAAGATTGAGACTGATTTACACTCTGCTCTTGGGAAGGTCTACCTACATACCTTGTAGAAATAGTAAGCAAGGATAAGCACATGGTGGCTCTGTTTGGAGAAAAACACCAGCAGCAAAAAGCTCTCTAAGGAAATTGGTTTTGTTTTGCCTTGTCTTCTTTCTGGAAATTTGGAAGGAATTTAAATCTCTCTCCTGTTCCTTGAACTTTGGTGTTTCGATATAGTGGCATTTGAAGCCAAATGATTTTTGTGCCAATCCAAACACTGACACACTATTATTTGAAAGACTGAAGTTACTCGGATTTTAGCTTGCCCAGCCTCAGTGTGACTGTAAGGCTCTGCTCAAAGACAGAGCACTGCTGTTCTGACCTGCAGTCAGTAATGACACCAACAATAAAAGGCACGAAGAAGGGTACCTGGGTCATGGTGCTGTTCCTCACATGCACTGAGGGAGATCTGCAGAGATTGTTCCCCCAGGCTGTGTCACAGGCTGAAGAGACTCCTGCTAAATTGCAGAGAATTTCTGGTAGTGCCTGAATAATTTTCTGGTCAGAAAGGTTGTGAGGAAGAGAAGGAGGGAGATATTTCTTTGCAGAGCAAAAAGCAGACCTGCCCAGCATCACTAAGGTTCCCTGTTGGACTAGGAAGCCCAGAACTGGCTATGTGAAGTTGCTGGGGCCTTCATGCATAGAGCCCATCTCTTGGGCTCCCCCCTTCAACCCCCACCCTCGGGGAACATATTTGAGTTCAAGACAGTGATCACTGGGAATTTGTGTCACTGTGAATCATGAGTTTTCTAACCTGAGTTATTTCCCCCCCAGTTTTCCTGAGAATGGGACTGTCCTATGCAGTTCTCTGGGATTTGCCAGAGCCCTTCACCTACACTGCAGTCTTGAGAGGACAAGGAGGTTGAAAGCTGAGGTCCCTTAAGCTCCATTCCCTTTCCTTGAAGAGATTTCAAACTATCTTTGGAGGCTTTCTTCTAGCTACATCCCTTCTGTGGCAAAACTGGGAGGGGATGATCTGGCTTCGTGCACTTTTTAAAAAGCTTGAGAAGTAAGAGCATTAGCTTCTCCACGCTAGCTAAAAAAAGGCTTGCTAAAACCTTGAAACCAATTGAGGAGCCGAGTAGAGTTAATCCTGGAAAATGCTCACGGTAGCTCAGTGACGCACGGCCGTGCATAAGCAGAACAGTGTTGCTGGTTATTTGTTCAAAGAGGACTAGGAGAAGTTGCAGGTGCATTTTGGGGTGGGGGTCAGCCCTCAGTGTTGCCTGAGTGGAAGTGAGGACTGCTAATATGAAGCTTCTCCTACTGCATCTTTAACATTTTGCTCTTCTTCATGTAAGATTTTCTCTGTTGGAAATGTCTGATATTTTTCCATCTGCCTTCTGAATTCAGTCTCATGGAGAAAAGGCATGAAGTACAGACATAAATGCTCACTCCTTTGCAAGGGCTGTGAGTCCCACTCTGTACTGAGAAAAAACATTTTATAATGCATTATCACTATTTGTATCATGCAATGGTACAAATAACATCCATATATGTGAAATGAAACTAAGGTCCCCCTGTTCCAGTGACTGTACTTCCAAGGAATGAGAGGTAATCTCCATTTTCAACATTATGCTTTAAGCATTAGGAAACATTTACATTTGCAATGGTACTCTGATTGGATTAAATGTATTTGAGTGATGCACCTATCCTTCATTTAAGATCTGAGAAGCCATCAGTTCTTTTATTAAATTAGCTTGCTGAAGCAGTAGCTCCCTCCCTCCAAAACGGGTTCATATCAAGACCCAAATGAAAATGTATGAAAAATATTAGGAGTCTGAATTGGATGGAAGGATGAAGGGTGCTAGGTATGGTTTTAAGAGAGGGCTATGTGTCTGTATGTACACAAGTGCACAAGAGAAAGAAAAAAATACAAATGCAGGGAGGTGGGGGGGAGGAGGGGAAGAAGGAAACAGAAAACCTCAGAGATGGACACAGAATTGCTGAAGGTTGGACTCTACAAAATATGTAAGAGAGTTGATGCTTAGTCTGAAAAGGGCTTGGAATTTTGGCAAAGTTGGCTACTGCCTGTTGCATGACTCCCTTGGGCACAAGGTTTCTGTGTAGTACCTCTAAGTTAAAGGAACTGCATCCAGGAAGAAACTGTCTTTAATTCTTTTAACTGCATCACCCCAAGTCTTTGTTAGTGGCTTGAGTTAAAAAGAAATTACCAGACTTAGAATAGAAATCTACCACTTTTGCTCATTTCTAACATACTTTTGCTCCAACAGTGAGTTCTCAACAGGCAAACTAAAATGTCTGCAATGGAAATTATCTTTGAAAAATTATACTGCTCCAATAACAAACAGAAATCTTCCATGTGACGTGATGTACCCGATCAAAACTGTGCCATATGACTTGAATTTCAAATTTCAAGTAACCTAGAACATCTCTATTTGGTTTTTATTTCTTTCAATTAATTTCTGTTGCTTTGCTGTAGAAGGATGACAGACAGCTAAAGCCCACAAGAATCAAGCAAACATTATCCTCCTTATACAAACATCACTGAAATCCTCTGATGCTGTTTGTTCGTTGACATGGTTTCCATAGGGGCCACTCCCTCAAGTCCTTGTTTAATTTTCAAATTTGCCCCAGAGCCAAATTTTTCCATTATGCTCCGGCCACACAAGATTCTGCAAAGGCAGCTTAAACATAGTATTTCCAGACTACAACGTGGTAAGACACGAGGTGTCCTCTTTAGTGCATCAGCAACCCATCCCAGCTCTCCACAGGTAATCAGGAGGATGATGACTCCACAGTTCAGCTAATGAAGCTCTTAAGGATCTCAGTTATCTTACTGACAAACTTAAAACTGTCAAGTATTACTTCACATGTCACTTTGCCATAAATACGATACCCAAAGCAATCACAAGCTGGCATTAACTCTCCACCAGGCTGGCACCTATAAAAATCTGGAGCTCTGGACAGTTTTTTGCAAGAGACCCCCTTCTACTGCTGTTTCCCCTCCATAGTTTGGACACAAGATCTGAGAAGGCAGGATAGTCCTGACCTTTCTACCTGCAGCATCACAAATAGCACAGACTCTGTAACATGGAACCAGGGAAAGTCACCTGCGTATAGACAACACTCAGCTGGTCAGGCAGTTTCTTTTGGCTCAGTTCCAGGGAAAATCACATGTAGAAAAGGAAAATCAAAATCTAGCAATGAAATGAGTTTCTGATCAATGGCTGTACTTGCTAGTCAGATGCGGTTTAAACACAGTGGCCTCTACTCTTCACCTCCTTTCTCTGGTGTAAATCCAAACCAACTTTCCTTCAATCATGAAAAAACACATTGCTTAAAAAAAACCCACATTCCATCAGGGTGGAAAATCATATCTGCTTTTTCCCAGATTAATAGCCATGTGTCTCCCTTCCCCCTCCATGGCAGTGAGCTGATTTGATAGACATTGTCTAACCTGTGCCACTCTCCCTTCGTGTTCTTCACATAGTGAGATTTCTTATACTTCTCCATGCTGTGCCACTCTCTAATATGATGACAAGGCAAAGTGTGGAACTGGGTGAGAAAAAATCCTGAGGCTGTTTTCATTAACATGGAGAAAAAGATTCAAAATAGCCTTGTTTCTTGGAAGGTTTGAGAGGAAAAAAATTCAGCACAGAAATATCAATAGCGACTTATTCTCTTGTTTTAAATCATATCTGATCCATCCATCAAGACCAGCTAAGCTGAGAAGCTCAGGTGGCCATTGGGCGATAGTCCACAGACTCTTTTTGCTGTCACCTTGTCACTGAGTTAAAGGGCTCATTTTCCTGAGGTAGACAAAATGGAAATTCCCCTAGGAGGCATAGAATTTCCCCCTTACTTCCTAAAGGAGGAGCATTGTTCTCAGGGCTGATGCTGCAACACCGACACACAAAAGTGGTTTTTTCCCCACCTATGTTGTATGATGCCTCTCATGACTTGAGAGCTCGGATACAGCCCTGCCCATTCCCAAGGAGTTCACCTGCCATCACTGGCTTGTCCTTTAAGGTGTGTGGGCAGTTGGGCTGCAACTGTCCCTTCTTGCCTAGGAAAGCACACCCCAGCCCCCAGCCCGAGCCGTGATCCCCCCTCTTTGCTGAGATTTCTGTGCTGAGTGATTTTTCATCATCCGTGAGAGGCTTGGAACAGCACAGATCCCACCAGTGTAGGCAGTCAGAGGCTTTTGTTAATTACTCCTGCATATTCCCTTGGAAAAGCTGCAGCATGCTGGCAAGGTACCTCCTGGGTTCCCAGGCTAGCCAGAGGCTAGCCAGAACACACAAGCCCAGAAACCTGACCAGCATGCTTAAAATGAGGGAATTCACTCCAGACTCTGCATACTAATTAGAAGCTACTTAAAAGTAATAACCTTACTAGAAATAGGAGTGGTACTAGCCCTTTCATTGGATCAATCAGCTGTCACCCAGGCACCAAAATAAGCAAGCAGATCTTCATAAGCACTCTTTGGAAATTAGCAATGAATTCATTTGCAAATATGACCCCAATTTAATCATCTAAACAGGAGGAAACTCCTTTGGGAATTCCATTTTTTCCAAAGAAAACAGTAATCATTGGTCACCACCAATGTGAACTGGTTTGAGCAATTTACCAAAAATAAAGATATGCTCACCTAATCCATTGAATGTCTGTCTGTCTTTCCTTACCACTGTCATTTCACAAATAGCACAGAATATGCACCAGGACAAGAACTTAACACATTTGTTATAACATAGCACTTCATCATTGTCAGGCAGATAACCAAAAGCCCAATACTGAGGATACAGTGCACTTTTAAAAGGGCATAAACAATTTAGCACAAATGAAAAATAAATTTGGCCTGTCTAATAAAGACCTAATAAATACACTGATGAATTAGAATGAGATATATGGGGAGTGGAGGGGATGATGTAATTCTGATACAGATTGTTTCATCAGTTTTGTTTTCCCACTTCGAATAGATAAGGGAAGGGGAAATATGCCAGGTTACAAATGAGAAGGAGAATTTGAATTCTTAGCTGTGAATTCTCTATTTCAAAATTAAGAAATCTCCTCTTTGATGCTAAGGAACATTGTTGAGCATACTTGGAGACACACATAAAAACATATCAAGAAGTAGAAGCTGCTCACTGTCCCTCTAAATTTGTGCATTTTAAACACAGACATACAAACTTTCACACAAATAAATAACCCTCTGTGTGTGTGCATGTAACTCCGGAGGTGTGAGAGTTAGTTATTCCCACAGGAAAAGCAGCATAGTCTATCAGCTTATTAATAGTTTCTTGCTCCTGTATGAGTTTTTGCAAGGTAGGGAATCACTGCTCCACACAAACAAGATGCCAAGACAGTAACTGCTGGGACCATTTCTTTTTCCTCTCATGCTGGAAGGACAATGGGGAAAGTGTAAGATTGTCCACTTTGGTTACAGGCATCGACACCATCAAGCAACAGAATCACTGCAGGAGGTTGTAACTAGACTTTTTGGAAAGCTAAAATGCGTCTGTATGAAAGAATCCAGGAGAGACTTGTCCTAGAGAATGTCAGCTCCATTTCTTGGCTAGTTCTCAGCCCGGTTGCATGTATTAGCATTTACAAGGAGCAGTTTTGCTGGACTCTGCCATCCAAATCCTAGTTCTTCCTTCACACAAAACAGATGACAATGATTTTACATTTTGACCTACATTTATTCACCTCTCCAAGCCTTTCCTGCCAGAACCTCTGCAGTCAACCCACTGCTGCAGCAGAAACAAAAACTCCCTTAACAGACATGAAACCTTGAGGTTTAAATGATCATATCATGTACCCCTGTTTCAAACAGCTCTAAGTGGTGTTTTCAAATGAGAAAAACATTTTTGTACTGCAAATCTTTGCAGAGACCTATTGTATGCAGAGGTAGGTACCTTCCAGAGCCAGAGCAAAAATGAGGTATTTTACATGCAAGGTCTCCCTGGAGCAATAAAAGTGCAGGTAAAAGGTGAAAAAGGATAACATTAAAGTTTATTGCATAACACTAAGTATGTACTTCCAGACTGACCAACTGTGGTATTAGGAAGAACAACTTTTTCTTAAAAAAATACCAGTTTTTCCACTTTCTTTCTATTTAACTTGACAGTTGATCCAAATGCAATATTACTATACTTGCTAAAGAAGCCTATCTTAAGGGTTTTTTGTTTAAGTACACCTCATGACCTATACCTTGTCATCCCACATAAACATTTTTCTGCATCTTGTTCTATGTGCAAATGCAAACATTGTGTGTCAAAGACATCAGGTGTTCTTTTACAGTGGAGATAAGTAAGAGTAAGAGCTCAAAGCATGAAATAATTTTGCTCTTTCATTGCAGCTCTCTTCAATTTGACAAGACAGATCTTTGTTCTTTTAGCTTGCATTTGTTCCACTTACCTGGTCATAGAAAACAAAAGTGCAGTATCATAGCCTTTGGTAAGAATGTGTGAAAGGAGACTTTACCAGAATTAGCACATTCTAGCACATGTGCCTAGAAACACAAAAACCTTGTGTATAACTTTTTAATGGAGCAGACCCAGTGATGCGGTAGTTCTGAGGAAATAAGCAATTTTGCAGCTATTGATGAGAAAGAGAGAGGAAAAGAGAAAGCGAGAAAGAGAGAGTTCTTTTTCCAATGGGAAATATGAAATAAATTATTTTTTCCCTTAAGACCACACACAGACAATAACAATGTTTCACAGGGAGTATTTTCAAATAAAAATATATTGTGAATCAAAACCACCCTGCCTCAGATCAACTCAGAAGTCTGAATCTCACAGACAAATTTTTCTGTAGAGACTTCAGGTCCAGAAACAAATCCAGAATTTAAAATGGTCAGAAAAAAATGTTAATTCTGTCACTTCTGAGCAAAGTTCCTTTTCCTTGTATGAACATCATTGGATTTGCTTGTTTAGGATGCCTCCTAGACAGCAAGTGATGTGTTTTAAGAAACTTCAATTTCTACTAGATCTACAAGTCAGCCACTTCAAGCCCTGGAATTAGGTAGAGTCTGCAGGAGTCACCTGTATATTAAAGGAAATAATATGGTCCTTAGCACCTGAAAAAAGGAAAGAAGAATGTTTCTAATGAAAGAGAGAAGAGAGACTAACATCTCATTACTCATTAATGAGCAAAATGAACAAACTTCCAAAAGAGGAAGACTGGGAAGCTACATGGGCTTTATTTTAACCTGAGAAGTACAACAACAAATAACCACCGCCACCTAATTAATTTGTTCCTCAGATATGGTGTAATATCCTTGTTTTTCAGAAATGAAAGAAATCAGCAAATCTGTGTGTGATGACATTGTTGACAGACATCTGAAGCATTACTGGAGAAAGAACTAGGCAGGACCTAAAATGTCCTATAATGAATAATGTTACAATCTAATTTTATCTTTTCAAACTTACAGATAAAGTATGCAGGATAAACTTCTTTAGAGAAGCCCAGCAAGCCAATAGCCCAGACACATTGTACCTCTCAGGGTGGCTAGTTCAAATTAAATCATGAGCTGAGAAGGAATAATCCTAGTAGGTTCAGAAAACCAGTTTTAAATTTGGTCTGCTAGCAAAATTCTGAATGTATTTACTCTAGATTCCATTTCTCAACCCATATTAAAGCTCCGTAGCATAATCAATTATGGGCTTATTGCAAAGTACAGTAGGATTCAATCTCTAGGAATGCCTCAGGGTATGTCTTAGAAGGACGATAAAACTAACAGTAATGGGGCTACAGCTTCTAAAGCTAATTTCCACAGTTACAAATTTTATAAATAAATAGAAGGAATGTCAACTCGCAGTCACTCAGCTTGAGGTCTCTCATGCTGATAACTCCTCTCTTCTCAGATACTCTCCCTTTCCTCAGATATATTCCTTTTTCTGTTCTGAAGCCCCTGGGACTTGTTCAAAGCTCTTCCATTCCTACCTTTCACATCACTAAATGGAGCAAAGAACTAAGGCAACAAGGAAAATGGAGCAAGTACAGGAGGGGATAGTGCCCTCTGTAATGTTGCGTCTCAAGGAACAATCATACCACCCGCAAGTGTGTTTTCATGAGATCTCAAACCAAGCAGCGTGAGGCAATGCCAGATGGAGAAGTGGCCAGCTTGGAAAATTCAAGGGCTATGGGTATTTGGTTGTTCTGCAGTAGTTTCTCTTCAGCAGGCTAAATGACACAAGAAACAAGACTTCCAAACTCAGTGACTGTCTGCTGGAGTTCATGAGATTATTTATTTCATATCACATGAAAAAAAACATGAGGAGCATTCTTTCGCTGTACCTGCCACTTCACACTGGACACCACCCAGGTCCCTTACCAAGACTCACTAGATTCAGCTAAACTGGGCTGTGACCCACCAGCAGCTGAATTCCAGCAGAGAAGGTGTTTGCCCAGCAGCCTGAGCAGCGCTTGGGGCAGAAGGACATGCAGAAGGAGGCCAGAAAGTGCTGGGGCCAGAAAGTGCTCGCTGCTCAGTAACAGTGGTGCCATGGCACAGGGCACAGCCTTCAGCACCTGTGGGAGCAGCACCCTGACACATCAGAGGTGTCAACCAAGACCAATTCCCTATAGAAGGTACAGCTCTGCAGGCCTGGGGCTGTGGGGCTGTCTGGGGCTTCCTGCTGAGGGGCAGGGGAGATGGAACTCTTTGGCTACAGGAGGTGTGCACTCGTTGAAGATCTGTGTTTCCAAGCAAAGAAGCTGCAGGAGGAGGTCCTGTGCAGCTTTGGAGAGGACAAAAAGAAGGGTAACTCCATCTTCTCTGAGACCCTGCAGACAAAATAGCACAAACCTGCAATTATAACTAAAGAAGGAACAGGCTAAGTCTGTTCTTAGGGAACTGGGGAATAAGAGACCTCTGTGACAACGAAGGCTGGAAGCTGCTGACTTCTATTACCAAGAAGAAGACTCCTGCTCCACCCACAGACCTGCACTTTCAGAATAGGATCAGTGCTGACCTCATAGCAAATGAGAGTTTGGAATTTGTATCTAATGAAGCATCTGAGCAGACTGAGCCTGAACTACACAGGAGCACCAGAAAGAAGCTATGAGGGATGGTAGTGGGAAACTCCCTGCTGTAGGGAAGAGGTCCCTACCTATCAACTTGATCCATCATCAAGGGAGGTTTACTCACACCTCAAGACGTTGTGGAGCCACCATCAAAGACTTTCAGACCTTTTGATTATGACACTGCTACTCTTCAGGCACCAGTGTATGGCCAGGGGAAACCTACAGTGTATTAACTTCGTTTTGTCTTCAACCCTGACAGCCAGGGGGAAGGGCTAGAGGACGAAAGAATAGATTCTGAGTGTCAACATCTGGTTATGCAGTTAACATCAGCAACAGAGATTCAGTTTTTATGATCATGGGGGCTCTCTGTGAGGATCAAGGAGCGGTGTGAGGGAAGGCTTAGGATGGATTTTAGAAAGAGTTTGTGAATCCAGGGCATGGTTGGGCACTAGAACAGGCTTCCCAGGGAAGAGTCCACAGCACCAAGCCTGACAGTGTTCAAGAAGTGTTTGGATTATACCCTCAGGCACATGGTGTGACTCTTGTGGATGGTTCCATGCAGGGCCAAGAGTTGGACTTGATATGCATCCCTTCCAACTCAGCATATTCTGTGACTTGTGACTGGTAGGAAGAGATGAGATTCACCTGATCAAGTGGGACAAAGCATTTTTGTCAAAAGGCTGGTCAGTCTGGTGAAGCATGTTTTGTACTAAGACTCACACAAAAGAGAGACATGATTACTTGCAAATAAGTGAAAAAGTGGTGGAACTGGATGGCAAGCAAGAATTGTAGGTTAATGTGCACAAGACAGAAATTCTGTTTAAACATAATAAAAAACATTTTACTGTAAGGGTAGCTGAACACTTCATAAGGTTGTCCAGAGAGTGTGGTGTCTCCATTTCTGGAGATATTTCCAACCTTACTGGACATACTCTGAGCAACCCGATGTAGACGATCCTGCTTTGACCCAGGGGGCTAGGACAAGCCAGTCTTTAGAGGTTCTGTGATCCTGCCTTTCCTCTCCCTGCTCTCTCTCCTGCACCCCTTGCAAAGATATTGTCTCAGTTTCCATACCAGTGTAGCTCTTCTCAGAGAGGCCAACACAGAAAAAAGGTGCTATTTGATGGTATGGTAAAAATCCCAACAGTATTTTCTCTGTTAACATTTCCAGTGCCCTTGTCCTGGATGAGATTGCACTGGAAGCATAGAAACTAGAGGCAGGGAGGAAAATATACTTAATTATTTCAGAATCCTCCATTAAATGTAATTTGTTGTACATTGTTATAATCTTTGACAACTAATGTTGGCCTTGAAGGGTAAGCTTGAAAACTGTGGGGAAATAATGTGCAGTGGAAATGGCCAGTAAAAGAATATCAATATCCACACAGCCTTCAAGATCTAATATGATCTAATAAACAGAAGATCAACCTGGAATCTGAGATTGGCTAAATCCTCACCTCTGCAGGTCCCTTGGTTATCAAACCTCACACAAATCACTTGACCTTTCTTTCCATAATGTCACTTATGCATATGGTCCTACTTGCTCCTACATCTAGCTGTGAAATGGGGTTTAGAACAATTAACTACCCATACTCCTTGTTTGATGCCAGAATTAATTAGTTCCTTTGTGTATGAACAATTTTAATGCTGCTACTGCCATCAGAGTATTCCTTATAGACAGTAACTGCATTTTATAAGAATACTAATACTGTTTCTGTGCAGTTATGCACAATGGATGTGTCGTCACCTACAAACAGCATCATGCTTCATGCTGGATGTTTACACAGGAGAAGAGCAATCCTTTTGGGGACCATTCTGAAACTCCCTCACCAATAAACCCTTGTCAAAGCATATTTTCTGCCTGATTCTTCAGGGAATTTCATCCAAATTCATAGTCACTCATTTCTCTCCCTCACCAAGTTCAGCAAAACCTACACCTCTGCACTTTGAGATGTCCATCCTTTAAAACACTATGTACATCTTCCACTTGCTGGTACACAATAGTTGTGCATGGCAAAATAGAAAACTGTTCATTTTGTACAGCCTGTTTAAGCCAAGTTTTCAAAGAAAGAAAGATAATTCTTTTGTTTCCCTTTCTTTAGAGACAAAAGTGGTCAGAGAACATTCTAGATGTTCCATAACTTACAAATGTGGCATCGTGCTACAAAGGAGTGTGGGGTTGCAAGTTAGAGTTAGCCCCAAGGCTGATGTATGAGTATTTTATGTGGGGTTTCAGCCTATTATCTCACTGGATTGCCCTTTTGCCTTTATCTTTAGCAGATTCACAGAGACTGGGAATTGCTCAGATAGATAGAGAGTGATATCTCCTCCCCATTAAAGCAAGTCCAGCTCCATGGCAGTTCTGGTAGGCCATTAGCTGCAGGAAAAGCACCCAGTTACTCTTTCCTTGGTGTAAATCCCTCTGAAATGCCAATGGGAAAATTTTGCAGGGAAGCAAAGTGAAGCAAGTTTTTCTCATATCATTAACACCGTTCTTGGTTCTGAACTCTGTAGTTCCACATATGCTGCAGGAGGTTGTGTCATTTCTCCAGGAGCAAAATGTTATCAAGAATAAGTCCCTTCCAAAAGCTGCAACTGCTCTGTCAGGCTGGTGGGACAAAGGCAAAAAAGGCACAAAGATTGAATCACCAATTTTCCCAGGACTACAGGTGGGATCAGTTGCTCATACGTGTACAGGGCCATGCTGAGAGCGAGGTGCAACACTGGACAACCTGGTGGTCTCTTGGGTGTTTAATATGTCTATCATGTGGAGTGTTGTAGAACTGAACAATATACACCTTTTAATTAGAGGTGGAGAGAGATACCTCATGCATCCATGCCAGAAATATCCAACTTGCCTGTTTTAAATAGCTTTTCATCCATGGCCGAGCTCTTTAAACTTTCTCCTTTTATTAAAACAGCTCAACTGAGACCATTTTAATGTGCCCCCATCTAGGTATTTTATTGGAAAATATTAGAAGTGTGGACCAGGTGAAATTAAATGCTTTGAAAGTGGAAATCATGCAGTACTTTCAGTTTTTAAAAGCAGCTTCCCCTCCTTGTGCTGATGCACTTAACATTATTCTCTTATTTAAGAGGTATTGTTTGAGCTAAAATTGTGAATAACACCATAATGGGCATGAACAAAGGAAATGATAAGTAAGAAAAGTACAGCTCATTAGAGAGAGTGATTAAAAGGAGAGATGGACTTCCAAAGGCTTGGGACGTTTTCTCTGGTTATTAACCAATCCTCTTAGCTTTTCTTCCACAACATACCAAGGGTAGATGGGAATAAAGACAGGAGAAGTAAAAAATAACATGTCCTCCCCCAGCTGCTGAGACCAACAGGTCACCTCTGGGAAAAGGTTGAAAGGGAGGCACTGAACAGATGCTTTCTATCTTTTCTGCTTGTGCTGCTACAGATGCCACTCTCCAGACTGGTGTGTCCTAGCTGAAGGCTTGGACT
This sequence comes from Xenops minutus, assembly GCA_035221455.1. NCBI lineage: Eukaryota > Metazoa > Chordata > Aves > Passeriformes > Furnariidae > Xenops > Xenops minutus. The sequence continues at coordinate 111,467,135 of JAWWEE010000001.1, read as the reverse complement.
GGATAGTTAAGCTTCCTACATGGATCAGGAGTTGGCTGAGATCCTAATAACCTTGTGGCCAAGTGAAAATCCATAACCTAGAAGGACTTGTACCCATGTGCCTCTTGCCAAGCCAGCTGTGTAGCCAGCCTTCAAAGTATTTCTAATTTCAGGTGAGGATAGCTAAGAAAAGGGTGGGTTTCAGGACAGTACTTGGCAAGAAACTAACTCCTCAAACACATACATTGAAAATTTTTTCATCCACAATTAAAGTATCTTCTGGTTCCCACTGAAGCACTGCTTGTGTTTTAGGTTCCATCTGACAATGAGGTCACAGAGGACAGGAACAAGGTCTTGGATACTGTCATCACAGACACAGAATTGTCACCATGCTATCAACAGTACTGGTCCTAGCCTTGTGCCAGGCTGTGCACAAGCTCAGAATGGGAATCCAACCACATTCCTTGTCTCCACTGACTGGGCTGCTCCTTCTGCAAGCATTCTCCTTGGCACAACTTTGAAGTAACTTGCATGTCAACTAACATCTGCCATACCCAATGCAGAACAGCCCTTTCCTTGCAACTAGAGGTGTGATGTGCTGTTTGCAGTGGGATCCCACCGTGGTTTTGTGGTTCACATTATCTGAAAGCTGAGAAACATTCCTCTGGGCTAAAGCACAAGTTCAAGAGTTATCAAAGAGCAAGCCCTGGAGCTGCAGAAGGAGAGAGGGGGGACTGCAGGTTACAGAGTCAGTGAGTCAAAAGGGCATATTATACTGTAACCACGCTGTAAAGACTGACTGTTAAAACATGCCCATCCCATCTACCCTGTCACAGCATCAGTGTAAGCAGAACCAGTTCAGCTGGGAAGGAGGTGATGACTTCCTTAGAGACAGCATGACAAAGACATGACACCACAGCTGGCCTTTCATGAACCTGATGCAAGATGCAACAAATCCATTTTATACAGGTCCCACTGAAAAGACAGCTGCATATGTTCACATCACAGAACTCTCAGAAAAAAAAAGGAAAGAAGAGCTATGGGAACAGTACTTCTCCCAAATTTTACATTGTTATGCTTTTTATTTCAATGAGCAAAGCCATGAAGACATAGTAATACAAATAAAAAATGTAAAATACGACTTTGATTTGACCTTAAGAGGATATGGGATATGGATAATAAATAAAATATTTCTGAAACTAAGGAATAAATCTAGCTCTGGGAATTCTCAGGGAGGGGAAAAAGCATTCATAAAAATTCACTCCTCTCTGAGCTGCAGCCCTGAACCTCCCATGCACTAGATGGGAGACACTGATAAATCTAGGAGGCCATATGTGCCAACCAGCTCATATGTTTTCAGTGAGCAATGACAGGGAGCCAAATTGCTTTATTCCGATTAGTGAAGGTCCTCTGACTGCAAAATACACTGTGTGAAAAAAAATATTGAGTTTTAGTTCGCTGACACATCAATTTAAGAGAATTATTGCTCTCACATAGAGGCCAGAGCATGTATCTCCCTTCATGTATGTGCAGTAAAAACTAATTGTCAACTTTTATGTAGGGGTGAAAGGGGAGGGAGAGAGGAATGGGAATGGTACCTCTCTGACCTGCAGCAGCATGTTCTGACTCCTGTGTGTTATCTCAGTGGTAAACTACTGGCATCTTGTTTTATTCCTAAGGACAAAACAAACTCTCTGTAAACAGCGTAAGCATGACTTGCATTTTTTTAGCTGTCTTTTTTTCTAAAGAAGTTTCTAGAAAGCTGCTTCATCCAGCTTCTTAGTCATAAAGTCTCACAGATGGCAAAAGAGACCACTAATGAAATCCACGACTGCATCGTCTCCTGCTGTGGTTTAAACCTCGCTTACTTTACTTGCAGAAGTGATTGGGCAGGAGGGATGCCAAGGTGCTTGGGATATGTGGTCAGTTCAGTGCCTCATCTGGGTGGGTTTTAAGCCCTGTCATGTGCTGGAGCTGATTTAATTATGCCATTTCCTGATTTGCCATGATGCTCCCCTCGCTCAGAGGAAGGGGGGTGCTGCAAGTCCTGTGTTCTCTAATACCACTCAGACAATAGGCATGCGAAATTGATGTTCATGCAATATCTTTAAGTCCCCAGAGATTTGTATTTTAGCTATTGTAAGAAAAGCTTCGCTTTCATTGCCTCTCTCCTTCACCTTTGTTTGCCAGCTCACCGTCTCATCTCCTGCCTTGGCTGGGGCTCCTGACTGCTGCGGGTTTCTTCATTGCATATTCAGGAGATCTACTCGTGCAAAGCAACTCATTTTCACCACCTGAAATTCGCACCGTGAAGGCAGAAATAATCAAATATTTTGAAAAAAACCAATGAAGCGAAACACAGCACATTAATTATTGTGATAGTTATAGGATAATAACTAATTATTAATTATGCTTTCCAGCAATTCCTGCCCTGTATTTTGTTGAAATCTTCCGCTCAGCATTGAAATTTGTGTTAATTCTTCTAATGCAGCATTTTGCAATCAAAATATATAGCATGCTCCCATTTTTGCTGGAATGTTTTTCTCAGTGATAAAACAGGAACTGGCCTTTCCTAGGACAAAAAAAGGAAGAATTTACACAGTATACAACTCTGGTACTACCTGTACCAAAACCAGAAAAAGAAAGAGAGAATAAAATAGGGGTTTTCTAACTCCAGTTTTCTCCTCTCCCCAGTCATTTCACCACTTCTCCATTTTCTCACAATGGCTGTTTTTGATTTGCTTTCAAAATGAAGGCCTAGCTGACAGACAACTGTAAGAACAAAGGGGCCCAAACAGGAAAGGGGACTTTGGGGAGGCACTGGACTTAAGAGAGGAGGAGGGAGGCTGGAACTCCAAAGGGGAGACAGAAGGATTGAGGAGGCTGAGGGAAGGGCAGCGTTGTGCATGGGCAATGGGCAAATGAGAGACAATGATAGAGAAGAGGGATGGAAATAAAGGGGAAAATAAAAAGAAAGGAAAGCTGGAGGCAGCTCATGGAGACAGGGGATGTCTCATTTCCTAGCCAGAGGGAGGAAATGGAAGGAGGAAGGAGGACTCACCTGCATGAATGGACAGGCAAGGCAGAGCTCCTCCCATGCCCGCCAAGGCTGAGCCCTGATCCATACAGGGCTTGGTCAGATGTCACTTCTGCAAGGGAATAAGATCCAGAAGGGAAGTGTGAAAATTACTTGAGAAAATGCCTTGCACCTTTCTGCTGCATTTGGAAAGTGACCAGTGATGTGGGACACAGACCCTCACAGCTGCTCCTCATAGCTGGAAGTGCAGGGGAAGCATGAAGGTTCCCCCAGGCCACCCAGCCCCTCTGCCTTGTACCCAGGGCTGCTGGGCCAGCCTTTCCTTCCGTGGGGTCACTCTGAAGACATAGGTCCCAAACTGGTGGGCAGGTGACTCAGGAGAGCAGGCAGAGAGTTGAGAATGGGGAAAGAAAGGGAGAAAGGCTTGGGAAAAACTGCCAAGCCTTCCTGGCTCTCCCTGCTCCATCTTCTGTTGGCTTTGTGTTACTGGAAGACAGAGTGGGACCAAAGCCTGCAACTGGGGTGGAGGTGTACTCTCCTTGTCCTCCTCAGCTGCTGAGCTGAGCAGGGACAGAAACAAGGCTATAGCAAGCACGTTTGCATTTCATTTCCCCTGTGGAAAGCACAGCTTTGCTGGCTAGGATAGGGAGAAGAGAGAGCAGGCCCCCAGGCCACCCAAAGCACAGGACCATGGAAGTATGTCAGCGCAGGAGGGAGCTGGGAAGATGAATGAGAGGGGACGAACTGGCAGTGAGGCAGAGACTGGGTACAAAAACCTGCCACTGGGGAGATTTGTGGGACAGCTTTGGACAGGATAAAGACTGATTTTGCTGCACTTCAGGATGCAGAAATACTTCTGCTGGGCACTAAACAATATGGGTTGTTCCATTTAGGGGTAACTAGAAGGAGCTGGAAGCAGGCAGGCAAATGTTTGAGATAGACAAAAATGTATCAGAAATGCATGCATTGGAGGAAATCAAAGTACTGCAGGATTTAAAAACAAAAACAAAAACAAAAAAACCCAAACAAATTAAATTGTTTTAGAGCCACTACATGACATATCTAAATAGTGTTCAAGCATTCAGACCTTAATAAGCAGCACTAACAGGAAGAGAAATTTCTTAATGACAGCATTTCCTACACAGTCCTTTATCAGTATCAGAGATGCATAACAGTAGCTGGGCAATCTAATGGAGATTAACTGCTCAAAAGAAATAAAAAACACAACACTTCCACACAGCACTGACTGCTGCCTCAGCTCCCCATCCCCTGGCAGCTTCCCAAACACACAAGTTCATACCTTGAATGCTGAATTGGAAAAGCTGGAGGGCAGAGCTCTCGTGGAAACCACAGAGGGAGAGCATACACGAAGAAAAAGCTTTCTGCATGACAGGATCTAAACTGGAAGGTACTTCTGCTGGGGAAATAGCCCCACGTACCAAGACTGAGCCGGGAAAAAATGGACTTGCTACAGTGTTGTTGATTAATCCTACCGTGGTCCAAAGAAGTAGCAATTTGCTATCTAGTTGTAGCCAGGCACAAAAAGAAAAGAAATAGGAAAAAGAAAACAGCAAGAGAGCATTTTCTCACTGCATCTAGCTCAGCTATTTAAAATTTTTGTTCATGGTGACTTATTCCTCATGCAGAGTGTATGCATTTATTTAAATAATAGATAGATATCTACCTCTAGGTACAGAATTTGGCATGCTAAAAAGTATGTAAACAAACTAATGCTGGGCTCAGTGCCCTGGTAAGAAAGCTTACCAAAACCAAACAAGCCAACCCCAAAAGCTCAGGTCTCAGCAGAAGAAAAAAAGTCCCAAAATAATGTGTGAGGTGTGAGAGCAAAAAGTTGTAATGCACCTGACTGATACTCTCTGATTTGCAGTATTGCATCAGCCTACGCCAAAGTTTCCTTATGATAAGCCTTGTACATCTCTCTATATAATGTCTTTGTTGTTCACAAAGAAGGGGTTTTGTCCAATCATGAGAGGGAAATCTGAGATTTAAAGAAGATATGAGATTTGTCCCAAGCTGCATACAGAACTACTACAGACTGCTTTCTTCCCAGCCCCAGAATCAAAGATCACATCACTGCTGAGATTCATGACTTATCTCCTGAAATCCAGCATGGTATATTAAATGTTAACCTGAGCTTCCTTCTGCACCTCATACTGTGCCTTCCAAGTCAGGGAAAGGATATTCAGAGTTGAAGTCTGAAACTGTTAAGGACAGGGTTGGGAGAAGATGAGACAAAAGCTGTAGAAGAGATGTCTGGTTTGAGAAAAATAAGTCAGAAAGCAAGGACAATTCTGTATCTGTCTCATTTGTCTTGGAAAGACATGACAAAGCAGTAGTCATTCAACAGCCTCAGGCCTGGATAATTAAAACTTTTATATAATACCAGGTAAATAAGGAAACAGTTTTTCCATGGTGTCATGGTTTAATGCCAGCCAGCAACTCTACACTGCTCAGCTGCTCACTCACTCTCCCCTGCTGGGATGGGGAGAGAATCAGAGAGTTTAACAATAAGAAAACTCGTGGATGAAGATATAGACAGTTTAACAGGTAAAGCAAACACTGTGTGTGCCAGCAAAGCAAAGTAAGGAATTCATTCATCACTTCCCATGGGCAGGTGTTCAGCCATCCCCAGGACAGCCGTGCTCAAGTGTAACAATGACTTGGGAAGACAAACACCATCACTCCAAATGTACCTCCTCCCTTCTTCCCCCAGCTCTATACACTGATCATGACACCATGTGGTCTGGTACATCCCTGCGGTCAGTAGGGCTCAGCTGTCCTGACTCTGTCCCCTCCCAAGTCCTTTGCACCCCCAGCCTGGTGGTGTGAGGAGCAGAAAAGGCTGGGACTCTGCGTGAGCTCAGCAGGAATGAAAACCTCCCTGTGTTATCAACACTGCTTCAGCACAAATCCAAAACACAGCCCCATAAAAGCCACTATGGAAAAAATTAGCTTTGTCCCAGTCAAAACCAGCACACGTGGCAGACTGAATTCAAGCATTTCCTTCCCACTTGCAGCTCAGGGTTGTAGTTTTTTTCTTTTCCAGAGCATCTTGAACAGATAATCAGAGCGTGCTGACATTCAGCAGTAATCAATTAGCGCCTACTTTAGATTAAATTGAGAATATGTAAATTGGGCTCCTCATCAGGCACCACAGTCAACATTACAGAGACACTCACCATGCTCTGAACATATCAAACAGATGAAATGCGGAAGTTGTTCCAAATCCTACTCCAAAATAGGAGGCCAGGTGAGCTAGATCAACCATTTAAGATTACTTTTATCTCTGTGTTTTTTGTTGTTTTGTTGGTTTTTTTTTCCTTTTAACTCATTTGCTTCAGTTAAATTAGCCTCGATTCTTTTGCCAACCTGACACAACCCTGACCTTTTTAATGGAGTTACTAATATATATAATATGATAAAACACACTCCTTACAAATTAACACAAAGAATCTGACCGTAAAAGGTGCATGACAACATTCCCTCTTCTTGTCCTTTGGTCCTTCTTGAATGAAAGCACAGCCATGAACAAATGTCAAGAGCTCATGCTTGTCCTGGTAATGTTTGGAAAAATTCTACTCTGTTTCATAAAAAACCAAAGAGGATAATCCTTGGTGTAATCCTACTCCCAGTGTCACAGCACCCACATCTACTGGTTAGCCAAATTTCTGCTGGATCCAACCCAGAATTCCTCCATTGGTACAACAGAAAAGGCTCACAGGAACCACTTCTTTCTTCAAACACACAGCATGGAGCTTGGGTAGAGCAGTGTAATTTTTCTTATCATGAGGATTTTTTCTCCTGTCTGCATAGCAAACTTTCTATCAGAACCCTGTCTTGGCTCAGTCTGCCTGACCTCTCACTATAAATTAAAAATGCTGATTTTTCACCACCTTGTTTCCACAGCATCCACCCTCAGCTGATCACATTTGGAGAAAGAGACAATAACTGGACCTCACTTTATGTGGATGTTGTAGATGGTGCTCATTAAAAAGAGCATCCGCCCTGTGTAAGGATGAAGGAAAGCATGAATGTTAACAATACATATATTTGAGTGTGGTTTTTTTAATATCCTTCTTGTCTCTAGAGATCATCATCTTTTATAGAAGGGTTTTTTTCTGACCTCTGAATGCATGTGATTGCCATGACTATAGGGGGTTTGCATTTCATTCTGCTTCAACAAAAGCTGGATGCTTCAGCCTCCTCTTCTCTCCCTCATATTATAGGTGAGATTGTTTCTGTAGAGACCAGTTTGTCATTTTTGCTAAAACGAATCCCATTTACATAACTCATAAGGCATTAGCAAAAATGTACCCCTCAAGCCAAGCCACACACGCACATACAAATGCGTATAAAGCTGTCATATTGTGCCTACAATAGCATAACAATGTACAGCAGATAGATTACTCTTGTCCCACAGTTTGTTTTTGTGATTAGCAGGCACGACGCAGACCCAATAGACATTAGCATGTCCGGGAAGCACTCACAATAAATTGCAGAGCTACTAATAATTTAGATATTTTTATGACTGTTCAGTGCTGGCTAATTTCGTCTAATAAAATCCCATTAAGTTGCCGCCTGGTCCTTTTCCTTCCTCCAAGTCCCCGAACGGGACTTATATGCTAATTGCTACCAGTATATGCTAATTAGACCTCATTTCCATTTCTTAAAGAGATAAGCACTGCCTTGTGCCAACCCATCATTAACACCTCCCACCTTTGCCGCAACCTTTCCGTCTGGCTCACGCAGAGGCGCGATAAAGCATCGCTTTCCTCTCCGTGTAGCCCTGGAGCGGCAGGAGGGGGGTCCCTGGGAACGGGGGAGCAGGGATGCTCTGCTCCTCCTGGCAGTGCGGGAGCGCGGCTTCCCGGCGCGGAGAAAGCAGGGAGAGCTGCCTGGCGCGGGAATGCCGCGCTCTCCTGCCCTTCCCGTCGTTGCTGGGGAATTCACAAGGGTCTTGGTGTGTGAGTGGGAAAGAACGAGAGCCTGGGCTGGCGGCGGGATTGGGTCCTGCGGCTCCTGTCCCCCCGGAGGAGGAGCAGCCCGCCCTGATCCCCGCACGCCCCGGCTGCGGACCGGAGCTCTCTCCGCCGCGCTCAGCCCACGCTGGCTCATTAGAGCTTCGGGGAAGCAATCAAGAGTTTATCATGCTTGAAGGGGCGGCGAGTCTCCTTGCACTGCCTAATGTGATTTCGCGGGACTCCAGTGTAGCTGGAATTAGATCCATATTAAAGACGGGTTAGTGGAGAGGGAGCGCAAGAGCGAGTCAAGCTCTGCTCTGGTCCTGGGAATCACAAGGTGCCTTTTCCACCGCTGGCTGCAGTGCCATACACTTTGTCCTCGGGAGGGTGACCTTCAAATCCCCGGGACGAGATTCATCAAGATTTTTCCGGCTGAATAAGTAAGAATTCAGGCGAATTCCAGGCTATGTGTTAGGCCGGCAGCCTTGCTTCGTGATCTCAGGACCAGAGCCTGAGCTTGTCAGCACTGGGGTAAAAGCCCACCAGGGAAGAAATGACTCCATGGGAACGAGGAGGGCAGGTGACACGGTGTAAATTCAGACCAGTGCCACACACATGGTGCAACTCACCTGTGAGTTTGAGAGAGTAGTTTATCAGCACGTACTTCTTCCTACAAAAGACATTTCTTGAAATTACTTAGAAATGCCATTTCCCCTCTGCCCTCCCCAGAAAGGGAATTGTAACATTTTACTGTCTGAGAAAGACAATTGCAAAGTCAAAGGAGCTGGGAACATTAGCAATGCCATTGTTTGGAATAGAAGCAGCCTTGAAACATAATTTGCAAATCTATTCATTATTCTGAAATGCTAAATGCAGTAAGAGTGGGTTTAGCATCTGTCTGCTAACAAACTCCCTGATTATTACCCAGTGGAAGAGGAACACAGGCAGAAAGAGCATTACTTCAGGAAACTGAAATGCTGCAGATGTGAAGGTTTCCCAAAACAAGCAGACCCCTCTGCCCCTACCCCAGACAGGCCTTTTCACATCTTTGCTTTGTGCTGCGTTTGACAAATGAGAGAAGAGTAGCTTCTTATTTTCGTGGGTAAAATGACTCCCTGATGTTGTCTCTGGGAGCTCAGCAATGTTACGCCAGGGATGAATTTGCCCACGTATGCCTCGCACTAATGCAATTCTCCTCATAACCAAAATCATTATCCGCCTGATTTCCCCTCCACCTTTCTTATCTCTCCCCTCTGTACACACACACACACATACACACTCTGTTACACTGGCGTGTCAGTCACAGCTCGCTATGCGAGGGGACTGAACTTCATCCCTCGGTGTCTCCAGAGAGGTCACACACGGCGGAGGCAAACAGGAGCAGGTTGCTGGAGTTCTCTGTCTGGGGCAGCAGTACCAAAGGGCAGCATCCCCTTCGGTGGTGGTACCAAGGCAACCCACCGAAGGTAACATTTAATCACAAGGTGGGAGGTCGGGGCCAGTGGAGAACTGGCAGCTCTCTGGGGTGAGACAGCCTGTGGCTGTATCGGCCGCACGCTGATGCCACGGGGGAGTGTCCACAGCAGCAGCAGCAGCAGCAGCACAGGGATGCTCGTATAAGATGGAAGAAGAGGGAAAGGGTATACAAGGCGAAAATCCAACAATATGTAAAAATCATCGCAAAGGCTACTTTCTTTCAGTAAAATTAAATGTACTGGAGGGGGGCTCCTGTAGAGCTGATCTTTTTATTGCATGCACATCTCTCTTTATACCTCTCCCTTCTACTATTACTGATTATTTAACTCTGTAGCTGCACTTTAACTTTAGAAAAAGCTCCAGGATACAGTCGGTTTGAAGGAGGCCATACAAAATAAAATTTTATATTTTATTGCATCGTATTGTTCAGCATTTTAAAGAGGTAAATTAATCACTAAACTGCTGTTCTGTGCTTTAAACTACCAGCTGTTCAGTGCTCTGAATTACAAGATTTATCCTTCAGGATTTTTTAAAATCATTTTTTTTCCACCTTTCATATAAAGACTTTATAGGGAAATAAGAACATGCTGGGGAGCGGAGGAGGGGATTAAGAGACAAAGAATCACACCGTGCTTTGGTCTTCATCCCACATCAGATGACTTGGTGACAGCCCTTCCTCTGTGGGCTTTACAGCTTAATTACCTGGATTGTGGGCTTTCCCATTTCCACTCCTTCCAATCACCCTCAGACTTTATTAGTATTTAGAGCATCTTGCTTAATCTGTTGAGTTTTCTCTTCACCCTGGCAGCTGTAGTGTTAAACACACACAAAAGGCCTTTGCTAAGCCCTCATCACTGTGATCTGTGCTTAAATCAAACAACACAAAGTCTGACCACAGCAGGGACCTTTTTTTCATTACAGGTAGAAGTGAGGCAATAAAAAGAAATGTGGGGGCAGGGAGCGTGTGTGCATGTGCCTGTGTGTGTGTGTGTGTGTGTGTGTGTGTGTGGTATTTGCAAGTGCCCTCCAAGGTGACCAAAAGCCACCCTCCCTTTAAGAAAGTGTTCAAGGCTGCTGAATGGGGGGGGAAGGAAGGATAGTGGAGTTGTAATTCTGTGCATTCAAACTCCCGTCTTTTCCTTTAGCTCGTCTGAATCACTTCTCTGCCATTTTCATGGAAGCACAGTTTTGAGCACTGGGTTAAGCAGCACGAGGCATCTGACCCCTTCCCTTTCTTTATACTTGGCTGGTGGCAGCTCACCCACAGCTTCTGCTCAAAGCATCCTCACCTTGCTCAGGAAAAGACAAGCTCAAGGTTTCTGCTGGGAAACAATGCCAACTCATTCAAATGGGGTGTCAAGACCTGAGTTACAGCATAGACTGTGGCTGGACTCTCCACTGTCCACACAGCAGACAGAATAAACAAACCCAGAATCTTCTTTGCAACCAGAACATTGCTTCTTCAGACATTCTGCCCCCACCAATTTCTTTCTCATTTGCTTCTGTGTTATACTGAAGAAGACACCTTCTGCAAAGAGTGGGATGTGGGAGGGAGGAGACCAGATCTCTGACTCTGCACTGCTGCTAACCCTTAGCAAATTACACTGCAGTGCTCCAGTTTGGCTCCTTCTTTGTAAAACTGAGTTTGCATTGCCTGCCTCTTCTTGTGAAGCACAAGATCTAGAGGGAAAGTCCTTGCACAAGTTTTAGGATTAGGCTGAATATTTGGCTATGTAACAGAGATAGCTGCATGCACAGTCACAGCATGCACCCTATATGACAGATGAGAATGGAAGGTGAATGTTTGCAACATGTTCAGTAACCACAGCAAATAAAGGAGATTGAAGTCTCTTGGTAGCAATAAGAAACATGAAACAGGTTTTCTGAGCATGAGTTTCAGACTAGGTCTAGGTTTATCACTAATACATCTCCTTCAGACACCTGCGAAAAGCTCCAACTCTCAGCCATTGCCTTTTGAATCTCCTCTTACCTACAGCTACAGTCCTCTTCCTTCTCCTCCAGCCAGAGAGGTGGTAACTGCTTGAGGCCAGAGCCTGAGTGACCATTGCTGCAAAGACTCAGAGTGTCCTGGAAGAAACATTACCTCCTACCACCATCCCTCAAAGCATCTTGTGTCCAACAGCTAGGGATGTTCTCTGCTTTTGTAACATTTGCCCAAACATCCTTCCCCATACATATGAGGAAGGCCAGGTTGGGTGGGTGCCTGAGCAACTTGTATGTGGCATCCCTGCCCATGGAGGGTGGGAGTGGGGCAGGAACTAGATGATCTTTAAGGTCTCTTCCAACCTAAGACATTCTATGATTCTGTGATACACATCCCCACTTCACATTCTATTTTCTTCATCCCTGAAGAGAGCATCCTTCTAGTCATCTTCTCAGCTTTTCCTGTAGTTAGATCCAAACCTGTCATTTTCCTCTTTCTGTTGTTCTGAAAGGGCTCACAGACTCCACTTTTGAATGTCACTTGACCATGCAGCTATGTCAGCACTATTAATTTCATTAAAACATCCAAATTGAGAATAGGATGCACTGCCTGTAATGAGCAGCATGCTGGGTCAGCAGACAGGCACAGATGCTAGATCCAGCAAAATGACTGTGGACCAAGCTAGAAGAATGCTGAAGGGAATACACCTTTTTCCAAGATAACTCTTCTCCCTGTTCTTACCATTACACACAGAGCAAGTTTCAGGGGGAAAAAAAAGAGCGTTTGAGTGCAATGCAGATCATTATTTCATATCTACCTCAAACCAAGGCTGAGAAGAAAGAAAAGATGTAATTAAATATAATCTATTCAGAAAGAATTTTATTTCCTTTAGAATGGGTAATCACACAGCCTGGTTTGTCTTGGGAGAACCCAGACCACCCCAAAGAAAATCTTTGGCATATTCATTTGTCTTGAATATTCACTAGGATAAAAAAACCCCTACCCCTCTTTCAAGAACATTACTGATAGGGACTGAGGACCCTTACCCCCAAGGAAGATCATTTATGAGCTAAAATGGATGTTGAGACAAAGCAGAAAGTATTGCAATGGTCCCTGCTTCTACTAGCCCATGAGGGAATTTTGAGCAGAACCTGTGTCTACTACATTCCCTAAAATAACCCCAAACACCTGGCCAATCACTATCACAAACACCACAAAGACCACATGCCAAGTCTGGTAGAGGCCAAGTAAACACAGAAAAATAACCTGCTTTCTTCCCCTGAAATCTTACAGTTCAAAAAGAGGTGCACAAAACACTAACAAAGAAAGGAAAAGGGAGAAAGAGGTGTTGACACGACAAATTATGAGCCCAGCATACTCTTATCCGCCTGACAGAAGGTTCTTTTAGGATTCCTACTGTCTTAAAGCATGAGTGTGATCTTAGACAAGTGAAATCACCACTCCCCAAATGCTGGAAAAGCATTCATTGGGTGGTGTCTTGGGTGAGTCACAGTGATAGAAGCAGCTCTTGATGAGAGGTATAGAAATGGGGTAGGCAAGGGGACAGCCTTGGGGACGACTGGAAAGAGCAGTTTCAGTGATTCATGAGGACAAGTATGCCAGGAAGTATGTCTATAATGCAAGTCAGTAGGTTACTTGGTCACTGCAAAAGCATTGCAGAAAAGCTAGCCTTCATCATGGTATGCTCTGAATTTTAAGTGAGCCTCCTGAAAATTATTTGAAGCCTCTCCAAAGTGTTCATACGCAGAAAGATTGATGAATTGAAGTGTAGAGATAATGCAGAAAGTTTTAAGATAACTTATTAATCTTGAAAATGTCTATATGATGAGTTTATTATCACTATGCTTTTTAAACCTTTGATAAGGTAAATCAAAATACATCAGTTCAAAAAGGGTTTGCTACACTGATAAAAAAAAGAACATCTCATGACAATTCAGTTTCCAAATCTTTTCCATTCTCTGTGTTACTAGCAAGTTTGGATCAGTTTCACAGCCCTTTGGAAACACCTAAATTATTAACTTCAATCAAATGAAGGAAGACAATAAAACTTAAAAAAAAATTTAATATCAACTTCTCCAACATTTGAAAATAACACCCAAAGATGTGCAAAGCAACATTCTATGGTTCCTACAGTAATTTTACCTTGGAGGAAGCAGATTTAAAAGAGCAGCAAACAGTTTCGCTACAAGAACACACGGAGTATAAAATTGACTGTGGTACTTAGTCTGGACTCAACAAGGCATTACATGAAATATCAAGAGCCCAATTCTCAATTCTTCATTATTTGCTTCTTGTACAGTAGGTTAGAAAGCTACAAGTCTTACTACATCACTTGCTACACTTTTTGTAGCAATTCTTCTTAAGGATATATCTTTCTTTCTTAAATTTCTCTGTGTGTGAGTGTTATGCATTGTACAGCAGCAGACCCTATCATGCCCTGTGAAGGCTGATGTAGCTGGTTGGTGGGCTAAAAAGTGCTATGCTGCTCTGCAGTCAGGAGAGTTGCTACCTCATGGAGCCACTCAAAGCACCAGGCTTAGTGTAGACCACATGGTTTAGCTTCCCTGATTGTTATGGGAAAAATTTGGAAGCCGTCAATAATCAGATTTTCCAAGGAACAAAGCAGTGGAGATTTTCTATATCACAGCTCAGCAATGAAACAGTGAAGTCACCAATGGACATCAAGATACATTGGAAAACTCAGTTTGGAGCATCCTCTGGCCGTTATGTAATTCATATGAAGAAATGATGTGTACCCAAATCCTGGCACCAGCTTTCCACTGGATATGTATACTCAAAAAAAAAAAAAAAAAAAGTGAAGAAGCAAAAAACAAAATATAAAAAGTCTCCAAAAGAACCTTACCCATACTGCCATCAAAATTGAGATGTGAGAAGCTATGCAGAGGAGCAGTCAGATGACTCAAAAGTCTGACTCAAAGCAAACCTGCAGAAGAAATCCTCAAGTGAGCTGTGCTAACAAACAAGAAAAGACAGGTGCTCATCAGCAGTGAGAATGGTATTCAGAGACACTCAAACTTACTACTTTTTCTCTGCTTTACGCAAAGAAAGATCTGTAAATAAAGCACTGGATGTCCATGATTTGGTCAAGTGCTGTGCTCCCTGGTGGGGTGGGATAAGGGTGGAAGATTTCTGACTGAAGTAGTGGACCTGACTTCCTCAGCTTGGGACATGGGGAACATATTGCACACACACATATAAGAGATTTACCATATCCATTCACAGTCGGGTCTTTCCTACACAGATGGTGTTTATCACCTGAATTTTCTTCAGATTTTTTTCCTGGGGAATTATTGAGTAATCATCTTATCTCTCAGATAATTCTTCCTTATCATCCAAGGCAAAATCTTCTGGATCTAATAGAAGACCTGCACACAAAGGGCAAACAATGTTCATTACAATTGAACAGAAATAATTATTTCTTTAAATCTCAGGTGCTACATGCCACAATGGCATTTTTTTAATCTAACACCACACCAAAATCTGATCAGATAAAGAGAAGTGAAATTGGCCTGGTATTGAATTTTAGAGAATTAAGAAACCACAAGTTCCCTGATCAAACAGACTTCACAAGAAAGAAACCTCACTAGCTTTGCCCATCCCAGATCCCAAAATGAAAACCTGAATATAATGAATATTCATGATAGAGGAAGGAATAATATGGTCTTATTGAATGCACTCTGGGAACAGACATAGAGGAAGAAAATAATAAACCAATATGAAATCTGGATTATATTTAGCTGAAGATTTACGTGCAATTTAAAATCAGATTGGATAGCTCTAAATGAGATATGCTAACACATGATAACATCATAATATGCTGCATGGGATATTTTTCTGAAGAGTTTTCTCAAGCCATGAGCAGTGAGGGAGTGAAGATCAGCATAGCTTATCCAGATCAACATCTCTCTTCAAGACTGACAATGAGATTTTTAACAAAACCATTAGTCATTTGATTGAAGGCAATTTGACCAAAATTGATTCCCCCTGATCCAAAGGAATTAATTTCAAACACTGCAGGGTGTTTTCATGTAACATGAAAGGGCTCCTTTTGTGCTGCATGAGATTCAGACCCCACAGATCTGCTGTTCTGCAGCTCCCATCTGTGCATGGAAAATCCTTGACAGTTAGTTGTCCAGATATTTAACGTTTCAGAGAAATAATTTATTACAGGGCTCTGTCACCTTTTCTTTAACCATGTATCAACAAACACATGCCACCCATGTTATTAATTACTCTGCTTTCAGGAAAACATAAGGAAAGGGCTGCAGAAGGAAAAAAAGAAACATATGGGAGTCATATATACGATTTTATATATGATTTTAATTCTGAGGGTACACTGCTTTCTTATTTGGTCAATAAACCAGACCATCCTTAAGACATTTAGTGGGCTAGAATTTCCTCTGATTTATACCATTTAGACTGCACAGTCCTGAACCAGTATTTATCTGAAGGAAGAGTCAAGCTCTGGGTCAGGAATCCCAGGCTGCTGAAGCAAACCTGCCCAGGCTATCTTGGACCACTGCCTGCCTCAGCACAGAGCAAGGATGTGGTGGGTCAAGGACAATGAGACCACCAGTTGCCACAGAAACTGCCATAAGGGGAATTCAGTGTGTATGTGGATCCTGGGACTCCTTGTCCCAGCTGGTATAATTTAGGACATGGCACAACTAAGCTTGTTCTCAGAAGCTGACACCTATGCTAAGATGCCTATTTCAGACCACCCTGGCTTTTAACTTGACGGTTCATGTACTGCTGGGGACAGTGTGAACTTGAGTCACTGTGGCAGAGCCTTGTGAGTGAAGGGTAGGCTATTGAACCAGCAGGCTGTTGTACAGAAGGCATCTGCCCCTGCCAAGTCTTAAAAGCAAGGTTTCCATTCCTTTCTGTTTGGATCCTACCTGCCAGACATGCTGCAATAATATTTAGCAGCATAGATCTCTCTGGGGAAATAAACTCTGAGTGCAGAGTTGCTGGGTTAAAGATGAGGTAGGTGTCACTCTGCTCAGCTTTCCCAGGACTGAGGTGTTTCCGAGAATAAGCAGATGCAAAGCATCAGCCAGTCAAGGAATATTAAAGTAAAAGGTTTATGTCATACAAGATGAGGTGGACACTTTCAGGCACACAGATTTGCACTTAGGCACCCATATTTCTGTCTAAGCCACATTATGTGCATAGGTCCTTTTTGGGATCAGCCCTCCATACCTCCTTAGTTTCCTTCTCCTTCTTGAGTTCTTTCACATTCTGTTTTCACAGAGGACAAGTGGTTTCAAGAATGTTTCTGACACAACCTACATAATGAATTAACTGCCTTTTGAGAATGCTTTCTATCTTTCCTTCTGTCTTCATTACAGAATTTTAAATATTATAGGCAGATCTCTCTTTCCCCCCTGAGCAAGTTATCAACATGGAGAGTTCATCGTCACAGGCTATCCTTAGGGTTACAGAAATTGTAGGAATGACAAAAAGTCTTGTACTGTTTGGTAAAAAAAAGTTACTAGCATACAAAGTGTGTTCTTTAACCTTTCATTTTAGGATCTAAGCAAACAATTAACTGCTTATCCCCAGGAAGAGATCTCTACTAACAGCTGATTTCCCAGCTATGAAATTTCTTTTTTCTTGACTTGGTAGTGTCTGTCCTGGTCATTGATGTACATGTGACCCTAGGCAAGGAAAACACAGACTAGGGCACTGATGCAATTTGGTTGTTTCCAGATGAATAACAAGAGCTGCCATATTTTTGCAGAAGCAATGAACAAATAACACACCTGATGTTGTCTGTTAGAAGACAATGCCTGATCACAAAATAATCTTTTCTGACAGTCAAACACTCATTTCTGCTCAACTCTGAATGACTGATCCTTCTGGCAATCCTTTCAGTCACCAGCTCTTCTGGAAGAAGGTGTGGTTCTGCACAGAAAACACAATAGTCGTGTATGCTGAGCAGGAAGACACCTTGCATGGCAGGGGTAGACACAGGAATAAATTTAACATTTTGCTGGGGTGAACACAGAGTTTAACCTCAACAGAAGGGTTGAATATACACACACCAGATTGCTGTTATGAACAGTCTGCTGCCCATCTCATGTTAACAGTATGGCCTGAAAGTGCCCTGACAGAGCCTGAATGTACCTTACAGTGGAACAGCACAGGCACTACCTCTGTCCCATCTCAGGTGCAGAGATGACTTTAGAGTGGATGACACTTCTTGTCTCTCCTTTGGAGGAATATATATTCACTAGATCTATAGCTACGATGAATAAGCAGAAAGGAAAGGTGAGAAAAAATATGACTGCACCATGGTTATGACAATAGTAGTGGTTTGTAAATAAAGTTGCACATTTGGGGTTTTCAGCAATTTTCCAGTCAGATATAGATGTTCTGGGATGCTACATTATAAACAGCAGTGTTCAAGGCTTCCTAAGTGAATGCTCAATATTTTACAAGAAGTCTTGAAACTCAGTAACAGTTTCAAGAGCAAAAGTAGGAATTTCAGCGGTGAACATCTCCCCGGATTTTGTATCCTCTCTGCCTCCCTATCAATAATTTGCAAAGCAGAAATGATAACCTTTGGTCACCAATGTTGTTGCTCGGCCTCTAAGACCTCACCTTTGCAACTAAGGGAATCTTTCTTTTTAAGCAATGGGCAAAAAGAACAAGGCACTTTGGGATTTCTAGAGGAAAATTAATTCAGGTTGTGCAAACCCAGTTGAAGGGAACCCTTTGCAAGCTTTAAGGCCCATGTAGCCTTCATTAGCAATTCAGAAACACATGAAAGTGATGCAGACAGACAGAATAGGTAGGTAGTGTGAGCTTGTACAACCCTGCAAAAAATATCAGACTTTGATACACAGAAATGTGAAGTATATTATAGAATATGAAATCTCTTTTGAAGTTTGTTAGAACCATTGGTCTCTCATTGAATGCAAAAGAGAAATTTGATGTACCGTATCAACTTATATCCAAAAAGACTTCAGAAAAATGGCACAGAAGATGAGAAGAGGCTCAAACATTAATCTGAGAAAATATCCTTCTTTGTTACAAATTATGATTTTGGAAGGACTTGGGAACTAACGTGTTCAGTTTGCCCTCAGTAACTTGTCAGATTAGGACTCCAGATCTTATTCTTGAAGGCATTGTGCCCACCTTAGGATGATTCACTTCTTTTTTTCTCCCCCCCAGAAAATGGTCTAGTCTAACTCTGCAATCTAAGTTATATAAAACTGATAACAGATCAGATGGAGTTTTTCTGCCACTTGTCAGAATACTTCAATGAAGTATATATCCAAGTTCAAAGGAGAAGGAAGGGGAAGAAGAAGAAGAAGAATGCAGTGAGGAAGGTCTGTAAAAGTACTTTAATCCCTCTTGAAAAAACCCTATAGACTGTCATAGAAAATAAAAGCCAACAAATCAAAATCCAGCACCATTCCCCAGAGTTTAAGAAAACTGTATCCCTGCCCTTTAGAATCCACCGAACGGGACAACATGGAGAAAATCACATTAGCCTTGAAAGAGCAACAATTCTTCATCTGAGGTATTTTTACTAGTGTAATGTTTCAGTGTCTCACACTTGTAATTATCTAAACTTAATGTCTGTGTGGTACAGCAATCTTCTTACACCCTTCTACAGATGAAAGAATTAAGATAGTGCAGGGTTATGGCTTGGAGCACGGTGGGTCTACCTGGGCCAGCAGTAGCACAGTACCTCTACTTGCTGCAGCTGCTCTCAGGGTTGCAACTTCTCCCCTGCAGGAAAGGTTTGTCTCTTCATGGAGCAGCCACCAAATCTCTGCTGCTCATTATCTTGGACAACACAGGTCATGTGGCTCTGCAACTGCCACACAAACAATTGAGGTTTCTTTGAACCCCTGTTCAGAGAGGAGCAGAACCAACAAGGTGGGGAAGAATGGCTATGAATGTTCTCAGTGACTCGCTGCAGGTCACAAAGAACTCAGTGCAGGGAAGGAAACTGCATCTGGGTTTTACAAGGCTGCTTTCCTCACTGCCATGGCAGCCTGTATCTCTTAAGAACATATTTCTATTTCCATGGAGTAGTGTTCATTTTTTCCACCTGTACCATCACCTTTCATAATGACAGGTTCAACTGGGGTCTTAATCATCTTAGAAAATACAGTACTTACCTTTTGCAAATAAGAATGGTGCAAAACTGCTTATATTGCTGGTGAAACCAAGAAAATGACAAATAATAGCAGAATTAAATGATGATGTCTGTCCATATACTCCAGAAATGAATATAGTGGTCTTTCTGGTTTTGTGTTTCTTGTTTCTTTGAAGAAAATTTGCAGGATTTTGTAAGAGATTAGAGTAAGACCTTGATACTTTTCAGATCAACTTCCTATTGACAACTAGCCTTTAGCCAAGAAGGACAAACTTCATCAGGAAAACACTCAGTGCATATTTAATGTCAAAGTTCCAGATACAGACCACAAGGGAGCTGGTATACAGCCTTATGCTTCCTTACACTGTCCATGAGCTACAAGATGGAGCACAGCAAAAGAGGTTTGCTATACAAAATTCTGTTACACAGTACAATGTAGGGAAAGTAAATCACACACATCAGAGTAACACTTGGTACAAAACAACGCGGTACTATTAGTTAGGCTTATGACTTAAGAGGTGCAAAGTTCCTCCTCCCCCACTGCTATATCAATCACTGCTCAAAATGTAAGGCTGTCTCCTTGTGGTTTTGGTTCAGGCCCAGATAAAAGTCTGATGCTTAGGTACATGTTTGACTACATCTTTCATTTAGTCAAAAATCAGACTGCTAGCTAGCAAAAATCCAAACCCTATTGCACATATCTATGATGTAACTAAAAGATTCTTAGTCAGGATGCCAGAGGCATATAAACATTGGCAGCACTGCTGTTTTTGCAATCCACAGTGGCAAAAGGATTGCTGCTAGTTGACAAAATGCAGCGGCTGACACGCTCCTCTTGGCTGTCTGCCAGTGTGCTGTCCTGAGATCCCTCTCACAGTCTTTATTGACTTTGACAAAATCAAACTGTGGTACATACCTGTCCCTTGACTGTTCTCAGGTCTCCTGTTGCAGGTAACCAGACTGTCAGTGGTGTGGCAAGTGTGAGATTGAGGGTGGGATGTGAAGGAAGTCACCTGAACCCTGAATCATGAAGGATGATGACAAAGAGGCAGGAGACAGGTCAGGAAGGAAAGGTGCTCACTGGGTACCATAGAAAAAGGTTTGTATTTTACTCCACATTTAAAAGTGATTGTACTTAAAAGTTGGAGGCCAAATCCTTCCCTTCAACATGAATCCGTGAATAATTCCTAGCAGCTCAGAAAGGGGAGAGGTATCTTGACTCCAAGGTAATTAAAAACCCCCAACTTTTACAGCATCTGACTAATAGGATTGCAACCTTCCAGCAAGCCTGAAGGAGCTGTGGGCTTATCTGGAATGCCAGCTCTTATGTCATCATTAACTAATGACACACTATTCATACCTACCTAGAGATGAAAGTAAAAATTTGCACATGTAATATCTGCTTCGTCTTATGTTTCCCTAATAGACTTAGAAAACAGAAACTTGTAGCAGGGCCCGACCCTGTATTCATAGTGAATTCCTATGAATGCCAGTGCAATGTGAGGGCATATAAAGAATACAAGCCTGGGAAACCTGTATGTGAGAATTTCACACTTCAAGTTCTAAAGTAAAAAGGTGCATTAAAGTATTACTGTGTTATAAGTGCAGTCCTGAAGGCTTTTAGAAATTCCAAAACACTTGGTATTCAATCATGTTGTAATCACATTGTTGATTGCAACTGTGTGTGTGTTTAACCCTTGAAGTGGAGTTTTCCATGTAATTTTTGCCTTCTTCATTTTCCCTCCCTGTTTGTAACACATGAAAACCTCTGAATAGACAACCAAATGTAATTATTTTGCTGAGAAAATACATGTTGCAAACACTGTGGAAATAGCCATGCAGACAAGTTGACAAAAGCATGCAGCTAATAATGCACATCACCCCCAGGACCCTGTGAAAGGCAGGTGTAAGTCTCCGCTGTTCTGTGCAGGAAGCAGGCAAGGTTTATGCAAGCAGTTTTACAAATTTGGGCATCAGCCTGAAAACTTTGCAGAACAATAATAGATAACTAAGATAATCAGAACCTTGAATTAAACATGAGTGTATTTGAATTCTGCTGTGGTATAAGTACCCTGTTTGCCTGTGCAGGTACATATAGCTATGCAGCCAAAATAAGGGTGCTGCTACTTTCCTTATCCTTGCAGCTAACATCTTCTGTATAGTTAAGGCATGGCTGGAGATACAGCTTTCATGTAGCTGGAAATGCAAGGTAAGGTTTGGTCAACTGTCCTTGACCGTCAAAGAAGTGTACTTAAGTTGTTCAGCAGCCCTTTGCTGTCAGATACTCCAGTTAAATTAGAAAATGCAGTTTAACTATGTGAATTTTGTAACAAGGGTAATGAATTACTCAGTTTGCAGTACATGTATATTAAACAGGATTATTTGGAAAAGAACTTCTGATTTATTTAAGAAGGAATTTTAAGGTAATTTTCTACTGCAGGGAGACTGTCCTGAACACTTTGTCTTCCTCTCCGCAGCCAAACACTGCTCTCTAGCTACTTCCCTCTCCTAAATTCACTGGGTGGCTTTTTATTTTTCCCCTAAGATCAACTGGGAAAAAACCTCTCTCAGGCTTACTCATTTCTGAATCTGTCCTGCTCTTCATCACTGGTAAAAGTGATAAACATGAAACCACGCTCACCTATTTATTCCCTGGCAAAATGAGTCTGCAGTATGTCTCTCTCTGGAGTTGTCAGCCCTTCAGGGTGGGGATGGTTTTCCTTTGCATTATCCAGCACTAAACTCCTTGGCAGGACACTGAGCAAAAGAATTAAACAATGGGGCAAACATTTATTACATCAAAAGAGTGGACATTTATTTCCTATGGTGTCTTTGAGTGCTGCTTCCATGTAATGAACATGGGGCCAGGCTCTTTGCTGGAATTCAGTCCAAAAACATCCTGGTGATGTGCACCATCTGAGAATCCATCTGGGATTCTGAGATGGTGCAGGATTTGAAGGATCACTAATGTCCTTTTTTCTCTTCAAATATGAAGAAAGAAAGAAAATCTAGAGTGGCAGTCTGCACAGCATGCAGTCCAGGTATATGAGATCTGTTCCACCTCTGCCAGCTCTTCCTGCAGATCAACTTCAGTGCCTGCAACACTCTTCAGGAATCAGGAGCACGGCTTAATTCAGGCTAGAGATACCTAAGGCAGGGCTGGATGGAGTCAGCCATACCTGGAGAAGGTTGTGGCAGCCCCAGGGCAGGGAGGAGTGGTGATGAGAACTGGCCCAACCCGCTTGGAGTTAGTGGTTCCAGCTTCACCATTGGTTCCCAGACAGTAAGAGTGAGAAAAGCAAAGGCTTTCTTCACAGGATTTTTGGAAACCTTCAGTGGAGAAATACTGGCATGCTCTTTAATCCTGTGAGATTTGGGATGGGCTACAACAGTCTGAGTTCTGGGACAGTTTTGCCAGTCACACAGATTGTCCGGTGGGATTTAGAAGATATGCTGAGAAGGAAAAACATTCTCATTTGTCACATTCCCATTGTGCAATTCCACACATTCAGAGACAGGAGCAGACTGTTTTCCCACTGTAAAACCTGAGCAAACCTTCTTGAGATTGTGGGCAAGGTCTGAGTGCAGCTGAAGTGTCCAGTTCTGGTGAGGGCTAGAGCTGTTGTATTGTTTTGATGTAGAAATAGAAGGAAACAGGCTGGGAGACAATAAAGAAAAGGTCTGTTTTCAGGAGTACAGTTCAGAGCAAAACAACTGAGCCTCATTTTAGTCAGTCAGTTCCTCCTAATAGCTGACTGTCTGCAATACCTACAGGCCTAAAAGGTGTGTGTGAGTGGTGGGAGAGGAGAGGAGGAAGCTGGGGTCTGACCAGGGTGCAGTACTGTTAGGACTGGTATTCCACAACAGCGACTGTAAAAAATAGCTTAACAACATTTATTATATACTGTGCAAGGGTTGGGAGCAGTCAGATAAGGTGAATGCACGAAAAGGCAGGTTCATTTGAACTTTGGCCTGATTCTTCTCACTGTTTGCTTGGTTTATACTAGGGTAATAATAACACTACAGAAATCTCTTGATAAACACTTGCATCAGTGAAAGGGAAGTCAGTCTCCTCGCCCTTCACATGCTCTTCCAGCCCAGGTCACACTAGCCTTTTCAGTCTGTGATGGACAGTCACCCTGTAAGCATTTGGGCTCAGTTAGATGCCTTCACTTATATTCTGACTAAGCTAGGAGGTATTCCCATGTTACAGATTCATTTTCTTCAGAAAAACACAGGGAAATGAGCTGCCATCATTCAATTCTGCTCCAGAGTAAACTCAAGGCACTGCAGTGAACTCAGGGGAGATAATTCAAAGGGAAACGGGGCAACTGACAGTGATTTGGCTGGATACACTTAAACAAAAGAATATCTGGCTTCTTTTAGATGTAACTGAAATAAATGTGCTCAAAACTTAGTTCCTAGTCTTAGCTCCTGTTCCCTGTCACCCTGTGAAAAAGCACCACTGACAGATCATCTTCCAGCAGCTGAAATTCAAGGCATGTTTATTTGGTGGCAGTACTGGCTTCGTAGACTTAAGTCTCTTCTCCATTCACCACTGGCTCCCTCCTCACAGCACTCCTCTGCTGTGCTGGGACAAATGTTTGCTTCTCTCTGTAGGAACTGGATCAGTGAACTGATGTGGCTGAAAAATAGTGTAGGTTCCACTCTCACTCCACTCCCAAGGCTACTCTTCAGAGGGGTCCCTTCCCCAAGCTGTTGAGAGGGTGCAAAGGACAGGACAGGGAACCCCGAGGGTCTTCAGGGAACCCTGAGGGTCTTCAGGTACACCTGAACACAGCTTAACACAGGCTGGCGCGTGAGGGCCTCCATGAAAACTGAGGTTCCCAGCTTTGCACTGTCAAAATAGATGTGTTAACTTCCATGAGACACTGGTGGAATCCCCCTGGAATCACTTTTAAATCCAAACTGCCACTCTAAAGGAACTGGGGTAATATCTGTGCCTTGCACATTCACCTCTAGTGCTTTATCAAATTACAGTTTCCAGGATAGAAATTATCTGTGCTGCCTGGCCTCAGAGGCACAGCAGCTGTGCACAAGGTTTGTCACCAAAAGGGTCAATCAAACAACACGGATTAAAGCAGAACAAAGTTCCTTTCAAGTGAAGGTTTCCTCACATAAGGTTTTTTTTTTCTTTTTCTCTAAATTATACATGCAGATCAGCTCCTATCATTGGCTCCTCAGGCACCTAACAGCTTTTCTCCATGAGAAAAATGCAACTTTTGGGATACTGAAGGTCCATAGGTAACCTGAAAAAAAGATACCTTTTATTCCCAGGCCAAGACAAGGGACGGCCCTCGCTTGCTGCTTATGAAAGCTCCCTTAGCTACACAAACCCAGGACTGGAAAACCTTGCTTTGCCTTCTCAGGGCACGTGCTGGCCGTGAGTGCCTTGTGATCAGTGGTGTCTCTGCAGCTGCACAAGCCATCAGGAGAGCGACCCTACACAAATACTTGCCTCATCACTGCTCACATGGGCCCAGCTGTTGGCAGGTCAAGGATGCTCCTCTGCCAGGCTCAAGACAGACCTCCAGCCTTCACCCTGAGTGAACAACCTACATAAGAGCATCTGTGGAAAAGGGAGAGGGAGGGAAAGCAGTGTTCAGAGGGCAGTGCCTTTCTATGCAGGCTTCCCACAAAAGAGAACGGTGGTGTGTTTCTGCAGGGATTTAGTTCAGCCTGTGTGATATCCTGCCCTGGTGACTTTTTCTTATCATCAGCAGGAAATCAGGATTACAAGTGATCTCCACCGGTGGCTGGGCTGAGGTGGATAAGAGAGCCCTGAGGCTATGAGGGGAGAAGGCTGCTCTACATCCCCTGCGTATCACCCTCATCTCTAGTAAAAGGGCATGGACAAATTAGTCAACTTTAAGGGTTATTCTAATTTATAGCAGCAAAGAATGGGCCTCTGGGAGCCATTATACTAGGTAAGGGTAATTGGAGAGCTAACACCCTTTAGCTAGATGTCCTTCTTTGAACACTTTATACATGGAAACTGCTAAGAAGAAGCAAAATGGCACCAGTTTGGATAAAATCCCCATCTGGTGTGGTAGCATTACATTCCTAAGCTAAAAGGTGCTGGTTTGCCCTATGTGTGCACAGTTTGGGTCTGTCCTAAGGCTGCTGATCACTTATGCCTCTCCTCTGTTACACAAAGTACCTGCTTGTGAAGGGCCAAGGCTTCACTATATACACAACCACCTGGCTGCTGAGTTTCCCACAGCCACTTCTGTTCCCAGTGCTTGCAGCTGCTGACATAGGCTCTCGTGTTTGATCTCAAGCACCACTTCCACTGTTTTGCAATGGTCTCAACCCCACAGAAGATAAATTGACCAGAGTACATCACCCCATCTACCCACTCTGTTCCCAGGATAAAGTTGCAGGAAAAATGTGCAGAAGGGATTATTAGAACACATGAAGAGCTTTTCCAAGGCATTATGGTGGAAACTGATCACTACTTGAAGGGTAGGTGCTTGCTAAATTAGCCACACCTTTGCTTCAGGTACCATTGCAACAATTGACAGTTTTGCCTCTCACTGTAAATCTGAAGCCTGACTCTGTATGTGTCAGTAATTCTTCTCTAAGTACAGCCAGCTCAATGTCCAGCCAACTGAATATGTGATGCTCAAAAGTATCAGAATATAGCACATTATACAGAAGTAAATGCTATGATATGAAATCAGCTGACTTGGATCATTTTTTACAACCATAGGCATTTCCATGCATCTGTTTTAAAAATCACAAAGACCAGGTTATACTAGGAACATGGTAGCTTAAATCTAAAGTAAATTTCACTGGAATTGATTTCCACTGATACCAGACTGAAGAAGGTAGGAATTAGACTCTTATTCCAGATTTATACCAGCAGAATATACAATTTTCTTCCAGTACTAGCTAATGATTAAATAAAGCAAAAATGAAATTTGACAAGCAGCTGGTTTGATAAAATTTATAGGCACAGAATGAGATCCTCTGCCTCTTGCAATTTACATAGTCATTCAGACCAATACTAAGTGACTTTAATTCTCTACTATTCTAAGCCAAGGGTGTCTCCCGCACAGCATGGTAAAAGTAAAATAATTGTATATGCATAGGGTAGTATAGAATCAGGTTCAGTAGAAATAAGTTCACCCTTCCTTGTGAAAATTTACATCCATGAAATGTTCTTATGTTTCAGTCATGACAGTGTGTAGAAATGAAAGCTCTTGGAGTTATTCTGGAAAAATGGAGTGTTAAGAAGGGGCGTTTTTGAAAATCATTTTTCTACAATTCTTTTTCTTTTTTTTTTTTTGTATAAATACATATCTTCAGCTTTTGTAAACTGGCCTTAACCCAAAGAGCATTAGAGAATGCAAAAGTATGGCATCTGAATGTATTTTTTTACGCTACTAAAAGGATAATTTGGCTTCTAATATTCCTGATAAGAAATTTGAAGGGAGATTTTGAGGAAGTACGAGCTTATGCCACTTCAAAATTCTGGCACAGGAAAAGGAGGTGAGCACGATCCCTGGGAAAAACAGAGCTCTGTGTTCTCTTCTCTAGAAAGCACTCCAGGAGAAACAAAAGAAATGAAGAGTGGACTGGCCACTTCAGACCAAGCCCTGTTAAAAAGACAAAGGGTCCAGAAACTGGCTCAGACACCGAAGCCAGGCATACATCTGACAGAGAGACCTCAGTAGGTCTATGTACTGGAGAATTTTGCAATCAGTGTTTACTCTGACTAGACAGGACAGCTAACTTGTCAGGAAGGGGGAAGGATAAGCACTGCTGCAACAGGCAGTAGGCAGACAACATAAAGCAGCACAATGCTGCTTTTTTCAGTACACCACATGGTTTCTAACACTATAACTCTCCTAATTTATCCAACAGTCAAATTACAAGCAGAAATATTAACTGAGAAGTATGCACAAGTTGGTGAAAGACAAGATGGAGCAGAACATACAGGATATTAGCTAGTTCATTGTTGATCTTGCACATTTTCACTAAGGCAGTTCGACACACTTTTACTGTGGAGAGATATTTTGTACTTACCATAGAACTGAAATCCAAATGTAGGACTAAATATAATCTAGATGAAACACTGCAGATCTACATACAGCTTTCCCATGGAAATAAGCCTTCAAGAGTCCACCAAAATACAAGTTTAACTTTTATCCCTTCATTATTTCTGGGAGCCTTTTTTGCTTGTAATCAGTGAAGATAATGCTCTTCCATAATGTGAAAAATATATTGCAGTAAATTACATTAGACACTTATATCACATATACCTAAAATAAAAATTAAAAAAGGACATAAATGAGAAGGTGGAAAATAAAGAAGCAATCAAATCTAGAAAAGTATAATAACTTTAAGATCTTTAATCCATGTCAGTGAAGTCTCAGCTCAGAGTCCCCAACCCCCTGGCATACCTCTCCTACCTTTCTCTTAATATTTAAATGACCTGCTTTAGGTTACTACAAGAGCAAATGGCAAGAACGGCATAGTGGCCACATGGAGGGGAATGGCTGAAGCTTGGTATCCACAGAGCTGTGCAATCAGAGGACATTGAATTATACTGCCATGAACGTTCAGTTTTCTTCAATTTGTACCCAACACCACTCAGAGGCATAGAGCATAGTGTCTTCTTGAGGGACACTATCTGATACTACAGAAAATAAGGGGAATGCAGGGAAATGAACAGTGACTGTGATGTTCAAAGAGATGACAGAATAAAGCACATCCTCCTTTATGTTACACTTTTCTTGATTCAGAATGAAGCAGTCCATCCTTCCCCAGCATCACCTTTGTGATGAGTGAATGGTTGTGAACAGGTGCCAAGGTGCTCTTCATCCAGTTGGGGAATATGCACACAATGGTGAGCCTTTTGGTGGACAGCTAGAGGCAGCATTAAGCTTCTTTTTCAACCTGAGATGGGTTGGGATATAGCACCACTTCAAGTCTGTTAAAAGCAACAGGAAGATGGGCTGGGATATGGCACCACTTCACGTCTGTTAAAAGCAATAGGAAAAATCCAGTTAAGAATCCCAGTACTCCTAGGAAACAGCTTGAGATAATTTTATCAGATATATTCTGGAAAGCTGCCACTCCAGACTATCAGGAACTGCAATATGAGCAAGAAAAACCCTTAAACAGTGGGTCAACTGTCCACAGCACAACTATTTTACGTAACTTTGAATTTAAAAGCACAGTTTGAACTAGTCATTGCTGAATTAGTTTACGGTACAAACAAACAGGCTCCACCTTAGAGTTAAGCAGGGGTAATTTCCACAGCAGTGCTGGATTAAAACTCATTTCTATCTCTGCTAAAGGAAGAAAAGTGAGCTGCCTGAAACATGCACCTCCCAGCTATGTTGCAGACACAGCCTTCACCTGCTGTCCTGTGTTCAGAGGCATTATGAAGACAAAGTCTCTTATGAAAACAAACTCCAATCTCTCCTAACAGTTAGATGAGATACCAGACAGAACAAAAAACAAGACAAAGCCAATGCTCTGCTGGCTTTTTCAGAAGTTTTCTCTTGCTTCTGCAATAGGGAGCTACCACACTGAGGCAGGTGCTGATGCGTGTGACCGCCCACTGCTGATCCTGGATTTAAGCCATAAATTGTAGCTTAAATGCTCTGATTAGTCCTGTGACTCATGAAGTTTGAACTTTCCCCGAGAGAACAGAGGTATCCCGAGAACCTGATCTGATGCACAGTGCAGTTGGAGACAGGACCTGGGAAGCCAGGTGAGGGCAATTGTACCCCTTAGGTGGGGGCTGTATTGAGGGAAAAGGCACTGACCTGGGCAAGTGACTCTTCTGCAGCAGACCAGCCATTATGCTGGAGTTGCCACAGTGTGCCAGCTCTGGAAGCTGAGGCTAAACCTATCATCAAGTCTTCTGGATCTTTTAAACGAGCTATTAATGAGATTGCCTAGAGGAAAGAGACATGGCCACAACTCGAAGAACTGGCCAACCTGCTGGTAAGCAATCCATCATCTCACACAACCCACGCTCACTGGCACAGGGCATATGAAGCCATGCTCACACATCAGGAGCCTTGTGACAGCTGCTCAAGGTGGCCCAGCCAGCACCAAGGCAGGCTGATACCTCGGGCACCATGTCCTTCAGCCCTGCCCTGCATATTCTGACAAGGCTCTGGATATCCTAGTCAGACAACCCCTTGTCTAAATTTTGCCAGAAAGAGAATCGTGAGTATATCACAGACCGCAAATGGAAAAAAAAACCACATCAGACAAAAGCTCCAGAAGGTTTTGTTGGAGTTTACTTAATAAAAGGAGAAGTTGGTTATCACAAGGAATAAAATATGTGAATAAAAAGAACTCATTTCAGCTGTCTGTTTAAACTTTTCTGTGCACCTTTTCCTCTGTAAAAATCTTGAAATACACCTGCCTCCATTTACAATGCACCGATGTTGCAGTTTACATCCAGTCCTCTGAGGCACTTGGATGTTACTGGGTATTGCCAGGCAACTAGAGCTCTCAGGGACATAAAAGAAATTGGGGATCTTCCGCAGAAGATAATTAGTATCTAGACGGATGCTCTGAGAACCTGATTCAAAGAGAGATGTGTGACTTTTCTCTACTTACACACCTGTATCCCTTGGAAGAATGACACATAAGTGCCTGCTAACTTTCCTGGTAAAAGCATTAACATTTTTTTTTTGTGATCAGGCCCCTTCTGACACAAGCTGCAAGTCAAACAGAATTTTAAGAGTGAAAGCAAAGAATCCATACAAAGCTCTGTCTTTAGCCTGAAACAGCAATGAGCTCATGTCCTGATAAAAGGCTAAACATCGAGCAGAGCTAGCAAGATCAGAGGATTTCCTCACAACACAGTCTCAAGCAGCTTCTATATTCACACTGCAATAAAAACATCCACTAAGCAGGAACAGAACAACCTGCTTCAGTGTCAGGCACCAGCTCACCTCCCTGCCAGCTGGCAGGGAAACTCATGAGGCCACCAGGGACCTGCCCTGTTTGCATGTTAGATAGGTCCCCAGTGCCCTGGGAGGGTAGAAGTCAAGCAGCCTGGTCACTCCAGCCAGCAGCAGATGCCAGGCACTCCTTTCACTCATACATGCAGAGATGATTTGAGTCACCACCCTCCCAAACAAGCCAGCCAGGAAAAAAACACCAAACCCAGGTTTTCTGACAAGGCCAGGATGTTGCATACGGTTTCAACATCAGAGCAGCATTTGCCAGAGGAAAAGGGTTTCCCCGGCAATGAGGTGGGAAGGAAGCATAGGGGTACAAGGTTAAAGGGAGGACAGAAGAGCATGCTTGTTGCCTAAGAAGGCATCCTCTTCCTATTTGTAGTTGTGTCAGGAGATCCTTCCCACAAAGGGTTTTGGAGCACCACCTGTGAGCTCTTTCCTCATGCAAGCAAGCCAAGACAGGTCCGGCAGGAGTGGGATGGTTTTCGGGGCCACACCTAACTCACAGAAACTTGTGCTGGAGCCAGCTGTGGCAAATGCCAATAAAACCTGCAATCAGAGGCAGCTTTCATACTCAATGTGTCCAGGCTGACTTTCCTTTCAAAATAATAGAGGATGAGGCTGCAAGGTAAACAGGTCAATTTTTACAGGACATTTTAGCACAAGGCCTGTCTTTGTTGCAGTGGCTGAGATGCCCAGGACAGAGAAACTTCCTAATGGGCACAGTGCAGCCCAGGGGATGACCAAACATGCCCTCCCCACCAAAGAGCAGCATTTGGGACAAGGACTGAGGGGGAGGGTGCACACCCTGTAGGCAGTGCATCCATCTCTTTTAGTTGCTAATGACTGAAACTAGTGGCAGAATCCTATCCCTGATACAATCACAGAACTCAGACTGGAAATGGCTGTTGCAACAGAGTGGGTGAAACACTGTGGTTCCACTGTTTACTCACTAGAAGCTACAAGTTTCAGGTTGGCCACCAAAATGAGATCTATTATTTCCCCAGATCTTTAGGGAAATTAAACATCCATCATAGCACCATAACCAGATAATTTAAAATAAAACCCAAACCTGAAAGTCCTCCTAAGCCTGGATTATGAAAATATGCAAAAGCAACATCAATATCCCCAGAGAGATATATCTGTGTAGTGAAAAGAAGAATTTGGCCACATTCTGTGTTTTCACAGATCTGTCAATATTTATTTGTTGTGACTCACACTCTGGTGACTCTAAGCACAGTAGAAACTGAACATGTCTAAAATCAATTGACCTTGACTCCAATCCTGGATGAGAATTAAGCAAACTGCATATTTTTAACTTGCAGGTTTCACTGGGATTAAATTGTATGCAAAAAAAAAAATAAATCTAAATGTAATTTCATAACAAGAAGTTTGTTTTCTGCTTTTCTTAGAAACTTGATAAAGAGTTTTCTCTCCAAAACAACAAATTTTTGCTGCTGAGAAAGGCCAAGCATTGAAAATTAAATCCAGAGCAGTATTTTTTTCAGGAAATTGTAAGCAACAGAAAACAAACTATCATCAGACAAGTACAAGTGTAGTCTTAAATAGAACTTTCACTATCAACTGAGGCTTCAGTAAATGCTATGTGAGACTTAGGACTTTGATTCTTGTTCCAGAGACTTTAAGGTGAATTGCCATTCTACTGGAAAACAATCTCATGTAAACCCAATTCATAGTAAGCAATCTTGAGATTTCTCATGGGTTGCATGCAGAACAAAATGCCCTGTTTGAGATTCTTCTCTGTATGTCTTCTTTGCTATTTGTTCACCGTCTTCTAATTTTGCAGCATCCAGAAAGCAAGATCCCTTCACTGCACAAGGGGAAGACTCAATGGCTCTTAATCTGATTTGATGCTACTGTTCATGCATCCTTTGCTATTCCAAGGAACTGGCACCGAGGGCTTCAGAGAGGTCTGTGGGCAAAAGTGCTGCAAGTATTCTGCAAAAGCATTTCCTGAACCACATCTGACAGGACAAGTTAGCTTATGAAAACCCTGACAGGATTTTTTATTGGTCAAAGTACCACCCCTCCTAGGTTTCTACACTGTACCACTTTGCTGGGCAACAGTATTTTTCAAACACAGCCTTTACAGGGAGGCAAAGAAACACGCTCAGTGTTCAGGGAAAGGGCCCCTGGAGAACAGGAGGAGCCGATGGCAGCAGGCTCAGTGTGCTGCTGCTGACCCAACCTGCCTGGATGCTGAGCTGCTGCACCACAGAGAGAATTCTAATTTGTTCTAACAGGATGGGCGTGCGCTGGGCCGCGTCCCCAGCCAGTGTAAATCACAGTAGCCCTCCTGAAATCAATGCAATTATGCCAATTTTCATAGATTCATAGATTTTCAAGTCAGAAGGGAGCATTGTGATTTACATGTTGGCTATAGCTGTGATCTATGTTGCAAATGAGGATTTATAGCAGCCAGGAGGATCCAGCCCTCCGATGCATTTCAGGAAGTCTAATCTTCTAGTCAGATGAATTCTATAGAGCAGCTGCTTTGCTGCAGGAGAATAGCAGAGCCCTGCAGAATCACATATATTGAGGTGGGCTATTTACACCCTGATGAGAAGCTGATGGGGCAAAAAAGAAACAGTACAAAGCATTGCCTGGAGCAGAGGACTGGTTCAGGGAACAACAGAGGTGGCTGAGCAAGGAGGGAATGACAGCTAGATGGAAGGCACCCAGGTGTGCTGTTCCAGATACCCCTGGCAGCTAAATGAGGGCGGGCAGGCACACAAAACAAGAAAGCAGATTTTGAGAGTCAATACCATATATTTCTTCCTCTTGCACCAACTCAGCAGGGAACCTGCAGGTTGGGTGGGATTCTGAGATCTCTCCCTGCTCCTTGCAATTCCTGGCTGTTTCCCAAGGCACTTTGCAGACTGCCTGGGCTCCCTCAGCCCCTGAGCCAACTGCAGGCAGCCCTGTCTGCAGGAGAAGAACTCTATTCCCATACTTTCATTTGCAAGGGACTACTAATTAGTGGACCCTTCAGTACACTGATTGTCACACATGATGTTTTGCATTAATCATTTAGGGGGGTTACAGATAACAATTAGTAGGTTCATATAATTTCCCCCATTTTTCCCTATTTACCCCTTCCTATCAGGCAAGTCCTTGAAGGTTAAGTTAACACTCACTGGGGGAACACTGCACTGAGATTCCAACTAGTGTTTTCTGGTGCTTTTTCTTTTCACCATGACAGTTATGAAAACCTTCCTTTCCTATTGCCAAAACATCCCTACATGCTGCTTTGTGAGACAACACAAATCTGGGAAAAAGGACCTGGCATGCCAGTGATCTCTGCACAGCAGCCTGACAGCACCCAAGGACTGGCAGTGATATGCTGAAACACAGTAATATGGGAGTGGAAAATGAGGAGGCCTTAAGGAACATTTTAGGAGCTCCATCCTTCCTCAAAGAAAGAAAAGAATTAAACAAGATGGGTCCGGTCCACTCTGGGTAACTGGCATTGGTTGGGTTTGGCTTTACTGAGAAAACCTGTCAAAGCAATGAATCTAGAGCTAGTCAAATAGGCTGTGGTCATTTTGTTTTATCTCACAGAATAAAATAGGGCTGGTTTAAAAAGAGCAGTCCATCCACACTACAAGACGTTGATGTCATAAAATCTTCATAGGGATAAAGATGGTTAGCTCAGTCTACTTGCAGCCAGGGCTGGTCGACTCTCTTACTATGCCAATCCCTCTGCTTTATCTTAATTCATCCAACTCGAACCAATGTAAAAGAAACAAAACTTCTGTAGGCTTAAGTAGGGCTTAAGTGGGGAATTTGTGAAGTCTCAGTGAGAGAAAGGGCATATATTTACTTCATGGACCAGACTGTGGGCTGATGTAAGTAAGCCTGGCTTCAGGTGCACTGATGAGAACTGGAAAATTGTGGGGACTTCCCATGTGTATTAAGGCTGCATTTTTGCTGTGTTGCAACTGAATCTGGGATTTCCTTTTATTTATTTCAATAAATAAATTGGTTCCCTAAGTAGGTACAAACATTTAACTTAACCATTCCTAGAATCTGAGATAAAACAGCTCTTTCCATTTCTACACAATAAATATGGAATGCAGTCTCAAGTAATGCAAAATACATTGAACTGCCTTTAGATTCTCGCCAAAAATACTGCAGTTGGAGAACAAGTCCTGGACTCTCCCACATTTCCTAACCCAGCCTTATCTGCAGTCCAGAACATATAAAACATCTTTGGAACTGCAGCAAGAATATGAACACAGAGTACTTCTCTTTCCATGATTAATTCAATTCACAATGCTTAAGGAAGGGTCTATAAACACACACACTCACACACGCAGCAGAAGTCTACCAAATTATGCAAAGCATTTGCTTCATTTTTAGTTTTGCAATCAACCTCAATTTGATTAGCGGCATACTGACACTCACCTGGGAAATTTTTTAAAACTGACTTTTGCTGCTGTGAATGTACATTTCAGTCATCCTCCATCACTGCAGCAGCAACCTCCCAAGGCCCCAGTGGGGGAGTGAAAACATAAAGTGGTAGCTACGAAAGGCACTGCTCCTCTTGCCTTTCTGGTTTACATGTGCACTAAATCCCACCCGACTTCTTTGTGAGGTCAGCCTGGACACAAGGAGTAGAGGGGGACACACACACATATCCTCTTGGGAAAAAACGTTTCAGTCTCTGGCACCTCTTTTGTTCTTTCCTTAATTGCAAACTGATGCTGAAAGATTTTGAAGCAAGACACAAGAACTACTATTCACAACTAGCTATTTCCTATAAAGCATTGATTTCTGATCACTGTTTAATTCCTCCCAGTGTCACTGTTAAGATTACATTTTAAATGCCAACCCAAAACACAAGGCAATGGTGCAGAGAATTGCAAGCTTAGAAAGCAGGCACATGCACAGCACACTGGCCTACGTTGGAAGAAGGAAACAGTGCTGAAACAGTAAAAAAGGTAATTTGAGATTTTCTAGAGAACTGCTCTTTCTGTGGGGTGTATTTCCACAGGGATTGTGACGTGACTGCCGGGGGAACTGAAAGTGGCATCTTCAGGGTGTGAGAGGATGGAGTCCTAAAGACAATATGAAAAGTAGCTGAAAATAATTCTAATTGCTTTAAAATGCATTGGGAAGACAGGTATTATTCACAGATTCGTTACTACTACTTGATCACTGTAAGTCCTCAGAACCAAAACCTGAGCTCAGAATAGGGACTGATCCAAAATACAATTACCTTGGCTCAGAAGGTTTCTCAGTGCAGTGAAAATTAAGGGGAAAATGAATTTTTCTCATTAGAAGCAGAGGTGACACAAAAATCTGCATGTCTGTTTTGGGGGATAGAGTGGGTGGCGAACATCAGCATTTTTAACACAAATGAACTTCAAATCTTAACAAAAAATGACACAGAACTGTTTCTGCATAACCAGAAATTCTGTACTTCTGCAACACTGAGGCAATATAAACATGGAATACATAGATAGAGATATGTAAATACAATAGCAAATGTGGCAATAGAAAAATCCAGATCTAAATGAGGAAATCAGAATGAGACATTTTCACTTGCATAAATGAAACAATTTGACATTATCACAGTGAAATGAGAAAGTCAAAAGATAATTGTTTCTCATTTTCCCATTTTAAATTTTGATACATTTCCAAAAAATAATTGCTTTTTGACAAAAACACTTTCACCAAGAGCAGACCACTCCACTGATTCTGTTTTTCCATTTTACTCTACTAAAAGCTTCCCACAACGATTCTGCATAAGGGATGACTTTGCCTTCTTCTTCTGCACCTGGGCACTTCCCTGGCAGCTGCTCCTTGCCTGGAATTCCTAGTCTGCTTCAGTAGCACCAACTCTTCCCTGCTTATCCGTTTCAAGTCAGAGAAAAATCCTATACAACTTAAGCTATCAGCCTACCGTCGATTATGATAGAGCTCATATTTTGTGATCTAAAAATTCGACTGTGGCAATTAAAACTACAGCAGGTGATTAATTTTTATTCACGGATTCGTGTCAGGTCTTTCAGTGAAGCACTGGTCTCCCTTTCAGTACCCCTGAATGCTTCCATGTTCTCTCTTCTGTTATTAAAAAAAATGTGCTGTTCTCTTCCTCCATTAGTGCTGTTCTCCTCCTCCAGTAAAAAGCTAAAAAGCCTCCTCTGACATATTTTTCACTACTTGACTATCCACAGCAATAAAGGTGAAAAATCAAAGGAGATCATCTGGAAACAAACAACAGAAGGTGCACAATGTGTCATGCCACAAGCAGGCTTGGTACAGCTCAGTGTAAGCTCACACTCCCCAAGGACCACCAGAGCAGATTTTGGCTTTGTGATGGCTGAGTCAGGAACTGTGAGAAGTATTTGGTGGACAGCATTCTCCCTTCAGCATTTTGGAAAGGAGAGCTGTTCTCCTCATTGTCTGAAAGAGACACTTTACTAGGGCTGTAGCTGCTTCTGCTGATGGAAGATATCACAGCATTTTTCACAAAGTGTGCACCTGCCTCAGCCAACGACCTACTGAGTAAATTCTTTCAGTCTACCTAATTCCTTCTTACAGCTTCCACAGAACTGTTGTGTAGCATCATTCTGGGCTTCCAAATACCTGACACATCATGTCTGTGACGGATGAAAAGAGTTACACCAATTATGTGGCCTCTTAGAGGCTCCAGGACTAAGGGCTGTCTAACTCTGAAATAGTAAAGCACAGTCTAATTTCCCAGAAATCTATGTAGAAATTAATGCTTTCCAAAGCTGAAGCACATTAAAAACCAAGTGGAGCTTGACTTCTCAGGGTGACTCAAAGACGTATTTCTACTTCTTCCACTAACATTGCAAAGTTCCCCTGGTTTGAAACATTCAGCCTTTGCTGGCCTACAGAGACCTTTTACTCCCTTGGCACCTGTCAAAGTGCCATGGGACAGTTTTCCATAACCTGGAAGGAAAATTCCAACTTCAGTGAAGAAGGAATACTTTCTTGTCTTCATCTAACTGCCTGGGTGTGCTATGAAGCATAAGACAGTAGGGGCAAGAAGTGCAGCTTCAGTGATTGCTGGCACTGACATGGCTTGTGCCCTTGTAAAGTAGCCACTGCTTTTTCCAAGTTTTCTTTTAGGAGCAGGGTGGACCTTACAAAACCTCAAAGTTCCCTGAGAGAGGGAAGGGCGAAAGTAAAAAGAAAGAAGAAAAAGAATAGATTATGTGGAACATCAATGAAATAAAGGGGAGGGCTGTCAGGACCACAGGATCAGACATGCATTGAGAGAGAACTGGATGGAAGGGTCATCAAGCAGAGCCCTCCCAATAGCACCCATCATACCATGATGGCATCTAAGCTGCTACTGGACACAACCCATTGATGCTCTGCCCAGCAATGTGAGAGAATGATAGCACAAGCAGAGCTTGTAAATCCCAGAGATGGGATTTACCATCAAACCTCCCACACTGAAGGGCTGACAAGAAAGTCTCCACAACAGTCTGAGCTCATTACAATCCCCAAAGCTACATATTCAAGCTTTACCCTGAAAGCTGAAGGAAGCACATGAATCCAGAAGCTGGAGCTGTAAGAAGCACAGCTAATAAAAAATGGACCTGGCAATACAACCCTACATCTGCTGTTTAATCTTTGGGCTGCTTGGCAGATAGGGTGAGAAGGACCTGAAGGGCAGAGGAAGCTTGCAAGCTGAAATAGGTCTGGAAATCAGGGTTGCTTTAATAGTAGGTTCTTTCCTTTCTCATGACGGTTTAAGAAAGAAATTAATGAATGACACAATCTAAAAATCTAAATTGAAAGAGTTCTGTGCCCCTCTTCTCATTTTACTTTTCCTTTCTTTTCAGGTGTACAATACATGCAGCACTAAATTTTGTATTAATCTATATAGTGTGAAATTGGTTACTTGAATATACAGTGTAAACAAGAGCAGGATTTGACCAGCAGATAGATTTGTAAAATCTATATTTATGTAAATGCTTGTAAAGTTACCTTTGTGCAGAGCACTGCATTTTGACAGTGTCTTTTGTCTAGTGCAGAAAAACCCAACAACTAATATGATGTACAGCTCATACTTTTAAAAACTATTCCTGGCATGCCCTTTCACTTTGCATAGAATGCAGCTTTAGGCTGTATTACGTTCTATACGGTAACAATCAGTAACACCACATTTTTTTCAAATTAATCCATTTTTTATCACATGAACCCATTAACACAGCTGTTTTGTGTGCACACATGTCACGTTTGTGTAACATTTCCTCAAAAAAAAAAAATCCAAATTGATCAAATAAAACATAACAACAGTAGATTTCTGGACTGAGATTCAAGCTTTTGTCAAGTTCAGGCATAGTTTTTTCCCTCTCAAAACTGTAGGATTGACTTTCCTCTTGCTCATTCCGTGATACATTATTGCAGGTTTATTACTTTTTTGAAGACACTGGCAATGCATACCAGGAAAAAAGAGAATGAAATCAAGTCCAAAGGCTATGCCTTTAAAATACCGACATAACCCACGTGGCAGGAGTGAAAACATGCATATGAATGTGGCCAAAATTGGGGCTATGCAGCCAGATTTGTGAAGTCAGACCAGCCAGTCTTCAGATTTCCATCAGGCAACTGAGAAACCAACTGCTATAGTGCTAACAATGTCTGCAGTGTTAACTCTGAATGAATGGCCAGCAGAAGGACACCAAGAGTGCCCTAACTTAACTGCTCAGCTCTGCCCAAGGAGCAGACTATGCTCCAGATGAGTAATCTAAATGAGTCAATAAATGTTGTCCAAATTTCTCTAACACCCCAGATATATGATGTTGGAGGCTGTTGGAGTGCAGCTGCCACCATTGCCACACAGCACCTGGTGGGTTTATCAGATCTGGAGCTGCACAGATGCCTGCTGAAGTGACCTGCATAAAATTATCCCATGAGCCTGGTGAAAGCTAGAGCATCTCTGTGACATTTTTCACCAGACCTTAGTAAAGGGTCTAGAGGTCCTGAGCTCTGGGCTGGCCTCCAGTTTTATGAGGACTACACTTTGCATTTTTTTCTGCTTATGCAGGATCCTTTTATAAACATCTTTCTTTTTCCTCTTTCAAAATAATCATGTCCTTCTTTAAACACTACAAAAGAAATAAAAGAAAATGCAGAAAAGCACACAAGGTTCTGCATAATGTGTACAAGAAATGAGTGTTTATCACTGCATGAATACCTAATTAGACCAGACGTAGCTCAACAGCAAAATAGAAAAACTATGGGTTAAAGCACGCAGCATTCCATGGTTAGTATTGCAAAGATACAAGAGCATGTAACACAAACTCTGTGAAGCAAGAACCATTAAGCTGGCAAGTAAAAAATCCTGCAGAGATGAAGGCATGTCTTAACTGGGCAGCCACTCTAATCTCTTCACTGCAGTCCTTGTTCTCCACCCATTCCCAGTTGTGCACTTATTCCTTGTACTTGTAGGAATATAGGCTCCTAACCTAAAAAGACATCTTCTTGTCTTTTAGTTGAACTCAGTGAGTGGGAGTAAGGCGTACTCAAGGCAGACCTCTCGGGACAGATGCTGACCTTGTTTGTTATCTCAGACCCAGCACCACACCAAGTGGTTACACTGCTTGCAGCCCCAGCTGGCTTGTGCTGGGTAATGTGGAGCCTGGGAACAGAAGCCCCGTGATTGCAGCACCTGGACAGGCTGCTCTGCACAGAGACTCTCTGTGTATATTTGGTTTTGGATAGATCTTAGAGCAGCACATGGCAAAACACTCACAAAATCTGTTCTTCTCAGTGACCACGTGGTTGTACTTTACGTGTCTTGTGATTTATTCTTCCAAGCAATGAGAACAAGAGCCTCTGTCCAAGCCTAAATATCAGATTAGCTTTAAAAGCATTACCTGAAGAGAGTATGAGGGTAATAGAGATCTCATGGTGTAGTAAAGACTGCTACTGTGTAAGAAAATGTGTACAATCTTAATACAGCATGCACTTTGTAGGGCATGCTAATTATAGGAAGGCTTCATTGGCAAAAACATCCAAAATTTTCTGTGTCCTGAAAGTCCTGTTCCTAATGGTTCCTGTTCAGGCTCAATTGTTTTTTCAGCACTCCACCAACAAAAAAAAGTTAGTGAGCAAGATTTCAGAAGAGGTCCTGTCATCCCTGCCCTGTCCTTAGTTTTTTCCTCTGAAAACCTTCTCTTCTTACCTGCCTTGAATTTCAGGTGTTCATTTCTTCTCTCCTGTCCAGGAAAAATGGCAAACCATTCCATGAATATCTTCTTGCAATATGGTTCCCTTCTTTTGTGCAAAAACTTTCTCTTTCTTCCACATCCTACTTTATACCATTCACTTCAAACTCAGTTGATCTCTTCCAAACTCAGTTGATCCCTTCCAGACTCAGCTGATCCCTTCCTGAGCTCCTGGAGTATCCCTCATCCCAGATGCAACTGCAGTTTATTCCTGTGTCATGAGGCCTGGGGATCTGACTCATCGTTTTTGCCATCACTTCTTTGCATCAAAGCCTCATCTAATGCTTGGTCTCTCCACAAGAGAAAGTGTGGTTAGAAGAGGTATGACTATCAAGGCCTGGAGAAAACAAAAGAAAAGGAGACAGATTAAGGCCATCCAGTTGCTGTTCAGTTGCTGGTTTTACCTTTTTTTTTTTTTTCTTTTTTTTGTTTTGTTTAATTTAGTGATCTGATATGGTCTATTGAGCCTGCCTCCCATTAAGAGGTGTTGCAGTCTGCTCCAGGATTTTCAACTGGTGAGGTGCATGCATTTTCCAACCCCTCCTTGGCAGTGACAGGGACACGCACCTTTTCTCTGTCTTCTGCCATTCTGCAGTTGGTCTAAAACCCCTCCTGAGCAGTACCCACCTGAACCATCCCATCACCAAGGTGGCTCAAACAAAGAACAAAAGCACGTGTGGGAAAGGCTGGTGGGAGTCTCTTGGCTCTTATGCCAACTCACTGGTGGTTGTGCTGCTGTGCATGTCAGTAGGAGATTAGCTGCCTGAGTCCACAATCCATTTTTGTGCTTCTCAGGGAAGCGTATTCTTACAGTCCCCTCTTTTAAAGACCAATCTGGGCACATGCTGAATGAGGGTGCCCCCCTCCCCATGTTTAATTCTGCTTTCTGAACTGTGCATTTCGAATGCTTCTGCAGTGCACCGTGTGCAATTAGAGACAGTCCCACAGGGCAGAGGTGCAGGCTGCATCCTGAGATATTCCTCTGCTGTGGAAAATAAACAACAGCCTCTGAGACTATTCCTCTGCCAAAATAATTTTAGCATTTCACTGTCACACAGCAGGTGGGCTGGGTGGGGAGGGAACACGATGAGAGGTGCTGCTGCACCAGCCTCAGGAGGCTGGTTATTTTAAAACGCACCAGACAATTAATTAATTTTCCTTTAAAAAATGTTGCAAAAATGTAGTTGAAGGTATTACACCTTCATAACAAAGTCTCTATTATAAATGAGACTCTCCTTTTCAGACAGGGCTGTAATTAGATTGCCTGTGGTGATGATGAATGGCCAAGGTGAATTCATTTCGGGGAAAGGCGCGCAGCAACAATCCAGGTCCAAAAGGCAGGGAGGGCTACCTGTGGCCACCCCTCAGGCACCCGCCAACACGGCAGGGAGGGCAGCTGTCCCCCGAGCTCGGGCAGACACACAGACTATTTTCCCACTAAGGAAAAGCGGCGGATCCCACTTCCCCTCCTCACTCCCACCACTCCTGCAGCAGCATGGGGCTTGATGTGGCCTCTGGGGTACCACAGCCAGC
Organism: Xenops minutus; assembly: GCA_035221455.1. Lineage (NCBI taxonomy): Eukaryota > Metazoa > Chordata > Aves > Passeriformes > Furnariidae > Xenops > Xenops minutus. The sequence continues at coordinate 111,424,829 of JAWWEE010000001.1, read as the reverse complement.
TGGGTGTGGAACAAGGTGCAGAACTGTGGGCTGAGCTGCAGCCTCTGTGGTCCTGACAGGACCCCCCACTCACCCCCTGACAGCCCTTGGTTCTCCCAGCCCGAGATCTCCTTTGGTGCCACTTTGGTGCCAGGGCCACTGGGAGACTCCGACAAGGGTCCAAGGACCAGAGCAGAGCAGCACACAGCCCTCCCTGCCTTCATAGCGAGTGCCAGCCCCGAGCATCTCTGGGCAGCTTTATTACTGTGATTAATGGTAGTGTGATGAATCCCCCCACTCCTCATCCTTCTCTGCCTGCTGCACAGTAAATGTCGTTCCAGAGGTAGGGCTGTGGGAGAGCACAGCATGCCCTAATGACCAGGGAATGCTCTCTTTAAGGTCTGGCTTTAAACACATTTGCTGTCAAGAAGGAGAAGCTCGCAGTGCTCATGGCTGCATTTCAAAGGGAGCATTTTGCAGGATGCAGCAGGTATCTGGAGAGATGGAGGTCACACTGGGCTCAGTCCTAGCCAGGAGTCACCCTCTATTTACAGATTTTTGCTGCTCAGAGAGTCCATCAACTTTTGGCTCACCAAGACTAGTAGCTTGAGCTTTGCACTGTTTCAGAAGTTTTTGCTTTCTCTAAATCAGGACTTATTTTTTACCTCTTCCTCACTTTCCTGTCAATTGTTACACAACTGACCATGCCTGGAAATGAAGAGCTCCATCCAGAAGTAAAAGCTACTATAAAAAGAAGAAACTGTCCCCAGGACAGATCCATTTCAGTAAATGGTGAGGGTGATGTAAAATGAAAGTTGTGCTGAAATCATTAGCTCCGAGAACACTGAAAGGACTGAAGAGGTATAAGCTGAAACGTAAGAATTATAAGCAGCATTGTCATTTACAGTTACAAAAACTCTTGCCTGGACAAAATCATTGGCAGAATGAGGCAGGTGATGGCTGTAGCAGCAGCATATTTCTGCTCTGTGGACTTTTTCCTGGCATTAATAAAAATAGTCTACTTGGAGGATGAAGCAGCTGCTTGCCAAAAGAGCCTCTGGCTCCCCACACAGCACTGTTTGGTGGGGTGTGAATGCTAAACCTTAGGAAGGAGCACTTGGTTGGGAAATTGCAGGCCTCACTAACGCACAGCCTGATCCTCTTTAACCCACACATTTTCCTGGGCCTCCTATTCCTTCTTCAGCCCTGAACACTTACTGAACAACCCTAAAACTCTCAGCATCAATTAATGCAAATGTGACAGGCTTCTCTGATAGGTAGGGTAAGGAGTCTTTCAGCCTCATTAGAGAAGGGAAGGGCTTTCCATCCATCTCTTGATTTTGATGGAAATGGTATACAACGTTTTATCTCTGTGAAACAATAAGAGCGAAGGGGCTGTGAGCCAGGGCCGCCAGCTAAGAGTTGAAGATGAAATTTAATTGGTTAGTAACAAAATTTTACTGCTGAGACAGCTTGTTTACATCTATTTAATGTCATTGCCTCCTGAATTTGTCTATCAGGGAGTGCTGCCTGACTGCTTCAGCCAGATAACAAACTGGTTCATGCCGCTTCCAGATTTATCTTCTCTTCTGGCCACCAACAGCCTCTTTCCAGTTTTTGCCTCTCTCTGGTAGCATCCTTTTCCATTGAACTGCACTGGGGTGTATTCTGTACCTGCTTATACCTGCTTATACTGCTTATACTGCAGCCCTTTCATCTGCTGGCTCTGCTGTTTTAATCACATCCCTTATCTCAGTCCTGGCTCTGTGCCTTTTGTTTGCCATCCCATAGCCCTTTGCCAGTTTGCACTTCCGTGTCTCCAAAACCTGGTCCTTTCCTCACTTACAAACCCCGAAAAGGGCATTTTATTTAAGTGGTCTATTTCAGCTCTAATTCTGCAAGGACTTGGGAACTGGATCTCAGGAAAGTGGAATTACTGAATGTGCTCATTACTTTGCAGGACTTGGCCCATAATACACTCCTGTTTTCCTACCTTTGCTCTACTTTGAGCTGTGGCTGCCAGCTCCCCAGCATGTCTTTAAAAGGCAAGAGGATAGGAAAGTGCCTTTGTTTTGCTGTGGCTGTGGCACAGTGCTGCACGCTGTAGGCAGAGTGAGAGTCCGCAGGCAGCAGTCTCTGACCCAGCACTCTTCAGCTGGTGACAGTATTTGCAAACCTGAGAATTCAAGCATGAGAGGGAAATGGAATGCAAGTTTAGAGGGAAACACAATGTGGACAAGAGCATAATGCACATATGTGTGTGTAGATGCCACTGAAAGTACCCATGAACTGTAAGGCACCATAATTGGGCCCATTGACATTCAGATGATGTGCCCAACAAAGAGCAACTTACACATCCAAGAGGGCACACGGAGATTGGCTCCACAGTTCAAGGGGTAAAAATATGAGCCAGTATCAGTGAAGTGCTCCTGTAGGAAAGCCGAAGGCAATGGTCTGCTACTCTGCCTATACAATTTTAGGACCATGACAGTATTCTCTACAAATGGCTCTCGATTTCTGTTACATTATAAAAGCAGTAAGGGCTTGGTTTTTTTAAGTGGGAGGCAATTGTTTATAAAAAGATGCTAGAGGTACAGTCAGATGTACATGAAAAAACTAGCATAACATGATTTTCATTTTAAAGTTGAACAAAAAGCAATGGAGTCATTCTTTAATCAGCTTTGTACCTGGGTTAATCCCAAATTTCACTATTTGGCTCTTGTTGGGAGGATTATTTAGCCAATGCAAGCAATCGTGAGCATTTCCAAATTTGTCAGGTAAAGGCTGAGAAAGCTGAATCAGGACTAATAAAAGGTCTTGTTACAGAAATAGGTGCTGGCATGGAAGAGAGAATCCAGCCTCTGAGCACTGACACATGCATGTTTGTCATGTTCAGAGTATCTCTTTCACTTAGACTGAGTCAGAATTATTATATAAAGTTTAACTATTGCTTACATGAACTTCTGAGGGTAATCTGCTGCCTTGTTGCAAAACAACGAGCCATGAGGAGACCCAGAGACTCAGCTCCTTCTCTGTGATGCCCTCAGAACCAAGCTATCAGAGGAGCAGAGTTATACGTAACATAAATGATAACAAAAGATGTTGTTGGGAGGTATTAGAAAAAGAAAATTAAAGAAAATTGTTCCTGGAAACAGAGAAAGAGGAGCTTATTAAAATGGATCCCATTGAAAGGAGGCTTTTTGAAAAAAAACATATCTTTTCAGAAATCGTAAGAATACTTACAAGAGCCATAGGTATGATACCTTCCATATCTATCATTAGCTAGTATTGGGGATTTTGAAACAGTATGGATTCAGCCCTCAGAGCTTCTCATAGTGTCAGAGCTTCGGAAGATAGCACTGGAGAGGACCTGCTCTTGGGTAGAGAAGGCTCACAGCAATGGTGACATCAAATCACCTTTTCTATGGGTGAAGACTAACTGGTGCACAGCTCTACCACAGGAGATATTTTATACCATTCCTCTGGAACCACCTTTTTTTAGGCAGGATGTGAGACCCAAACTGGCATGTGTCAGGCCTCATGCTGCTGTGGGACTCAGGAGAGACACTGCAATTACCTACCTGTGACAGAACTGTTGGGTTTGGTTTTAGGTGAATTACAGGATGTTCTTCCCCATCCCCTGTGGCTCTCACATCTACGTGCTACCTTTACAGAATCAGGCCTTTTTCCTTAGGGAAGTAGGAAAGAGAATATCCTTCATACAATTTTACTTCGCCCATAAGGGCATCAACCAGGCATGACGTATTCATGGCAACTAACAAGGTTTGTAAATATACCATGTCTAGGAAGTCACTGGTGGCAGATGTTTTTTCTCCCTCACTGCACATAAGCCTTGTAAGCACGAGCACCCTTCCAGCATAGTAGCAGAGGAAAAATTCAGTGATGTCCTGCCATGGAGAGAGAAAAGACATTGTCTAGAGATGAGCGCTTGTGGTGGTGGGGAGCTCATTTAGAAAATTAAACATGACCTTTTAAGCAGAAAATGAATGGATGCAGAGCAGACAGCCCATCAGCCGCGTGAAACAAAAATGTTGCAATCTGGCTAAAAGCACCCAGTGCTTTTTTTGAACTCTAAATACTATAAAAAGCTGTGGGCACATAATTTTGCCCAGTTCCTCTGAGTATTAATATATGCAACCATTCGCAACAAGAGAAGCAGCAGTCTAATAATAAACACGATGCAATCTCAGCACTTAAAGGAGAAAATTTAGCCCTGTTGCAATCAATACAGTTGCACGAGTCTTACTCCCCACTGTCTCCACTCTGCAGCTCCCAACATGTCCTTACGTTTCAGTGGCTGCAGCTGTCAGCTCTGAACCACCTCCTTGGAGCCCCAGAAGACTCATCACCCAGACAAAGAGCCAAGGCACCCACTGCAGAGCATGCTTCATCCCTGACAAACCTTGTCTTCTTCTGAGGCTCAGCCTGGTTTGTCACAAGAGCATAGCCAGGATGTGTGCTCTCATGCAGGAAGCTGAGAAGCACTCTCTGTCTCCCTGGGGCCAATGCAGCTGTGGAAGATGAATGAATGCTCAATGCCTCTTAAGAAGAGATTCTTGTAGGAGAACATGAACAAGAACCTAGGGCTAAAGAAGACCTCAACATCTGCAAAGTCCAAGAGCTGCACAGTCATTGATGAATCCACTGAAGCACTTGAGGTGAAGAATGAACTGCACAGGGCTCCTGCTGCACTGCAGAAGTCATGTCTGTCTTCTCCAAGGTCCCTGTACCATGCCACAGCCTCTATTGACCTCTCCTTGGATGTGATATGACCTTCCCTGCAGCTAGTGAGCCAAAGCTGCCACACACACTCTGAGTTTGGACTTTACTGCCCTGCAGTCATGCTGCTGCCTCCACTGGTTGGGGCCATTCAGCTATTGCATCTTGTCACAGTCTCAGTCACCTGGCTCTCTGAGCAAGCAGTTGCCTGGAAATGTCAAAAACCCCCAAACTTGATTGCCCTCCTGCCTCTGCTTCTCATCCCAGACAGCCTGTGAAAGAACACAGCCTTGTGGTTATGCCTCCAGCACCATGAGACCAGTGGTCACAGCATGCTGCTGTGTCTTCTGTCACAGCAAGCCACATCAAGCCTTCAATTTCAGGCTGCCCTTGTTTTTTAATAGCATATTTCATTCATCCAAAGTCGCCTGGCTGGAGGAGCCCATGCCCACACTGACACTGGTTTGTAGACTTCATTCATACATTGAGTTTTGGTTTATTGTCACTCATCACCACCTTAAAGTGGAGCTAAACCATTCAAGGAATGCACAAGCTTGGTGCCCTCCTCTGTACAGCCTGTGCAACACTGGTTTCCAGGAAGAAGAGTGCACTGGGGAAGAAGGGCAGGAATGTGTCAGAGTCAGCCTTTTCATTTCTGTGTTTACATAAATAGAAAAAAAATGTAAAATAATGTATAAAACTCTCTTAAAAATACCAGGCATGCTGAGCTTGCAAGAAAATTATAATCAAAGAGCCTTTGTAGTTTACAGCCTTTTAGTTACAGTTCTCCCATATGGAGGTAAAATACTTGTTGGTACAGTGAGTGACAGGGAGAGAAGTGTTACTAACAGGCTTCCAATGATGTCATCCCAGAAGAAAAAAGGGAGAAAAAGAACAAGTTGAAAATTAAATACAATAATAAAAATGCGTCTTTTCATATTAAAATGTTGATAAATATGGACATGTAGAGCCATACCACTGCTGGATATAAGTCAGCATAACCCTGCTGACATCAGGATGCTATATGCCAGTTCACACTGTCCAAAGTGCTTCTCCTTTAACTACATTCTGTTTTCAGTCAATGAATTCCCAAGTATAACTTCCAGCCTGCAAATGGACCATGTGTGCAGGTTTGCGGTAGTGATTAACCAAGGGGCTGAGGACATGGCCAGTAGCTACTGGCTAAGAGTTATTCCTACTGCTTGAGAAGACTGATCAGCCATGCCTGCCTACAGTGGGCCTCAAGAAGAGAGTAAAAATGTTTGTCATTTCAAACAGTAGTACATTAGCTGTGAGGTGGGTGCATAAATATTATCCTTGTCTAGCAGGTAGGGAAACTACATTCCCTCAGCATCAGGTAGCAGTTCTGTAGCAACGACGATCCGATCTCTGGTTTTCTCTCTCATTGCCCCAGTGCTGTGACTTCAGCTCACAGTGCTGTCAGAACCTGTCTCCAAAGAAGGAGCACTTTACCTTGAAACAGAGCAGATTGTACCAGACATGAGATATGCAAAAAAACATGAAACAGCAGCATGCACTCAGTGCCCCTGCAACATCTCTGCTTACACACAGACCATTTCAAATCAGCCAAGTTAAACACTGCCCTGCACTATCCCCACACTCGGTACATTTCCCAAGGACACAGTATAAATGCTTCCATCAAGGCACAGCTTAATTTATCTGTTTGCTTCTCTCCTTGCTCGGGAGAAAGCATTTTTGTTTAAATGGGGAGAATAAATAGTCTCCTGACCCTTCTCTCTGCAGCACGTGCTCCAGCACTGCCCTGTGTTTATGAGGCTAATGGGGGAGAATGCTGTCGGAGGCCCTTGTTAAAACACTGGCAGCGCCTTCCCTTTCCTAACACGGTGATTCGGGGATGCATTGTGTTTGTAGAAGCAGAAAAAGAAAGAGGAGGCTAATAAAAATATCCATTATCGGAGTTTTCTGTGTGTAAGGACAGACGGGCAAAATGCACGAAAGACAACAAATACCTTGGAATAAAGAGCCCATGATGGAGATAAATAATCATGGGGCTCGTTCAACAAGAGCCTGCTGTTTAGAAATCCACTGGAACAGCTGCAGCTTACACGTCATTATACTTCTGATCAGTGAGCATTAGGAGCCTTTTTGTGAGTCCCTTGTTTGTTATATCAATCATTGCAAAAACAGACTCTATAGACATAAAATCACACAGGAAATATGGGGACTTCTCCTCTCCCCAACTTTCCCAGTCAGTCTCCATTTTAATCTTTTTCACTCCATCCCTTTAATTTTCTTTTCTCCAGTGGTCTGGGGTGAAATGTACATCTTCCTCATCAGACCTGTATGGCTTTGCTTGCTTTCTAAATCATCTGTTAGCAGAGTTTGAAATGACATCACACCTTCTGGCTTGGGAGACACTCATGGAAATCTGGAGCTATGAAGGTAGGGTCTCAGGTCTTACATACCAAGCTTTTTTCTGCACTTATTTCTGGCCCTAACAGTATCTTGGCAGTGCGTCAACATGCTGTGCAGGAAAAGATGTTTTCCCCTCCTCTAATTCTTCTGGGAATGAGGTAAAGGAAAATGGCGTATTGCTGAGAATAGGGGGAAAGAAGTCATCTGAATTTGACTGTGAGAGGAAAGGTTCATTGCTCTTTCACAAACAAGGAGAAAAAAGGAATAAAAAAAGAGCTGGGACCCCAACTGCTCTCTTTTCTTCACAGATATCTTCTTCAGGCTTTGGATATAGGGCTGTATGAAAATTAGTGTCCCTAAATGGAGTGACCCATAGTGGACTCATGAGGTGGGCTTGGTCCTGTTTACCTTGTGGTGGTGGCCCATTGCCACACCGTGTGACAAGTGACCTGCAGTTCCCTCAGGGGAGGCTGCAGTGACTGAGCCTCCCCCAGCAGGTGCTTTGTTGGACAGGAGAGGGCAATAAAACTGTTCCCATTGCCCTCTTTCTGACCACCCACTGAAGTTCATTTGGGAGTTAGTGTTGCTGTGGTTCCTCTGCAGCCACTGATCTTGTATTAAATAGTTCTCAGATGTGCAGGACCTTCTCTAAGCACACATCGTTCTCATGGAATGAGTTGTGTCCAATCTTTTCTGTAAGGTTTTCTGTGGACCCTCACTGGCTCAATTGTTTAATTACAAGCCAGTACTGATGAAAATGCAGGAAGACCTGAAGTTTCTAAACTGTGTGTTTCTAAACTGTGTCTTATTTCTAAATTGATAGGCTGTTCCCTGTCACTAGCTCCAGATTTGCTCCACCACATTCTGATCCCACACCTCCCTACCACCTCCTCTCCACACTTTCTGAACACAAGGGAAATCAGGGTGTGCTGAGTGATGGTGAGCAGTGACATGGTCTGGGCAGGCACACAGTTTGGACCTCTGCAAAGGCAGGAACCTGAGATGTTCTGTGCATACCCTAGCATGCTCCTGTGGATACAACTCCATGGATTAATCACATCACTCCACAACAGAATATTAATTGTATAATTCAGCTGCCAATATCTTTCATAAGATGTCTTACTTTGTTTTCCACAACCTTTCATTGCACATGACCTGCTTTGATACAGCTGTCTCTCAAGTTAGGCCTTCATCCTGCCCAGGATGAAGATACCTAAACATATGTCTCCCGTGCCTGAGAGAGAAGATCCCTGGAGGTACTGAAACTTTTGCAGGTGCACATATTAATGTGAAAAGATGGCTAAGCAGCAGGAGGCTTAATGTACACTGGACTGAACAGCTCCTGTCACAGAGAGGACCGTATCATGGTGTACAAGCTGGAGAATACATCATGTAGCACAGCAGGCAACTTCCAGCCTGGTTAGGGCCAGGAGAAAGGATTTCCCTTCTTGCATCTTTCTTGAGACTGCTGAAACAAAGCAAAGCACCATTAGGGATACCAAACACCCAGGCTAACCTGGCACTGTTGCTTCACTGAGGGATGAGGGATCTCTCTGATATTTTTTTTTTTTTTTTTAACTTTTTAACTGCTCCACATTTTCAGGAACAGATGGGAAAAAAATAGTTTCTAGCACAACCAGTGTAGATTTTGTGCACCACCCACAGATCTTACCTGGCCATTCTTCACCTCCGCCTGATCCGACCCACAGAGTTCAACCCTTCCAGTTCCCTGGGAGGGGACATCTCTATGGAGACAGAACTGACTTGTCCTGTCTGTGGATGCAGCAGTTTGTGCTGGCCACTGCTCTCCTCATCCTGCTGCATGCATGTGGAGATGGAGGGGTTTTGTGACAGCTTTAATTGTGGGATTCTTTGGATGCTGAACTTATTTTTGCAGGTCTTCTCCAATTTCCTATCTCTTTTAGACTATTAACTTTCCAACAGTGTAAGGGTGACAATGCAGCCTATCCAAACAGGAACCTAAACACAAAGTCAGTGGTTAGTCATAACTAAGCAGGCAATCCACATGCAAAAACATAACATGATGTGTTTCCAAGGTGTTTGTTTAAGATCCTGTGAGAGATAATATAATATTATTTTGAAAAATGATATGATATAATTAAAAAGGCCTCCTACACCCCCATTGTCTGCTATTGGTTGTTCCCTGCTCTCCTTGGAGCTCCCTGGCAACATAAGAGCAAATAAGCAGCATCAATCACATTCAGTTCGGTTTTCTTTTTTATCCTTGTTGTTTAATTTAAAAATGCCCCAAAGTTGTTATTGTGTTCCCCTACTCCTAATAAATAAAAAAAAAATATAATAAATAAAAAGCCAGGAATTAGTCCTGACTTGCTTGCAACCTGCCTGACTAAATATCACAAGCAGCAGTGTTCCAGCCATCACGTCCTCAGTCCCTGACACCAAAGCTATTCTCGACAACAGCACCTGACTAACTTCAGCAGGGCAGGTAGCTTCTCCTGAAATCATTCATAAAAATGATTTATTATTTAGAAGGCCAAGTAAGGCCACAGGGATCTGTTGCTTTCTGCTCAAAAAAGACACTGTACACGCTATGTTAACCCTCTACAATACAGTTACATATGTACTGCTACCAATGGATTATAATTAGACTTCTCATGTACCTCATTAGAGAACTACCCCAGGGATTTTTCTGGAGTTGTTTTATTGTCATTGACTTTTGCCCTAGCCAAATGCAAAAAAAAAAAAAAAAAAATCATGATCAAGCAAATACAGACTTTGTGAAGATGATAAATATTGCCAGGTCTGGAATATTTCCTAGCATGGCTAGGAAAAGTGAGTCATACTTATGCAAAAGGGGTTGTCCTCCGGGCAGTGCTGAAATAATTAAGAAACATTAATTCCATAGGAAAAAACCTCTTCTGTGCTGGAGAACTAACATTCAGTCCCACTTTTCAAAGGATCTGTAATTCATGGTAACAGTGTTAGTCCAATATCTCAGTATAAGGAGGTCTCCACAGATTTTCTCCCTTCAGTCTGCTTTCTATACCCTGAACACTGAGACAAAGACATAGAAATTGGGAAACCTGCTGCTTTGTTCTCCCGTCTCTGTGGTTTCTCCACAACTAATGAGGGAAGTTGCTGGTGAGAGTAGTGCACACCACTGGCCATCCTCACTGCTGAAATTGTAGACACTTAAGGAGAATTAAAGGGTCTGATCCAGAGGTGACCCGAATCAACAGGTTGACAGCTTCAAGTAAACTTGAACAGGGCCTAAAACAAAAATGCTGGTGTCATGGTCTAACCTGATGGGCAACTCAGGTCTAACCTGGTGGGCAGCTCAGCCCCACACAGCCACTTGCTCGCCCCCAGCCCCAAGTGGGATAGGGGGAGAATTGGAAGTGTCAAAGAGCAAAACATGGTGGGTTGAGATAAAGACAGTTTAACAGGGAAAGAAAAAGCTGCGCAGGCCAGCAAAGCAAAACAAAGAATTCATTCACCACTCTCCATCTGCAAATGGGTATCCAGTCCTCCTCTGTAAAGCCAAGCTCCATCCCACGTAATGGTGACTTGGGAAGACCTGAACGCCATCACTCTGAGCATCCCCTGTTTCCTTTTCCCCCAGCTCTCTATGCTGATCATGATGCCATATGGTCTGGGATAGCCCTTGGGCCAGCTGGGGTCAGTTGTCCCAGCTGTGAACCCTCTGAGCTTCTTATGCATCCCCAGTCCCCTTGCGGGTGGGGTGGGGTGAGAAGTTGAAAAGGCTTTGGCCCTGTGCAGAGGAGCTGCTGAGCAAAAACAAAAACATCAGGGTGTTATCAACACTGTTTTTATCACAAACCCAAAACAGCACAGTACTATGAAGAAATTTAACTCTGTCCTAGCCAAAACCAGTACAGCTGGGAATATCTGAGCTGTGTTTAAACTTCCTACACACAGCTATTCTGACATACAGTTCAAGACTCTGGGGGATTCATCCCTCTGCTTCTCAGACGTTCCTGTCGGGTCCCAGGGAGCCAGGGCATCAAAGTCAAACCATGGTAGGGTGCAGCCTGAATGCAATCACTTTTCTGCACAGGGGAGCAAAGGGATCTCCTGCCCTGAGGTTTTTGGCTCCCCTTTTTCATCTTGCAGGCATTTCCTGCTGTCTCTTCCACTCAAGTGGAATACTTTGGGAAGGATATGAAATTCCTGGGTTTATCACTGCAGACAAGCTGATTTAACAATATTCAGAGAGGGGACAGTGCCTATGAGGAATGAGTATGTCTCCCTGGGCAATTTTGCAGCACGTAACCACCACAAGAAGGGCTTTGCAGGCAGGCAGTCTATCCTTACCCTGGCTCAGTTTCCATTAGCTGCTAATTGCCCTGCAAAAATACTGTCTTGGGGTTCTCAGATCTTTCCATGCTGTGACCCCTTTTTCAAACACAACACAGGTTTTTTTACCTCCCCCTGCCATATATCCCAGAAAAAAACAGAAGGCCTGGAGGAGTGGTCAATCCCCTGCTTCATTTTGTTAGCCCAGAAGTAACAGGACGTGGAGCTAGGACATTTTTGCATTACTCTATAAACAGCATTTTAACACTGCAGCAGCAGTGTGGAAGAGTTTTGCTCTGAAAAATGCTGCCACAGAGAGCAGCCTAGTCGGGGACATGGTCTCTTAGCCTGTGCGTAGTAACAATCCAATACACATAGTAATAGCTGTGATGCTTAATCATAGAACTGTTTGGTTTGGGAGGGACCTTAAAGGTCATCTAGTCCAACCCCAAATGGTCTCCAGGTCAACACCACTCTGTCTAATCAACATTTACTCAGTGTCCTTGAAAGCCCAGGGCACCTCAGGGAGCAGCAGCATAAACCTGTTTCCTGTTGAATCCCATGGACAGAGACCTACTGCTCTCTGCAGAGCCATTTAACACTCTTCTGACTCCAGAGCCAGCAGGGAGCTGTGGGAGAAAGAGCAAAACCAGCCACTCCCACTACCTCTCCTCCCTGCAGGTCACAGAAGAAGGGCTCTACCTCCACTACCAGCAAGCTGATAGCAGTGGTCTCCTTGCCCTTTGCATGAAAGATGTGCCAACTGCAGCCCTCCATGTGTCCCTAACAAGACAGCAGCATTGCCAGTGCTGTCTCACTGCAAGGTAGAGGTATCGCTCAGAAAGCTGAAAAAGTAGTCTCTGTCATGCCCAGGCAGCCTAGCAGCAGAGTTCTTACCAAGATATTTTATCCTCGTTCTAGGAGATAGAATTAATCCGAGGATTTTATATTTATTACCATTTGTCACCAAGATGAGTGGGCAAATTTTCACAGAGAAGGAATGTACATGAATTCAGTCACTCACATAACATCATTCACACACACAGCTGAGAAGCACATTTTTTTTTTCTTCTGTGTTTTATTTTGTGTATGAGTTAGACCTAACCACCTCCTTGGCAATGCCTGTGCAGGTAAAGCCAGGACTCACTCTAGGGTGAGATGATGCTGCACCACCCATTTTGGCTTGTCTGGAACTTGGCCAAAAGATACCTGTTTGGGTCACATCTTTTTGTGTAGGTTCAATTTCAGTTATATTGGAAAATTACAGAGGCAGAGTGAGGACTCATGAAAAGCGTCCTGTTTTGGTTTGATAAAATTGTAAGTTATAATAAAAGCATGTGTGTGTGAGAACTCTACAAGCAGAAAATGGCCAATTTAAGGATGCATGTGCAATGATATTTTATGTACCTAATTTCTAAGTATTTGACTTCTCTAATTTCTTCTTTTCATAAAATGAAAAAACTGGGCTTGTTATATATGTGATATAGCATTTGTTTCTGTGGTCTTCTCCCAGTCCTTCCTGTCTATCCCCAAGCATAAAGTCTGCATGTCTGCACCTCTCACCACTCTGTTTGCAAATGAATGAGCAATACTCAAACACAAAAGAATTGTGAAAGCTCAGTTGCAGTGTGGGTATGTTTATCTGTATGTTTAGCAATACACGATTGAAACTGGACGGATGACAAAGGGATGCCCTGGTAATGGAACTTCTGAAAAAATTAAACCTTGTCAGGAGAAACTAGTGCTGTTTGCATATTAGGAAGGCAGCACTGGGTCTGCAGTGGTGTGAAATGCACCTTGGTGAAGGAGTGGTGCAAGGGGCCCATGTTAGGGCTGGAAATGGAAAGGGGTGGATTTAGCCCTGCTGATGGGATGCTGTACTTAGCACAAAGAGCCCTGCAGATTGCTGAGTAGTCACAGCCTAAGCCCTTCTGGGCCTGAGTGTCTGGGCATGTGCTCAGGGGTGCAGCACTGTGGTGGTGGCAAAGCCATGCTCTCAGCCATTGCTAATTTGTGATACAGAGCCCAGCAGGAAGTCCCAGGTACCTGAGGGAAATTAACTGGAATCACTAAACACTCCTAATACCTGGTTGTTTCCTCTGATAAATTGTATTGCTTTCTGTTTCCTCTGAAGTGCCAGAAACACAAAACTGATGCCTTGTTCACAGATAACACTAAGCTGGGTGGGAGTGTTGGAGGGCGGGATGGCTCTGCAGAGGGATCTGGACAGACTGGACTCATGGGTCTAGGCCAACAGTATGAAGTTCAACATGGCCAATTGGTATTGGCCATGGTATTACATGGCCAATGGTATTACACTTTGACCACAACAAACCTATTCAGTGCTCCAGGCTGGGGGAAGAGTGGCTGGAAAGTGACCCAGTGGAAAAGGACCTGGAGGTGCTAGTTGAGAGCAGCTGAACATGAGCCAGAGTGTGCCCAGGTGGCAAAGAAGACCAGCAGCATCCTGGCCTGTACCAGCAGTAGTGTGGCCAGCAGGACCAAGGAAATGATTGTCCATCCCCCTGTACTAGGCAGTGGTGAGGCCACACCTCAAATCCTGTGTTCAGTTTTGGGCTCTTCACTACAAGAAAGAAATTGAGGTGCTGGACGGGCAATGGAGCTGGGGAAGGGTCTAGGGAGTAAGTCATATGAGGAATGGCTGAGGGAGTTGGGGTTGTTTAGCCTGGACCAAAGGAGTCTTAGAGGAGACCTTTTTGATCTTCACAATACCTACCTGAAAGAAGGTTGTAGCAAGGTAGGGGTCAGTCTCTGCCCAGGCAACCAGTGACAGAATGAGAGAACACAGTCTCAAGTTGCACCAGGGGAGGTTCAGTCTGGACATCAGGAAGAATTTCTTCACAGAATGGTTTGTTGAGCATCAAAACAGACTGCCCCAGGGAGGTGGGGAGTCACCATCCCTGGAGGTGTTCAAGACTGGACATGGCACTTAGTGCTGTGGTCTAGTTGACAAAGTGGTGATCAATCAAAGATTGGACTCGATGATCTTGGAGGTCTTTTCCATTCTAAATGATTCTGTGATTCAGCTCACCTAACCAGGACAATTCTCAGAAAAGATAATGGAGAACATCACTGCCTTTCAGCACCTCCTGCAGCACAGTTTGGCAGTCACATCCTTATACACTTACTCAGTGAAGCTTCTCCTCTGCCCCAATGGCTGTTTACAAGGTCTAGCTGGCTTGTTACAGCAGCTGGTTAGCAATAATGGTGAGGCGAGGGAGGTAGTTACCCTGCTTAGTTTACATGATGTCAGGCTTTCCAATCTGTCCATAGAAAAGGGAGACAGATGGAGGACGGAAAGATAAACGGAAATGACAGTGTAGATGATAAAACTGATGGCAGTCGCAGGTTACACTGTATAATCAAAACAACTTGTGTTGTGCTAACTATCCTTGACAAATAATTGAGGGCTGTTTTAACTCTGCTGCTGGGGTCAGTCCGGGATCCCAACAGCACAAGGGTAGGCTGGCAGAAGGAGAGAGATGCTGCCACTGCTTCCTCAGAGCTGCTTTCCTGACTCAGCTTTTGCAAGGAAGCCACACAGTGCACGAGCATCAGTCCAGCTGGGTGGCTTCCAGTATTACTCCCAGTCTTTTCCCTGGAGGCAGAGAAATCATTAAGGCATTCCTCTCCTCAGAAAAGTGAGCCTCAGCAGCAAGAGCTGGTTCCCCTCAGCCTGGGCACCACTGCAGTAACTTGTAGAGGTGGTGGTGGGTGTGCTACCCACTCCTCCTGCCTTGTACCTGTTGGATTAGTCAATACTAATGAGCCTTCCAGCCAGCATAGCCAGTATGGGTGCACGAATAGGCCACAGAGGCTGTCATGGAGGCATGAAAAGGCATGCACCCCAGCATCTCCTTCCTCCCGGGACAGGCTGTGTTCCCATCATCACAACTGACAGCCAGGACTGTCTCTCATAGGACCTTCAAATCACAGTCAAAAAACAGGCATCTGCTTCACTTTGATTTTAAAAGAAGTCTCTTTTCCGAATTACTCAGCTCTCAAATTTCAAAGGCAGGGAGCAGACCGCATGTGCAGCAGCTCTGCTTTATTCACTGCCTGTAATTTGTGGTGTGGCTTCTGCTCCCAGTGTCAGGGAGTAACTTTTCAAAGGGAATTAAACAGCAAGCACTGAGCGCCTCTGGGTGAACAAGCTGTTTTCTTTACACCTGAAGATATTACAAGAGAATCCCAGCCTCTATTAACACAACTGCCAAGCTTTCATGGTGGCAGAGGAAAGCCTTGGAGTATGAACTCTGACTCCTTGGGAACCAGAAGTCAAATGAGAAACATGGAGAATATTTCAATCACAGGAAGCCCATTAGTGCAAGCATGGAGGGATGCAAACATGATTGAATCCAACAGCAGTCTGTTTGTAAATGTTTGTAAATACTGTTTCATATCACTTGGGTATTGCAAATCCCTAAATTTCTGGTTCCCCAGAATTCCTGCTCTCTCCTAAAAACTCCCATTGGTTTCAAGCTGGCATTTCTCAAGGTCACACTGGTCTGCTATTCACTATTAAAACCACCTCCCGTGGAAGAAACCATTAAAAGCATCAGGAATCGGATCACAAGCCATTTACTGCAGAGTCTGTTTCTCCCACTGTGTTTGCCATGCTCTTAGCCAGCACAAAGGGCTCCCGATCCTGAATGGGGCCTCTGGGCGTAATTCTAAATGTTAAACAGTAATTATTTTTTTTTATTTGTTTTAAACAAAAAGCATGAAAATCAGGGCTTGCAGAACTCCCCAGACAAAAGGCAGCTTGGGTTATCAAACTGCCCAGGTCTGTGGCTGATCATTTGCATCGCCTTCTCTGACACATTCTGGCTCTTAAGGAGGTCAAACTTTCCTCAGCTTTGCCTAGAAAAAAAATGTTGTAATGGTTTGCATGACACATGTTTTTAAAGTAATTCAAAAAATAAATATGACTATCTCTACGTACAGTTTATTTTTATGAGTCTCAGAGAATTGTATTAATTGCTTAATTTATATTTCCATCAGGGTCCATCAATTAAGAGGAATCGGTGGTATTATTATCCTTGTAAAACACCACATCAGTCAAAAACGAAGCAGAGTCAGAGGTCTAACTGTTAATCGGGTCACATTTCACTTCCTGTTGACATTTTTATTTCCCTTGCAGAAAATATTTGACGTTAAGCCTCAGATTATGAGCACTATTCACCCAGTGCAAACACTGCAGAGAAGCAGTCCTGCTGGTGCAGCTGGGAAGTGTGCACCGAGAGTCGCTTGCGAGGCACCTCTTTAAGCAGCACAGGGTGGATCGACAGCTATTCATCTTGATGATGAATGGGAAATCACTCCAAGGTGAAGGTCAGATTTCCATCTGCACCTCAGAAAGCAAGAAGCAGGACCAGCAATGGCAGCAGAGGTTGTTCTGTTGTGGCTTTGTTGCAAGCTGAGCAGTTTGAGGAGTTCGGCCAAGGAGGCAAAAATATCATAATGTGATAAATGTGATCAAGTTGTTTATTGGCAACAGGGAGACAGTAGGCTTGGCTGATGACATGGTAGAGGAGACTACAGCTGTGGTCAAGGATTCGCTTTAAAACAAGGCATCAAACAGGGAGGACAGTTTTGTAGTTAAGGAAATTGGCTGAGACAGGGAGACTTGTAGTTATCTAGTACTGGAGATTCATACACTTCTTGCACAACCTTGAACGGTTCATTTAGTTCTGCTGGGGTAAACTGAGCCTAGGAGAGGTGTAAAACATGCCAGCCTGAACGAGCTGGTGTCGGGTGACAGCTGCACCCTGAGCAATACTGAGAAACGCAGAACCCCTCTCTCTGCCTTACAAGTTTCTTCCTGATGGGCTCGTTAATTTACATCCAAAGATAATCTTCTGACTCAATGTTCACTACTACCCAGAACACTAGTTATTCACAGTCTGTAATAAGGAACTAGTAATAGTCTCCCTTTGTTCACCATATCAGCTATAACTTCCCAGAGAAATGGCCAGTACTGTTGGTGGAATTTGAGTAACGTGCACTGCTCTTGAAATAGCTAACTTATACTTTGAGAACAACATAAGATCTCTTCCAACGACTATACCCAATGTACATAGTTTAATCCATTTCTTTTCTGTTCCCTCTTTGGTAGTATCTCATCCCCTATGCAATTTGTTTCAGCCTGTAGAAATACAGAGATTCTTTACTTGTTATTGCTTTCTGCTGCAAACACCCCCACTCCCCAGTTAATGCTTTTTCCCAGAAAGTGATGCAGAATGTTGATTAGAGTTGTTTGTGAACAATGATAGCACCTCACTGGGAAAAAAAAAAATAATTCATTATTAAAAAATTTTACTTCCACCAGCACCTGCAAAGGAGAAGCCACTGTTGACACACAGTGAGAGCTCAGCCAAACCCAGTAACTTTCCAAAACTATGTTTGCATTTTAGCATTTTGTTGAGTTTTCAAACTCAGAATAGTCTAAGAACTTCCCCAACAGTCTGAACTGCAAAGACTTAAAAAGGGGAAGAAATTGCACATGTCCTTTTTCTCAAACTTTTTTCTCAATCAAGTAAAAGTTTCAGCTGTCATTAGGAAGCTGAGTTTTCCACCTGAAGCATCTGTAGACAGCTGGTACGAGACATTTCAGAGACAACCAAAACCCTCCATTCCTGGGAGCTGGGGTGAAATTACATCTGTGCTGTGGTGCAAAGTCCATTCCTATGGAGTATAACACGCCTGCTTGAGGTATTTTGTTAACAGCTAAATCTGAGAACCTTGCCACTCTTTCCTGCCACAAAAGGCATGTTTGAGTAGTACTAATTCTCAGATAAGAAAATATTTCCTCTTATACATATTTGCTTTCTCTGGGGCGTGTGGCACCGTATTTTCTCCAAAACAGCAGTCTCAAAACTTCTTTGGATGGCTCTCTATACTCCCAGTTTGACAGCACTGCTTTGAGACAACTGTGACTCAGAATAAATCAGTGTTTTTTCCCAGATTCTGTGCTAAATGTTAATTTCTGTGAATATTTTACATGTTAGAATACATGTGTGAGGAGGGGATGGGAAAGAGAGCTCTCACTTCTGGCTGGGGAGTGTGTGTGGAAAAGTGTGGCTTTAATGAGGCTATGAGAGTACTTGAAATCACTCAGCAGTCCTGTAATACACAGAAGTTTCCCGAGGTTTTTGGCTGACTCCCAACCCCTCGACAGAGTCAGCAGGCAGGCTTCTCTCCTGTTCATTTAAAGCAAGTCCTTTACGTGCATGCCCCAGGTTGTCAACCTTTTGCCACCCCGGGGCTGAGACAAAAAGTCAGCCCAACACAATCCCCTTTATGTATGTATCCTACCTCATGGATATAAAGACAAATGTGGGCAATTAAAACCTCCAATGTAAATAGATTTCTTGGTTTTCACCAGAGCTGATCCACCGTTGAGCAACCAGTTGGCTCGCAGCACAGCCATAACTCTCCATGGTTATTTGGGATGTGTGTCCTTGAGGCCCTCTTTGTCCCACTTTAAGTATTCAAAAGCGACCAACTTGAAAGCTACTCCTTATACAGGTGGAGGTCTAGGTCAATATTGACATCTTCCATCATAAACTTTTATACAAAAAAAAAAAAAGTGTTTAGCTCTGCAATCAACTGTGAAAGAGTTTGTTCCTTTCCTCTACAGTATTGCATAACTGCGGCTGAGTGTGAAGGGAAAACAAGTGCATGGCTGTATTTTTCCCTATGCATTACCTTCAGAGAAAGGACATGGTTTCTATTACATCTCTGGTTGCAACAGATGGAGCAAGATTTTTTTTCCCCTGTGTGTGACTATAACTTCTTGAATGCTGCCTTCCCAAGCTGATCAAGCAAGTCATGAAAAATGGTCTGTTTATAAAAATGATCATTCTGATTGAGTTAAAGCAGTGTAAGGCAGAAGTACGGTCCCTAAAGAGAGAAAAAGAAAGGCTTTATGGAGAAATATCTTGTTTTCCTAATAGCTTGGTTTGGAAACAAGTTTATAAAACACATTAAAATCCCCCAGGGGCTTCGGGATTGCAGTGTTTCTAAACAGTTGCATTTACCTTGACCTCACAGTTGTAGGATAAGGAAAGACTGCCTTCTTTTTTAGCCCCAGGAATACTATACTTGGCATTTATGTAGCACTTGTGATCTTAATAGCTCTAGAACCACAGATCAAGAATCCTTGCAGCCCAAAGAGAGAAGCAGGTTCAGGCACCTTTACTATCACTTGTATTATACCTCATCTGCCTGAATGAGAGCCAGCCCTGTGGGGCTCTTGCCTGCCAGGGTCAGAAATTGTCAGCAAGAGTCCATCAGACCACTGTGAGACACAGGTCAGTTGAACAAAAAATGTTCTGTTTCGTGCTGGTTGCAAAGAACAACTTTGATTTTAATCATAATCAAAGTACTGTGAAGGGCTGCTGAGTGGAGAGACCGGGTTTTCATTTGTTTGTTGGTTTTTTGTTGGTTTTTTTTTTTTGAGATTTGATCATCACATTTTGTAATCCTGTTGTCTGCTTTTAAACTTTAGGAAGGTTCTTATCTCTCACCAGTTTATTATACAAAGTACTTTGAAAAAAACCCATGGAAATAAGAGGCAAGGATCAGTAAATGTACAAGCCAGACACAAGACCCTGTCAGGTTCTAACTTGGATCAGCTTCTCCCCTGTCTCTTCTTGCCCTCACTAGTGTCCTGGGATTTTTATTTTATTATTTTGACTCAGCAAATTAATGGGAAAGTGGCTAAAAGTAAGACTAGCAAGAGAGATATCTTAATGTCAGCTCTGTAAACTGACAGTTCTTTATTTCCTTGACCACAGCACCAAGGTGGAAAGTTCCTTACAGGCTTCATGATCACTGAAGACAAATTATACAAGCGAAGACTGCATTTTGTTTGCCAGAGAGTCAGTGAGTGTCCATCAAGTGTTCTCATGCTCACCCAGAACATAAAATTCTCATCAATAGAGTAAAATGTGGACATTGGTGTGTTTCTAAAGCTCTCACCTCCTTCACTAGAGCCACATTAGAGAGAGAGTTCACCTTCTCTCTGTGAATGGCACAGCATCACGGTAGTAGGCTGCCTGGTGCATGAAAAACACACTGCCTCCAAATCTGGGGAACCAGCTGCCTGTTGACAGGGTTTCAGAAAGGTTCATGGGGTGTTGCCTGCTCTCCAAACATTCTGTAGGTAACGACTAGAAGTAGTATCAGTAACAACAACAACAACAACCACCACCTTTTAGCAGAGCCAGGAAGAATTTATCTAAAAAAATGAGTGCACAGCAATATAGACTATGAGATGTGTCTGTCATTTCACAACCCTGGTGACTAGACCTTGCACCTCATTTTCACTCCTAGGTATGTCTTTTAAGTTTTATACTTTTAACCATTGGTTTAGTTTTATAGCAATTTAGAACACTGGGATCTCAAATCATGATCAGAACCCCTCTGATATTAACTCAATATGGATATTAACCTTTAATTATAACTCACTGTTTCACCCAACTGAACCATTACACTGGATTTTTAAAACAAAGACTAGCACTGGAAAAAGAAAGCTTTTTCTTTTTCTTTTGTTTTCATAGTAACTTAATTTTTCAGAGATAAGATACCATTTTCCAAAAGCAATGTGTATAAAAATAAAAAATTGCCAGGTCATCCTATGCATTATATAGTACTTAACTGAGAAGAATAGGCATTGACTATAGATTTAAAAACTCAGTAGATCCCTGAGAGCCACTATGTAATCTTACGAATGCAATTATGATTCAAAGCAAATGTTAAAATCAATGTCTTTATGACTCATCATCAGCAACACATCTCTCAGAAGAGAAGGCTGACGATGAAGATAACTGATGGATGTCTTTCCTGTAATGCTGCTCAGGGCAAATAATTTTACAGCACATTCCAAAGTGCGCAATGACCTGGAGAGATGCCAACCCCCTTTTTGAATCCCCTGGGAACAGAGCCAGAAAAAGGTGGAAATTACCAGCAAAAAATCTGAATTGCTGAAAAAATTGTTACATTTTTCTCATCCTGACTCTCTATATCCACCAAAATGAGGATGCTGCTGCAGAAAACTGCCCAGATTAAATCAAATGACAAAAAGAGCTGTGCTACAGAACTACAAGCATGTAAGTGCATCTTGTTTTTACCTGCATGCAGAAGGTGTAATGTGAAAACCTCTGGACTCCATCTACAAACATGGACAGTAGAATAGCTTAATCCTTTGAGGCATTCCTTTAACATAGCAAGCTTTGACACTCTCCTGCAGTTCTACAGGAAGCTGTAGTTTGACTTTTTCCTTCCAGGGGCCTTTAAAGATCATCCAATCCCCTTGCTGTGGGCAGGGACATCTTTCACTAGATCAGGTAATTTAAAATCCCATCCAACCTGTCCTGGAACACTTCCAGTGATG
Source organism: Xenops minutus (assembly GCA_035221455.1). Lineage (NCBI taxonomy): Eukaryota > Metazoa > Chordata > Aves > Passeriformes > Furnariidae > Xenops > Xenops minutus. Next base: position 111,402,994 of record JAWWEE010000001.1, on the reverse strand, counting down.
AGGAATCCACAGCTTCTCTGGGCTGATGGTGCCCACTGCTCTGATGCCACCTCATCTTCCTCTGTTGCTTCTGAAACCATTTCTCTTCTCTGCCACTCCCAGATGTTGCTGATCTGGGACCTCTTGTTTCCAAGCATTCTTGGCATGAGAGGGCCTCAAAACCCAGTGAATTGTGAACCAGCTTCCCGGGTCCCTGTATTTTTAAGGCCCAGAACAATTGACTGTGAGGTGGTTCATGATATCAGAAGGCCACTGTGAAAGCAATGTATGTAGCCAAAGATGACCATACTGGGATTTGGGGGGACTGTGCCCTGAAAGAGCCTCTACTGTGGGAAGAGGAGGAGGGTCAGGGGGGCCCAGAGGTGATGGGGTTTCTTTTCAGTCTGAGGTTCATCCTTACTCTAGTCTCTAGTTTTAAAAGCAAACCTTCTCACTGCTTTTTTTTATTTAATAAGAAGGAGGAGACATAGGTCCTGGGAAAGACCTTATTAGTGTGTACATTCTTAACGCCTTGGCTTGGGGGTTGTTAGGAATTTCTAAGTAGACGCAACTACTGCCCCTCATTGCTTTGAGAGAACAGACTGTGGGTCATAATTGCTGTTCACAGAATTTCCTCTGAAATAAGCATGCCCTGGTGTTTTCAGGAGTGACATGGCGCATGCCTTCCATGCATCACCTTCTGCACTGGGCAGCTAATGAACCTCTGAGTTCTGAAGGTTTCTTGGGGCGCATGGAGGGAGGTTGACTTACATTCACAGACTTCAGGGGAATTTCCCTTGGAGGTCTGAGATGCAAACCTACCTGGCCCCGGCAGATAAGTCAGCACTGCTATAGGCTTCTTTACCAGTAGGTGAAGAATGAGGTAAAGACTACTGAGAACTGTTCTTCAGAGCCTGTGAGGATGGCTCAGAACACAGCAGGCTGGGCAGGTCACAGGAGTGGCTCTGCCCACCTCCATAGCTCACCTGGTATAGCCCTGGTGTGGCAACTGCCATAGTCAAAGGTAATTCACCCATTGTGATGACTGATGCTGCCTTAGGATAAGGGTGACTGTGAGGATTTCTCAAGAAGACCACACTTGTGTTTGTTTTTACCTGCAATAACCTGTATTTCCCCATATTTCCGTTCTGGTAAACACATGATGACAACATGAAAAAGCATGAGGAGCAAGATCAGCCTCCAAAAGCTGAGCTTTCATGCACACACATGGGGCCTTGGAAATCTTGTTTTGCAGAGGAATCACCACCTCAGGAAAACATCTCTGCATTTCTTGTTTATTCACAGCATATGTGCTGCTGAGGCCTCATGCTGGTCTCCACTTCTTGTTAGCTCTTCAGCAGCTCTCCAGGCCCCAGCTGGCAATGGCTAATTGCAATCAGCAGGTGAGAAATGCAGCGTCTCACCAACAGAATGGGCTCCAACTCTGCGACACATTCTGGGAAACAGGGAGCATCCAGAAAAGAAAGGGAGATGCCTTAAACCTGGACTCCTGTGAAAAGCATTATTTTAGAAAGACATAAATGCAAAGGACAAATCATATTTGCTTTTACTAGAAGTTATAATGGAACCATTTAGATGACAATTGTTAAGGGATGGGAACATTTCAGAAGTTACCTCTGGTGTTTTCTAGTTACAATCTAGTGTCACTTGATGCCTCATTGACATGGTGGGGTTTTTTGGTTGTTGGGTTTTGTTTGTTTGTTTGTTTTTGTTGTTTTTTGGTTTTGGTGTTTTGGAGATTGTTTTTGCAAGGTGATAAGCGTCCTCCTGAAACTCAGTGAGGGTATAAAGAGTGTCTTGCGCTTGGGCCAGGAGTTCAAATATAGTCCAGAGTGTTAGTATCTGGGAAGGTGGTTGATTGACATGCATGATCAGTTGGTGACCTCAAGCTGTGGGCAGTTTTCCCACTTTGCCGTGTGTTTGTAGTTTGGGGACCTGGGATGCCAAACACAACATATGGTGCAAGTGTGTGGTCTACGTCTTGTAGCAGTGACTGCTTTCAGATGATTTTGTCTGAACTAAAGATATCTCTACCATCTTGTCAGCCACAGCCCGCAGCAGAGGAAACAGTGATTAAATCTGCAAGGAGAATTTGATGCTTTCTCTCCCTGAGAAGAAGATCCTTAGAGGTCAAGGTTGAGTCACAAAAGCTTGCCAGGCAGCAGTGTAAGCTTCTCTGTTGATAAATTCGAGAGGACTTCACGGCTAGCAATATAGTATCTTGACAGGTGCTCAGTTATCACAGCAGTAGGTGTGTTACAGGACATAGAAAACTATGGATGATGGATACATATTTGAGCAGCTCCCTGTTTTAACAGGATATTGCAAACCTAAATGAATGGGCCATTTCTAGGTTTAATCAGTGAGAAGATTTCAGTCCTGCAAAAAAAAGACCACTTTCTTCCAAAAGAAATCCCACATTACCTCCCATGTAGTGATGGTCAGTATAGTGAATATGTACTATTAGCATATGTGCTGAGCAGTTCCACATCAGTGATGCTGCATGCAGCTGCTGAAATGAAAAAGCACTGAACACCTGGGAACACTGGGAGAGATACCTGGATTCTAATGCCAGTGGCATGTCTGTGTTTATTTGTTTGAAACGGTGCTGATGTTCTGGGATCATCAAGGGCAAATTCTGCCAGATATAGATCTGTGCATGGGCAGAAAAAGCAATTAACATTTTATTATCATCCCGTTCATGTCCAATTAAAATGGAGTCGATTCCCCTTCAGATAAAGATGCATAAATAAGTAGAGACTGGCTTTGGGTTCTAAAGCAGACAAAGGTAAACTGAAAGTCGTAAAAGATCACCTGCCAGTTCAGTCGCTCAGACTGAGATGCTGCAGGAAAGGGAGACAAGCAGAGCACAGGGGAAATGGCATGCGAAACAGTGAGCTAGGATACGGCTTTTTCTTCTTGTTGTTTCAAAACCCAGTTTTAATTGCTGTGGGTTTACAGATTAATGAAACACATTTCTTCCAAAGAAACAGCGGTTTGGTGGATAATTTTAATCACAACCTGGTGATAACTTCCCGTGGGTGTTCATCTGAGCTCCCAAGTAACTTTTTTTGACAAAGAGTAAAGATGGTCCCGAGTCTGTAGCTGAAGAACTGAACAAGTGGAAACAGTTGTGCAAACTGAAGCACTGCTCTGCCCCTCGCACGTGTATCTCTGAGTAGATAAAGCTCGAGAACAGAAATCACTGTGTCACAAGAATACAGGTCGTATCAGACCTGTATCAGACACAGAGTCTCTAGTGCTGACAATCAGCTGGTGCAAAATGACACAGCACATCCGATGCCAGATGATTGCACCCCAGCACACCACCCATTAAGCAGATTATTGAAGTGCTCAGTTTGGAGAGGCTGCTTTGAGGCACCCTCCACTGATGAAATTGCTGGAAAATCCCTGGAATCGGGTGCTTCTTGGGTCAGACTAGGTATTGGTCACTTAGCCTGACATTAATTGTCAAACAACCACGCACTGTAAAAACAAGCTTCTGCCTGTCTAAACAGCGCGAGTGACACTCCCTAAAAATCAGACAACCTGTCTGGTGAAAGCTTTTATAGCCTTTCACAAGCTGCAAAAGAGCACATAAGTGATCGAAGGCGGTAGGGTGGGTGCATTATTGTTCTCATTAGAGCATCATCTGCCAATTTATTGCAGCAAGAAGCCCGCAAATGCAAAGCCAGCTCTCTGCAAAAATGCCCCATTCTGCTTTTTATGTAACATTTAAGATATTCAGAGGCTGGACACAGTTGGGAACTGTGGATGTGACCCTCACTGCAGCCTGGCTCTCTGTTAGTAAGAGCAGAGCAAGGAAGAGGACAGAAGGCAGGGAGGTAACACAGATCTCACCCCGTGGCCACAGTGAGGGATCCTGAGGGCACCACATGCACCAGCTCAGAGCCTGGACTCTCTGGTAATGGGCAGCACATGGGCTCCCCAGGACTTCATCAAAATGAAAAAACACAGGTTCTCGACAGATTGTTAATTTTTATGCACGCAAAGAATACATCACTATCTTAGGCATGTGCTTCCAGACACACATTTATTTGACAAGGTGGACTGATTTTTCCCCATCTTCACTTCCTTATGGCCTAGATCCTGTTGTCTTTGAAGTATGTGGTTTCTATAGCATAAGATCAAACATCTTAGCAGCTCTTGAATAAGAAGAATCTTACAGTGCTCTTCTAACAACTGTCCGTCCACACACAGCCATCTGTCCTGTCCTAATGGACAGGCTAACAGTTTCACTTTGGATATGCTGGTGGAAGAAATCCTACTACCTGGGAAGCACTGGGGGTTTGGCCATTCATTTACAACAAAATGTTTTGTACGATCAGCACTTCATCGCATGACTGACAGAGACCAGAACTTTGATAAACCCTGTGCAGTAATGACAGATAACCCTCATTTTGCTCCTTACTGCACAAGCTAAATAGAGACTGCAGGTTCACAGGGGTGTGAGCAGCTCCGGGCTTCTTGGCTCAATCCCTACTGGCATCAGCTGGTCCCAGGAGGGCATCACTCCCATGCTGTTGAAAGCAGCTGAAAGACTTGGAGCCATCACCGACCCCTCTAGGGCTGGGTTTGGCTGGAGTCCAGTGTCTGCACAGTGAGTTCTGGGGAACTCACTGGGAACTCCACACTACTGTAATACAGATGCAAAGAATTAGCAAAGCCCTGTGATGCTCTAAAGAGCCACGTGTGCTACACACAAGGCTCTTTGCTCCTGCTAGGGAGGCTGCAGGATTTATATGAGCAGGAGTAGCTATTCCAATTTTAAAAAGAAACTAAAGTTTGGAACCTTAATGAAGTGGTGTACATTTGCCATACCCTCAGACAGAGCTTGAGGTGTCTTGAGATGGACCTGAATCCTCTCGCCTCTTTGCTTTCTCAACTACAGCAGTGTAGTTCCTTCCCTCCATGGAGGGAAGGAAACCAGGGGGAGTGGAAGAACAGTGGCCAGTCCATCCTGATGAGCTGAGGATCCCACCTCCCACTCTGCTATTCTGAGCTCAGGTGAAACCTGGCCATTTCTAATGGGCAGTGACACACATCAGTTCCTGCCGTGCAGAGCAGCCCAAGGAAAGGGAAATCCACATACATTCAAGGCCTTCTCACCATTACATTTAGAAGCACAAAACAATGCAGAGGACTGCTCAGTGGTACAGCACTGACCTAACAGCATCTCATTCTCAGCAGTGCAACTGTGGGCTGATGGGGAGGGATGGACCTTTGCAAAAGGGAAGGGTAAGAGGGCACTTGTGTGAGAGATTGCAAATGCTTTACCAACACTGCAGTCCTGCACCAGGTTTCAGAGTCCTGCTGGCACTTGAAAGTGTGCTGATCATCAAAACCTGGAACGGAGCTTCTGAAGCAACCTCTGTTGCCATCCAGCCCGCCCCTAGCAGTGCATCATGCCTAGTTTTCAGAGGAAAGAGACTGCCTCGCTGGCTACAAAAGCATCTCCTCCTTGGGAACACACTGGAGAGCTCTGATACAGCCGCCACTTCCCAGGGGAGGCTGGGATCCCTGGCACCTCAGCAAATCCAGGCTGAAATGTTTCTCGGTGTTTGAACTTTTGCTGACCACCCCTTTTCCTTTGTGGCCATAGATCAGAGAGAGTGAGAGAGAGCAGAGAAAGCAGATGGTTTGTCTAAACAAAGGTCAGACTTGCTGTTCAAGAGGCAGCAGATCAGTGTTGTTCTGCAATGAGCCATGTAACACTGTCAGGTCATGCAGCTAGAGAGTCCCCTTGGGAAGGTGAAAGCATTACCCCTCTGATGCCATTCCTATCTTTTATGAAAGCCTGCACAACACACACAAATTGTGCAATTAGCTAATACTCAGACAGCTGGTACCTTCTAAGTGGCTCAGATAAGATCTGACAGTAAAAGTAGCAGAACCTCCTGCCTAAAACATCTTAGGGACACAAAACCATGCCCCAAACAAGAAAGCCTAGTTTTCAGCCACATACCTGAGCCTATTGCCAAGTGAAATCAGCAAACATACACTAGAGAGACATGTTAGGTAACTAGCACTGACTACTTCAGCAGCTGGAACTACAAGGGCAAAGGAAAGCTAAAATTCATTGCTTGCATTGAATCAAAGACAGACCAAAACCAAAACATTACAAGCTGAATAACCAGGTTACTCAAAGTTGACTTTTACATCTTTAAGAAAGAAGTGTTGTTTTCTATTTAAAAATGGCTATATCCAAACCATAAAGCTCTTGGGGGAATAAGTGAAATACCACATTCTTTCAGTAGAGCAGACATCACTAATTACCTTCTTGCCTTGTAGGATGTCAAATTAGTTGGAAAAAATAGATCAAGCTACTCTTTAAGTACAGTGATTAAAGTGATCAAAAGCTCATAACAGCACAGAGTGTGCAGTGAGGTTGTAGTTGTGCTCTTACACCTGCACTTTGTGATGGAAGATAACAACAAGAGGCAAGGAGAAATGTAAACATGAGCATTTTGCAAATGCTCACATTAAATTTCACAAATCATCCCAAATGTGGACTTTGGGATTTAATCTCAAACTTCAATCTCAAACTGTATTTTTCCAAAGCAAGGCAAAGCTTGTAGAAAGAGGTAATATTCTCTCTTCTGACCTTCTATCATCTTAGCTACAAAGCTCTGTTATGCCATCATTCTAGATGCTCATTAATATTCAGAAACGTAAGGAGATCCTGCAAAGATTTAAAAGACCCAGGTCAACTTCTGTGCCAGCATTCAAACGAACCTCCAGATTTTCTTCTAAAGTCCACGTAGGTATCCACCTCTCTGAAACAGAAGGATGGATCTCATTACTTCACTATATTTAATATTTTTCTTGGTAGTGCTACTGTGCGGACTAAATGCTAAGTATCTCTACACATTTGAAACAACCCCATGCTAAGGTCAAAGCTAGACTTTTCCTAGGTTCCTTTAGGGATTTAGCAGAGGTGTCTAAGCTAGCAGACTAGATTTTTTGCATAGTCCATGGAGAAACACAGGCGTCAGGGGAGGGTATTTATTCAGACTCCCAGCTCCCTTCACTGACCCTCAAGGCAACACAGCTTCCTAGTGTAGACCATGCTCCTTTCATAGGGACTTCCAGTGATACAGCCAGAATTAGGTGCAATAGATACAGACCTAAGTGACTTACCCAGTGTCATACTGGGAGCCTGTGGCAGGTCAAAATTTAAAATATTGTTTCCCTGGGTCCTAAAATATTCTATCATAATCAAATTATTTTGTTGTTTTGACTCTTGTATCAGCAAGGTGGCAGATAAGTTCCTCTTGGACATTTAGGTTTGTCCGAGTTAAAAATCTGCAAGAAAGAACAGGTGAAAACTGTGTCTGTTGCACCTAATTCTGGCTATATCACTGGAAGTCCCTATGAAAGGAGCATGGTCTACATTAGGAAGCTGTGTTGCCTCGAGGGTCAGTGAAGGGAGCTGGGAGTCTGAATAAATTACCCTCCCCTGATGCCTGTGTTTCTCTATGGACTACACAAAAAATTTAGTCTGCTAGCTTGGATACTTCTGCTAAGGGCCTAGAGAAGATATGATTAAGACTGATGAAATATATACAAGTATTTTCTTTGGCATCCTCATAAAGTGTTGCAAGGTAGAAACTCATTTTCTCTTTGAAACTGACTAAAATTTAACCCCAAGGTGCAGGGACACAATTTGCACAGAAAGGGAGACTGCAAAGAAATCAGGAATGAGACATTTTAAAATCAGTTTGTTAACCAAAAGAACTGTTTGGTAATTTGCCTTTTTCATCCTGCAAAATGTAATTTGGGAAGAAAAAACCCTTCTGTCTTTTATTTCTTATCTAGAAATGACTTTTTAATAAAAGGGAGGTAATGTTTCTGTCATACATCTGTTCATTAGTAAATCATCTGGAGTCACTCCTGTTGCTCCTAAGCATCTCCATCTTTAGGAAGCAGGCAGGAGTGTCAGGTGGACCACTGCTGACTGCTCACTGCAGAGCGCCCAGGGAGCTTCAGGCTCTCTGTGAGACAGGCAGTGGAACTGTCTGAAAACTGCTGAGACTCTGAGGCTCCACAGTGGTTAATATTTTAGGTGCAGATGAGAGGATGGGGGAAGGAAATGTGTAGTTTGGCAAACAATGCCGATTTAAGAGAATTAAGCCTTTTCCTTGGCCACTGTTACAAGCATGGACACGTGTAGACATACAACTGAAGACATACATGCCGTCAGTGTTTACAACAAAGCATGTCCATTGCTGCTATTGAGAAGGGGAGGGCAGTTTTGTTTTTCCTGTATGTGCAGCTAACAATTCCTGGAACCCCAGTTCTCCTCCCACTTCCCTTTTACCCTTTCCTGACTCCTTTCCTCTGGGATTTGACAACATCAGCCTGAGGCTCTGGGTTATTCGTAATATTGCTTCTCCCCTCTTCCTTCCAAACCTTGCAAAAGAATAAAAATTTGAGATTTTTGGGTTAGTTTTGCGTAGAAAAAAACTCAGGAAAAACAGAGATAGCACAGTTCTCCTGAAATTTCAGCTTTGGGTGCCTCTGTGGTGCTCAGTGCTGTGCAGTACACCGTCAGAACTCATGCTAGCCCAGGGTACCCACTGTGCTGCTTGGGGACAACCTCCTTTCTGGATTTCTGCCACTTTCCCCAAGGCCTGGCCTCAGTAATCAAAATCTTGAGCTAATTCTGACCCTAGTATAATCCTTGTGGCAGTCACCCTGCTGGCACAGCCTTATGCCACTGACAGAAGTAGGAAAGAGCCTGATCCCACAGGAGACCCACGAGATACCTGAGGGGATGCAGCTGTACTTAAGAGGCTCATTACTTAATACATCTTCCAGGCATTAAAATCCCAGCACGCACTGAATGGCTTCAAGAAAGATAAACACAAAATCTGGATACAAAATTAGAAATGGAAATGATGGAGTAAGGGAAACAGTGGGTGCCACAAGCTTTCTTGATGTCTCTGCATGTGCAGCTGGATTAAATGCTGGACCTAATTTTATATTACAATACTAAGTCCCTTCTGGAGGGAAGAAAGGGGTAACACAAGAGTAAGAATGGCAGGATCTGGTTTTGTTTGGGTAGTTCCTACAGCCAGGGAAGAATCTGGCTTTGCTTGGGTACTTTCTACAGCCCTGGTCCATGTAAGGGGTAAGTTTTTCTTCTGTGTGATTGTGACGCCGGTGAATGTCTGGTTTCCCTGACACACATGGATTTTATAGCTGATTCCTAAAGGCAGCCAATTCCCCTGATTTCTTGTGTCATGCTCTGACCCTAAGATTGTCCTTCCTGCATGTTTTCTGCATGCATGGTGCAAGGAGGGCTGGGGATGCAGTTTGAGGCCATTAATAACACAGACAAAGCTTTTTTATCACTGCTCACCATGCCAAACAGACCATGGTATGTGGCCCACTGCCACGTGCTGGGACATATCTGGCACCTTGGGATCACTTCATCTAGAGAGAAGCAAATCCCTGCAGTGAGACCATGACATGTGCCACCTACAAGAGTTTCTTAGGGCAGGACTTCTGACACAGGGTGCAGCCTGGGTGGAGATTTTGCCCCCTGGCCTTACAGGTCACTAATGATGTGCAAGCCACAGTGTGGCATGGCCAACAGTCATCATCATCATCATGGCTAGGCTTCGCGAACGAAGATTTACAAGGGCTCTACCCACGCTTGCTACAAGCACG